>JAMRXY010000278.1:0-600000 GCA_024447195.1 Panagrolaimus sp. LJ2414
AACTTTTCTTGATTTGAATGAATGAATAAGAATCGAAATGTTAGACATGCAAAAATGTTATTTTTTTTGTTCAGTTTCGTAATGCCACATTCAAATTTTTCCGAAAAAAGGCCAAACTTTTGGGCACTGACATTTTTCTTACTGTGACCTAAATGTTACAGTTTTATTTCACTTTTTTGTAGCATTTGAGTTTGAGGAATTTAATGGTCTAAAAATTTTAAGTTATCATAAAACTTTTACAATACCCGAATTTTTTTGGCATTTTTTGCACCTGTTTTCAGGAAGCAGAAGTTTTTTTGTGTCAACACCCTCAAATTTTTTTACAATGGCAGAAAACAATTGTTTGCTAAAAAAACTTTTAAAAGAAGCAATAAAAATAACTCATTCAAGAATTTTTAATAGCTTTTTAGAGGTGTTTTTTAAAGCTTTTGGAAGAGACACACTTTTTCCCGAAATATAAAAAAACTGACAATTATTATTTTGACAGCAGCTTTTTTTACGTTTTTCATTCGTTTTCAAAAAAGTCAAATCCAACAAAATTTGTTTTAGCTTTTTTTCATTAAATTTTATAATCATTTATCGTGACTCTTTAATTTATTGTTTTATTGATTTTTTAAAATTATTTTATATTTTTGGTTTTTAAGAATTCTTATCTTTTATACAGTATCCATCATTTTATTTAACATCTTTTATTTCTCCTACAGTACCCCGTTTTTTCTTAAAAATAATATTATTCAAATTTGTTTCCCACACTTTCTAAAAAAGACTAAAGTAATTTTTGGGATTGGTCATTTTTAAAAAAATTAATTTAAAAAATGCATTTTTATTGAATAATAATTTTTTCAGCGGAAATGAAAAAGTAATTGAAGGTAGCAGCAAACACATTAGCAGCAATCGCCCACCGCAATCTTCTTCTTCCGCTTCTTCCTCGCCTGCTTACATTGACGCCGATTGTGAAAATTCAAAGAACAAAGAAGACAAAAATCAAGCAAAAAGTACCGTTATTTTTAGAAAGAACAAAACTGACCATTCTGTCACGGTTGAAAATCAAGAAGATTCTTCTTCTTCAAAAGATTCTAATTTGAAAGATTCTGAAAGCATTGAAAAAGTTAAAGAATCAAATAATTCAATAATGGCATTTCGAGAAATTCAAGGTTTGTTTGGTTTATGCAAATTTTGCTATTAATCGAAGCTGTTTTTATTAATTTTTGCATCTTTATTGTTAATTTTTTGTGGTGTCACAAATGGCACTTTTTCAATATTTTGCATTATTGTCTTCAAAAAATTTACGTTAATTTTTAAATTTAAATTATCCTAATTTTAGCATTCTTTTCTATTTTATGCAAATTTTGCTGTACCAAGAAGGTTTTTTGACATTTTCTGGCATTTATGCCTTAATATTTCTCCTTTTAAAAGATTTTTACTCCCATTTTTCGTTGATTTTCTTTATTATTCTCAACATTAAAAACTCTTCTCTTTTATTTTTAATGCTTTTATTCTAAAGAAACTCCAATAAAAAGCTATTAGCATAGAAAGCAGTCATTCATTTTTACGATAATGATTTTTTATTTTGCGGTCATCGAAAATAAATTGATGGCAAAAACGAAGAGCTTGCTGGAAATTGCTCAACATTGAATTGAATCGAGGGAAAAAAAAGAAAATGAATGAATGAATGTTTATTGTTTTTGATATTTTTTGGTGTTACGCTATTTCTGTTTTTTATTTTTGCTATTTTTTTCTTTTCCCTCCAACAACATCATCATCGGGAAAAAATGATTGTGTTCCTTTACTGTTTTAGGCTCTGTTTTTTTTTGTTTCAATATTACTGTAATGGCATAAGCAACAATTAGTTTTTTCGTATATTTTTATGAGACTATATAAAAGTTGAACCCAAAAAATCGATTTTTAATTGAAATTGTTGAGAACTAATTTTATTATTCGCTTGAAACTAAATAATCTGCGTCTAGAGTATTTATAAATAGTTTTTTAAATAACTGAACCGCTGATCTTAATGCAATAAATTTTGTTAATTTACTGTATTAGAAACACTTTAAAAAAGGGTGCAGTTTTTTTTAGTTAATTTATAGAATCCAATATGGATTTACCCCAATTTAGATGTTTTCCGAAAAGATAGTTTCATTAGATTTTTATGTGATTTTTACCACATTTTGAATTTTTATGGTTTTAAAAAAACAATTAAATTGACAATATTTTTAAAGACCCCCAAAAACTGACTGTTCACTTTTAAAAAAAAAGAATCTGTCACATTAAATTTAAAATTAGTCATTAAAAGAAAACCTTCCATTCAAATGTAAGAGAGAGATATCCGTCATTGAACTGTTCAATCCATGAATTTTTTTTCTTTTCTGTTCCATTTTGCATTTGAGATTTCTCCTCCTCAGACAGGTGCTTTTTATAATAATATGGGATATCCGAAAAAATATATATTTATTGTTGAATTTCCTGCTTCGTTCGTTTTTTTCTAATATTTGGGGGATACTTGAAAACTGACACTTGGTCAAATATAAAAAATATATAAAATATTTGCATGTATTCATTCGGTCCCCACTTGAATGAATCATTTTGTTCGAAAATCTTGTTTCTTTTTATTCTTGATTATTAAGAATGCTTTTTTTGTGACAGTTTTGATCTTTGCAAAAAATTAAACTTGGTTGTCCAAAATTCAAATTGTTCGTTTTTTGGGAGAAAGAAGTGATTTTTTCTATAAAAAGGTTCAAAATATTTGTTAGAATTAGGTTCTAGCATTATGCAAATTTTGTATTTATTAGAATTATATTTATTAATTTAGATATTCTCAAAATTTAGCTATCATACTTTGCAATATAAGTTTTAATTTTTGAGATTTACTTTAAGATGTTTTTTATAAAAAAAGACTAACTTCCTCAAATCCATAAGTATCAGATTATCACTGATAATCCATTACCGAAGAAATAATCTTTTCCTCAATTCCTTATCACTCTTATGCATGTATTTGTTGACAACCCACATAAAAATTGATCGTGGTAAATCTTCGTTTTTTGCAAAAAAACGAACGATAAGCTCTTCTTCCTCTGATAAAATCAGTTTCCAACCAGTTTCATCTTTTTCTAAAATTCTTTTTTAATCTGTTTGTTTTTTACATTTTTTATCATCAACGAAAAACTAAATCCAAAGTTTACTTCTAAACTTTTTTGATTCTAAAGTTTTAAAAATTTTTTTCAAATTTTGTTGGCTTGGTCATTAAAAAAACTGACCATCTCATTAAAAGGTGAACAACCACACCTTTAATTTAATATTATTTTGTGCTAATAATAAAAATTTTAATTGCTTTTTGGTAATTTTGGTTGTTTTTCTTTTTTTCCATGTTTTTAATTTTATACAAAATTTTTATTACTTCTCCAATTTTTCATTGAAAAGATACTTTTAAGAAATTTTCTCTTTTCTCAAAAATGTTGTACAGTATACTGTATATATAGTTCTTCCCTTAAAAGTAGCGGAAACATAAAAATTTTAAAAAAATCATTTTTTTTGTTAAAACAATTTTTTTATTAAAAAAGTCACTCCATTTTTTGCAGACAAAACATTTAAAAGTTTTGTTGTCTGATATTTTTTAAAATTTTATTTGTAAAAACTATTTTAAAGAAAATTTCAAAAACAAAATTTCACGTTTTTTTTGATAGTTTTTTCCCTTCTTTGATGTTTTGTTTTTTGCGCTTTTTTATAAAATTTTTTCAAACTTTTATTTGCAAGAATTTTTCCAAAAAATCCAAAAATATATTATGTTTTTGCTCTTTCAAACAAAAGTTTTTATAAAAAAGCAAAGCTCATTTTCGATAATGTTCAAAATGCCGACTTTCTTTTTTTATGGATGTTTTTTTATTGCCCCTCTTTGAAATCTTTGAGTTCAAAATGAAGATGTACTTCCTTTCTTTTTTCTTTCACCCTCACTTTTTTCTCTTTTTCCACCTTCAAAAAAATCCACCAACATTTGTTTTATCAAGTTTTTTCTATTCCGAAAAAATATTGTTTGCACAATCTTTTTCGACCGAAATCGAAAGTATTTGTTTCTCACGGGGAAGAAGAAAGGATGAAAAAAGGGAGAAACTTTTGGCTGCACAAAAACAATTATGAGAATCTTGTTCGTACTTTTTTCATTGTACTTTTTTTCCTGAATTATTATAATAAAAAGTTGTACTTTTTCTATTTGTGTTTACTTTGATACTTGAGCAAAAAATTATATGATATTTGCAGGTGATCAAGGTTTAATAGAATAAACTTGATTCTGATTTTAATCTTTTTAATCTTTATGAAAATCATGTTCAACTTGATAAATTATTGATTTTTTGGGGTTTGGGATTGAAGCTTGATTGAGAGTTTTTTATTCAGATGATCTTTTGATTATTGACTTAATTTATTAATTATGCAAATTTTTTCAAGAACTCCAATGTTCCAAAAAAGTTTTTTTTTGTGATCTAAATTTTACTGTTTTGAACTTACCCTTGTTCTTGATATTATTTTGACCACCCAAGCGTCCAAAAACAGCAACTTTTTCTTCATTTTTGTTGTTTCCTTTCTATTTTTCAACAACATTTCCTCCTTCAACAATTCCAAAATCAAAGCTTTTCAAAGCTAACAACTTCTGTGTCTAGCTTTCATCAACATCTTTTTTTTTATCTTTCTCCCTTCATCAAAATCTCGTTTCTTCCCTCAAAAAAGCTGTCAAAATTATGCAACTTTTTTCTAACTTTCCCAAAAATAGCAAAACAGAAAAACATAGGAAATCTAAAAGGGAAATGTCTTCACACTTTTTTTATTTCTTCTGCTTTTTTCCATCAAAAGAATTTTGGCACTTTTTTCAAAATGTTTTTTCTTGCTATTTTTATTACATAATAAAAATTCATAAATATTTACTATATTATTTTTTCTTTAAATATTAATTTAGTATAAATTTTTGAAAAATGCAATATTTTTGCCCGAAATTTTCTTCAACATAAAAATCTTGAAATTTGAAAATTTTTGTTAAAATTTACTTGTTTTAAACTTTTTTGTCAATTCATAAATATTTTTTCTTTATCATTTTCTTTCCTCAAATAAATAATAATAAACTTGTTATTTTTCACATTTTTAAAAACCATATAAAAGCAACAACAACACAATTTTTTGTGAGTCAAACAAAAAGCAAACCTCCCCGACTTTTTTGAACGTGGACTTGTCATTTTTTGTTGTTGTTCCTTTTTCACATTTTTCAGTTTCATCTTCTTCAAAGTCAAAAAACCGCAAAAAACACATATTTTTTGATTCACTAAAAAAACTTTTTTCAATTGCACTTTTTCTGTTTTTTGCTGTTAAAAATTTAAAAATTTTTCGTGAAAAATCATTGTTTTTTATTCACACGTTTTTTTCCTGCAAGAAAAAAAGAAAAAAGAAGAGATTTTTCAAGTCCCACG
The DNA here is from genome assembly GCA_024447195.1 of Panagrolaimus sp. LJ2414. Taxonomy (NCBI): domain Eukaryota; kingdom Metazoa; phylum Nematoda; class Chromadorea; order Rhabditida; family Panagrolaimidae; genus Panagrolaimus; species Panagrolaimus sp. LJ2414. The sequence continues at coordinate 5,448 of JAMRXY010000278.1, forward strand.
CGATTGGTTTTGCGCAAAAAAAAGAAAATAAAATGAATTGTCACAAACGAAAAATTAGATCGATCCACGCCAAACAAAAAAGAACGATGTATATTTTTCTAATTTGTATCTCTTTCTCTTAATTCGTACATAATTCTTTATCTTTTCTTTATCATTCATTTAATCCAATTGTATTACTTTTTTTCTCTTTATTTAAACAGCTTTTTTGGATTTAATCAGTTTTTATATCCCATAATCAATTTTAGCCCAACACCGACGAGCTGTTGCCCAAGTTCCTCCACAAGCAGCCCGGCCGAAGCCACTTGAACGGCGAAAACAGCCACAGCAACAGCCTTTGACGCCGTTGAGACGGCTTCAAGATTGTGTTCCTCAAGAATACACGAGTAGTCCAATTGTTCAAATTCTTGCTGCTGCTGAAGAGGTAAATTCTAAATTTGCATAATTTACGAAACAAATACAAAATTTGCATAATTTACGAAACATTTACCCTGCGGGCATGAAAAAAATTTTTTCGGGGGTACTTTCTAGTCACTTTTCCCTAAAGAATTATCTAAAGACTATTATGATAATTGTTCTAATATGCAAATTTGTTTCTTTCAGCATCCTGAACCCCCTCGAACCCTTGATGATCTTAGTCGATCCTTGGCAGCTATGTCGACCTCATCTGTTTTTCCTTCAAATGGAAGCAAATTCAACAATAAAAATAACAATCAACAAACATTTTTAATGACAAATTCTTGTATGCCTGAAGTTTCACCTGGGAGTTCAAGTGGCTCCTCAGGGGTTAGCTCTTCCTCTGACCTTCAACGACCTCCTTCAAAAGTTCATGAAGTTCAAATTCGTCGAATTCCAAATCCTCAAAATCGTTCATCTATGAATGGACTTCCGCGGATGGGAATTAGCAGTTCATATCCCGCTGCTTCAACAACTTTGGAACGAATTATTCGAAGTGCACGAATTTGGTATTTGCCAAAACTTGGAAGAGCTCTTGCAAATCAATTCCTTCGACCAATGCCCCCAGGGTGTTTCATTGTTCGATCTTCGACACGTCCCTCTTCAATGGCATTATCCATCAAACTTCCTTCCGAGTATGGCATGTCTACGGATCATTATCTTCTTGAACGAATTGGACCATCGGCTGTTAAACTTGAAGGATCACCACATATTTTTCCATCTTTACCTTTGTTAATTGAATATTATTGTCAAACAGCAGATGAGCTACAATGCAAATTAATGCTTCCACCTGCAGTTTTGCAATGCTTAAATATTTCTGATGTTCAACAAATTGCTTCACTTGGAAAAGGTAAGTGTTCAAAAAAGCAAAAAAGAGCGAAAAGGACACGGATTATTATTATTAAAAAGTACATATATTACGGCCTTGGAAAGAAAATCCCATTCATTCTTTCATTTCCTTTCCTTTTTGTCCCGATCGACAAAGATCGATCAAATTTCTCTCTTTGTCACACTATTATTATTATTTTTGTTGTTTCCGGTTGTAAAAACTTCAATCGGAGAAAAAAAGGAACAAAATAAAATTATTGTTTTTACAAGATTTGAAAAATCCATTTCAATTTCAGATTTTTGGACTTCTGAATTGGCTCAATCTGGTAGCAGCCGATCTCAATCAATGCCATATCGGCGGCAAACTTCCCAACCGGTGATGCCAGTTTCAAGGATTTCAAGCCGAAACGAAAATGAAAATGTCAAACGATTATCACAAAGAATTGGATCACCAATTTATTCATTGAATAATAATCCCTCATTGGATCAACAAGCTCAAGTTGATCATCATCATCCCTTTATTAAGCCTTCCGCAAAACCGCGGAAGACCCTTCCAACAATGAATTCAATGTTGTTAAAGAAAAGTCAATCCGAGAATGAAGGCTTGCAAAAAGGTAATTAGAAGGAGGGGGGATATATCAAATCTCACTTTTTGGGGATATCCAAAATCTCGAACAATATCTCAAAAGGGCTTACATTCAGTCGTATAAGTGGGAATGTACTAAATCCCGATTTCTTCAAAGGGATATATCAAATCCTATCCAAAGGATTTATGATATCACATATTTCTAACCTTTATAAATAGATCATTATATCCCAAAAGTGGATTTACCAAATCCGTAAAATTTTAAAAAGGATATTTCAAATCCACAAAACTTCAAAAATAGATATCGTATGGTATCGTGTACATCCATTAACTAAAATATCTTTTCAGATAATATTTCCCAAGCCTCCACAACTGAATCGGCATCCTCGAAATCTTCAAAACCTTCGAAACATTTCTTTCGAAATTTATTTTCGTCAAGTTCCAATTCCATTCAACCTTCGACTTCTACATCAACTGGAACATCTCGATTCTATGATGGATATTCTTCAGCAGATCCAACAACCCAAAAATACTCTGCTTACGGGTACATTCCACCTCGAGATCCTCCAACAAGAGATCCATCAGAGCCTTCATCAACCTCTACATCAACGACTTCATCACTTCGTCGATCATTCGCGAAGTTCAAAAATTTCAATAAAACTTCTTCTTCCCGCTCAAAATCAAAAGAATCAAAAGATGATGGAGCTTTTAATAAACGTAAGATATAACAGTTTAATCGATGAATATAAATTTATGCAAATTTTTTAAGTTTCATCTGATGCAATTAAAGCAAGACAAGCTGCCTTCCGTCGAGAACAAACAGATATTTCTGCATCGTCTGTTTATCGACTTGCAACTCATCATCAAAATGCCGGCAGCAGCAGCACTCAATCTCCAACAAATCAAATGTTTAATGTTGGAAGTAGTAGCAATAGCAGTTTTAGCAGTGCCAAAAATCCTCCACTTGTGCCATCCAAAAAAGTGTTGGATGAAAATGCCATGCAAAAATGTATTGATGAACTTCGACAGAAAAGGTAGGCATTTTTCTGGGGGAAGAAGAACACATCTGAATTTAGAGGTTTAATGTTTTTAACCCATTAAATGTCTCAAATTTTGAACTTATTTACTTTTTTTAAAAGCTCCAAATACGTTGATTTTTTTGTTATAATTAAAAATATAAAAAATCAATGTGATTTTGGGGATAAATTAAAGATAATCTTAATCTAATTTGTCCGGGTTGTGCGTTCAAGCAAAAAAACACATAAAAATTATATCTGCACAATTAGAGGGAGAGAAAAAAATAAAAAATTGCGCAAAAAATGACTTTTTTTTAATTTTCTCTCCAAAATGAGTCTTTAAATTAAAAACAGCAGCAAAAAAGAAGGAATATTGCGTAAATCTGATTTATTTTTTTTGCATTACTCAATACTTTTTTCTTTTGTTGCGATTGCTTTTTCGATGACGAAATTATTTTTTTGAAGATGGAAGAATTTTTTGAGGGTGGAAAATTAGAGCTGAAAAATTGACTTGAAGAAGAAGAAAGTCCAGATGAACTTTAACTTCTTTTTTCCACAAAAATCATTGTTTCATTTTTTTCTTAAAATTTGTGTATTTGTTTTGACCCTTTTTGATTTGAAAAAAAGCAACACTCATTCATCTCTTTTTTTAATGATTCAAAAACAATTTTATATTTTAAAAGCTGCAACATTAAAGTTGCTTTTAAAAGAAAACCATATGTTTTTGATTGAATCCCTTTCTTGCTTTTTATTTTGAATATGTCAATTTGAATAATTTAAAGGCAAACTTTTCTCATTTTTCACATTTGCAAAACTGCTGCTGCAATTGAGGCAACCCGGTGGTCACTTAATTTCATTTTAAAGTTTTTCTGCCATCTAAAAAAAGTCAAAAAAATTTGTTACTCAATCTTTTTTAATCCAAATTTTTGTTTCAAAGCAAAAAAAATTGGATATCAAAGAAGGGATATTTATCCGATATCCGGGATATATGTATGTTGATATCTGGCATCTGGAAAATTTTTCAAAAAAATATAGAATTTCGGTTAATTCTGTGCTTCTTTTTTTATTGCTCCCTGAAACACGAGTGACCACTTGTTTTTGGATACTCAAGTTTAAGGATTTTTTTTAAAGAATAAAAGCTTTAAAATAGGGAGATTAAGTTTCAATTTTTTATTTAATGTTTTAAATCTCAGATTTTTTTGTTTTTATTTGAGTTTTTACAAGGTTCTTATTCTTTCATAATTTGCTATTTTAGACGCTTGATATTCGAAGAATTTAAATCTTCCTTTAAAAATTTGCATAAAAATTGTATATGCAAATTTTTTTGTGCCAAATTCATCACTGATCCCAAATTTAATTTTTTGTAATTTTAGAATGACTTCTGAAAAGTCTATTCATTCTTCTACAGTATCCCCAAAACCCACTCGAGACACTTCTGAAATCTTTAAAGAATTTGATGGTTTTATTCAAAATAATGGAAAACCATATGAAGTTATTTTACGGTAATTATTACAATAATTTTTCAATATTATTTTAAAATATTATCAATTACAGTAATAAAAAAGCAAATCAAACTCGAAAACCATTTCAAGATCGATTATCAGTTCCGAATCTATCAGAAGATCCTCTTCTTTTATCCCAACAGCAACAACAAAATGGTGGAAACTTTGAATTGACGAAATTCGGACGAGCTCCAGAAACTGGTGAACTTCAAACAATTAATGAAGGCTTAATTACGCCTGTATATCGTCGAAAACAATTTGCTGCTTTAAGCGGGGCATCCCCAGAAAATTACACCAATCCAGAATATTTTGAACGAAGAAATGGAAAAGTTTCAATGGATTCTGAAATGGTGAAAAATGAAAAAGAGCAAAGGTTAGTTTTGGAATTTTTTTTTCATTTTTGTTAATGTTGATCGGTAAAAACGGTACGGTATTGACTGAAATTAAAAAATACTGTAATTATTAATACTTATTTTGATTTTTTTGTAATTTTTCTTCAAAAAATTACTGTTTACAGTATCTACTAACAAAGAATGTTAAACAAAAACAGTTTTTTTATGTTCATTCTTTTTGTTACTGTAGCTGACTATTACAGTATTTTCTAAACATTTTTAATGCCTAAGAAATTGTGGTAATCAAAGTACAGTAACCCCTTACCTCTTATAACTTTAATTTCATTAAATTTTTTATTTTGGAAGAATTGTTGAATGTTTTTTCTTTCCTTTATCAAAAAAACATCAAAAACTTGTAACACTTTTTTATTTCTCTGTGTTTATCACTCTTTGTTGACCTCGTTTTTATGACCACCCTGAAGCAAACAAACTTTTATTAGCTTTCTTTTCTTTTGCCCCCACACACACTTTTTAAACAAATTTTTTTGTTGTTTACAATGCTTCCACTTTTTTGACACTTTTTTTCTCTTCTTTTTTTGATTAAATTTCAATCGAAAACAGCAAAAAGGAAGGCGATTGTTTTGGCCTTTTGACCGCCCAGCTTTCTTTCAATTCTTTTTATCGTCTTCTTCTTCAACTAAAGAGGAAGAGATCTCGATAGCCAATTTGTCACTTTTCAAAAAAAAAATGTTTAGAGTTTTGACAGTTTCCTAAAAATAAGAAAAAATTTGAAGACTTTTGTTTCTTTTCCATCGCTTTTAATAATTTTAGTAATTTATGGTCGGTAATTTTGGTGTTGGCATAATTAGTAGGTTAACAAAAATTTGCGTTTGTTTTTGGCTTACCTTTGATTTTTGTTTCCTTTCTTTTTAATCCGCTTTATTTTTAAGGTTTTTCTTACCGGCAAAAAATTCTTTGTGCCGCTTTTTTCTTTTTTGACCACCACCACAACCAAAAGATGGCAAAAACATAAAAACATTTTGTTTCTTACCTTCTTCTTTTTTGTGTCCTCTCCAAATTTTTAGTTTTTTTGAAATCAATGCTTCTTCCTACATTTTTTGACTTGGCAAAAGAACCTGTCTTTTTTGTTCAAAAATATTTGCATAAAAACTTGAAAGCCAAATTCAAAAAGTATAATTTCCTCAAATTCATTGTTGACATTGCCATTTTTTCGTTCTTCAAGAGAAACATAAATGATGACGTTAACGAAGGATGGAATGTCTAACAATGTCCCAAAAAAACCGGATATACATTTATGCAAATATATAAATGTTCCCCAAAAACGGAGAAAGACAGATTTAATCAATGTGTACATTTTTATGGCATTTTTTTCTTTCTTTGTTTTTGCATTTCTTCAACGGCATTGTTGGCCCACCTGCGATGCCAATGCGCAATTAAATGAACGCTGATGTGTTCTTTTTTTGGCATTTTTAAACATTTTCTTCGGCATTTTTCTATTGTTTTAGAGAAAATTTGAGTTGTTTTAGTTTTTGTTTGAGATTATTGTTATCTCACTTTTTTTAACACATTTCATAATAAAACTTTGATGTTTCACACGGGTCCAGACATTTTTGGTTTTTAAAAAGGTGTTTTTTTATACGTTCATTTTCTCAGACTTGCGAAACCTCTTAGATAACATTATTTCATATCTCTTTTATATTCGTCATCTCATAAAAACCTCAAAAAGAACTTAACAAAATTTATTGACTCATTTTTTCTAACACATCATTTTTGTTTGTTTCTGACACATTTTGGCAAACATACAAGAAAAATTTTTGTGTTTTTGTGTTTTGTTTCGTTTATCAAAGATGCTTTGTTACCCCTATATGCCCCAAGCAAGCTTGACCCTATCCTCTGTCGATTTCTAACCTTATCCAATATTATATCCAAGCTTTATCCGATCTTGATCCAACAAATCCTTTTTTATTTTATTTACCCCCTTAAACCCAATTATGTATATTTTTGAACTGCCGCTTTTAATTGTCTTTGTTTTCTTTTTTTTGCTTTGCTTTTTTAAAAAAAATAACAGTCTTCTAATTTGAACTACTCCGAAATAAAAGAAATAAGACACTTTTCCTTCCGTTTAAATTTCTTTTTCCTTCTTCGATCGCGCGACAGCTGTTTCTTTTTTATTTTTTCGATTACCGAATCAAAAAAAAAAGAAAAGTGACCAACAAACGCTTCATTTTTTTGTGACTTTTTTCTTCGGTTTTTGACTTTAATTGAGTTTTGTCAAATTGAAGAGCTTCTTCAATTTTTCTTTTGCAAATTTGACCTGATCTTTTTCTTCGAAGAAGCTTCATTTGCCCCTTTTTGTAGCTGCTCTATTTTCGGATGTTTGTGTTTTTGTCAAACCAAAAAATAATAATATTTTTAAGAGAGATATTTTTCTAATCTTTTTTATTTGTTTGGCTTTCATCTTTTTTTTGATGTTTTGAGAATCTCCAGATGTTTCTCAAAATATTTTCTTTCTTCCGATCCTACGTTTGTATATCAAATTTTAAATTTATTTGCCTTTAGGGCAAAAGATTTTATGTTTCAATAATTTTATCCTTCTCTTAATTTTGTGATTAATGGCCCCAAAAAATCGTTGATTTGCATTTTTTTCAAATCCTTCAAAAAAGTCGAAATTTTATCTTGGAAGCATTGTCTTTGACTAATTGTTTTGTTTTTGCAAGAATGACAAAATTTTATTTGGTGACAGTTTTTTGAAAGGGATTTGTTTTAGAAAAAAATAAAGATTAAAACCCCTTAAGGCAGAAGGCTTAAGCTAGCTGGTTGGAAGATTTTGGTTGGGCAGGGTTGGCGAAATGCCATTTATCAACTTGGTTTGGTGTCGGCCTTGAAGTGTAAAAGATTGTTTTTGGGGGATAAAAAAATAGGGCTAATGATGAGGATAGAGAGAGAGAGAGAGAAACAATGAAATTTTGTTTTCAAAAACTGGATTTTGACATTGGCATTTTTTTGGATGGAAGTATTAGATTGTTTAGTCGACAGTTTTGTACTGTAGCTTTATGCAAATTTCTTCTTCTCCTTTAAACATCGTCGTCTGCTTCTAAAATAAACCTTTTTAAATCTCATTTTACAACAACTTTTCCAAAATCAGTTTTCTTTCTTGTTTCTATTTTTGCCAAAAAAAAATACAATTTCCTTTTTTCTTTTCTAAAAAATTTTAGAAACCCTTTTAAGGTTTCTCATTTCATTTTCGAATTTTTCCCCGGCTTTTTTTAAAAACAATTTAAACTTTTTCGCGCAGTAATTTAAAGCGCCCTTTTTCGGCACACAAAAGAAAAGAATGAAAAACTTTTTCCGTGCTTGATTGGCGTTCCTTTTTCCTTTTTTTCTTTTTCATTTCTTTCAATGCCACAAGCAAGCAAAAGCAAAAAAGAAACCAAAGAACACAAAAATGAAAATAAAAAGCATGAAGCTTTTCTTTTATTTCTGTTTTTCCTTTGAAAATGACCGCCATCATTTTTATTAGTTCAGTGCTAAAATGGTAACCAATATTGTTTTATTGAAAATTTTCTAAAAAGAACTTTTTTGATTAAACCCTATGTCACATATGACAGAGGTGTGCTTTTTTCTCTTTTCTGAAAAAGACTAATTGATTTTCTTTTGTAAAATAATAATTTATAAAAGTGAAATATCTTGGTTGACCGGTCATGATGAAAATGGAAGTGAAAAATGAGGAGAAAAAATGAAAGCCAAATCATTTTAAAGTTTTGTTTGTTTGGATTTTAACACCGTAATAAAAAGATTTTTCGACAGTAAACCATCAATAAGTTTTCTCTTGTATCAGTCACTTTTACAAAAAGAAAATCTTTTGTCACTCATTTAATGATACTTGAACCCCCAACAAAGAAAGACTAATTTCAATTTGAACCAGTTCACTTTTTGCTGTCTTTTTTCAAAAAATCTGTTATCTCCCAAAAAAGGAACAAAACCAAAAACAAGGTAAAACCACTCAATCCTGTAAAAAATCAGCAGGAGTTTTTTTGTGTATTGTCTTTGTCGGTTTTTTTTCCTTTCATATTTTTGTGGTCAAAAAAGGGAAAAACGAATATGTTTTTTCATGTTTGTTTCTCTGTTACAAAAGGAAAAACTTGTTCTTGAGGCTAAAATTGAGGGTTTTTGAGAGTGAAAAATAGAAAAAAAGATTGAATCATGTTTCAAATTGGAAGAAAAATCTCTTTATTTCTTTGGTTGTTGTACAAAATTGTAATCTTAAAATTGAATTCTTTGTGCCAAGTCTAGTTTTTGTTTTTTTTCCTCTTCTTTGATGTTGATTTTGGGAATATATTTTACATTTGTTTGGGTCAAGTGTGAAATAAATTAGTCATTGCCAAATTTCAAGTGGAGGTGAAATGGATTGACTGAAGATCGAATATATAAGGGTTGATTTGGGATAACGGATATCCATAGGTAATCCTTGTTGAAGTGAATGATATCAAAAAGTGTTAGGTTTTTGCTTGATTAATTAATTCTTAAATATTGATTTCGAAAATATTTCTGAATAAAATTTGCATATTTTACTTACTCAATAGAACACTATGCAGTTTTATAAGTAGCACCCGATAAAACTTGGGATTTATTTTATTTTGTTCATGTTCCTGTATTTTTACAATTAGGTACTTACTTGGATTTGAGGTCAAATATAAAAACGTAATCCTTTTCAAAAAAAAAAGAAAAATATCCATTAATGTTGTTTTTGTTGTTGTTCATTTTATACTTCCTTTTAACCCTCTTTTTTGTATACTTTTAAGAAAAACCTTAAAACCCTATTTTTTTTAAAAACTCTTTTTTAATTACATGGTTTTTTTCTTTAAAAACTCAAACCACATTCATTGACCTTGTCATTCTTAGTTCCAAAAAAGAAGGATTCCAATGGATCATAAAAAGACAGAAGAAGAAAAAAACACATTTAAAACCTTTCATTTCCTGTATATTCTAAAAATCTGGGCTGTCTTTTTCTTTCATCCCCAAAAAGCCATAAAAATGGGTATTCAAATTTTTGAAAAAAAGATTCAAGGATTTCATTATTATTATACCTGAGTTACTACTACCACGACAGAAGAGTCCATTACATTTTTTTAAATAATTATGACTCATACTTTTTTTTTGTCCATTTTTACCTGCTTTTTGAAAAGCGAAGAAGAACGTGCTGCAAAAAAAATTGTGTTTCTCACTTTTGTCTTTTCTTTTGATGACTTCAATTTTCCCATGATAGAAAATGATGGACACAAAAGGGCAAAAATGGTGACAGTTTTTTTTTGCTTTTTTCTTCCACAAAAGCACAGCGGACCTTTTGTTGCTTTTTGCAAAAAATGCTTTTTTTCGTGTCGAAAAAAGCGCATGTGATTAATTGTTGTAAAAAAATTATCTGGTAAAACCAAATATTTTTTTTGCACTTGGAATCGATAAAAGACATGTCAGGGATAATAAAAATGTAAAAATTAATTAAAAAATGTTAAAATATTACTGTAAAATACCGTATTGAAATTATCGGTTTTTTGGTAATTTCAAAAAATTATTAAAAAATACTGTATTTACGGATATCAGAAGTTAATATCTTAAAATGTTTAGTAGCCCTATAGGTAATAAAAAAATATTATATGGTTGGAAAGAATGTGTTGAAAATTTTTTTACAGGTAATTTTGTAATTATTCCCATATAAAATAATAAACATGGGTACTGTAACTTCAGAATCCGGCTTCTAAAAAAAAATATCGATCCATAGAAATGTTCCCTGGGTTCATCTTAGTAACTTCATTCACTTTTTACCACATTTCAATTACTCATCTCTGTTTAATAGCGCGTGGAAAATTGGTTACGGTAGCTATTTCAACATACCGCAAAAATTACTCTAAAACCCTAAAATTGATCGCAAATGTTAAATCTAGTCATAAAACGTGTATATAAATGGTTTTTAACCAAAATCTAGATTAAATTAACAAAAAAAATCATTTTTTAAAAAAATTAATTTTTCAGTAAAATGCATCAAAATGACGTATTTTTAGAAAATTAATATTACTGTTAAAAATCATATCTAAGATGTTAAAAGGATTTTAAACATTTAATATAATCGTTTTTGACCCTCAGAATTCGTTTGCGATCAATTTTAGGGTTTTAGAGTAATTTTTGCGGTATGTTGAAATAGCTACCGTAACCAATTTTCCACGCGCTATTAAACAGAGATGAGTAATTGAAATGTGGTAAAAAGTGAATGAAGTTACTAAGATGAACCCAGGGAACATTTCTATGGATCGATATTTTTTTTTAGAAGCCGGATTCTGAAGTTACAGTACCCATGTTTATTATTTTATATGGGAATAATTACAAAATTACCTGTAAAAAAATTTTCAACACATTCTTTCCAACCATATAATATTTTTTTATTACCTATAGGGCTACTAAACATTTTAAGATATTAACTTCTGATATCCGTAAATACAGTATTTTTTAATAATTTTTTGAAATTACCAAAAAACCGATAATTTCAATACGGTATTTTACAGTAATATTTTAACATTTTTTAATTAATTTTTACATTTTTATTATCCCTGACATGTCTTTTATCGATTCCAAGTGCAAAAAAAATATTTGGTTTTACCAGATAATTTTTTTACAACAATTAATCACATGCGCTTTTTTCGACACGAAAAAAAGCATTTTTTGCAAAAAGCAACAAAAGGTCCGCTGTGCAAAAGTAATTTTCTTTCTTTTTACGATTTTTCTTTTTTTCTGATTTTCGAGAGATAATCATTAATTAAGACTTATCGAAGAACACAATCTTTTGGCATTTGTATACTTTCTTTAATTTTTCATCCACAAAATCAGTCAAAGGATTCAGAAAAAGAAGAAGGTTATTTTTGTTTTTCAAAAAAATAAATAAATACATAAATTTTTAGCGCAAAAGTTTTTATAAAAGAAGTTGTTTGTTTCACGGATTAGAATCCATTGTATTTTCATTCTTTTTGTCGGAGCTTAGAATAAAGTTTTTAAAAATTTAAGAAAAAAGAGTAGCTTTTTGACAGCATTTTTCGAAGCTTAAAGGTCGAGAAAATTTTGTTTGTTTTCTTTGAAAAAGTTGTCAATTCTATTATTAACCTTTTTTTCTTTTTTGTTGGTGCTTGAAAATTTTTATAAATATTTGACTACATTTTTAAATTTAGGTTTTGAATTTAAAAACAGTTTATTTAATTTAAATTTAAGCTTGGATTCTTATAGTGGTAGGCGTTAGTTATATTCTTCAAAGGCAATTTACTGATAACAAAAATGATTAATTCTTGGCGCTAATATTATTTTTATTTGTTCTTGTTTTCTATGTTGAAATATTTATGATACTAAATTTAACATCAATTTTTAAATATCTTTTTTTACTATACTTAACTGCTTCCTTTTTGAGTATTTTAAGGAACTGATTCTTTCTATTATATAATTTTGGGATAGAATCAGTTCCATGTTCCATGTTCAAATTTCTGTAAAACACATGGTTTGAATCCATGCATGAAAAAATTTGAAAAGAAAGATTAGCCAAAATTAGATCATTCCAAAAAAAAGACTTTATGTAGCTTTTATCTGTTCCTGTTTTTCCTTTATTTTTTAAAAACAGAAGAAAAAAGCAGTTTAAAACGTATTTAACAAAACGGAGAGAGAAAAAATAGAGCTGAAACAAGTTATTTTTTGTTGGTGTTTTTTTATTGTAACAAAATATAGTTTAAGAAAATAAGAAAAAAGTCAGAAATTTGCACTCATACACTTCCACGATAAATTCTTCGATTTCCAAAGTTTGCCTCCGTTTTCCCTTTTTTTAAATCTTTGACCGATGAAAGATGTTCGAAAAATGAAAATTGAAAAGAATGCTTGAGGCTAGAGTGCTGCAAAAAAACCGCAACAGTTAGAAAAAAAGATTTTTTGATCATTTCATTCTTTTTTGCTTCGTTTAGTTTTTTCTTTTTGCTTTTTGTGAGAGTGAAAAGTGACTGTTACTTTTCCTTTTTTCTTTTTTCCATGTTTTAAATATACAAATTTGTTTCAATTTTCCGATGTTTTTATTATACCTCCATTTTTATCGGTTTTCAATTTTACTTTTTTTCTTTTTTATATTTATTCATAAAATTTAAAACCTTATATTTTTGTTGATTTTAGAGGAGGTTATTTTTGGATGTTTTACAACAACCTTCCCTTTTTTATGATTGATACTTTTTGGGGTTTTTTAATTGTTGCTGTTAAACTTATTTTTTGCAGTTCACTTTTTTAGTACCACTTTAAATTCTTTTAGTATTCTTTAAATGCCAAATTTTACATTTTCTTCCACCTCAAAAAATGATACCTTTCATTTTTGAATAATTTTCGACTAAAAATCAGTACTTTATTTTTTATAACAGCTTTTTTAACGATCTTTCTTTCATTCTTCTTCCAACTAGATATTTCAGCTAAAATAGTGAATACAAATTGCAATAAAATATATGCATTTTCAATATATAGCTTTTTTATGTATCGGAAACGACCTGTAACTTTTACATGTTTTCTCTTTTTATTTTTTTTCCGCGTTTTTGTTTCAAATAAAAATTTAAGTGTTTCTCTTTCTTCCGGTCTGTGGTATTAAAAAATTTGAATAAATCGTTTACTCAAAAATGTTGAAAAAGAAAAAAACAAGATTTTTAGGATTTATAAGTTTCTTTCACGGGTTCTTGTAGTATGCAAATTTCATTGTATGTAGTCATTTTTAATGGATGTTGTTCAAAGTGCATTACAGAATGTGTTAAAAATTAAAAAGGTTAAAACAGTTGACTCCCTTAATAATTTGAATAATTAATGAGGTGTGCACTTGTTTGGGTAATCTTGTTTGATCTGATTGATCGTTTGAGATATCATCTTTTAGGGTCCTAGATCAGCATATTTCCATAACGTTCCAAAAACACTTTTCTCACCATTTTTTCTTCACTTTTGTTCTCTTAATTAGTCTTTTTTCTTCGATTTTCTGCGATTTCGCATCTCTTTTATAATAAATGTGACTGACTACAAACAAATGACCACAAAATGACTGTTCCTTTTCTTTTTTCCTTATAATACTTCTTCGAGCATTTTTGTAATTCACTCATTTCTCTCAATTCATTCCAAAAAGAGGAAAAACGGCTCCTGCTTTCCTTCCTTCATTTTTTACACTTCAATTAAGCGTTCGCAAAAAAACGACGTTTCTTGCTTCATTATCGTCGCCACTTTTTTTTGCAATGATTTTTCTTTCAAAATCGTATAATTCCGTTTTCTTGAATATATTTTTCTATTGATCTCTCTAGAGAATAGCTCTTTTCACGTACGATTATGGAATAATTAGGAGGTGCTCTTCAAAAAAGTTTTGGAGAAGGATTACACAAGTTTTTGACAGAAAACAAATTTAAGACATTACGCAAATAAAATGGACTTAAAAATATGAATAAAGTTCTACTGATAATTTTTTTTGATTCACTTTAGAAAAGAATTTGTGATTGAAGATCATGAAATTGTCAATTTTTTTAGTTTCACCCTCTCACTTTTTTTAGTTTAATTGGATACTGTATTCCAGTATTTTCAATCTTATTTTTAATTAAGGCTACAGTAATATTTTAAGAAATTCATCAAATAACCTATTCAAGCTTAATAAATAAGCCTAAAAACTTATTTTGAAATTAGGCATTATTCAACCATGACCGCAATTGAAACCTTAGAATAGTTTAAAATATGGCAAATATCCACATTTTTAGCCTTCTAAAAACTGTTCCAAATCATTTATTATTCAAAATTTTCAAATTTTGTACCTTATTCAATGCTAAAATAAGTCATCCTTCTTTCAATCCTTTCAAAAATTAAATTATCCCTCTTCCGTTTTTACCGATTCTGTCCTTTTTTGCAAAAATTACCGTAAATAATTTATTAACTCTTTTTTTGTTTTGACTTTCTGCAACAAAAATTTTTTTTTTTTCCATTAGTTTTATTACAAATTTTGTTTGTTGTTTTTAAAAACAACAAAATTATCTAGATTTTTTCTGGGATTTTGCTAACATTAATGTTTCATATATTTTTTTAGTTTACAAAAGCAAGCTCCAGTTGTTCCACAAAAGCCGTCATCAAATTCAAGAACAACAAATTCCGCAAGATCTCAATATTCAATTGTTGGACCAGCTTCTTCAAATTCTCCTTCAACAATAAATCCATCAACAACAACGGCGGCAAAGAAAATTGGTCCTCAATCATTGCTTAAGTGGTCGGAGGTCAATTCAGAAATTAAAACTCGTCAACGAGTTGCAAAGGTATGTTTTGTTTTTTTTTGGCAATTTTCGGGATCAATGATAGGGCTGGAAATTTGAATATTGAGTTTGTCTTGGTTACAATTTAGGATGGTACTTTATGTAAATTTTGAGGGCTCTGCATTTGAGTTTATTTGATTTCTCAAAATCTTATTAATTAAACTTAACTCATACAGCTACAGTATGCTTTTAAGTAACATTCAACAAATATTAAAAAACTAACTTGCATTTATTTTTTGAGCATTTTTTTAATAATTTATGTATTTGCTGTTCGAGCATTTTGAACATTTTTTTGATTTTGAGCACAGCCATTCCTTTTTTTCATTTCATCCATCCAGCTTGCTTTTTTTGATTATTGAAGGTCAAGAACATGCTTTTCTATTTTTTGAGGACCAAGAAAAAATTTTGAATTAACATTTTTTTACTCCTTTGATTTTTTTTCTTTGCCTTCATTTTTTGAACATTGAAACACCATTCAAGAAAAAAGTAAAAATGCTTATCGATTTATTTTTTAAAAATTATTATTTCAACTTTTTACAAAATTCTTTTCCATGGATTAATTTTATGGTTTGTTTCTTTTTATTTTAATTGTCTTTAATAGTATACTGTAGCGTTACTCCAATTAGTGTTCTATTTCTATTACCGTAATCCAAGTCAATATTACTGTAATTATATTAATTTTAGTTCTATGCATAAAAATTAGATTTCTTTTTGAAGGACTAAAAAATTATTTTTGAGGATCAATATTTCATTTTTGGAAAGATTTTTTTTTGAAAAAAAAGAATAATAATAAAAAGATGATGACGATCCGATCCGGTTACGTTTAGCTTCACCGAATTTGGACAAAAGGGACAGGTTCTTTCTTTCTTTTTTAATTCAATGTTGGCGATCTTCTTCTTTCTTTTTGTTTTCTCTCTTTTGTCCTAAAATTGAATGAACAAAACAAAAAACTCAGCTGTTTTGGAGGAATAACAAAACCGAAAATAAAAATAAGCGCGAAAGTCAAAGTTCATTCAAAAATGGGTATTCTTTTGTGAAAAAAAAGCTTTGTAATACTGAGATTTTAGTTTTTGATACTTTCTTTGTTGTTGAGAATTGACATATATTATTTTTCTACAAAAAATGGGTAAGGTTTTGTAACTAATGTACAGTAAGATTTTGTTATGTAATAGCATACTGTAGTAATCTACTAACAAGGAAAACATAGTCTTTTAAGAAGGTTCAGTTTTTTTAAACTCAAAAAAAGCTATAGAAAACTAAAAACTGCAATTATGCAATTAATAATTCAAATTTCTCCAATTTAAAGACCTTAAATCTCAATGTATCAGCTAATATATCCCTTCTCCCATCACAATATATATATCCGTCATCTCGCATTAGCTCATTAATGACATTTATAAATACATATCTCGCTAATTAAGCATAACTAACCATTTTTAATTTCTTTTTCTCTTTTCAATACCAAATTTTGCGCAAGAATTAAAGTAGCAGCAGCAGCAATAACGAAGCACTTGGCGCATTTCATATATCTTCCCTTTTTTTTCCTTCTCATTCTTCCTTCGGTCATTCATCCTTCTCATTCTCGTCATTGGGGTCCAGTATCAAATTTTTCAAGAAAGAACCATTTTTGTTCAATAAAAATAAATAAATTCAATTTAATTTGATATATATATTTTCTTTCTTCCCTTCTGAAAATTTGTAGCAAACAAAAGACCCCCTTTTTTCTTTTTCGTTAAATTTCGTTCTTCTTCTTTTCTCTCTGATAAAATCCATGTTCAACTCCTTCCAAGAAAAGAAGAAGAAATTCTGATCAGTGATTATTTCCTTTCTTTTTTTAACGAAAAATAACAAAAATCTTCAAATTTTTCTGTTTCTGTTCGATAAGAAATCAATCTTCACAAAAGAGATTTTTGTGTTCAATTTTAAAAATGTTATTAAATTGAATATTTAAAATTAAATATTTGTAAGATGGGATTCCATCGTCGCTCTGCCATTATTTCATGGTTTGGTACTTTAATGTATTCATTGGTAAGGATATCTTTTCTTAGGGGTATTAGTCGTAGATGAATGAAAGAAGGTTAGGGTAGATGTACAAATTAGTAATAGTTAAATTAATCAGGGAGTTAAAAGCAGAAATTTTTGCCAATTTTAGCTATGGCAACAACAAAAATCTCTTGATGCTCTTGAAGGTCGAAGTTAAACAAAAAAACCACACTTCATCGTTAACTAAGAAAATGCTTCCTTGCTAGAATCATAGAATTCTAGATGACATTATTTTACTTTCAGATACCATTTTTAAGATGAGCAAAATTCTGAAAAAAGGATAATGTCATCAGAATTCGTTGATTCCAGCTATGAAGAATTTTTGTTGTTTTCGTTTCAGGAATTTTTATTACTTTTCGACAGCAGCACTTTTTTTGAGTTCCTTTTTCAAACTCTTTTCCAGCTCTGAATTTTTATCAATGATTACAAATCTAAATCTTTATAATAAAACTTTATCTTTATATTTTTCAGGTTCGGCCAACACCTCAACCAATACCTTCTCGATCACCAATTAATTCAATGTCAACAACATCAAAGATGAGTTGTACCTCATCGAATACTTCTTCACCGTCAACGGAAGCACGGCTGTCAAAAAAGCAACAATCAGAATATGCTCAACTTTCTGAATTTTCCGATGCCTATGAACCTGATACATCAATTGGTTCATTCCATTCTGTGACGACTTCACACTCTCAACAACATCAAGCCTCACAATATCCATCGGCATCTGAAACATGCGATGATGATGCAGTCTCTGTTGCTGGTACAGTCTTTAATGAACCATGGGATAGTACCGCCTGGGAGAATTTATTAGATTTAGCAAGATATGGTGATGAAAAATCGAATAATCGGTTGCTGGCACATAATCTTTGTAAGTTTTTTGTTGAATGTAGCAGGATAAGCATGAATATATAAGGTTTTATCTTGTTCAAACGTTTAAAAACCTGACTGCAGTTTTTGCAAAGGTAGTTAAACATTTGGGTCAAGTGTTAATGTTGATAGGAACACCTTTGTATGATAATAATAATGTAATAATCTCGCATTTTAGATCATAACTCTGCTGCTACGATTGAAGAAGAAGATTCTCTTCCGATAGAAGTTGATGATGTAGTAATTTCATGTGTTGATTCAGATTCTGATGATCAACCACTTGCTTCACCTGAAAGTGTTGAAATTATACAAGAGCGTGATGAAAAGATGGAAGAATCTGCAGATTCTTTAGCATCTTTGAAAAGCAGCAGCAAGAAAGATGTATTTTCTGTTGAGAATAATAGAATATGGGCAGAATTTTCTAATCGTATTCCTTCGGAGCCATCTTCTAAAGCTTCAACATATGATCCCCGTAAAGTGCGCTCAAATTCAATGATGAATGTCGCAGGTGGTGCTGCTGGCACAACTTTAACTCGTCGAGCTTTAACACCAAATAATAGTTCTGCATCGGCATCATCGCAAATGTCACCTTCTCAAAGACTTCGATCAGCATCTGCTCGACCACCTGTCTCTGATCCAGGAACTCGAATTCAGCAGTACGTTGAATCAATAGCAAAAGATGGAAAAACTGTTTTTGGTGGAACACTTAACAAGTTTATTGTAAGTTTTTAAGGATTTTGTTTTAGCTCTTTTATGAAATTTTTATCTTCGATATTTGAGATAAGTGTGATTTAGTAGTTAGACATGCATCATCGTTATTAATATCATTTTCTGTTTTTAGGTATGCACAATTGAAGCAGAAGAATGTGATCCAACACTTCAAATTCGAAATGTTCGACAGTTTTCCAATGGAATCAAAAATTATTTGGTTAAACATGGTGAAGCAGATCTGCATGCAATGATTGAAGCAGAATCTGCAAATTTGAATGCCAATGAGTTTTTGAATATTGATGCCATTCTTGAAGCTGTGCTTCATAAAATACTTCTTGTTCCAGTCAAAAATCATTTATATCATTTGATGGTCAAAGAGCATATGAAAAATGGTTCCCTTCAAATGTTAAGTGAAAACTTGCTCAAAGTAAGATCGATGAAACCCTCGGAACTTGGATTCCCAGAAGGTACAATATATCCAGATTTGAAAGATATGGAAGAAATCAAGCAATGCCTTCGTCGAATGCAGAATCATTATTCTCCTCTCAAAAAACTTGAAAATCTTTTAAAAGCTTTATCAATTGTTATTCTTCCAAATCGAAGACTGAATAATAATGACTATTCTGCTACAAAGAAAGGCAACAATAATTTGATTCAAAATGGCACTCTCTCTGGGGTTCTTGGATCAAAGATGCTTCCACCTGCTGAAGAACTTATTCGTTGGATTGTGTATATTCTTGCAAAGACTTCAACAATTAATTGTGAAATTGAAGCATGGTATATGTGGGAACTTCTCCCTCAACAACTTCTAACAACTGGAGATGCCGCATATTACTTGACGACACTTTTCTCAGCCGTTCATGTCCTTAAAAATCCTGAATCCATTCGAAGATTGGGAAAAGGTTTTCCACTTTCTCCTGATCCAAAGCGATGTCCTGATGAACCTGCAGATGCATTTTTATCTGTTGCAATTCCAAATGAAGAATCGGGATCGATTGAATATCATGTTTTTCCAGCTGTGCCACAGATGAATGCCGGAAAGCTTTGTCGAGTAATTGGTCGTCAATTTGCTATTACAAATCCTGAAGATTATGGGCTGTAAGTTTTTGAATACATTTTTGGGAGTTTAAAATTTTTCGTTTTTTTATTTTTGGGGGTCATACATTATTTCAAAGTTCTAAAAACATACCGGATTAGATTTTCCATTTCAGCTGGAATAAATTTATCATTCACTCTTTTTAGGTACATTCTTTTTGATGGTTTTGAAACTTGTTTACTTGCAAATGAATGTCCAGATGCAATTCGAAATCAATTATTCGAAGCTGGAAAGGCTCATCTCTTTGCTTATAAAAGACATGAAGCTAAAATTGCTTGGCCTAAACATATCATCAATTGTTCATCTTCAAGTTCAGCATCAACATGTTCATCAAATATTTCTCCAAATGGGTCTGATATTGCTGCATTTAATTTAAGGCCATCACATGTTATTCAACCTTCACCAATTCATAAACGAAAGCATTTGCCTGTTGCGTCAAAGATTGTATGAAATTAAAAATTACTGTAGCCTAGCATTTAAGTCTTCTTTATTTCTAAATAAGTAACATTCCGGTGTCTCTTTTTTTGTTGAAAAGTGGTTAATTTTAAGTTTTAGAGTGATTCCTTTTTAAGATTATTGTAAACTTTTATATTATAATATTCCCTTTTTTTATATTCTTCATGTTTTTGCCATTGTAAATTTCATCTTTTCCAAAAATAATTTGTTCCTATATCTTTTTTTATTGTTTATCCGTTTTTTCCTGTTTGTTATGTCTGTAAAAATGTAACATATTTTATGCCAAAAATAAAAAAATCATAAAATTATGTTTTGTGTTTCATATACAAGATTACTGTAGTTATTAAGTAAAACAATTCTATGATAAAAGTTTAATTTCAAAAATGTTTAAGACTTGGAAAAAACATGTATTCTTTTTAAAGAAAATTTAATTTTTAACAATTGTTCAATGAATCATTAATGCAATAAATAACAGTAATCGAATATTTTTACAACAATTTGAAAAAAAACATGAACATATTTCTTTTTTTTTGTGGTATGTTTTGAAACTAAAAAATGTTGTTTCTATGTTTATTAATTAAATGTTTTTTCAAATTAATTTTTTTTTTATTTCTTTTGTTTATTTTCAGTGTTTTGAAAAATGAGAAAGGAATGTTGCATTAGAATTTTTTATTGAAAAAATATCACATTAGAAAAAGACATTATTATTGTTTAATTTATCGTTGAAATGTAAAATCCTGATCAAGATCAATATTGATTCTTCCTTCTTCAAAATCCATGCAGCCCATAGAATTTGCCCAATGTCCATAAAGAGTTTCTATAATGTTCAAAATGTTAAAGAAATAAATAAAAATATTAATTAAAACTAACCATTTTTAAGAGATTCACATTCATTGACAAATTTTGAGAATGTTGAACAAGGGGATTCTTTTTTGTAACAAACGTCTTCGACACATTGCAAGTAATTCTTGATGTAAATTTCATCTCCCAAATCTCTGCATTGTTCTTCTAATGGTCCAACTCCAATTTTAGCATTAAAAATGTCATTGCATTGGATCATTGCACCATGCTAAAAAATTTTAAATCATTAAAAAAACAGTAATGTAAAAACTTACGCAACTTTGAGTTTTATTAGAATTGAATCCTCGAGCACAAGATTGATGAATTGAAGAAGTTGGTGGATCAAAATAATCCTTTGTAATAAAAGAATTCGCCCATTCGCTTACACTATCGCCAAATCTGCAACCCAAACTTTCTTTTTCAAAATTTGAACCATTTTTAAATTTAAAATCATCATAACACATTCCATTATAATCTCCAGCCAAACCGCATAAAACGTTGGTGCCAAAGAATTCGGGGCAATCAGGAATGTCTACACAGAAAGTAAAATCATGGAAAGTGACGCCAATGGAATTTTTGGAAATTATTGATTTTTTCCAAGATCCATCTCTAACAATTTTGAATAAATAATTGGTTGCATTTGGATAATAATATGGGAAAGTTTGACGTCTTCCATTGACATAAAGCTTATTGTCAAACGTCATCAAAATTGTTTGGTTAAAAAGTTGAACTTGGGCTGATTGTATTTGTGATAGACTAAAATAGAGATAGATAATTAAAATAAAATTAAAAAACATATTACGTTTTATTTAGATGATGATGTTTAACGGCAACGGAGAAATGATCATAACCTTTGATAGAGTGACAAGGTTCAACAAATGTATGTGGACAAGTTCCATGATAATCGAAATGACTGCCGTCAAATGTTACATAATGGGGATCACCATTAAGACAAACAGATTTCCGTACTAATCCGCAATCATTAGAACCTTGAGGAGGAATTGGTTTTTGAGTTCGATCAGTTGTTATCCATTCTGGTGTTGTAACCGCAGAAGTTGAAGAAATTGTTGTAGAAGTTGTTGATGGAGTTTTGGAAGTGTCAGAATACGGTATTGTTTCACTTGAATTAGTTGTTGTCCACTCGTAAGTTGTTGTTTTTGAATGAGCTGTGGTTGAAGGTATTGATGGTAAAGATGAAGTAAGTCTTGGTGTCTCAAGTGTTCTTGGTGATGGTGGAAGCACGGTTGTCAACGTTTCTGGTGACGCGGGTGTTGATTTTGGAACAGAATTTTTGGTCCTGGAGGAGATGGCATTGGATTATTTGTTTTGGGTCCAGGAGTTGGCATTGGATTATTTGTTTTGGGTCCAGGAGTTGGCATTGGATTATTTGTTTTGGGTCCAGGAGTTGGCATTGGATTATTTGTTTTGGGTCCTGGAGGAGATGGCATTGGATTATTTGTTTTGGGTCCAGGAGTTGGCATTGGATTATTTGTTTTGGGTCCAGGAGTTGGCATTGGATTATTTGTTTTGGGTCCTGGAGGAGATGGCATTGGATTATTTGTTTTGGGTCCTGGAGGAGATGGCATTGGATTATTTGTTTTGGGTCCAGGAGTTGGCATTGGATTATTTGTTTTAGGTCCTGGAGGAGATGGCATTGGATTATTTGTTTTGGGTCCAGGAGTTGGCATTGGATTATTTGTTTTGGGTCCAGGAGGAGATGGCATTGGAACAGAATTTTTGGGTCCTGGAGGAGATGGCATTGGAACAGAATTTTTGGGTCCTGGAGGAGATGGCATTGGATTATTTGTTTTAGGTCCTGGAGGAGATGGCATTGGATTATTTGTTTTAGGTCCTGGAGGAGATGGCGTTGATGATGTTGTTCTAGGATGAGAGCGTGAACATGTCGCAATGTCAAAAAATTGTGCTGGTGTTTTTTCAGAGCTTGTTGATGAAGTACATTCAAGTGAACAAGTCATTTTATTATCTGGATTTTTCATATCACTGACAATGATGTTATCATAACGATGTTCGGCTAAAACAAAATTAAATTATTTCGAAGTAATGTATTCAAAAATGCTTACACAAAACAAATTTCATCCAAATGAATGAAATAAAAACCAAAACCATTAATTGCTTCATTTGGTTCAGGTGTGAGCCTTAGCTGAAATGATTCTAATTTTGAATGTTATTAGATTTTATACCATTTTTTTATTGCCATGATGATTAATAAATACCAATTCATTTTTTTTTGTTGCAATTTACAGATGTTTACGAAAACGTTTCATGCAAAAATGACGTCTTGAAAGCTGAATAATGGAAAAAATATTTTTTGAACAAAAACTTGTGTTTAAACGCAATTAACATTACAAAACTATTTTAATCGCTAGAAAATTAAAAATAAAAACAACTGTTTATCAAGCGTTAGAATCTATATACCGGGGATAAATTCGGATAAGTGTCATTTTTTTCATAAGACAAAGAGAGAGAAGGAAATCAATCGATTATGTAGCTCTCTAATTTTTGCCGACACTTTTAAGTAGCGGTAAAAAATCAAATCAAAAAAAATCTGAATTCAATTACTTAAAAGTAAGTGAATTCAAAAGCGGTATCTTTGATGACGCCCCAGAGTTTGGTAGGAAAGGTTCAAAAATTCGGATTTTTGTATGGCGTCATATCTAAATGATCCCATATTAAAATATATCTTTCGAGGTTAAAAGGTTAACTTTGAGTTTGTTCATAAAACTGCAAATTCGGGTTTAGGAAAGGGTAATCCGCTTCGCCCGGCCAAAAAGCGGATCACAGATCCATCTGGCAATCTGGATTGCGGATCAGAAAAATTGATGTTTTACAATAATTGTAGAAGTAATTTATTACGCTTAATATACAGTTACAACAATAATATAGTAGAGAATAATGTACCGAAGTAATACAACCCAAGAAGTAAGAAAGAAGGAGAAAAAGTGAGACACAGAAAGAGAGAAATTGTTTGGTTATGCAAGCTTTGTTTCCAAAATTTAACAGGCAATGGAAAATTTATTTAAAAAATGTAAAGTGATATTAAAAATATTAGTTATAATCAAACGGCTGGTTTTTAAAAAATGGAACAGTAAAGCATCACCAAAGCAATATTAGCAGAAATACCATAGAAATTGAATCAAGGTTATAACAATCAAATGGTTGGCTCCGCAAACTAATCCGCCAATCCGCATAAAAAAGAGAAAAAATGTATATTCAAATTTTGTTAAAATTAACACTCAAAAGGCCATCCCATGATTTTTTGTAATTTCCAGATGTGTACAAAAATGTTTAATGCAAAAATAGGGTCGTTTTCGTTGATTTATGAAAAAGAACTTTTTCTATTTTTTTATCATCAAAAAAACTATTCAAATATTAAAATATAATATACAAAAAAGAAAGTTAAACCAAAAAAAGAGTTGTCAATTCTGTGTCGAAATCTGCTCAAAGGTAAAGTAATATATTATAATTATTACCAAAAAAACATGTAAAGTGTTGGATGAACGTCATTCTCAACCCCATCTCTTTGCATAACGTCAAATCTGGACAGTCCCGAAAATATTCAGATTTTTATACTGTAATCCAATGCATTATGCATTGCAATTCGACGTACAGGGTGTTTATTTTATCTCTGTGGGGTTTTATTTGTACGAAAAACATAAAAATTTTAGGTTTCAGAAGCTCATATATACTGAACAATGATAAAAAGTATTTTTTTATTAATGAAAATGTTAAAAGCAAACTAGTGTTTAAACGAATGCATTATGATTAAATATTATTGCAATTCGACGTATTTCAAAAAATATTTATATAATTTGTTATTTTTGATTCAAAGAAAGTTGAATATAAGACAATATAAAATTTGCAACAAAACATATATAAATTCTAAATGAATATTTGAAGCAAATGAAGTTGGGTTTTCTTGATTTTGCTGCTCAGAAGTATCAGTTGGCTGGAAAGATATTCTTGTTGTAATCGAAGTTGTTGTTGTTTTTGGAAGCGTAGATTTTGAAACAGGTTCTTCAAAGATTAAAGCAGGTGATTCACATTGAACTTCATTTTTTGTAACTTCTTCAATGAATTCGCATTGATAAGAAACAATCGTGCGACCATTATCATTCCAGCGTTTCATATTTATTCCAATTTGATAAAATTTTCCATTTCTTTCAATTAAAGTTGGACCTCCATCATCATTCGTTAAATTTTCATTTTCAACCACAACTAAAAACAGTAATTTAAAACTTTATAACTACAAAAAAAACGACGCACTTTTGTCTCCGTACCACTGATTTTCAAAAGTAACATTTGAATGCAGCAAAATTGGTGGCATTCCTTCATTGTCCAAATTATTACCTAAAAATGACAAAATTTTTTCCAACAACTTTTTTGTTATTCAGAGAAATGTATGCATTTTTGTAAACCCATAAAATACCCATTAAAAAATCTTCTTGCTTACTTTTCCAATCATAATTACCATATCCTGCAACAATGCCCGAATAAGTTTGAATATAATCTTTTGCAAGTTTCACAGGTAGAATTCCAAAATCTGTTCCTTCTGGAAATTCAACAACTGCAATATTGTTTTCCCATGGCCAATCATATGTTAAAGGAAAATATGCCGTAACATTTAAAGGTTCGACCAAATTTGAATGAACATTTTTTGAACGAAGATCGGGAAATAATTTGCCAGAAATTGTACTAAAATTATCGAAAAATTCCAAAAAAGTTTTAAAAAAAGGGATACAAACTTGTAGGAAGAATGTTTAATTGGTTGAATTTCTGTCCACCAATGTTTATAAACACAATCAGCTAGTGTTAAAAGATGCCGTTTTGAGATTACTGTAGCAGAGCATCCAACATAGTAATAATAATTATACAATGGAACAACAAAATTGAATACTTCAGGACGAGTTGATTGACCTTTATAAAGTGGTTCAAAGTATTTGAGAGGTGGTGGTGTCATTTGAGAATGATCAGGAGAAATTGATTCACATTGAACTTCATTTTTTGTTACTTCTTCAATAAAATTACAAAATGATGAAATTCGAGTTCGGATATCTAAAAAGATTGATTGAAAAAATGAATGTTATGCTTTTTTAAATATCAAAAAGCAATACCACGTTCTCCATTTTGTGCACTAATTCCAATTTGATACCATTGTTTATTTCGATAAATTACCATTGGACCACCGCTATCACCTAGTAAAGCGTGATGAGTATTGTTTCCGCCACAAATATGAGAGGTTCCAAAACAATCATCAACCATTGAAACTTTTGCATGTCGTAATAAATATGATATACCACTTGTTTTTGTTCCTAAAAAAGAATAAAATGGAAACAGATTATTTGAATTTAAAAAATAAACCATTTTGCCACCAATCCCCAAATCCAGCAATAATTGCTTCATCACCATTTTTCTCAAAATAATCTTTTGCAAGTTTCACAGGTTCAACGCTAAAATTTGTGCCTTCCGGGAATTCAAGAATTGCAATATCATTCCAAGGCCATTTAAAATCTTTCGGCATATATGCTTTATTTGAGATTGGAAGAGTGGATTTATTTACCCATTTCGTTAAAGGTCTAAATTCGGCATGATATGTTCTATTGAGGTAAAGCCTGAAAAATATAATATTTTTAGGTAAAGGTGAAATTGAAAAAAATAACTTCATAACTTACAAATATCTTTCATTTTCTTCTATGATTGAATCTTCAAAGATAATATGAGCACAAGTAAGAATATGTCGAGGAGAAATTACTGAACCAGTTGCTACGCCCTCTGGAGTATGGACGAAAGTGGTAAATCGAAATAAATTATCTGGAGTAATTTCACCATGATCAATTCGCTAAAATAAAAATATATCAGAGCAAAATCATTTATTAATAATTATATTAATTAATCGAAAAGTTGTATGAGTGAGAAAAACGTGTTTTATATACTGCTGAGAGATAGTCTAGATCAAATGTCTAGTAATTTTCCGAAAATTTCAAACCATTTCTGTCAGATTTTCCCTTTGATCCATTTTTATACCTTTCTTAAAAATATCAGTTGGGGTCGTCTACGGTAAGCCAACGATTTGATACAGCAGTTCAACATTGAAATATGAGACAGTCAACCGTGAATTCGTTTCTTCAAAAGCATGCTTCAACTGTCTTGCATTTTATAAACTTACTGGTTCATTCTTTCCATGAATTTGAGATATTAAAATAATGAATAACCAAAAATATACATCCATTACAATAATTCAACATTTACCAAAGTTGGGATTTTTTATAAAATAAATTCACAATAGTAGAAAGAAAAGAGTAAAGAAAATTAAACTTTTTCAAAAAAATTCTTTTGCTTTTGTTGAATTAAAATTTGCATGGTCTTTTCAATCATGTTTTTTATCTACATAAATTTCAACATTGGGTTTTTAATATAATGAAGTTTATGCAATCAGAACTATTCATTGCAGTAATATTATCATTATAATTAACAATTGCTACTACTACTGCAGTAGATCTCGCAGGTATTTATTAATCGTCATGGCAATAAAAAACATGGCATAAAAGCTGATGACTTTTAATATTTAACTAATAATTAATATATACCAACTGTTTTTTGCATATTACAGATGTTTACAAAAACAATTCAAGTTAAACCAAATGACGTCTTTAACGCTGAATAATGAAAAAAATTTTTTTTTATAACCAAAAATGCTAAAAACAAACTAGTGTTTAAACAAATAATTAAATAATATCGCAATTACCATACTTTTACAACATATTTATAATAATTATTTTTTTGTTTTAAAAAAAGTCAAATAAAAGACAATATAATAATTTGGAACAAAAAATATATAAATTCAAAATGAATTTTTGAAGCAAATGAAGTTGGATTTTCATGATTTCGGTGCTGAGATGGATCGGTTGGCTGGGAAGATATTCTTGTTGTAATCGAAGTTGTTGTTGTTTTTGGAGATGTAGATTTTGAAACAGGTTCTTCAAAGATCAAAGCAGGTGATTCACATTGAACTTCATTTTTTGTAACTTCTTCAATGAATTCGCATTGAAAAGAAACAATTGAGCGATAATTATAATTCTCGCGTTTCAAATTTATTCCAATTTGATAAAATTTTCCATTTCTTTCAATTAAAGTTGGACCTCCATCATCATTCGTTAAATTTTCATTTTCAACCACAACTAAAAACAGTAATTTAAAACTTTATAACTACAAAAAAAACGACGCACTTTTGTCTCCGTACCACTGATTTTCAAAAGTAACATTTGAATGCAGCAAAATTGGTGGCATTCCTTCATTGTCCAAATTATTACCTAAAAATGACATAAATTTTTTTATAATAATAATATTAACATTTTTAATGTTGACTTACTGATACCATATAAAGTCGCCCCACTACCGCCCCGAGCATAGACAGTTTTATGAAATTGCCCCAGCATTGGGGCGCTTCGGGGGGAGGTTGGGGAGGGGCGAGTCGAAACACTGCCAAAAAATAATCATTTAAAAAATCTTCTTGCTTACTTTTCCATTCATAGTTACCGTATCCTGCAACAATACCCAAATAAGTTTGTACGAAATCTTTTGGGAGTTTCACAGGTTCAATGCCAAAATCTGTTCCTTCTGGAAATTCAACAACTGCAATATTGTTTTCCCACGGCCAAACATATGTTAAAGGAAAAAATGCCGTGGCATTTATAGGTTCGACCAAATTTGTATGAACATTTTTTGAACGAAGATCAGGAAATAATTTGCCAGAAATTGTACTAAAATTATCGAAAAATTCCAAAAAAGTTTTAAAAAAAGGGATACAAACTTGTAGGAAGAATGTTTAATTGGTTGAATTTCTGTCCACCAATGTTTATAAACACAATCAGCTAGTGTTAAAAGATGCCGTTTTGAGATTACTGTAGCAGAGCATCCAACATAGTAATAATAATTATACAATGGAACAACAAAATTGAATACTTCAGGACGAGTTGATTGACCTTTATAAAGTGGTTCAAAGTATTTGAGAGGTGGTGGTGTCATTTGAGAATGATCAGGAGAAATTGATTCACATTGAACTTCATTTTTTGTTACTTCTTCAATAAAATTACAAAATGATGAAATTCGAGTTCGGATATCTAAAAAGATTGATTGAAAAAATGAATGTTATGCTTTTTTAAATATCAAAAAGCAATACCACGTTCTCCATTTTGTGCACTAATTCCAATTTGATACCATTGTTTATTTCGATAAATTACCATTGGACCACCGCTATCACCTAGTAAAGCGTGATGAGTATTGTTTCCGCCACAAATATGAGAGGTTCCAAAACAATCATCAACCATTGAAACTTTTGCATGTCGTAATAAATATGATATACCACTTGTTTTTGTTCCTAAAAAAGAATAAAATGGAAACAGATTATTTGAATTTAAAAAATAAACCATTTTGCCACCAATCCCCAAATCCAGCAATAATTGCTTCATCACCATTTTTCTCAAAATAATCTTTTGCAAGTTTCACAGGTTCAACGCTAAAATTTGTGCCTTCGGGGAATTCAAGAATTGCAATATCATTCCATGGCCATTTAAAATTTTTCGGTGCATATGCTTTATTTGACATTGGAAGAGTTGATTTATTTACTCCTTGTGTTAAAGGTCTCAATTCGGCATGATATGTTCTATTGAGGTATAGCCTAGAAAATTCATTTATCATAGATAAAATCAAAGTGAAAATTGAACAAAGTATAACTTACGTATATCTTTCATGTTCTTTTGTCATCGATTCCTTCGGGATGAGATGTGCGCAAAAAAGAATATGTCGAGGAGAAATTACTGTACCGGTTCCTAAGAGTACTTCTGAATAAACAAATACAGTAAATTGAAATAAATCATCGGGAGTAATTTCACCATGATCAATTCGCTAAAATAAATATATATCAGAGCAAAATTATTTATTTTTTATTATCTGAATCAATCGAATAGTTGTATGAGTGAGAAAAACGTGTTTTATTTACTGATGTGAGATCGTCCAGATCTAATGGCTGGTTATTTTCAGGAAATTTCAAACCATCTTTAGCAGATTTTATTTTGTGGCATTTTCTTTTGCTTTCACCCGCCCATATAATACCTGGCGGCAAATGATTTGACTCAAATCTTCTGCGAAAAGTGAGCCTTCTCTATCACAATAGCCAACGATTAGATTCAGCGATTCGACACTGAAATATAAGACAGTCAACCGCGAGTTCGCTTCTTCAAAAGCATGTTTCAACTGTGTTGAATTTTTTCTATAAAAAAAACTTACTGGTTCATTCTTTCCATAAATTTGAGATATTAAAATAATCAATAACCAAAAATATACAGTGACCAACATTGCAGAATTCAACACTTTTCAAAGACGTAATCCCTTCCCTTAAATAAATGGAGAATGCTCGTTGATATCAATCATGATTTGTTGGTTGTAACGATTTTATTTTTTCATTCACAAAAAGAAAAACAAAAAATATAAACGCAAAATTTGCATATGTTTTCACGATAACAGTTTCTTAAGTTTAGCATTTTGTCGGTATAACGTTAAGGCAATTTTTTTGCTTAAAAATTTGTCTAATATCCATGTTTAATTTTGCGATTACAGAGTTTAAAATGATTAATGTAACAGATTGTTGTGTTTTCTATTTGGTATAAGCGGAGTCTTACAAATTATCTCTAAGGATATCCTTATTCATCATTTATTAAAGTGCCATATTTATTATTTTTGACCTTAAAAATTGATTGGAAAAGAATAAGTTGAATAAAACCATATTTATTTGCAATCATTTTTAAAACTTGTGATGCTGTGGATTAAGCCAAGACTTTGTCTTTGCGGTAAACCACAAAGAATTAGCAGCCAAATTTATTTCTACAGAGCAATAAAATTTAGTTTATCGATGTGTTGGAAATATTCTCTGCTGTTTTTATTATTATTTAATGAAATAGAATTTAATAATTTAATAGAAACATGTAAATCTCCGTGTACCTTTGAAGAAATAATTTTTTCAAATAGATTTGAAAATTCTGGAGATGATATTATGGGACTTTTTAAAGTAATTTCACATTAATGTAAATTAGAATAATTCTTTTGTTTCAGTTTATGAACAACAACGATTCCCCTTCAGGTGACTTTAATCTAGTAATGCAAAATTTTACATGGATTGATAATTCTACACAAAAGGTATAAATTCTTTTTCGAAACAATAATATATATCAAAAAACTTTCATTCATTTCATGTGTTTTAGCTTATATCTCAAATAGAAACCAATTGCTTAAAATCCCAAATAACATTAATAGTCGAAAGAATTCATCGGCAGTATTCCATAAATATTTTACAGTATACTGAAGATATTGTTTATTATCGAATAGTGAAGAACATGATTATCGCAGATATATTTATGATTATTACTTCTTCAAAAAAAGAAAAACACCTGCGTTTTAAGATTTTGTTTTTGGGGTTTTTAGGAGATTTGTTTTTATTATTCTTCTTCATTAGCATTGCGATTACTCAGGAAGATGTTTTAAACAAATTGAGAAATACATGTGATTCAAATTTGGAATGTTTTCCTATATCATTTTATTCTGGATTTTGTTGATTCATGTAAATTTAAAAAATAAATTTTGAATTAAATGATATTAATTAAAAAAACAATGTGAAAATTGCCCTTATTAACATAACATCGTGTAAATGTAAAAGGTGAAAATTTTAACTCTAACAGCAGCCACGATTCTTGATAGGTGATAATTTTATCCTGAAAATCGAGTTGATACAGATATCAGATATTTCCATAAGTTTGTGCGTTTTGTTACACTTGTCGAAATGTCCTGCCTCCTAGGCTAAAAACGAAGTAAATTTTATGATATTTCAAGAGTACTTCAGTGATTCAATATTTTGGTAAGGTATTTTTAAAAATAAAAAAAATTTATATGGATTAATAATTCGACGCAACAATATTTTAATCTATAAAAAATAGATTAAAATATTGTTTTTACAGTTCCAAAAATGGAATAAAAAAGAAAAAACACTCCAAAAATGATATTTCTGTGCAAATAATAATTTAGTAATGTAACATCTATATTATCATATTACAATACCAGAAGCAAATATAACAAAAAGATAAATAAAAACAAGAATTAATAATAAATAAAGTTGATTATCTACAAAAAAATTTTTTACAAAAACCGTTCGATAAAAAATCAAAAAGTTTCGAAGAAAAAATGGAATGTACAGGGTGTTCAAAAAAAAATGGCGGAAGGCTTTTTATATCAAAACGGGACATTACCAAAACCTAATGTGTGGTGGACTAACATGACCCTAGAAAGGGTAATTTATTACAGTAATCTCACCTTTTCACAATTTTCGCTTCGGGAGATACAGCAGTTCAAAATTAAAAAATGACCGTTTTTTGGGTGTTTCGTAGATACAGTATCCCAATTTTCCCAGAGGGTATTTTAAAAATGTGTAAAGCAAATTTTTTAGGCAACCAAAAAAACTCGTTGTTAGGCTATATTTTGAGACTTTAACTCAACTCCCTGATTTTTGCTGAATTTTTTTCTGACCCCTTGCGCAAAATTTTTCATTTTTGGCCTACTTTGCCAAATCGCCCTACTTTTTCCTGGAAGAGTTGGGGGCTCATATTTGTTGTCAATAAACTTCAGCCTCTTTGTGGTCGATTCCATACCAAAATATTGAAATCTGAAAAATTGACTTTTTAAGCAGCCATAATTTTCGTATGTTAGTAAGTATACATAGAACATTATGAAATTCATTTCAATGTTAAAGTCTCCAAATTAATCATAAACCCTTAAAATGTATTTTAGAGTATTTTTCTAGTCTATTTTCATTGACCTATAACAAAAAACAGCATTTAACAACTTTCATGTTCATGTAGTTACTTGCTATTTACTAGTATACTAATAGAATTTACTGTTTTTTGGGTATTTTTGAGTATTGAAAAAAGGGGGTTGTCTTGAATTTTTAAATTTCAGCATCCTTTCGAACACAAAGAGGCTGAAGTTTGTTAGCAACAAATATGAGCCCCCAACTCTTCCAGGAAAAAGTAGGGCGATTTGGCAAAGTAGGCCAAAAATGAAAAATTTTGCGCAAGGGGTCAGAAAAAAATTCAGCAAAAATCAGGGAGTTGAGTTAAAGTCTCAAAATATAGCCTAACAACGAGTTTTTTTGGTTGCCTAAAAAATTTGCTTTACACATTTTTAAAATACCCTCTGGGAAAATTGGGATACTGTATCTACGAAACACCCAAAAAACGGTCATTTTTTAATTTTGAACTGCTGTATCTCCCGAAGCGAAAATTGTGAAAAGGTGAGATTACTGTAATAAATTACCCTTTCTAGGGTCATGTTAGTCCACCACACATTAGGTTTTGGTAATGTCCCGTTTTGATATAAAAAGCCTTCCGCCATTTTTTTTTGAACACCCTGTAATCATTAAAAAAAACTGTTCGCCGTCGCGTTCGATGGTGTCTCGAAAAAAGCCTAAGTTTAAAATGATGGATGCAAAAGATTGTCGTGTTTTTTATTAGGTTTTTAGGCGGACTCTATTAGATTTGCTTTACAGGCATCCTTATTAATCATTTCAATAAATGCCATTTTTTGTTATTTTTGACCTTAAAAATTGATTGAAAAATAATGGGTTGAATAAAACCAAATTTATTTGCAATCATTAAACCTGTGATGCAGTGGTTCAAGCCAAAACTGTGTTTTTGTGGTGGAAAACAAAGAATTAGAAGTTCTTTTTATGGATCAATGAAATTTGCTTTATCGCTGGTTTGGAAACAATCTCTGCTGTTATTGTTATTATTTAATGAAATTGAATTTGAAAATTTGATAGAAACATGCAAATCTCCGTGTACCTTTGAAGAAATAATCTTTTCAAATAGATTTGGAAATTCTGGAGATGATATTAGAGGATTCTTTAATGTAATTCCGGAGTAATATAAATTAGAATAATCAAATATATTAAATTTCAGCTTATGAAAAGCAACGATTCCCCTTCAGATGATTTTAATCAAATTATGCAAAATTTTACGTGGATTGATAATTCTACACAAAAGGTATTTATAAATTATAAAACATTAATTTTTAAACTGAATATCAAAAAAAAACTCACTAATTTTGCGTTTTAGCTTATATCTCGAATGGAAACCAATTGTTTAAAATCCCAAATAACATTCATACTTGAAAGAATTCATCGACAATTTTCCATAAATATTTTACAGTATACGATAGATATTATTTATTATCCAATAGTTATGAACATAATTATTACAGATATTTTTATGATTTTAACTACTTCTAAGGAGAGAAAATTCCAGCGTTTTGAAACTTTGTTTTTGGGGTTTTTAGGAGATTTGTTTTTATTCTTCTTCTTCATTAGCATTGCGATTCCACAGGAAGATGTTTTAAACAAATTAAGAAATACATGTGATTCAAATTTTGAATATTTTCCTGTATCATTTTACTCTGATTTTTGTTGATTCATGTAAATTTGTAAAATAAATTTTAAATTAAATGATATTAAAAAACAATGTGAAAATTGCCCTTATTAACATAAGAAATGCATTGTGTAAATGTAAAAGGTGAAAATTTGAACTTTAACAGCATTCACATTCTTTTTGATTCTTGATAGGTGATAATTTTATCATGAAAATCGAGTTTATACAGATATCAGATTATCCTATAAGTTTGTGCGTTTTGTTACACTTGTCGAAATGTTCTGCCTACTAAAAAACGAAAAAAAATTCCTGAAAATTCAAAACCAGGAAAATGTATCAAGCAGACTTTTCATTAATTTGCCTATTACCTTTATTCAATCTCGAATGAATGAATTTCAACAATGACGCCGGTGATCTGCAATCTGTTTCATGAATTATAAAGCCACTACAAAATAAGGGATTGTCCAGATCAGGCGTCGGGTTTTTTTCCAAAAAAGTTCTTTTAAAACACCCGACGTCAACTCTGGACAATCTTTAAATGAGTACTTCAGTGATTAAATATTTTGGTTAGGTATTTTAATAGATTAAAATCTTGTTTTTACTGTCCCAAAAATGTAATAAAAAAAGAAACACTCCAAAAATGATATTACGGTGCAACTGATAATTTAGAAATGTAGCATCTATTATATTACAACAAATATAACAAAACGAAAAATAAAAACAAGAAATTATTTAAAACAAAGTTGATTATTTGCAAAAATTTTTTTACAAAAATCGTTAGATAAAAAATCAAAAAGTTTCGAACAAAACTATTCGCTGTCAAAGATTGCAATTTGCTTCTGTTGATTTTAAGAACCTTTTTTGCTTACGTTAAAAACTAATGCCTTTCGGTTGCTTTTTAATGGATTTCATCATCAGAAAATACGGAAGACTTGATTTCCAGATTAACCAGACCAACAATATCTTCAGCAAGAAGATCTGTCAAATCTGCTACCTATAAGCCATCAATAAGAAACAAAGATTCGAGGGCTTCAACTTCAATCCCTTCTTCTTCAGCAGCAGCTAACCATTGAAGCCAATAGATGTTATTCAACCTTCACCAATTCATAAATGTAAGCATTTGCCTGTTGCATCAAAGATTGTAAGAAATTATAAATTACTGTAGCCTAACATTTAATTCTTCTTTATTCTATCTATCGTTTCTAAATAAGTAACATTCCAGTATCTCTGTAATTGTTTTTCTGTTAATTCATTAATATACATTTTTATATAAATTTACAAATCATTTTCAAAACTGTTTTAAGTTTTCATTAGTTTATACATGAGTTTTCTAATATTTTTTAATTTATCGATGTTATTACATGGCATATACAGTAATCAATTTAAGATTTACATTGCTGATTGCGTGAGTTTTTAATTATTCAAGTAGAAATAACACATTTTTTATTGAAAAAATAACAAAACGAAAACAAAATAATAATATTTATGTGTGATAATTAATGTTTAACAATATCAATCAGCATCCATGGCATCATCTAAACACTGTGTGATCTCGCTTGCAACAGCAGTTTCTTCTTCTTCTTCCTCCTCGTCATCCTCTTCTGGAGCCAGTGCTTCTTTTGCGAGTTTTAAAAATCCTATTGGATCATTTTCTAAATCCCAATCACGAAAATCCGGCATCAAATCTTCCATTCTTTCAGCCAAAACAAAATCACGCTGTTCTTCGATAGAATTTTCTTGGGGAACATCAACCAAAGATTTTCCACTTCGAAGATGCTCATAGACTTCATTGGCACGTTCAACAATTTCTCTTGAAATTCCATTCTTTAAAGCTGTATAACTTGCATAACTATTATCGATTACACCTTCAACAAGTTTATATTGAAATTCAAGTTCATCACCATTTTGATGAACATCCAGAGTCTAAAATAAGATGTTTTTTTTACTTCAAAGAAGATAAAATCACAAACGTGATATGATAGCAAATCAGTTTCATCAAGTAAAGTTCGAAGTGAATGAAAATGTGAGCTTGCAAAAATATGAGGGCAATGATCTTGTCCTTTTCCAATCCAATAATTGAGTGAACTTGCGAGCAAACTTAAACCAACTTCCTAAAAATGTTTCTTTACAGTTCATCAAAGATACAGTAATCACTTACTGTCATGGTACCTTTCCCAAATTCATCCATGATTACTAATGAAAATTCATTGCTTGATCTGATTGCTCCCGACATCTAAAAATTATTCCGATTTCAATACAACATGCAATAAAAAATATACCGTACCTGTTTCAAATCATTTGCAAATGATGACATTCCATCCATGACCGAGTCAATGGTATACATTCTTGTAACAATTCGATTTATTGGTCCAATTACAACTTGTTCAGCAGGAACAAATGATCCAATATGTGCCAAATATGCTATTATTCCAACCATTTTGAGATAGACGCTTTTGCCAGAAGCATTTGGGCCACTGATAAGTTTAACCTTTGAGTAGGGTCCTCCAGATTTTATTGGATTTGGTACAAATGTAAATGGGCAGGTTATTTCAGAAAGTGGATGTCGAGCCATTCCAATATCGATTATAGCTTCATCAACAAGATTTGGACGATGCCAACTAAGTTCACGACCAACAAGAGCAAAAGAAATCAGACAATCAAGTGTTGCAGCAACATCAACACCTTTACAAAGTGAAGAAGAACGTTTAAGAACTAATGAATGAAGACTAAAAAATTGTTAAATGAGTTACGGTAATTATTGATTAAAATCACATCATACCGTAATACAGTAGTAGTTTCAGCATCAATAATTTGCATTTTGATATCTCCAATTTCTTGATCCAATTTTTTCATTCGAGGACTTTTGAAATTTGCTTCTCCATCAGCAGTGTAAATCTAAAACTAACAACAATACAAAATATATTGTAAGCGAAACAAACCAAATCAAGTTTTGAAGCCATTTTCGATGAAATTTGAGCATTTTCAGATACGACAAGCAAGAATCCAATAATCGGAACATAGGCAACACTGCAAGTATCAATTTCAAGCATTTCAGCTTCATCTTCTGCAATCAAAGTTAATCTATCTGGAAGTTCAGCATACTTTTCTTTCACTAAAAAAGTGTTTGAAAAAAATAAATGGGAGTATCAAAGATGCGAAATTCTTACAATGATCAAGTTCTGGATCAACTCCTTCTTTAACAATAAATCGATTTTCATTTTTACTTTCTTGAAAATCCATGACTTCGCTTATTACTGCTGCTAATTGAACGAGATCATCATTAAATTTTAATTTTCCTTTTAATATTGAAAAGCTTATTTCACGTTCTTTAAGGAAGTCAACAAGTTCAACCATGGTATAAGCAGTCTAAAATTAAAATGTTATAATTCAACAATATGATAAAGTCTTCTCAAATCTCAGATCGATACAGTAATCAATAACATTTAAAAAAAGACATACATCATAAAGATTAATCCAATCACCAACTGAAGCACTTCCATTCTTTAATCTTCTTAAAATTGGTCGAACATTTGCAACATTTTTTATTTTAGTTCGAACAAATTTGGTCACATCAAGGTTACAATCTTGATAGAAGAAGCTTACAGCACTTTGACGCTCATGTAATACCGTTCGATCATATATTGGTCTTTCAAACCATCGTCTAAAAATTAGATATGAATATTTGAAAAACGAAAAGTTTTAATAAAAGCAAACTTCATTAAACGTTTGCCAGGAACAGATCGACAAATATTGCAAACACTAAATAAGCTAACACCATTTTTAAGGGAGGCCAAAATTCCTGGACGTCTTTTAACTGCAGATGGAACATATTCAGATTCAAAAACTTGTAAAGCTTTGAAAGTTGTTTTATCGATTTCAACAGCGTCATCCCTAAAATTAATCGATGTAAACGATTATGGCATTCAAAATGAATAATAATGTTGGTGAAAAACTACTTCAAGCCCTGATACTTCAAAAGTTGTAGCGTTCAGATTAGGAACTCAAACCGAGAAATGTAAAGTAACTTACATTGTTACTGTATTGAAAGCGCTTATCGGAGTCTTTTTTGTAATTTCATCAAATTCAACGCCAATTCTTTGTTGATCAAGGTATCGAAGTAAAGCACCCAAAGCTCGGACCATATTTGTTGAATCAAAATCGAATCGAAATGAAGCCATAAGATCAGATGATATTGTCTCCGATGAGAATAAACTTTTAATGCGCTTTTTAGCATCATTTTCTTCTAAAAAATATTTCCTATGTGAAATGATATGAAATGATAAATCAATGGCAAACCAAATGTCAAATGTGGCAAAAGAGACAAGACCGCATGAACTTTATCTTCGTCATTTTCGTCAGCATCATCGTCGACGTCATCATTATTTGATGATTTCTTTCCAGATGCTTTTGAATCATTTTTCAAAAGGGTAGAAAACGATGATTTCTGGAACTGTGATGCATTCGTATTTGTCTTATTTTGATTTAAATGTGCATTAAAAACAGGAACTTGTGAGGCATCAAAATCATCGTTAACAACGCTTCTTTGAGTTGTTTCAAATCCAAAAGCAACATCAAAATGCTCTTGTTCTGGAGGTTCTTCAACATCTGAATCATCTTGCCTTGTGGCATCAGGAACGTTAAAGTTGCCTAAAAAGTTTAAGGTATTTATTAAAGGCATGCTTATCAAGATTAGATCGGTTAGAATGCATGTATTTTTTGCCATACTTGTTAAAAGAATACCCTTTTCTTGCTGAATTCAATGTTGGCATTAGTTTGTGCGAAATAGATAAAACTTTCAACACTGAAAACAAATTTTTTATGCCGAAAAGTCAAAAAACTCCAAATTTAGGCTACGAAAAAAATGTCAAACAACGAATGACATCATTCAATTAGGTATAATAAAGCATCGTTTTAGGCCCAAATAAGCAATAAAATGCATGTTCATCCACGTCCGTATAAAAAATAGCTTATAAAGTATGCCAAAAAACATACACAATTTTCGAAGCTTCTTTAAAAAGTTTGAATCTTGAGAAAGTGATGCAATCACGAAAGCAGGATGAACTTCATGAATAACTAAAAAAGAAGAATATATATATTTGAGAATAAATTAGCAGGATAACAAAAAAGTGATGTCAAAAAGCTTACGATTTGAGAGAGAAGAGAATTCTTCATCTTCTGCGATATCATTCAAAACATGCACAGCTTCAGTTTCTTCATCATAGAATGCTGCACCAAGATGATAATTCTTATATGATAAAGATAAATAAATATTTGACATTTAATAATTCTGTAAAAAAAATGTTTGGTTTTTGAATTTTTGATAAAAAAAATTTTGGTGCATTTTTAATGTTTAACATTTTTTCGTGTCAAGAGTTTTTTCAATTGCGAACAAAAAAATTTGAAAAAATTTGTTTTTTGCATTGTTGAAATAATCCGTGTCTTCGATGTTTCACTATTTTTCAGAACGTATTTTCTTCCGTTCCCTTTGAAGCCTTATCCGTTCCGTTCCGTCCGTTCTGTTAATTATTTTTAGCTTCAGACTCATATTTATCAACTATAAGAAAGTAATTACACGAAATATTATTGTTTTAACATGTATACTGTAGATTGCTGAAAAACTGTATCCATTTTTGGCATTTAATCTCTAAAATTTAAAAATGATCTAAAACAAAATTTCAAGCCCACAAATCCTAATGATCTTTTCAACAATAAATTAATTCAGTACAAATCTACAGTATGCACATTACATATAATATGTAACATATTCGTGTTTTTTCCAAGTACTTCCTGATACTTGATAAATATCTTTGCATACATATTAGACTACAACTCCATCATAATTTTTGAAAACATTTACAGCTAATTTTTCTTTTAACTATTCTGCCTAAAAAAACTTCCTGGTTCTTTCGTGATTTATTTAAAAATTCTTTCATAACCGGAAGTTTATACAAACTTATGCTTCAATTTATTTTCATATTTGAAGGCAAAATAATGTATATAAAGTACGCATTTTTTGCCTTCCGCATTCTTGTTTTTGGACATTTGTTGGAAGTCAAAAGTTCTCGATTTTGAAAATAATAATAATAATTCTTAAACAACAATGGCCTTTTCAGAGAAAAAATAAATGTTGTCTGATGCACGTGTTTTTTTGCTTCTTCTTTTACATGAGTAATATTATAAAAAATTGCTTTTTAAAGGTCATTTGGTACAAATTTTTATTGTTTCGGTCTTAAAAAAATAATTATTGTTGTACAATTTTAATAACTTTACTTTCGTAATCGTATAGTTATTGTTTACTTCCAAAAATTGTCCCCTGAAGGCATCTGTTAGGCCATGCCTACTTCCGGTCAAAAAAAGTTTTTTAGCGTTTTTTTAGAAAGAAAAATATTTTTGTTTTGATTTTAGTTTTAAACTTTTCAAAGAATTTTTTGACATGTTTTCTTTCAAAATGATGGTTGTTTTTTTGAGAAATAAATTTCTTCTTCGAAAAACGAGCGGTTTCTTTTTTGGCCATTTAAAAACAGGAGCAAGAAGGACTTATTTTTAGAATTTCTTCGAGGAACTACAGTAATTTGAGGATTTTATCAGTTTTATTTTGCCAAAAATGCTATTCTAAATTTTATAAATTATTTTTAATCCAGGTCAGAGATAAATATAAAGAAATTTGAAGAAAAATATCTTCAAAAGCAAAAAAAACATAAGTGAAATTCAGTGATTACTGTAGTTTTGTACCGTATGAATTTTTGCATCAAACTCTTCTTGTTTTATTCTATCTAAAACAATATTGTCTGCCTAAAATATAAAATTTTATAGTTTTAAACATTTCGAAGAATGTTTTTAAGCACGTTTAAAAAGGTTGTTTTTTGGAGAAATGAATTTTTAGCGTGTTTTTTTCTCTTTTTTTAAGTGGGACAATTGTTTCCGGTATTTAGTTTCTATGATATAGTTTTGTCTGCATCAAAATTCATTTATTTGGTTTTAAATGTTTGTGTCTGGTTTTTGAAAAATTAAACAATGCTTTAATTTTTTTCAAGTTTAAATGCTAGCTGGAGGAGGGATCATAAAGAATTTTGGCATTATTACATCCTTTTTTTTCGGCACTTTTG
Source organism: Panagrolaimus sp. LJ2414 (assembly GCA_024447195.1). Lineage (NCBI taxonomy): Eukaryota > Metazoa > Nematoda > Chromadorea > Rhabditida > Panagrolaimidae > Panagrolaimus > Panagrolaimus sp. LJ2414. The sequence continues at coordinate 47,117 of JAMRXY010000278.1, forward strand.
ATAATAATGGCATAATAGGCTTTTTTTGAAGGTTGAGATAATTGGTTGTTGGAAGAAGAAAAGAAAGGTTTTTGATATTATTATTGTTGTTCTTGTTGTTGGAGGAATTGTTGTTGATGATGAAGGTGGAAGTCTTTTCATAAATATGTTTGTTATCAGTTTCCGTGCAATCTTTGGACAAAATGCATTTTCCTTTGGCATTTCTTACTCTCCCTTTGGCACAAACGCAACGTAATTTCTTCACGGCATTTTTTGAAGAAGCAGACGACGGAAAAGGTGTTGGAAAGGATTTTTTTCGATTTCGGCATGTCAGATTTTCATCAAAAATACTCAATTGTAAATATTCAAATTCATCAATTTTGCAATCAAGCTCTTAATAAAGTTAAAGGTTTGTAAATTACTTTTTTTTTCCAAAAAATGGAACTTACTTTTTGTTGTCGTCAAAGGGCATGCCCCTGCAGGTATGCAAATTCCATTGTGCCGAACAAAACCAACTTTGCAACGGCATTCTTTGAAAATGCAACTTTGAACGCAGTCAACTTTTAATTTTTCTTCCTCTTCGCCACAGGTGCCCTCCGGGCATTCCTTGCAACGAAACACTTCATTTTTGGCACATTTTTTCAAACATTTTTTTCTTGCATCAGTTAAAATAATGAAAGAAATTAAAACGAATAAAAATAGAAGATAGTGAGCCTTCATGGTAGGCTTTAAATATGATTTTTGATATTGCAAGTTTTGTCTTTTTAAACATTTTTTAAGACAAAAGAAAAACCATTTGAAAGTCAATTAGAAAAGAGTCTTGTTTTAATTAATTCATGGGAATTTGTAGTTTAAGAGGGGCAAAATAGTGAGCGAAAATTTTATTGAGATTCGCAAAACTTTTTCTCCTGACAAATATTTGAATATATTCATTTCTCCAAATTTTTATTTATTGTAAGACGAAATTTGAATAGATTTTTCCGGTGTCAAGAATTAAACTTTTAGAAAAATGTGTTTTATTCATGGCTTCAAAGACTTCCTTCTTTCTTTTTTCTTTCTCAAAAAATGACGCTAATCATGCAATATTATGCATAACTAACTTTCTCGAATGCTTAAAAAGTCAAACTTTTTCTCAAACATGCGAAATTTTTTGTTCTACTTTTTTTCTTTTCGTGTATTTTTCTTCGAAATTGTAGAATCAAAAAAATGATTTTTTTTGAATTTTTTTACAACTGTGTTTTTTCTTTTTAAACATCGAGGTTTGATTGAGAAGGTTTTTTTTGTTTGTGCGAATTTTTCCTTCCAACCAAACCTGAAAATCAGGCATTTAAAGGTTCTGTGACGCGGTTTTATTGAATGCTTGATTATCAGGTTTGGTAAGAAAACTTGCATAATTTTTTTCTTCCAGCCCGATGAAATGATTCTTTTTTTTCAAAAACGATAAATTCCAAAATTCTTTTCATTTTTCAGATATAAAACAAACAATGGCATCTGCAACTCATGGCCCATTTATTGCTGCATCTCAAATAGCTGGAAATATTTTAGATTGGGGAAAGCCCATCTCCCAACAACATTCCACAACAACAACAACTTCCGCCAGCAGTGATGATGATGACCTTACATTTGTTATCGCAGATCGGCATAAACATTATGACATGATTCATACAATGATGACCCAAATGTTTTCCTTTCAAGAGCCAATTACTCGTTCCGTTGGAGCTTCCCCTGAAGATGTAACAGATTTTTTTCATGATCTTTGTGGAGCATCTTTAAATAGTCCATATTCGGTGTTGGCCTTCATCGGAGATAAATGTGTTGGAATGACTTTAAATTACATAAATTCAGATGTCAAAAAGCCTACAGATGAAAGTAGTCCAGGATCAAAGTTCAAAAGTGATTTTGTTGAAGGTAACAAAATTACTGTACTTACAGTATCAATATGTAAATATTTTTAGAAATCTCAAATGGACCATACAGTAATCCTCGGGCAAATCGAGTTTGTGCTTTTATTGAAGAAGTTGAAAGAAATTATGGATATTTTATTCCAAAATGTAAAAAGTTGTTTAAACTAGATGTCATTTTTGTTCATCCAAATTATTCTGGGTAAGACATTGTTATTCCCTGAGGGGATGTAATACAGTACCTGCTATTATGGGATATTGTGACAGTTGTTTATGCAAATTTAAAAGGTCACTTCAAGATTTCTATGGATATCCGATATCCTTGGATACTGTAACTCCTACAATATATTTATCAATAAATTTATGCAAGTTTTATTTTAGAAGAGGAATCGGAACAAAACTAACAGAAAAATCAATTCAAGTTGCACGGGAAAATAATTGCGATTATTTAATGTCTGTTGCAACTGCCCGAGGGTCTGCTTACATCTTTAATAAAGTAATAATTTATTTTTTTCTGCATAAATAAAAATGATTAATCCGTTAAAATCTCTTTAAGCTTGGATTTACATGTGTCCGGGAAGTTCCATTTCTTTCATTCCATGAAAATGGGCAACAAGTTTTTCAAGATCTTCATGACGGAAATACAAGCGGAAAATTAATGATTCTTAAACTTGGTTCAAGTGTTTCAAGTACAAGTTCATTCGAAAATATCGCATAAAAAGAATTCTTTCATTTACTTTTTTTTGACCTTTTTTCCATGACAAATTTATTACAGTAATCCTGTTTTTTTATGTATTTTTTTGAAAATTTTAAGTTTTGGTTTAGAACGTTTAAATATTTCATGTTGTTATAACTTTTATTGTCAATTAAATAAAAAAATTAGTATAAATATTCTTTAATGAGATAATGGAATTTTCAATTGCAATCTTTTCGATTGAAACCTGAGTTTAAAGAAACCAAAAAAAGGGAAAAAAGGAAATTTACACAGAAATTATGAGTTTAAAATGATGAATGCAAAAAATTGTTGTGTTTTTTTTCGGTTTTTAAGCGGACTCTCTTAGATTTTCTTTACAGGCATCCTCATTTAAATAAATGCCATTTTTTGTTATTTTTAGAAAAATGCGGCCGGCCAAAAATTTAAGGCCGCGGCCGGCCGTTTTTTCGGCCGTATTTCTCATGCCTGAAGGAATGCCAAGGCATTTCCAAGTATCACCTTCGCTTAAATTCCATAATCAAGGATTGATTTTCAATTTGACAACAAATACACGGAATTTTACGATATGAGTAAGGTGTAAAAGAAGGTATAAGAAATAGAAATTCCCCCCTTTTAAGTAAAAGGATTATCCAATAGACTCTAATGCCAATGCTAAAAACTTTATTGAAAGATATTTTTCCGTACTTTGTTGTGAAGAACATCCCGATGAAGTTGTTGTATCTTTAAGTAAAAACATGTTTAACAATCAAATGTATATGCTTTTCCAACATCTCGTTTTTGTTGGAAAAAGCATATAAGTAGTAGATTTGAAAAATTGTTTGTTTTGTTTAAATATTTTTAGTTAGATTTAATAAAAAGTTTTTGAACAAAAATGTTAATTGAAAACCTTTTTTATTTTTTGAATTATCTTTAACGACTTCTGAAATGGAGTTGAAGAAAAAAAATTCTGCAGTTAAAGGTAATGTTTGTGTGATACTTTAAAAGTTATCCGAAGCATTGTAAGATATAAATTTTTATTATTCAACTCTAAAATTCAAAAATCACCAACGAAAGTTAATAAATCAATAACTATTATTAAAAAAATTTCGTTATGGATCAAAAAATAATTTTATTGGCATTACCATCATACAATGATTTATGGATTACTTTACATTCAAATATTTTCGATGATTTTTCTCAACAAAAAAATAATATTATTAAAAGATATCAAAATTTAATGAACAATCAGAAAAAAAGTGAATTATAAAGAATGAATAATCCAAAACATGGAAATATGGATAAAAACATAAATAACCCATTTACCAAATCAAGGCAACGACCAATAAAGAGGAGTTCAATAATTATGATCCATGTGATCTGTAGCCAAAGTACAAAGGTAGCATGAGGCTCTGCATTTTTAATTTTATCTTTGATTTCTTTCATTTCATTATCAATTTCTTGAATATGAAGTTCGAGTTTTTTTCTTTCAATGGCATCTGGGTTCATGGAAGGCGACTTAAATAAATATGAGAATTTGCGAGCAACTAGAGGGGTAGCATAGCATTCCATTGAAGTAGCTTTTTTACAATTGGATAAAGCTACAAATTTGTTGACAGGATAACAGGATGCATTTCTTGCAAGAAGTAGTTTTGTGGTTTCTGCACTGCCAGGAAAAAGCAAATTTCGAGGAAAACACTTTACAATTAAGCCAAACATGTTTGGTAATCTGAAATAATTTTAATTTTAAACTAAATTTTAAACAAAAAAAAATGGATTTTAACATTTATTAAACACAATACTATTATTAAAAGGCCACGTATATAAAACGATTTTGTCATTTCAAACTCCCTCCACAAATGAGAAATTATTCTACCAAACTTATCCATTCACTGCACACCCAGGCTCATAAATATATCTAGAAGGAAAAAAATGTCTTATACTCCGTTTTTTGTGTCAGCAAAAAATGGCATACCTGCATAACAGACAAGAATGGCAAATGAACCAAGCAAAAAAATGTGGATTACTTTTTTTTATGGATCAATAAATGCCAACTTTGAAAGACGCACATTCAAATTTCTTAAAAGAAAAGATAAATCATCAGGGTCGTGTCGTTATGTAATCAGTTATGGGGCAGGCAAGACCGCAAATTCAGTCAAACCGAAGGAGGAAGAAAAAGCCAACATAGCACAGGAAGAAATATCTTTTTCAAAAAATAGGTTACCACATTCAAAAAGATTAAACATTATTTTAAGTTAAGTTTAACAATGTTTATTAAAAATGATTTTAATTTTTTATATGACAGAACAAAGTGCCATTGATGTAATTATGAGATAAATTGTTTTAATACAATTTTTGAATTCTTCCTGAAACATACAACTTTTGTTTCAAGAAAAAATTGAAATTCAAGAATTTTGAGTTTTTTTTCATTTTTAATGATTGAAACTGAACTATTTTGAAAAATTGAATTTTCTCCCTTAGAGCATATTTAAATTCCTTTAAAAATTAAAAGATACTAAAAATTTTAATTGCTTTTAGCCGAAGCAAATATAAAAAAAATTTATGTTTAATTAAAAATGCAATTTTTATGTTTGCTTGTTTCACTACATATTGATATGTGTACTATAGCTGTAAAAATAGATGTAAAACAGTTTTTTTATTGAACGGTATATGAAAAACAGGCACCTCTGCAGACGTAAGAAAAGAAGAGGGATGCCTGATTGGATAAAAACAATAACATCAATTTACGGAATAAAGCACATCAACAGAAATCAAATTCTTTATTCTCGATGACAGTCATCAGAGGTTACCTTTTTATCGTTTTCGTTAGCGCCAGTAATTATAAGAAAGAAGTTTACTAAAATGCAAGCCCATAAAACCTGTAGGCGCAAATTCAATGTACGACGGCGTTTCCTTGATGGGTTGTATTTTTTATCATCAAGTTTATTCTTTTCCTCTTCAAGTTCTTTTAGTTTTTTTTCGATTATTTCACGCATTTCGGATAAGCTAAAATTAGCATAGACATCTCTTTCCATTCGTGGTGATTCAAAGGAATTTGACATTTTACGAGCAGGTATTGCAACAGAGCCATTTGGTATCAGTGAAGTTGTTTTATTAGCATTGGACAAAGTTGTACAATCATGAACAGAGCTACGGATCATACCTTTTCCTACCATACCAGCACGCGGCGAACCAAATTGCAGAAGAAGATTTCGATGAGAAATGTTTCCTGTTAAACGCAACATCGCTAAAAATCTATGATAACAATGGAGGTCTTAAATCATTAAAAAAATTGTAAAATTTATTAAACGAATAACAAATACACAACGTTTAAAATATATGACAGATTTTTCTATTAAAAAGTAATCCCAAAATTTAATCCAAAAATTAAAATAAGATCATTTTTATTATTTAATGGGTTTGGTAAAGGTACTTCGATAATCACACCAAAAAGAATGAATGGCATATGCCAACAATGTTCTAACAAAATAAATGCAAAAATGTACACATTTTTATTGGTTCACTAATCTTTCATTGTTGTGGAAAGATGCACAAATAAACCGCACTACGAACAATTTTTAAACGATAGTTTTTTTAGAAAATAGAAATATACAACGCAATTTTAACCAAAACCGAATTCCAGATGCTTTTTCAATAACTTACAGTAGTTTTTTTATTTAAATAATACCGAATTTGCCTAAACCTTTGTCATTCAAATTCTTCCCACGTATTGCAGTAGAATATTTTGGAGAAAAAAAGCAACGGTACAGAAAAATATTGACGAAAAATTTATTTTGTCTAATCACTATCTTTACCCCAAAAAATTATATTTTGGCTTGTAATTCGTTTTACTTTTGATAAAATCAAAATTTGTAAATTTTTATTGAACAAACATGTAAATAACAAAACTGAAATAAATGAAGACGGACAATAACAAAAAATTTGAAAAAATCAAAATGTTCAAAGTGGTACACAAAAATACATTTCCAAACCCTTTGATCTTTTGCCGGCCATTCTTGTGCTTCAAAAAATCATCGATTTTGTATAGCGTTTATAATTCTTTCCCTGTTGAAATTTATTAAGACAGATAAGAATATTAAAATATATGCAACCCGTAAGCGTATTCGTGCTCTACGAAGTCGTTGACGAAATTCTCTGTTGTATTGTTCCCTTTGCTTCCTTAACAATTCAAAATTTTTCAATAAAATTTCAGTGTTTTCCCAAATTTGTTGATAACCTTTCAGCAAAATTTGCAATTGACGTTCGACAGAAGCATTTTTCATTGTTGAATATTCTTCTGCTGTTTTATCTGGCTTTATATCCCTTTCCATTCGTGGTGATTCAAAAGAATATGGCATTTTTTCAGGATTTTCTTTTTCGGATGACTTGGTCTTATCATCATTTAATTGGGTTGAAACTTCATAAAAAGGTAAATAAGAAGAATTCAAATTTTTTAAAAACAACATTTTATCAGATCTGCCATTGAGAGGCATATTTCTGACAAAACTTTTCCCAATTAAACGTAACATTTTTGTTAATTTTTGTCCTAAAAAATTAAAACTTTACTTCCAATTATTTTGTGAAATAAATTTAAAACCACAAAAAACGTTGTAAAAATGATTCGACAAGATTTTTATTTTGTAGTATGAAAAATGAATGCCCATTGGCATTAAGAAAGTAATTTAAACAGATCATAAATTATTACAGTAACAAAGTTTGAGAGAAAGAGAAACTATAGTACATATACTTTTAGTTTAGCGTGTCTTGGTAAATAGTAGAATACAAAATATAAAAATGATAGAATACTAATTTGGGGAGGGGAAAAGAAATGACTAAAAATTAGAAAAAAAGAAAGCATTTATGAAATTGAGAAGTTTCCTATTTTGTGCCAACGTCCACAGCTGCTACCCTTGCTGGCTTTATAAATCAATAATGCCAATCTTATTAACCTGCAAAACGGTTCTGTTTTTTGGAAAAACCAGACAAACCAGGGTGGCAAAAAAGGAAAGACAAAAATTTAATCAATTGGGCAATATTAATACTTTAATATTATTATTTTTGGCAAAATGGAAGAAAAATAATTTATTTATAGCAAAACAATAAAGGTCACTTCGAGACTTATAACGATATCCCGTATCCTTGGATACTGTAACTATTAATTATTTTATTGAAAAATTTATGCAAATTTTATTTTAGACGAGATATTGGAACAAAACTAACAAAAAAATCGATTCAAGTTGCCAGTGAAAATAATTGCATTTATTAAATGTCTGTTGCAACTGCCTGAGGGTGTATTTCAGTGTTATGATACAGCACACCCGTTCCCTTTTCCCCTCATGTTTATAAAAACTCCATCAATCTCTGCCGTTTTTCACACCCTTTTTACCCACGAATGTTTTTTAAAAGAAGGATTTTTGAGAATTGTTTTCAAAAACGGTCGAAATTGTTAAAAAAAAGTCGCCATTTTGTAGTAAATAAAAAATTATATTAAATACAAGTTCACAGAAAAGATGTGTCCAATTATTAGAGTGTTTTACAAAAATAAATAAAGTTTTTTTGCAATGTACAAAAACAAAATTCATAACAAAAAATTTGTTTATTTTAAAGGGACTGTCGCAGTGCTGCCTGATTTAGCCAAAAGTGGTTTTAACACGAAAGAAAAGCAATGATAAAAAATGCGTTGTTTGTTGTCTTCGTCCGTCAAAAAAAACTGACTGCGACACTCCCTTTAAAATTTTATTGAATTGTATAGTTTTTATTACTGTAATGGTTTTAATAAAAAATGAGAAACAAAAACGTTGTAATTTTTTAAATTTTAACAAAGACCGATATTCAAGAAATTCAAGGATATTGTTTTCTTAAAGAAAATGCATATACAAGGACATGCATGCATAAGGAATCATTAAGACAATATATAAGAAAGATGAAACATATTGAAACAACGCAGCGGTGCAAACGGGCAACATTAACCAGGCATATATGGTGAATACTGGAAGAAGCTTATAAACTTGAATGTACCGTTTAGTCTTATTTATTTCTGCATCAGTTTCTTTTATTTTAATTTGGACATTCTGAATTAGATTCTTATAACTTGTTTTGGCATCTTCTTCGAATGCGGATGATTCAAATGAATTTGAAATTTTGCGAACAACTGGTGAAGAAGGATATTGTGCCATTGAAGTACTTGTTTTATAAGCAGACAAAGTTGCAGAATAACGGACCATACTTTTTGCAAGTAAAATTTTATCAACAGTACTTGATTTTCCATAATGAAGCAAATTTCGGGAAAGAGATTTGCCAACAATGGAAAGCATCTTTGAGATGTTATAGCTCTATAAAAATATATTATTTAGTAATCGAAAAGAATTTTAAAAAGTCTATATTCGCGAACATTTGGAGCAAAGAAAATATGGTTAAAGACTATACTGCTTTGTTTGGGTCACCAAAAAATGAAATACACAGGTTGGCAGATGGCACGCTGGGAAAACGTGTTTCTTACCGCGAAAATAGTAGAGGAGCTACCGTAACCTTAAAACTTTAAGATATGTTTTTGAAGCCACTATTAATCGTATACTGTTGAAATTTATCTGAAATCACTCTTTTACTACATGTGATCAAATTTACGGGATCTTTTAGCCTAATTCTCAAATTTAAAAAATGTCGTTTTTTACGTTTTTACCCATTTTTTGTCGATTTTGGTCATATTTCGGTCTGTAAAAACAGAACTAATGCATATTTTCTGAATTCCTCCCGTAAATACCTGCTACACACATCAAAGAAGTTATGGTGAAAGTTTGGGACAAATCTATGGGAGCATCGCTTCAAAAAAGTGTTTTGTCCACACTTTTCCCAGCGTGCAGATGGCAAATGGAAGAACGGACTGGAAAAGAAGAGTAGATGACTGTTTTCTAAAATTGATCAATAAAATGCCAGCGTTGAACGACGCACAGTTTGCTCGAAAGTTTTATTAGGCAGGTTTATGCAAACGCGGCTTCGAGGAAATGATATTTGGAAGGGCAACAATCATGGCACCAAATTGGTCAAAAATAAGGAGAAGAAGATCACCACAATCTCCAAAAAGCATTTTCAGCTCTGGCAACAATAAAATTCTGAAAAAAATCTCTCTTCGAATTTTCAAAAAATCACAGAAAATCAAATTTTACTGTAATTTATTGTTTGACAATAATAAAGATACTGTGTGAAACAAAACCTCACATTTATGAATAGTTAAAGAGGAGCTTAAAAGAAATAATTTTATTGAGCAACAAAAAAAGATAGACACAAACTAATATCTTTTTAAAAATACTTTTTTTTAAACAAAATTTTTAAGATAAATTAAAATGTCAAAATTTTCATTCATAATTGCGTGATTTCATCTTTTTTGCTTAAAGATAGGTGCGGGTAAACGAAAATGCGATAAACAATAATTAAGGCCATTACTAAGTTTAAAACTCTGATTGCCTTTCCACACCACCATCTTTTATCACCCATTTCGATAAAAATTTGTGTTAGTTTACAAAATTCATTAGTTTTGATTTGAAGTTGATTTATGTCTTTTCTTAAAATTTCTTCCAATTCGAATACTGTTTTATCATCGAGAACATCAATTTTTGGTGGTGAGTGAAATGAAGATGACATTTTGCGAGCAGCAGTTTTTCCAAATAAAGTTACCTTGATTCCGAAATTTGGTTATTGGTGGTATAGTATGACCCTTTTAGGAGTAATTTGTGGCACAAATATCATGGGTCGAAAACTTTCGCTTCGGGAGATACGGGAGTTCAAAGTTAAAAAAAGGCTGTTTTTGGTGGTCTTGCGCGCTAGAGCATCACAATATTTCCAGAGGGTATTAAAAGAAGCTTTTAGGCAGATTTTGTGGGCCAGTGGACCTAGTCGTCCATAGGCTTTAGTTTGACGCAATAACTCTTCTGGTGGAATTATGGCGATTTTTTTCCTAAACCCTTGCGCCAACTTTGACGTATTGCAATAGTTCACAGAGAAGGAGATGGAGGCTCATATTTGTTGCCAACAAACTTCAGTCAATTTGTGGTCGATCCCACACAAAAATATTGAAACTTGGAAAAATGAATTTTCAAGCAACCGTAATTTTCGTATGTTAGTAAGTAGACTTAACACATGATGAAATTCGGTACTTCTTTACTTTTGCACCCCCTTGCTGCAAAAGGGCCTTGCAACTTCCTTCTTTGAACGGTGGTTTTTGTTGTTGTTTTTCTTCAAAGTTTTTTACAAAAAGTAAAAACTTTGAAGAAACACAACAACAAAAACCACCGTTCAATGAAAGAAAAAAGATGTCGAAAGAACTCGATAAATGACATTCGCTAGTAAAAAACTTTGAAGAAACACAACAACAAAAACCACCGTTCAATGAAAGAAAAAAAAAAAAGATGTCGAAAGAACTCGATAAATGACATTCGCTAGCCTTTTATACTACTTTGTGAAGGCACTTCGGTGTTGGCATTAAAAAATGAATGGTATATTTTAATGTGTGTCCGTTCAACACCATTGAAAAAAAGAGCACATTTAAAAAAATGTCATATGCAAGTGTGTACGAAACGAATAAAAAAAATGCCAGTTATGAGTTTCATTGTCCATTCTATTGACGTATATGATATACGGTATATCATGGATATGAGTTAATACCGTAATGAAAATTCAAAGGAAAATAAACTACACTATAGGTAGTTTTGTTTGTAGCACTCTTGGTAAATGGTAACATATAAATAAAACCTTTAAATATGCAAATGATAGAATACTAACCTAAGGGAGGGGAAAAGAAATGAACAAAAATGGAATTTTCCCCTTTTTCATTAATGTTTTCTTTTTTGTTTTAATCCCCCACAGTTTTGAATCTTATTGGATAATCCAAAAATGATATATATCCAATATAAACTTACAAAAAGGTTCTAGTTTATATAGTATCCAGACAAACCAAAGTGGCAAAATTTAATCAATTTTAAAATTCTTTTTTGGCTTTGTTCTTGGCAAAATGCGATTAAAACTAAGCAAACTTTTAAATTAAAAAAAATACAAAATTTCATCAAATTTGCAGATATCACTTTTTCGTCTTCATTTAAATTCTTCAATTAAATCAAATTTCATTCAAATTTCTGCAAAATATGACTGAAGTTTCGATATCATCTGATGAAGCTTTAAATGAAAAATGGAAGCATATTCGACGTTTAACTGATCGAGAATCTGCTTTTGCGCATCCCGCATTCGAACCTGGAAAAGAGGTATCTTTTACAATTTGTAATAAAAATAAAAGAATGTAATTTTCAGAATTTTGATGCAATTCAACAATGCAAAGTTTTGGTAGTTGGTTCTGGGGGACTTGGATGTGAAATTCTCAAAGGTTTGGTAAGTGCTTTTTGTTCTTGAAGACATTGCGAATAATGAATATTGTTTCAGGCTTTATCCGGATTTAAGCATATCGAAACAATTGACATGGATACCATTGATTTATCAAATCTTAATCGACAATTTTTGTTCAGGTTTGTTATCTTTCATCAACTGGATTTGTAAATTTGTTGTACCAGGACTTCGTTCAGGAATTCTCATGCATGTTTTTACTTGCTTTGCTTAATTCTTTTTTTGTATTTTAGAGAATCAGATATTGGAAAATCTAAAGCTGAAGTTGCTGCAAATTTTGTGAATAATCGTGTAAAAGATGTTAAAGTTGTTGCACATAATTGCAGAATCCAAGATAAAGATTTAAATTTCTATCGACAATTTGCTATTGTTATCTGTGGTTTGGATTCTATTGTTGCTCGTCGATGGTTAAATGCTACAATGGTTTGTTTTTCTTTTCTTCATAAAGTTTGATTTAATAGTTAATACATTTCAGTGCTCAATTGTTCAGTTTGATTATGAAGGTAATCCAGATCCATCTACGATTATTCCATTGGTTGATGGAGGTACAGAAGGCTTCAAAGGCAATGCTCGTGTTGTATTACCTTTCTTTTCTCCTTGCATTGAATGTACACTTGATCTTTATCCACCACAAATAAATTTTCCACTTTGTACAATTGCACATACTCCTCGACTTCCAGAACATTGTATTGAATATGTTAAAGTTATTTTATGGGATGAAAAGAAGCCATTTGGAGATGATACAATTGATGGGGATAACCCTGAACATTTAACATGGATTATGCAACGCGCACAAGAGCGCGCAAATGAATTTAATATTTCTGGTGTTGATTTTCGGCTTACCCAAGGTGTTGTAAAAAGAATTATCCCCGCTGTTGCTTCCACAAATGCCATCATTGCTGGGTCATGTGTTTTGGAAGCATTGAAATTGGCTTCAAAGTTTGTGTTTGAACTTTTCGTGCATTATTGTAATTGTTACTTTTTAGTATTGGATGTCCACTTGATAATTATCTCAACTTTTCAAATATTGATGGAGCTTTCTTTGGTCCTGTGAAACTTGAAAGGAATCCAACGTGTATTGTTTGTAGCAAAAGTACCGTAGAAATTGAAACATCAAGATCAGCTTTGCTCAAAACTTTTATGGATATCTTGATTGAAAAGTATCAACTTAAAGAACCAAGCATTCGAACAGCTGAAAATTTTATTTACTTAATTAATTCCTTGTTTCCGGATGCTGAAAAGACTTCAAAAGAAAATCTTGAAAAATCTCTTGAAGGTTTGTAGACTTTTATATTTGTAAATGAGAAAGATCTTTGTCTACAGTAATCAATGTTAATTAAAATTCTTTTTTTTTAGAACTCAAACTTGCAAATGGTGACGAAATTTTGGTATCTGATATTTCATTAGCTGAAGCAATAACTCTTCGTGTCAAATATACTGAATAAAAAATTTGGTGAATATTTTTACGTTATACGGTGTGACTTACCTGTTATTTATTTTTATCTTGTACTTTTTTTTTATCACGTCTTGTTTATACTTTTGAATCTCATAAAATTTTTATTTTTGATATACTGTATCAGCAAGAACATCTGTATCTGCTTTTTTATGCTTTGCACATGCATGTGCACATGTATACGGTAGAAAATATGACATTGTTCAAACTATAAAATTTATATTTTGAGTTTTTAGGGGTTCTGTTTGTTTTTTCAGTGTTTAAAATTTCCAAATTTATTATTATACAAGTGTCAGTTATGAGTATCGAAAATGAAGTGAATTTCTTTTTAAGTTTTTTAAAGCTTCAAAATTCCTCAAATGAATCATGTGTTTTTTCTCCCATTTCAATGTTAAACAGTTTGGCATTCGTTTATGCAAGTTCAGATGGAAACAATGTTGAACAAATTGTTAATATTTTTGGAAAACAAGGTAATACAAATGGTAATTCAACACATTTAAATATAATGTTTAAGTTTTAGACAAAGAAGAAGTTATAAATTACTTTTCTTGTTATATTAAACACGCTGTGATAAAACAGGATCATGAAAATGAGATAATATTACAATCATCAGAAATAGGTGCATCTAAAATGATAAAACTAATAAAAATCAATCTTCAGATTCAACAGAAACGGTAAAAAAAGCTGATGAAAGTGGTGAATTTAAATTTGTTGCAGAAAATAAAATTATTGTTGATAAGAACGTTCATCTTCTGGAATCTTTTATAGCAAAAATTACTGAAAAATTTGCAAATTGTAGTATTCAACAATTTAATCTTAAAGAAGAAATTGATAAAATTTTGAAAGTAAGTTTCTAGCTTCAGATTCTGCAGATACTATTTTTTCTCAAAGTAAAAATTTGAATATTTTTTTACTATAAAGATTATAATTGCATTTAGATAAACAGTAAATCTGATGAAAAGATTAATGAAATCCAACAACAACAAAATGCTGAACATAAAATAATACTCGAATCTGTCGTTCATTGCGTTGGAAGATGGCGAACTCCTTTTAGCACACGTAAAAAAACAATTTTTTATTCAAAAATTCCTCGAGAAATTTTTTCAATGAATAAAACAATGTGGTGCTGTTTTGCGGAAGGTGAAGATTGGAAATGTGCTGGAATTCCATATCAAAAAATGGAAATTTGGATGTTTATTGTTCTTCCAAAAGAAAAAGATGGATTACAAAAACTTATTAATAAAATTGATTATTCAATGCTTGTAAAATTTACTCAAGGGTATTTATTTAATATCGTGATTATATCAAGGTTTTATACAAATGCTATAAATTTTAAATTACTTTATACAGTATTCCAAAATCATACCGTATTACAGTATTTTGTGATTTGTTTATCAACTTTTTAAAAATCAATTAATATTTAATTTATAAACTGTATACGGATTTTTTTAAATTCACTAATTAACATTTTAGGGAAGTAACAATTGTACAACCTACGATACCAGTTTTCGAGATATCAACAAATTTGGATTTGATGAAAATTCTTTCTAAACCTGGAACCTCCGATTTGTTTGATCCACCACAATGTAATTTATCAAAAATGATTGATAAAAATGATCCTTCACAACATCCTTGTATTGATAAAGCTATTTGTAAAGCTTCTATTAAGGTTAGAATTACATTCTTTCCAATTTAATCATTTTTATAAGATAATTTATAGATTGATGAATACGGTAATGAAGTAGGCCCAATTCGAAGAGAAAGCAGAGTTCCTGGCCGCAGGTCGAAAGAATTTAATGCGTATCATCCTTTTATGTATTTTATTGCAGCTGCGGATAGATCTGGTCCAGAAAATGAAGATGACACTTTAGAAATGCAAAAACCACCATCTAAAATTTTCATTGCTGGAACTTTTTATTAAATACCGATTAACTTTTATTAATGCCTTGTTCATACTGTTAACTTTCATAAAATTTTTATTACTGGGATACTGTAATTGTAGGGATAAATACACTGTAACTTTGTTTAAAAAATACTTTATTAACTTTTTGATGACTAAATTTTTGCTTTGTTTTCTTAAAAGTTTTGTACAAAAACAAATTTTTTAAATGACAATTAAAATCACGATGAGATGAGGTGACATAAAAAAATTTAATGAGACTATTTGAATATTTTTCTAAGCTGCTTTTTAATACAATATAGATAGGGACTGGCAGGTCAAAAATAAAAGTTGGAAAAAAATTATTTTTTTGCTCGTTCAAGATACTTTCAGACCTGAATAAACCGAAAATAAGATCAAAAAAATTATTAAAAATAGTTTAAATGCCGAAAACAACGATTTAAAATTAAAAAAAGAAAAAATTCTTCGTCAAAAAAATAAAAAAGGGAACACTTTTTTGTCGTGAAAACTTTCGTGGTGCGTTCATTTTTGTCGAGAGAAAAAAGTTTTTGCACTTTTTTGCAACTTTTTTTTGGTATTTTGAAGAAATTTTAGTTCTGCGTTTATTGCCATATTTTTTCCTGTGATTTCCTATGATTTTACTTTTCACCCAAGATGCAGTTTTTCAAGGGCTATCGAATGGTATAAGTCGCTAAGCTTAGATCGGCTTAGATGGTGGTCAGAAAATTAAAAAACTATTAAAAATGCGAATTTTGGGTAATTGCCCGAGGAAAAACTTTATCAAAAGTGCCATATTCGGAATCAGCGTAAAAAAATACGTCTGGTAGGTTAGATTATTAATCTTGAAAAAAAGTATGCGCAAATTCGTTTTTTTGTTACGGTAACGAAGAAAAAAAAGGAAAAAGAAAAGGAAAAAGGGTTCCCTGCCAGTCTCTAAATATAGAGAGAAAAAAAATGCTCAAAATACAGTAAATTTTTAAAATTAATTAATAATAAGAATATTGTACCATAAAGAGACCAGAGAAAAGGAGAGAAACAAAAAGAATTAGAAAGGCGAAATAAGAAATACAGAATCATAAATTTTTGAAAAACGAAAGCTCTAATAAAAATCTTTATTTTAGAAATTACATAAAAATGAAAGTTTATAAATTAATTAATGATTGATTTTTAAAAAGTTGATTAACAAATCAAAGGTTACTGTAATAAGGTTATGATTTTGGAATACTGTATTAAGTAATTTAAAATTTATAACATTTCATTGGTTACCTTTACAGTAATACGAAATTAATTCCGTAAATTCGATTACAGTAATCTCATCATTGAATATCACCTTTTACAAAAATTTAATCATAAATATTCTATAAAATTTTTAAAGAGAGAATTTTGAAAATAAAAAGAGAGAGAAAAGCGTTTGAATTTACGCGTAATAAATTTTTATAGAAAAAAAATAAAAATTATTCGAATCACACACACCGCGGTGTACACCGGAGATATATAAGTTTAGAAAGTTTAGTAAAAATATATGGGTAAGAAAGTAAAAAAGTAAAAACTGTGATTTTTGTATAAAAATAAAAATATAATTGCTAAAAAAAATTTAAAATTGCTTCTTTTTTGTGGGTAAATGGCAGTTAAAAAAGATCTAGAAATTGCTATCAAATGTGAGAGAAAGAGAAGAATTAAAAAAGAAGTTAAATTGAAAAATCTAAGAATACATCATCTTTTGTTGTTGGCATTTGTTGTGGCATTTGTTGCTGCTGTTGTTGTGGTTGGGGTTGTTGTGGCATTGATGACATCGATGGCATTTGTTGTGATTCACCTTGTTGTTGATGTTGTTGCTGCTGTTGAGATGAAGATGATGTTGATGGTTTAATTGTTGATGAAGAAGATGTTGGAGATGGATCTTCTTCTTCATCATCAATTTGCATAGCTTCACTTATGCCATCATTATTTGATGTTGATGATGATGATTGTGCCATTTGCTGCTGTTGTTGCCGTTGTTGATGTTGATGTAAATTTGCATATGCAGCTGCAGCCTCTTGTGCCATTTGTGCATCAACTGTGAGATCATCCATTGCTGCCGGGGCTGAGAAGGGTTCATTGGAGGGAAGGGAAAGAGAAAAAGCATGACTGGAGATATACGTATCTGCCGGGGCTGAGATTGTTGAAGTTAAAGGTGTTGCAGAATCTGAGGTTGAATGTGAATGAGATGTTGTTGGACCATTGGATTGATGAATGAAATTTGGGAATCCAGTTATCGCATCTGAAAATTATGCTAATTTTATTACGGAAAGTAGAAGGCATGTTTATAGGCATTTGTTATCAGCTATAAGTACAGTAACCCAAAAAACAAGAGTGTTTAATATTGTGGTAAATTTTCGATTACTGTAGTTTTCCTCCTCCCAAAATTTTAACTTACTCATTGCTAGCGGTGGTGGGATAGATTTTCGAACTAATCGATTCTGTCCATGATTGCCGTTGCTATTACTTGGTCGTTGATGTTGTTGTTGTGGAAGTTGTATATCCATTGGATCATCCTTAATATCTTCACTACCCGGCAATGATTGCGCTTTTGAATATCCTTTAAATTGTCCCTTGAATTGTTTCTGCCATTTCTTTTTCAATTCAGAATCATCTTTATCCACAAAATCTTTTGAAAGTAAAATACATTTATCTCCGACCTGTAATTATTTCACACAGTAATTTTTGTGGTAAGTAATTTTTTTTGTTAAAATTACCTCTAATTTTTTGCATTTTAACCCGTATAAATTTAAAGTTTTGAAGGGATCATTTGAAGACCACCCGCTTTCAATTTCATAAAATGGATATTCTGCTGATGCCGTCATGGTCCCAATTGCGGGTTGTCCATCGATATCCATTTTATAGCTGAGATTTATGAATCGACAACATGCTGTTTGTTTAATCTCAGATATTTCTCCAACACAGACTCGCATCTCTGATGTTAACTCGGAGGATTTATAAAAGTCCTCGGTTTTCATATCTTCGATTAACCTCGTTTCCCCTGTTTCTAATCGAATTGAAGTTCCTCGAAGGAAATGTGTCGGGTAATATGGTTGTTGGGGGAGACCCGGAGGGGTTGGCATTTGTTGTTGTTGTTGAAGTTGTTGTTGCTGCTGGGATGCTGAAGGTCCAGGTTGTTGCTGCTGTTGTTGTTGACTTGATGATGCCGAAGATGACAAGAATGAAGATGTTGATGGAATGCTTAATGGAGTAATTGGTGGAGGAGCTTTTGAGATTGGAGTTGGAATTGGCTTTGGTAAATTTGGGATTGTTGCAGCTGAAGTTTTTCTCGAACTTGTTCCAGCATGCCCTGAGGGTTGTGAAGAGAAGGATGCCCTTTTCGGTAGGGCTGCTCCTGATCCCCCACCACCTCCAGTTTGCATTGGAATTGATGGAAGTTGGGGTTGTGATAATCTAAAAATATTCTTTCATCATTTTTGGGTGTAACAATCTTTTTTAATTTAAAATGGAATGTGTAAAAAAAGAGTTGTAATTAATTACCAAAAATAGCCCCACAAAAAAGATGACCTTGAAGGAATCGAAAAAATAAATAGTTGTTGATCAGGTTACAAAGAATTTAATTTTATCGAATGTTTTTGATTTTATCTGGTTTTTGTAGTTTTTAAAAATGAAGTTTTCTTTTTTTGATAAAAATTGATCACAGACAAATTGGCGGAGAGAAGGAGGGAAGGGATACGGTAGCCGATCGATCTTTTGTTAATCTAATTTAAATTAAGGATAGGATATGTTAATCGAGAAAGTGATAAAAAGAACCTTTAAAAGGTCAATTCTGCGATTTATATTTATCCCATTTTTGAGATAAAAAAACAAGATCTTGTTTGTTTCTCTTCAAATTTACAATTTTAAAACCTACTTTTTGGTACTTGTTGAAGGCTCATCCATATATCTCATGCCATTAATCGGGGATGAATTAATTGGTGTTGCTTGTTTCAACAGGGGTGAAGGCTGGGGTGGTTGCATTGGTGGCTTCACCATTGGTCTCATCCCTCCACCCGGTGTAAATAATCCACTTGCCAAACTTTGTTGTGCCAATAAATGTTGTTGCTGTTGATGCTGCTGCTGCTGATGTTGTTGTTGTTGTTGTTGGTGTTGATGTTGCTGCTGGAGGACTGATAAAAGTTGTTGGGCATGCCCTGGAGGGACATTTGCTTGTTGAAGGGCAGCTTGTAAATGTTGAAATTGTTGAGCTTGTTGATGTGCGGCTGCAGCAGCAGCGGCAGCTTGCTGTTGACGTTGAACTTCTCGTTGAAGTTCAGATAGCAGATTAGCTTGAATCAGATTTGGATTTAACTGACTCAAAGCTGCCAACTCCTCCAGGGATTGCTGGGATAGAGATTGATGTTGTTGATGTTGAAGTTGTTGTTGCTGCTGCTGTTGATGGTGTTGTTGTTGAACAGCAGCTTGCAGCAACGGAGATAACATTGGTGGAGTTTGGTGTACCGGGGTTAGCTGGGGATGAATACTCGATGCTACAGAATGGGGCCCGTGTGGGGCAGTTGATTGAGGGGCAGAAGGTGGCGGCAAAAAATGTGTTGATGGACGTCTTTCATTAAGTACAAAAGCGGCTTGCGAAAGATCAACGGAAGGAGATTGAAGTGCTGAAATCCCTCAAAGATAATAGTTTTTTTCGTAATAAATTAACGGAAATGAAAAAAAGATAAATTGTTTTTGTATCGGATTTAAGGGTATAATTCTTTGTGAAATTGCGTCCGTCATTGTGGTAACAAAGAAAGTCAAAAAATTAAGAAGTGTAGTTTGAAGGAAGGGATACGGTAGCATAAAATGAGAGATTTAAAAATTAAATGCTTCCAGAAAAGTTTAACAAAGCCTAATTCGATACTTTTATCCCGAGACATTATATATATCTTACCTGATAAAGCAAAATTTGGATCACTTGAACGATTTAAAGCATTAAATAAAAGGGCATGTGCCGGATTTTGACCAGGATTTTGTTGGTGCTGATTTTGCAAAGCTATCGCAGCAGCAGCATGTTGTTGTTGTTGTTGCTGCTGCTGTTGTTGATTCATCAACATGACATATTGTTGAATTGAAGCTAAATCTTGTGAATTTGGATTATTTGCGACATTTTGAATTTCATTTGTTGCAGCACCTGGAACTTGCATTGCTGCAGTTCTTGGATCTGGAGGATGTTGTAGCAAAGTTGGAGATAAAAATGCTCCAAAATTATGTTGGTGATGCTGCTGCTGTTGGTGAAGGGAGGCTAATGGATCAAATCCACCAATATTGAATGACGATGTTGAAGGTTGTTGTTGTTGTTGAAGTTGTTGTTGTTGATGGAAGTGTTGCTGAAGAGAATGAGGCAATCGAATTAAATTTTGCTGTTGTTGACTTGTTGTTATTGTTGTTGAAGGGATATTTACATGTTCATGTGATACGGTATTATTATTACTATTGTTAATTTGTGATGATGGCACAAATCCACTTGATCCTGATGCCGATGATGATGCCGTTGTCGAAGTTGGTGCTATTGTATATGCTTGGGGTAGTTGCAAACTACCGCCATTCGTTAACGATACTGCGGTGTTTGATTGTTGAATGATTGCCTGAAAATAGAAAATGCATTTAAAAAAGGGTTACCCTAATTTTTAAGGTTTTCTTAAACGACGTACTTTTAAAAAAATCGCGAAGTGAAGAAAAAGGGCGATAAAAAATTCAAAATCAGAGAGAAAGAAGTGATTGGAAAAACACGGAAGAAACAAAATTTGGAATGGTCACGTACGAAAGAAAAGTAGTAAACAACAAAAAAATTGTTTGTCATGGATAAAAAAGTTAAGAGTTAATTGATAGTTTCTTTCTTCTCTCTTTTTTGGGGAGAAAAATGGGAGGAAAGACAAAATAGGAGGTTGAATGATGAATAATAAGGTAACATTTGATAACGTTGAAAAAAGTTCATTCAAGACTACTTGTTTCTCAATGAAGTTGAAACAAAAAAGAGTAAATTTTATCATCAAAAAGATCAGCAGTAATTTGATCAAAAAATGTTGATCAAGATTACGGTAGCAAATTTGGTGATACAGTTATACTAAAATTACGGTATAAATTTGTTCCTTAAGGTTTTAGTTTCCATAGTTTGTGATTCGAATAGAAACATGGAAATCAGAATTAATTATCTAAAATTTACAACGAATTCAAAAATAGATTAAATTGAACCCATTTAGTACGGTATTTTGAAGTGGCCTCGAACCAAATAGTTCAAAACAGACAGAAAATATTTTTTTTGTAAACATCCTTGACGATGTTTAACGAATTCAGAAAAGTTTTATTCTAATTTTTAGATGTGTTGAAAACAAGAAAATGGGATCTTGTTGAAAGGTACAGTAAACTTACCAATTATCACATACTATTTCAGACATAGGATATTGTAATAATTACAAACCTGGCAGTTATTGTTATCTAAGCTTTGCTGATATTTTAACACCAACCAAAATACTTGACCAAGAAAGAAGACCAACTAAACCTGATTCTTTCTAACGACCTCCCTGGACAAGGGATCTTGAACATTAATGTGTTCAAATTCTCTTAGATAACAAACAAATAAATACTGCTACCCATCTTCTATTTATTGTATTTTAAAAGCTGATTATCCCTTAAAAAAGATGAGATAAGCTTTATTGGTTGTTTCAAAATATCTGTGTTTTTTTATTATTTGTGCATCTTTTAAATTTTGTAACAACAAAAATGGATTCTGTAGTAATAGTAAATATAAAATATATATGGTTGTTTCATTATTACTATCCATTATCTCATCTTTAATGTTTTATATCTTCTTTCATCCTTTTTTTTGATTCATAAAAAATCACTTAACAAATTCCAACAAAAAAATTAACGAAATATGTTCGAACTTTTTTCGAAATTTTTATAGCTTTTTATGGAAAATAATGAATTACTTCTTTTTTTTTGTTCTGGGTGGATCCCTTTTTTTCTAATGAAAAAAAAAATAAAAGTGCAAACAAGAAAGATCTTTAATGTGTTTGATTTAAATCTGATATAAAAAAAGAAGAAGACGATGGTACAGTATGAAAAGAATTGGGCGGAGAAATAAATTAGTGGTGATGATGAAAGAAAGAAAAACTACGGTAATCGCGAAAAAAGGGAATAATTTTAGGATTAATGGGTTTTTGTGAAAACGATTACTGTATAGTGAAGCACACGAAAGAGCGTTTACAATATTTAAAAATTTTTAACGTAACTTGTTCAATTTTCTTAAAACTTGAAAAAAGTATAAAAAAGCAAACAAAAAATTTTACAACATTTTTTAAAAGCATAAAAAATAATTTCACGTGAACAAATCCTTGTGATTTCTTTCTTTTTTTGTGACAGATAAATCTGGACTTTAGTCTATTACATTTGATACTTCTCTATTACTAACTAACAACAACAGAAAGTGTTAAAAAGCTGACGAAGACAAAAAAGTAAAACAATTTTTTCTTCAAAAAAATAACAGAAAAAAGTCACAACAAAAAATGGTCAAAATAAAAAGCTTTGTGGTCGGTAGACGGAATTAGCGACGAGAAAATCGCCACCTTCATTCACGACAGACTAAAATTATCCTGGTTTAATCTTTAAATGAGTGTAGTTTGATTCGGATTCGAGAGAGGATAATCATATATTCATACACACACATGGATTCAATGAAAATTAATAATAACAGAAAATTAAAAACACAAAAAATATTTCTGTTGACCAAAAATTGAAAGAAAAATGACCAAAAAAGAGGTATCGTAAAAAATTAGTAAAAGATCTAAAAAAAGTACTAAGAAACTAAGAAATTCTAGAAGCACTAGGAAACTTCCAAAAACAATTAATTTTAAACGTTTATCATTTTATATTTTTATAGAAACAAATTGACGTGATTTTATTTATGTATATTTTTTAATGGAAGAAGCTACATATTTATAGGACAATTTTAAAAAGGGCACCCTTTTTTAAGTGATGATAAAAATTGATGAAGGAAGGATGAAACATTTTTAGAGATAGCTTTTTTTAAGACGATCTATGAATAGCTTCTAAAAAACAGAAGAGAGAAAAAATGCCATTTACGTGCCAATCCCACCCCCAAGAAAAGGAGGTTAAAGTTTCTTTGATGTCCAAAATCTTGTTAAATGAAATGATGAAAATGGCTAAAATTAAAGAATCTCTCAAAGAATGGCATGCCATTCTTGAGGTTACCAAAAAAGTGCCATGGCACATTTTTTGGAATCAAATTTACCATTCTTCTAGCGATTCTTTAATCGTAGTTATTCAGTAATTTCATAGTATACTTAGTTGGCGGTAGACATCAAAGAAACTTTACAATTCAACATTTTTTTTGAAAAACTTTGTATCTTTATATACCATTCAAGAATTCAAATAAGAAGTTAAAATTTCCACGAAAATGAAAAAAATGACATAAAAAACAGGTGGTTTTTATTCAAAAAAACCCTTTGAATGAAGTCATTGTCACCTGCCTTCTTTCTTTTTCACCTTTTCTCATTCAGACATAATGTATTATAGTTTGCAAAAAGTTTTAACAAGAAAAAACCAAAAAACTCCCATGACGTTCAAAGAATTGTTCAATTCTGAAAATTCCACCACCCTCAAAATAACAAGAAAAATTATGATAAAAAAGTTATGCAAAATTTTGAAAATATTTAAAAAAACGTAATAAAAATAATTTTGGTTGCCCTGGGAGAATAAGAGCAGCAGCAGCAACAACAACCTCATAAAATTTATATTTAAATAAAAAAAGGTAAGTCTGTGATTATTAGTTTTTAAAAGTAATTTAACAAAAATTAAAATTACTTCAAAATAATAAAATAAAAATTGTAGCATCTTTTTTAACAAAAAATTAATAAAAGAAAAATTTAAAATAATTATTTGTTAAAATAATTTTTTTCTATAGTTTAAAAAAGCAGACCCTTTCCCTAAAAATGGTAATTACTGTAAGAGATGAAAATGAAGAAGATGGCAGAGAAAAGGATAAAAAAAGAGGATTATTATCAGCAAAAAAAAACACGTAATCACATTCTAATTTTTTTGATGGACAAAAAGAGATGGTCCTGTTGTTTACTATCATCCCAGAAACCGAAAAATATTAAAAATTTGTAGTTGTTTTTGGTAAACAAAAAATATTACAATTAACCGTAATAGAAGGGTTTTTTGCACAGATGCAAAAAAAACAAAAACAGTCAAAAAAAGATTTTTTGTAAAAATACCTCTTATCAATATTACTTCTAAAAAAATATAGTTAATGCTTGGGGGCATTAAACTTATCTAAAAAAAATAGATGTCAAAAGTAATTGAATGTTTTTTAAATATATTATTACAAAATCGTTGATGGATAGTGATTTAGGTAATTGAGAAAAGAAGATCCAAAAGTTCCATAAAAGTCCACCAGAAAAAGATAGGGTAAATAAGTAAATAAAAAATTTGTAGTTGTTTTGGTAAACAAATTTTAGCAGTAATATATTTTAGCTTTTGTAATTTTGAATAATAAAAAACAGAGAACAGCGGAAAATAAAAAAAGTAAACGAAAAGACCATCAAAAAATTACTGTAACTTTTATTCTGTTCAAGAGCAAGACACAACTTTCTACCATTAACTAATTAAATTTTTTTATTTCACCGTTTTTTTAAATACTCCAGAAATCAAGAGAAAAAGTACTTTTAAGACACATTTTAAAAAAGTTTAAAGAAAAAAAAGACGGAAGAATTTGTGTGATTGAAATACATAAATTAAGTCACTTCAAAAAAATTCAAAATGAAAGAATTTTTCTTCCTTTTTTGTGCAAAAAAAAAGAAAGAAAAGAATTTTGTTGCAAAAAAAAGTTTTAAATACTCGTTTTTTTTTAATTCTTGCGTACTCTCGTTTTGCTCCGATCATTGTGTCTATACTTTAATTTTTTAAATTTATATTCTTTTTTTGCATTGTTTCTCTCCAACAAAAATTTGGTGTCTTTTTTGCAGCAGCAAAAAAGAGACTAATTTTAATTGCAAAAAAATGTAATTTAAAAAATGGGAAAAACTGCAAATTTTTGCACGCTTGATCGCAAAAAAAATTAATTTTATCAATCAAAAAAGAAATTTGTAAATTAATCAAAAGTTCACGCCCAAAAAAAGAGTAAGAAAAAAGAGACTTTTGCGGTCAAATTTCATCGAGTTGTAAAAAAATAATAATTATGAGTCAGGACAGAAAAGAAGAAATTCGTATTTCTATTTTTTTTTATCGCTAATTTAATGCACAAACGTGATTATTTTAAAGTAAAATAAATCTAATTTAATTTTGTTTTGCTAGAAGAAAAAAAACACTATAATTTTATTACTATTTCAGGGTAAGAAAGTATATGTTGATGGCAGAACGCCAAAGCGCGCGAAATTTAAAAACATGTTGTTAATTAGCTAACAATAATTTTTATCAAATTCCTTTTTGGCACAAAAATTTAAATATTTTATTTAAAAAAAACTGTTTTAAGCAAAATAGACATTTTTTACTTTGAATGAAATAGCTTTTCCGTGCTAAGCGAACATGTGATAAAATCATTGTTGAGTTAAAACGTGAACATATTTCCCTTTTCAATTCAAAAAAAAACTCCTCGAAGAAACTTAAAATGTGTAAATAAATTTGTAAAAAACAGTAATTGACAGAAATTTAAACAAACGAAAGAAAAAAGGAAGGAAGAAAAAAAGAGAGCAGTCAAGTCAAAAAAAGAATTGCAAGGTTGAACTTAACACACAAAAAATTGTTTGAGCAAGGAAGTACTTTTTTTTGCAGACTTTTTGCAAATTTTTGCAATTTTTACTACAAATTTTGTAACAGAAAAAAAATCATTGAAAAAAGTTTTTTGTGGTTAGGTTTTGTGTCTCAGACCCCTTTTTTCTCTCGAATGACTTAACTACTCATCTTGAATGTTGTTGCTCATTCGTTCCAAACACACAAAAAAATAAAATGAAATTCATTTTTTTCTATGTTTGTTATAGTACAAATTGCGTTAAAAAAGAAGAAAAAAAGAACGCAGCTAAAAAGTTCATTCAATTTGCACTCAATCGTTACATAAAAAATGTGGAAAGTGTTTTTTTTTTGGAATTCACGCAAACGGAAGAAATTTTTTTGCTTCAACAAAAGAAAAAAATGAAAAACAACTTTAAACAACTGTAGTTTTTTCTTCGATGTTGAATAGCTAGAAATTTCCTGAAGCGAAAAAAATATCGTAAATCGGAAGTTGGAATTGGAATGAGTTTTTCTCTTTTTCTTTGTTGCAGCTTGCATGCAACATAAAAATTTAAAAATGCCGGAAATTCAAAAAATCAAATGGTTTTATAGCCTTTTAAAAACACATTCTCAAATTTGAATACTGTAACCTTTTTTTATGCCTTTTTTGAAAAGTTTGTTTTAACAAAAAAGTTTAAAAGCGTCGGTGGATGAATAAAAAATTGAATGTTGTGGGGGAAGGCATCCTTAAACATCAATAAAGCAAGGTGGGATAGAATTTTTATTTAATTTTGTTTAAAAAAAGGATGTTTCTATATTTTTTATATCAAAAAGATAACAAAAAAAAAGAAAGGCTTTGATATTATTTATTTACACAGAAGGCGGGAGAAAGAAGAATAACGTTAAAAAAGAAGAAGAAAAAGAAACATTTGATATCAAAAAAGAAGAAGAATATTTTGTTTTTTATCCATATAAATATTATACGTATAAAAAAGTGCGGGGGTAAAGCAAAAAATAGAAAGAAAATATTATAGTTAATGCTTGGGGGCTTTTGTTTTATAAAAAAAAGTTTGCACTAAAAAGTTATTTCATTTGTGTAGTAAGAAATGATGTAAATTTTAATATTTACAATTTTGACGTAGTTAAAATTTAACGGAATTATCGCCCTTTACAAAAAGCAACAAAATGCAGGTTCAACAAATCCCTGATTTTCAGGTAAGGTCAGAAGAAAAAAAAGAATGGGAGTTGTAACAGTTCTCAGAGCTTTCGAAAAAATTAGAATAAAAAAGCTCTTTTCGGGGTTATTTTAGCATCACTGTTAATGATGAATAAATTTCCATAAAATATCACATCCATGAAAGTTCATCCGCCCTATTATTTTACGACCAAAATAGTTCAAATCTCAAATTTGAGATTTGAACTATTTTGGTCGTACTCCTTGGTACCAGGTGTTACATTTCTGTAATTCAAGTGTTACCGACTGTAACACTTGATGTATTTAAAATTTTTAAACTAAAATTTAAATGACCGTACCCCCAGGGGTACTACATTTTCAAAATTTAAAGGGGTACCGTACCCCTTATACCCCCTGTGAGGAAAGGGGTGACACCCCCTTTTCATCCATGTTATCCCTTTATGGGCATCCAAATGGAATGAATGTTTTGGGTAAAGCAAAAATTTATAAAAGTTGTAATATGGATGCAAGGTAAAGCACAAAAAGAAAACAGAGAACCAAAGACACAATCTCTCTCTCTGTGTAATAAATGCGGCACTTAGTGTTACTGTTAAGTAACACATTTTGACCTTTTTATGTAGCACTTTTATCGCGGTAACACAAATTTTTGTAACACTGTGTTACTTTTTTTTCTCAGTGAAGAAATGTAATAATAATAATTTCAAAACCATTATTATTACATTTCTGACAAGCAAAAAAATCTATGAATAACCAAATTTTTGTAGGGATAATAATTTGGGTAAGTAATTTGATGATTGCGAAACCGTTTCTTTCCATAAAATTACATCCAACGACGCTTGTGTGACCAACACAAAAAAATTGTACAATTTCTCAAACCGATTATAGTTCATTTTCTACCTTTTATCATTTGGGATCATTGACTATCAATTTTTGAAATGCAAAAATGTCATCTTTTGGCCCAATAAACTTTAGAAAAAAAGATTAAAGTTACAAAATTATTCATTTTTTGCATTCAAAAAATGCATTAAATATTTCATTTTTATACAAAAAATGCCAGAAAAGATATATAGGTTATTGTAAAATATCTCTGTTGAAATAGCTTTTAACAAATTTTTTTTTATATTTTATCGATAATGGATTTACGTAATCAAAAGATTCTCGAAATTTTTTATTAAATACCCAAAAATAATTTTTAAACTTTTAAAAACTACAGTTTTACTTAAAACATAAAAATGTCTATTAAAAACTAAAAATTTGGAAGACAAAAACCGTATTCAAATTTTGTACTTTCCTTCCTTTTTTTGGAAAAAGCCGGATAATTTTCAATGAGGTCCGGGGATAAAAAAAGGGATTTTGGGTCAGAGGTTTAAACAAAAAAGGTATGTATTTAAAAATTCAAAATGGCATAAAATATTTTTATCGAAAGGGGGCATTCCTTCAACAACAAAAAATGTATGAAGGAATCATTCTTTGGAAGGGATTTTATTGGAAAGTCCGATTTTTAAAAAATGTAAGAGAAAAATTGTAGAGATAAATGGAGGATTTAAAAGATGATGGATTACGGTAGGTGATAATAATAAGTCATAGGAAAGTAATAAATTTTAAATCTCTCTGTAGTTAGTTGCAAAAAAATGTTAGCCTAAATTATTTTATGAACGGTGTAGTAATATGCAAATTTGCAAAAACAAACTTATGATAGTACAAAAAAAAACTATACTATCATATGTGTTTTTTAATTTTTAAGAAGATTGTTAAATACCGTCACAGAAACCGAAAACTATTAAAAATTTGTAGTTGTTTTTGTTTAACAAAAAATATTACAATTACCTGTAATAGAATGGTTTTTTGAGAAAAACCCAAAATAGACTTAAAAGAATTTCTAAAAAATAAAATAAATATGAATTACTAAAATTACTATTATTATTATTTCTCAAGACCAAAGTTTTGGTAATAACAAAATTGACAGTAATTCAATTTTATTTTTTAAGAAATAGAATTGCGATTTCTTTGAAGGAAAAAAATAATAGTTAAAAATAAAACTACAAAATTTAAAATAAAATTTGTACATGGTTTGTTCCATAAAAGTCCATTACAAAAATTAGGGTAAATAAGTAAATAAAATTTGTAGCTGTTTTGGTAAACAAATTTTAGCGATTGTAATAGTAAAAAAACAGAGAACAGCGGATAATAAGCGAACGTAAAAACGCTACAAAATTACTGTAGTTTATTCTCTTCAAGAATAACACAAATGTCCGACATTAAATAATTAAAATAAAAGTTCGCGGATTTTAAAATACTTTCTAAACAGCCGCAATAATACAACCTCAACATATTACCAGATATCGAAAAAATAGCAAAAACGTGCCACCCCATGCAAAACTTTACTCATGAATAAACTAAAAATCTGTCAACATTTGTTAAAACTAAACTTCTTTTTTAACAATTTGAAAAAGAACATAAAATTTGCAAAAACATAAAAATATGTAATTTTTTACAAACTTTCAACTTTTCAAAACAGCTTAAAAAACTATTTTTCTGCCCATTCAAACAAAAGAAAAGAAAGAAACTCATGTCACAAAAATAAAAAAAACTAAACTAAACTGCTGAACTTTGTTATGTTCGTTCTTCTTTTTTTTATTTTTTTGCCATCGAAAAAAGTTTTTAGTTTTTTCTAAAATGCTTTTTTCCATTCTTTTTTTTGCTGCTTCGTAAAAATAAAAACTGCTGCTTTGAAAGAGGTTGTTTCGTTCAGTTTTTTTGCTTGTGTTGAAAAATGAAAAAAAAAATGCTAGGAAGAAGAAGCTTTGGCTTGTTCTAGGACTTCATGTGCAAGAAAAAAGAAGAAGAATAAAGTGTTTTTAAAGAAGGGGATGCCGCTGCTGCTGCCCCAAACGCGCTTGGCTTGTTTCATTTTTTTAAATTTTTTTTGCATTTTTATTTTAGTCTTTTTTTTCGATGTCAGCAGCGTGTTAAGGGTGCCAACAAAAAAAGTAAAAGAAGTTGCAATGGCATTTTGTCATTCTCATAACCAAAATAGAAATAGTCGTTGCTGTGATAATAGTAATAGTAATAGCCCACAAAATAATAACAAAAAAGTTTTAACAAAACAAGACTTCTTTTTTTGTTATTGTCAACGACACTAAAATAAATGAAAAAAGTTGTGAAAAAATGTGCCATCATTTAAAATGGCACTTTTTTACGAGCAAAGAATGTGTAATTGAAAAATGCCATAGAAACTTTACAAACATAAAACTTCAACATTTAAATATTTCAAGTCCAAAGATAAAAAAAGGGGATAAACGAAGCAGAAAACGGATTACGTAAAATACATAGAAATATGACAACCTTTTTTTTACGTCTGCCACTTTTTAGTCATTTATTTTTTACGCCTTCTTTAATCTCTTTTTTTTGCACATTTTTTTAATATTTGCAAAAATAAAGCTGTGATTCAATAAAAAATTTTACATTTAAAATTTAAATTGTTCTTTTAAAAGTTAAAATTAAAAGTGCCAAAAAATGGACTTTAAACAGAAACACTTAAAAGATGCTTTTAAAAAAGATTTTTAAAAGATAATTAAAGACAGCAAATTGAAAATGACATTTCAAAATAATTAAAAAACTAACAAAAGTTTTTGTTAATTTTAAAATTCAATAGTTTTTTTCTTTAATTAAAAAAGTGCTTTTCATGTTTCAAGATTTTTTTGAAGCATCAAAAAAGGAGAACAAAAGATTTTTTAAAATAATAGCTTTTTTATTGCAGTTTTTTGGTCAAAGTTTAATTTTAAAAAAAGACAAAAAACATATTTTGAATAATAAAATCCATTATTTGAAACAAGCAAAAAGGTTTATATTTTTCGCAACAAAAAAATGAAGGATGAAAATATGTATGTGACAAGCAAAGCTGCTGTTTCTGTTGTTGCTGTTGCAACAAAAACATGTTCAAGCTTGAAAAGCATAGAAAAAAATATTTAAATAATATAAAATTTAAAAAAAGCATGGATGAAGCAAGCCAATATCAGCAGCAGCATTTTTTAGTGAATCTAATGTAGAAAAAAAAGAAGTAGAAAAATAGTTGAAGGAAAAAAGAAGGAAGAAGGACAACAAAAAAATATATACGAGAACGACACATTCGAGCGTAAAAAAACGCAACACACGCAAAAATAAAAGACCGGGGGCAAAAAAATATAAAAGCGAGACAACACAAAAAATATAAGAGAAATTTACTCTTGGAGCAAAAAATACATATTTTTAACGTTGAAAAAAGTGTTTGTTTTTATTTGTTTAAAATGGTTATTACTTAAATAATTAATTAAACTAAAAACTTTCGGTTTGGCACTTTTGCCATTCAACAAAACTCTGTTAGGTAATATGCAAATTTTTGGAGTTAAAACTTTCAAAACCAATTTCTCTCAAAAAATTTTACTTGAGAAATGGTAGAGATTTGCTTTTATCAATTTGCAAATTTGCATATTTTATGTGGTGCCAAAACCAAGAAATTTATATCTCATTTAGCAGATTTTTTGTTATTAGTTATCGTCAGCCAATGTTAGAAATTAAATGGAAAAATCGTTAAAGCTTTTTTGTTTTTTTTTCAAAAACTGAAAAAAAGAGTAACACGAAAATTCAACTTAACCTCAAAATCGATTACTCTCATATTTTTTTGCAGAACTCAAAGAAAAATCTCTTCCCTTTCTTATCAGCTGCCGTCGATCGTCCACAAAGTTGGGTAAAAAATCAAAAGTACAAATATAAAAACATGGAAAACAGACAAGCAAGGCCATTACCCTTAAACATTGAATATACTAAACTTATTTTTTGATCTTTTCTCGTAAAAAATCCTTTTTCTTTTAAGAAAAACTTCCTTAATGCCTTCCTGCTTGCTTGGAAAGAAAAAAAAGAAAGAAAAGGTTAAAAAGCAAGTTCAACAAAAAAAGAAAATCAATGAGTGTCGTTTTTTTTTCGATTTTTTCCCGTACATTTTTCATGTCTCTCTTTTTCAGAAAAAAATAGCAGCAAAAAAAACTCCACTCATTTACATTCATCACAAAAAAAATTCAAACAACCAACAAAAAATGAATTTTGAGTCATCAAACAAAAAAAAGAAAAATCACAAAACAAAACATGAATTTTATGATTGCTCCCGTTCTTTTTTTGAATTTGAAAAAATCATTGAAACCATTTTTAGAAAAAAATTGCAAGTGTTCCTGAACAACAAAAAAACATTGAATGACAGTAATCAAAAGTGTGAAAACCTAAATAAAAGTGTTACTGTACTTTCTGTACTTTTATAAATTACTGTACAAATTAAAAAATATCTGAACAAAAACCAAAAAAAACTCATAAATCACAAAAAATAAGCTGAAATACAATAAAATGATTGTGTTTGGGCTGAAAAAAATACAAAAGACAGTAATTTTGAAGTTTTTACAGTACTTTGATAGTAATCCAAAAATAAATTACTGTACTTTTCAAAAACTGTTAAACCCAAAAACCAACGAAATTGACTCTTAAAAACCGAACTACATTTGTTTGATATTTTTTTAAAAATTCTTTTCCGTATTTTCTGTGCTTTCTTTTTTTCACAAACATGTGAAAAAAGAAAGAAGAAGCAAAAGATCAACAAAAAGTTGTAAAAAATGTTTGATTTTTTTTCTAAGAAAAACGGAAAAAAAGTCTGAAGGCCAAAAAAATGTGTGCAAATAAAACAATATTGATACACCAAGCAGGCACAGGACCAATGGTTTTTTTTCTTTTTTTGATGGTGAAAAAATATTTGGGAATAAAAATATACTTTTTTTCATATAGATATATAGAGGTTGGTTGGTTGACATTAAGTGCACACAAGAGTCAAATTACTACTTCTTTCTTTTTCTTTTTCGTTGTCTCACGTTGTTGTCAGATATGCATTTTCAGGAAAGAAGAAGCAACAGAAAAAGCAAGGCACAAAATGGGTAAAAAAAGATTGGACCAAAAATCATCAAATTTGATTAACCCCTAATTCAATGAATCATTCAGTCCATGTTTTTATCATTTTTTGATAGTAAATATTTGTGACATAATTAGGATTGAAAAAATTTATGTTTCCAAAAAACAACCATCTTTTTAGTTCAGGTTCAACATGCTCTGATTTCATATGCTAATTTCAGAATCATATCAGCGTTTATATCGTGTGCTACTAAAATATGCTGAAATTTGCATATGGTTCCGTGCTAAAAATTTGTTAAAGTATTTTTAAACTTGTTGAAATATGTGTTTGGTCAAAACTGATAGAAAATATTGATATGGTTTATCAATGTTCAATGAACTATGGGAGAAAAAAGAACAAAATTACTATCATTTTTTGTTTTTTTTTAAATTATTACAAAAACCATTTTGATAGTAAACATCTCTGACGTAACTATCATTGATGGTAAATTTAGTTCCCCTACATTTCCCAAAAAAAATTAAATTCAATGAAAGCAGAAAAAAAGATAGAAAAAGTTTTAGGGTCAAAAGTCAAAGAAATAAGATATATTTTATTTTTGAAAAAAGGAAGAAAGTAAACAAAAAAATGTTCACAAAAAGTAGAAAGAAAGAGTAAATTGAAACTTTTATATAAAAAAATTTGTGAAACGTCTTTGGATTTATTTTTTTTGCAATTTTATGTGTGTGAGAAGGATAGACAGAATTTGGGAAGACAGATATATTTGTATTTCTATTGTTTTGCAAAAATTGAAAAGCTTCTGCCGTTGCTTCCACATTGAATTGAACTACTTCAAAGAAAATTTTCGTCATGCAAGAAAAAAGAGGATAGAACACTTAAAGTTTAAAAAGTACAACAAAAATTAATTAAAAACTTTGTGGCAAATATTGAAAAATAATAGTTATTAATCGATAAAGTTATTAATGTCATCTACGGTAATCAACAAATTGATTAATAAATCGTTTATAAAAGTGACAAAATCGACATCAGAGGTACTTCCACAAATGACAGTAAAAAGGTACAGTAATACAGTAACAGTAAGTAAACGCAAAGTTGTTACTGTCACATACAGTAATCGCAAAATAGATGTTACAAAAATAAAGGAAAGAAATGTTACTACTATCACTCTCAAATAATGATGATGACAGTATCCAAGAGTATTCTAAAAACTACAACTATCTAATTACTGTAATTGATAAACTAATTTTGCTCACTTAATTTCAAGAAGAAAAAAAACAAAGAAAAAATCATAAACAACCTTTATTATAACTTCAATACAGAACAAACAATCAAATAACTAAATCCATTTTTTCAAATATTTGAATCTTGTAATTTTCGTTTCTTTTGATTCTTTTCTTGTTTTTTATCTCTTTGTGCCGTCAATTGCGCGATCAATTCTTTTGATGGAATTGGTTTTATCATTTTCTTAGCTTTTCTTTCTTCTTTCTAAAAATAATCAATAATTAATAATATATATTTAAAAACTTAACATTACATTAACATTTTGTAATAACCAAACCTGAAAATCAGGAAGATTCATTGAAGTCGCAGTTTTAAGCTTCAAAATGTTGTAAATAAGCAATGAATGCCTGATTTTCAGGCTGAGTTATAAGAAAATGTCGATGTTAAATATGTAAAAATGTGAAATTAAAAAACATACCCAATATTCAATAAATTCAGGAAGGAAACATTCTACCATAAAAAATAATGAAGCAACAGTTAAAGCAGCGCTAAAAAGATATGAAAAAAATATTACTGTAAAAAATGACATTAAAAACTTACGTAATAATAGCAAGACAAACCAAAACGGCAATATTTGTTGAATCAAGATAATATTCAGGCTCATATTCGGTCGACATTTTTTTGATGAAGATAATCGAATCAATAAAAAAGTTGCTTAAAAGAATTGATTTAGAAAAGTATAAATGAAAATTTGCATATAAGTGGTGACAAATCCATGCATGCTACAGTAATATCCAAAATGACTATTCAAAGTTTTAAATTTGTAAAATAGAAAATAAAAGTAAAGTGAGGGATACAACCAAGGGTTACCGTAACATTTGAGAAAAGTGTATCAAATTTATTTTCAATTTTTTAAAGGCACACATATCTCACAAAAATATTAGAACAAAAAAAACTACAATTCAACTTCAAAAAAAAACTAAAATAATAATAATTGTTGAGCTTCTTCCAACTTCTCAAGTAATGCTTCACCAGCTTTTGTTCCAAATTGAAGTTGAACTGCTTCATTGTTCAGGGCTTCAGTATCACGCTTGAGTTGTGCTTTAGAAAAGAGCTTTTTAAGATGCAAAGTATCCGGACTTTCTGAAGAAGTCCCATCAATTCCAGCCATTGGAGTTGCATCAAGAGATTCTTGAGATGAAGCAGAAGAAGTGACACGATTTCCAGCGACTGCATCACAAACTGAAAGAGCATTTTGACCATTTGGAATCATAGAACCTATAAAAAATGAATAGAGTCTTGTTAAATAAATTAGAGTAGTTTACTTGAAGAATTCAAATTTGAAAATTCAGAATTTGATAAAACATCTGTAATACTCAAATTATTATTGCCAGAATTCCACGAACATTGATCCGATTCTTGCGTAACAGAAACAGGAACTCGAAATCTATTTCTTTCAGCGCAAGCTGCAGCTTCTTGGGGCAAAACTTCTTCAAAGTTGTCTAAAAAAATTTCATTTTTTATGAAATGCAAAACACGATAATAAACATGCTACTTTTCCCAAAACAATGTTCGGAAAAAAATAATCAAAATCTGTTGAAAACTAAATAGCTTACTTTCAAGGAGTGCATTCTTTTCACAGTCCGTAGTTGACCAAGCCAAAAATAATGTTGAAATAATCTCGCAACATTTCGCAGTAATATTCAGAATCAACAAATGTACTGCTATTTGCATCTGAAATGAAATTACGTTTCAGACAGGATTGGGAAAATTAATATTAAAATTTACCCCAAATAATGGAAAACCATTTATGAGCAGCTTTATATTGTTGAACTTCAGGTTTTGAAAGTTTGTTGCTATACATATGAAATTAAAATGTAAAAAATGTTGATATATATCGGTTACTGTATAATCTAACACGACAATATTACTGCATTTTTATAAAATTGATTTTGTTTTCCCAAATCTTTTACACTTTTTAAATATTCTGAACGAATTTTGAACCGAAAAATTCTTTATTAAATCTACAGAAACCAAAGGTTTTATGAGAATGCAGTTAATTTTTGATTTACCAAAACTTTTGTTATTGTTTAATTTGCAAAAAAATTGAACCCAATGCATCCGTGGAGATGAGACATTAAAATTAAAGTAGAAAAATTTATGGCGACTATTTTTAACTGACTGAATGAAATGGTTTACAAAACAGTTACGATTTCGACACTGTTTTGTAAACCATTCATCTTTGCTTGTTGTCATCTAAATATGAATAAATTACAAGAAAGCGTTGCTTTTCTCGGTTAAAGTTGTCGATAATAAAACGAGCAACAACAAATACATTTATTATTTACATTTATTAAAGTGGAAAGTCAGAGTATTTCAACGGAAAAAATAGCAATTTAGGTACAATCCGAGCAATGACATTGCCTTTTTCTATTCACAAATGGAACAGTTTATCATAAGAATGATGCAATACAATCAAGTGCAAATGAATCAAACACCCAGCAAAAATATGAGCAAAAGCAAGAGTATTTAAAATAAGAAGAAAATAGACATCAAAATAGAGTGTTATGTTTTTCATTGACGATTTAAAATGAACTTTTTGTCTTTCAAGATTTAAAAATGTTAACAAATGGAAACAAATATGACTAAACTAAACATTTTGTAGTTTATTTTTTATGGATTACTTTTTTTGCTTTTTTTGTTGATTTTTTTCTTAAGAAAATAAAATATTCATCAATTTTCTATTAACATGTCTTCAGAATCTTTGTCGCAAGTGTTAATTGATAAATTAAACAAACTTCGAGGTGGACCATTACCTCCTCCTCGACCTGTAACCCCAATATCAGAACTTCCGATTCAATTAAGAAGTGAAATATTAATTTCTACAAGCTTTTTAAAATCTTATCTGAACGAAAGCGCCAATCTAAAACCGATTGTTTTTTCTCCTGGCACAATTTCAGCCACTTTGGCTTTAATGTTATCCGGGGCAAGGAATGAAGCATTGGATGAAATTGAAAATGTTTTTGGCAAAGATTTAATTTTTGATGGGACTTGTTTCAAAGGTCTTTTGTCATGTAGTTTTTTATTTTATTCTAACAAATTGTATTTGTCACCTGTTTTTGTTGATTGTTGCCATAAAAGTGATATTCAGTTGTTTCCAGTTGATTTCGATAAGTTTGAACAAACTTTAAAAGTAAATTTTGCCTCAATTTTTTTCACTTTTTGTCCACAAAAACCCTTTTTGGGAAGAATGGTGCAAAAATTTGTCAAATTTTACAAAAATTCAAATTTTTTTACAGGATTCAAAAAACTGAGACGACAAAAATTTCAGGACATTAATTCAAAAATCTCAGAAAAAACAGCTGGTAAAATTTCAACAATTTTTGATTCCCATCATTTTGCCCCTGAAACTTGTTTTTGTCTTGGAAGTGCTGCAACATTTGTTGGACAATGGCATTTTTCTTTTCCATTTGATAAACCAAAACCAGGAATGTTCTATTCAAATCCACCTCGGCAAGTGGAAATGATTCGACAAAAAGAAGCTCAATTATGGAGATTTTCGGAGGGTGAAGATTGGACATGCATGAATATTTTATACGGAGATGCACCAAGAAATCTTTTTATAATTTTACCAAAAGAAAAAGATGGATTAGAAAAATTGGTTGAAAAATTTAATTATTCAATGATTCGTCAATGTATTAAAGGGTAATTTT
The DNA here is from genome assembly GCA_024447195.1 of Panagrolaimus sp. LJ2414. Classification (NCBI taxonomy): domain Eukaryota; kingdom Metazoa; phylum Nematoda; class Chromadorea; order Rhabditida; family Panagrolaimidae; genus Panagrolaimus; species Panagrolaimus sp. LJ2414. The sequence continues at coordinate 85,226 of JAMRXY010000278.1, forward strand.
TACATTTACTATTAATCAAACTTTAATCGACATGCATTATTGTGAAATTTGATGTCACATTTTTGTATCTTTGTAACAAATTTATTAAAAAAACTATTTCTTTTTTAGGACAAAAGTACTTGCAACTGCAACGATTCCCATCTTTGAAATTTCAAGCAATACCATTTTAAACGATAAATTTAAAAAAATGGGGATCAAAAAACTTTTTGAGAAGGATGGCTTGAATAAAACAGTTTCAAACTCGAGTTGCAACTTTAATGGATTGGATTTAGCTGTACACGCTGCAAGAATAAAAGTAACTAAAAAATTTAAATAATTCTGATTTTAAACTTCTTTATTTTTTAAGGTAGATAATTTTGGGGCTGATGGGTACGATGATCCGAGGTATGATCATTTGCGTTATGAAAATGTTCAAATTCAACCAGGTCATTTGTGTCCGGAACCGGGTTGTCGAGAGATTGAATTTATTGCTGATCGACCATTTATATTTTTTGTTGCACTATGGAAACATTCGGATGAAAAGGATACAAAAGTTGGGCTAAAATCAATTCAATTAATTGGAATCTTTTCTTAAATTTTAATTTTTTTATCTTTTTTATCTGAGTTTTTTGTTGTTTTTACAGTAAAGTATTTATTTTACATTGGGTAACTGTGTTACTGTAACACTAAAAAATACACAAGAAAAGTTGGCATAAAATAAAAAAGCTGTGACAAATAAAGTTAACCACAGCTTACAGTAATCCTTTTGATAAAAATATGTAAAAGCCAGTAAAATTTTGAACCTCGCTTTTAAATATTTTAGGTTGTATTTGTTTGACTTTTGAAAATCGAAACCGTGATACAAAAGTTTAAAGATAATTCAGGGATGTAAAAATATTTAAAGTTTTCCCAAATAAAACAATGTCTGCGCAAAAAACTGCATGCAACATGCATCATGATTTTCCGCTGGTCGAAAAACATTGAAAAATTTTTGTGTTGGTTTTTTTTTCACTTTCAAAAAATAAAAAAAATGTTTAGTGTTGGAATTAAAAAGCAACATTCAAATCAAAGATTTTTTTCTATTGAATCAAAAAAGGGAGAACCATTTCCTAGCAAATTTGCTGCTTTAAAAAAACTGTGTTTTTTTCTTCTTCTTCAATCAAATGTTAGCAGAAAAGAAATATTTTGTGTTTAAAAAATTGATTCATTCAATGCTTTTTTATGCTTTTGTTCTTCTTTGGTTAAAATTGCTTTTTCCATTTTTGGTTTCCTTTTTCTTTTTAAATTTTATCCACTTTTATCCTTCGGATCTTTGATTCATATTTTTTCTCTGCAGTTGGTTTTTGTGGACTGTCAATCTACCATTTTTTATCCCATCCTTTTTAATCCATTTTTCAACAAAATTTTTAAAAAAGGTGCAGCTTTTTTTATTTTACACACATAAAAAACGGTTAATTCAAAGAGGTTTTTTTCCTTTCCATCCTCGTCACTCTTTCTATATTCTGTTGCCCCCTTTTTTCTCTCTATCTATAATTGCATATTTTAAAGTTCCTTCCAATTTATAGTATTTATTTATGTGTAAAAAAGGGAACAAACTCAAGCTTTAAAAACGAACCAACGTTCTTTCCTTTTTTTCCCCAACCAAAAATTCAATCGATGCAAAAAGCTTTGCTTTGTTTCTCACTTTTAAATGTTTCCATTTTTGGATTTTGTAGAGAATTTGTTTAATTTTTGGACTTAAAAAAGATAACTAGCAAAAACTACAAACTTTAAACATCAGATTCATTGCCACACCTTTTCCCTTAACCTTAAACACAACCTCGAAAATATGCATTTTTTGTTTTGAGAGTGTTATCTTTGACACATTTGATTGTCATACATACCATCCATATAAGTACATATCGATATATATTTTTGATACAAGTATCTGTCTATCCATCTATATATCTGTAAATATTTGGTACATGGAAGTTTTTTAAGGACACGTGCATTGTTTTTTTTCCTCTTGTATTTTTTCTAGAAATATTTAAAAGCTTTTTTTTCTCTCTACCTTTTTTAATGCTTATCAATTTGAATTTTTATCACATGTTTTTTGTTTATGCGAGATTGTATAAAATAGTTTTATTGTTGTACGTGTATCTATTTGAACTTATATTCAATTTTTTCAGAAGGTCAATGAAAAATGTCTTTACCAGAACATGATCAAATAATTCATTTAAATGTTGGTGGACAACTTTTCTCAACTTCTAAAACTACTTTAACATGGATTCGGGATACATTTTTTACAAGTTTATTAAGTGGAAGAATAGCTACAGTTGAAGATGATCGAGGAGCTGTAAGTTTTCTTTTTTCTTTTTTTGATCATTTATAATAGAATATAGATAATTAAAGCTAGAGTTTTTCTAATTTTTACCGCTTTTTACTTTTTCAGAAATTCATTGATCGTGATCCAGAATTATTCAGACATATTTTAAATTATTTAAGGACGAAACAAATTGATTTAAAGTAAGCTTTATTCATACTAAAACTTCATATATAACTGCTTACACTTTTTTAGTGGTGTTAGCTTACCACTTCTGCGACATGAAGCACAATTTTATGGAATTACACCTCTTGTAAAAAGGCTTACACTTTGTGAAGAAATGAATGAATCTGCCTGCGGGGATGTTCTCTATCATGGAATGCTACAACCACCGCAAATACCTATTATTGAAGGTTTGTGTTTTTTTTCTGTTAGAGCTGTATTAAAAGTAAATATTTTTACAGAAAAACCTGCAAAAAGACCTTCATCAAATCGTAACAATTCAATGGGTAGTGAATCTTCATCTTCAAGTTTAACAAACAGATTATTACCAGCAAAATTTCAAAATCTTTCAATGAAACAAGATAATTTCAGTATTCCAAGTATTAACAATAATGCACAATCTTCTTCGTCAACATCTTCTTCAACTTGTAAGCTTTTTAAATATGTTTAAGGAGCTCATTTTTGGCATTGTAAAATTTGGGATTTATTTCACGGAGCTTAAATTGCCCCTAAGACACTTTCCCCAAATTTTCCGCCTTTGACCTACATGTACTTTTTTGATTCTGATAAACACATAAAATTTTAGCTGGATTTCGTGGACATGCTAAAAAGAGCTCATATGAATTAACAAAACAGGTTAAAAATGATTTATCAAATATGATTGCTGAAAATGATCTATGTTCATCACAACCTTTAAGGGTTCGAATAATTAGAGCTCACAATAATTCTGTTGCAGTTGCATACTGTAATTTTGTTGCATGTTACAAGTTTGTTTTATTTTCTTCTTATTTCTCTTCTAATTTAAGTATCATTTAAGGATGAAAGAAAATGTGGATTGGCAACAATTTTTTACAACTCCAAAAATGTCTTCTACTGTATCACATATTTCTTTAATCTCAAAATTTGGTAATCAACCTGAAAAGCTTGCCGTTGCATTGGGAGATAATTCTGTTCATTTATGGTGTTTTGAAGAGCCACAAGATGATACCCGTGATTTAAATGTACAAAAACTTGGAATCTTTCATTTGGATGCACAAATTGATAAACTTTTCTTTATTGGAAATCAACTTGTTGCACTGTCCCGGTCTGGGAAAGTTGGAATCTGGCATTCAATGACACAAAATTGGCAGCGACAAGGTTTGTGATTTTGTTGGCATAAGAAATCTCTGAGAATGCTTTTGGGAACGTGTTTTTTGCTATAGGAAGACAGCTTCGTATTCATTCTGTAGCATGCCTACCGTATTCACAGAGATAATATTTTAATTTGAAAATATAAAAAACCTGCATACTGAGAAAAACACTTACCGTATCTATTAAAATCTGTGCCGGAATTGCCATTTCGTTATCGAATACTGTAGTTTAACTTCATTAATTTTTAGATTTGATTCCAATAAGTTGTTATGATACTGCTGGATCAGTTCTACTTCTTGGATGTACAAATGGCTCAATTTATTATATTGATATGCAAAAATTCCCTCTTCGAATGAAAGATAATGATTTGTTGATTACAGAACTCTATAGTGATCCAAATGCTGAAATGATTACCGCAATTAGCGTATATTTAACACCTAAAACAAGTATGTATTTATTAACATTTTTCGATACAGTAACCCTCTATTTTTTTGCAGATCTATGTGGAAATTGGATTGAAATAGCATATGGAACAAATAGTGGAACGGTTCGAGTAATTGTTCAACATCCAGAAACTGTTGGACATGGTCCACAACTTTTTCAAACTTATACTGTTCATACTTCACCTGTGACCAGGGTTGCCCTTACCACAAATCATTTGATTTCGGTTTGTAGTGAATATAATCATGTCCGATCATGGACAGTTCAAAGATTTCGTGGAATGATTAGTACACAACCTGGTGGGACCTCAATTGCTTCTTTCAAAGTTGTCACGCTTGATGCCGTTGAAGATGTTCTAAATTGTGAAGGATGTGAACCAGGTTTGTTGTTATTCTAAATTGGAATAGTCTACAGTTTTCTTTTGGACTATATAATTTAAAACTTACGTATTCATTTTTAGGACCATATGGTGATCAAGATGCTGAACAATTATTTATTCAAAGATTAGTACCTGATGCAAATATGGTTCTAGTTCGATTAGCATCAAATGGTGATAGAATTTGTGCAATTCGATCTGTTGATAATTCTGCGATTACGGCATTCTTTGCCCATGAATGTGAAGTACCTAATCGAATGGGAGCACGTCCAAGGCGATATCTTTTAACTGGTTCAATTGATGGCTCCGTACAAATGTGGGATTTAACAACAGCTTTGGATCAACATAATGCAAAAATTCAAGCATTATCAACTTATCAAGGCCAACTTTCAACTTCTTCAAATGATAAACCTTCTTCATCAACTGCAGCATCAACCCCGACAACAAGTTCAAATGCAGGAACAATGAATTCACTTCGGATGAATCCAAATGCGAGATTTACTCCAATTCTTCAAGTTTGTTACTCTTTAATATTATATTACATAGTTTATCGATATGTAAATTTTAGGGTCCAACTCCAGAAGAACTTTTACAAATGATTGAAGGATGTGAACTTTGCTGCGCAAGTTTGAATACTTCACCAACCATGACCCCACAAGCTTCAGCAGCATGTTTAACAAATCTTGAAAAAATTGGACGTTGTAATTAAAAGAAAATTATCAAATTCAAATTTCATTATTCAACTTTCAAAAATTCATTTCGTTGCAATAGACTTCTCTATTCGTGCAATTTATTTAACACATTCTGAATTCTTCATCAAAAAATTTCTATCATTCCTACCGTATAACTTTTCTTTCTTTAGCTTTATATTTTTTGAAGTCCAATATATATGGTGTTAGGGTTACTGTAATTTCAATCGCCTTATTTAATTTCTTTTGAACCTTGAATTTGTCATTCTCTGTTTTTACTTCTTGGATTACTGTAACCTTAGCCTCTTTTCTGATTTTTGTATCCGCCTTTCTTTATCCACCATTATTCATTTATCTAATAATATCTTTCTCTTTCTCCCGTTTTTTTTATATGCTTTACTTATTTATATGCTTTTTTTCTATGTATTTGACTTTTTTTGTACATTTTTTCTGACTGAAATACTCACTCACCAAAAAAAAGATTAGACAATCATAAAAAAATTTTCTTGGACAACGTCGACAATAAAGTTTCCTTTTTTCTCTCTTTTTTGACAAATTAAATTAACAAAGTTGTATTTAAATGATGTTGATAAGAAGCAGGAAAAAACGAAAGCTGATTTCTTTTTTTGATTGATCTTTTAAAAAGGGTCCTTAAAGTTAGTTGGTGAAGAAAGTTAAAAATCATCATAATTTTTGGATGGACGGCGGTCATTCTTATATATGCTTTTCTTTCCTTTGTTAGCAATGAAGCAACAGCAGCTAAAATTGGAAAGATGATGAAAAAAATATTGCTGATATCAGGAGTCCCTCTGCAACATATAGGTAGAACAGTCATATCTTAACAGTCTTCAATGAGCAGAAAGAAGCATTCATTAAAAAGAAATAAGGAAATGGGAGGGGACGCCAATTAAAAAGATATGTTGTAAAAATTTTGGAACATTAAAAAAACTCTTTTTTTTAACATATTGTTTGATTTTTTGTCCTTCTGAAAGAGCTTTGTTGAGGCAATTGAATAACAGAAAAGTGGAAGAATAATTGTTGGAAGAAAAAATTAATCAAATATTGATTAATTTTTAGTTTTCGTAAAAATCATGGCCGTAAAGGCGGCTTTAATTGCCATCTTATTCTTGGCAAGCTTCAGTGAAGCTGTTTTTCCAAGGAAAAGTAAGTATTATTTTTCGGAGGAAAAAAGAAGAAGAATCGAGGATGAACAGGGATTTCAAATTAGCTTGTTTAAGGGGTTCAACGTCTAAAATTACGTTTTAAAAATTGTAAGGATACTGTAAAAATAAAGTTTAAACTTCTGATTTTTAATATCATTCTTGAATCCGAATTCATTATCAAAATCTGAAAACGTTTTTTTGTGAAAGTAGAATTTCAAGATTTTTGAAACCCGAAAATAAAATTTGAATAAAAATTTGTGCTCTTAGTTTTTCTTTGAACAAGCGAGTCCAATTGCTTTTTGATAATGATTCATCACTGATAAAATGACATCATTACAATTTGCTATAATTAATTACAGTAATCTCATTATACTTTTCAGACAAATACATTGAAGAAAATCCCTTGAAACTTCAATCTTCAGCTTCAGTTGATACAGAAAATTTAGCTTCAAAACCTAAACTTCCACATAATGTTAATGTTTTTCAATATGACATAAAAATTCAACCATATTTTACTGCTCCTGGTGTTACATATGATCAATGTAAAAATATATTTACAATTACATTACCGTAATTTTAAATTTTAGCAAGAAATTTTACGTTTGATGGTTCTGCAACGGCTTATTTTCAAATGTTAGAAACTACAACCTCGATCACTTTTGATGCATATAATTTGAATATTTATGCCATTGCCCTTTTCTCTTCAGATGGAATTAAGCAACAGCTTGTTTCGGCAAATTTCGATAATTCTACAAATCGAATTACTGTAGCTCCAGTGACCTTCTTGAGAGCAAATCAAAATTATACCGTATCTTTTGGATATCGGGGATATATAAATCCATATAATTATGGTGGACTTTTTTATTCAACTTATACATATGCAAATGGCACACAAGGAAATGTTTATGCAACATTCTTTGAACTTGGATATGGTGCAAGATCGTAAGTATCTATGCCTAGGATTTGGATAAATAAAATCCTTTTTATCTTTTTAGTGTTTATCCATGTATCGATGATCCACATTTTAAAGCTTTATTCAATTTAACTGTTGTTTATCCAAAAAGCTTGGTGGCTTTGGCAAATACATTGGAAGATTCGACTGTTGATGCAGGGTTAGTTTTTACATGTCCAACAACATGTAGAAAAATATTAAAAATTTGCATAATCAAAATCTTTAGAATTTAAATTTAAAAAATCAAAACCAAATTTATCATTTCTATTAAAAAAATTTTATTTGACCTAAAAAATTAGCATATTATATTTTTTAGAAACGGATATCAGGCAACCCGCTTCAAGCTCACAAAACCCATGTCTACTTATCTCCTTGCTTTTGCCATTGGAGATTTAGTTAGCAAAAGTACAACAACAAAAGATGGCATTTTGGTAAGCTGTTATGCATTTTGGTACTTCTGCAGTTTTGCACCCCCTTGCAACTTCCTTCCTTGAACGGTGATTTTCGTTGTTGTTTTTCAAAGTTTTTTACAAAAAGTAAAAACTTTGAAGAAAAACAACAACGAAAGCCACCGTTCAAGAAAAGAAAAAACATGTCGAAAGAACTCGATAAATGACATTCGCCAGCCTTTTATATTATTTTGAAGCATTAACATAATTTGCATTGATAAATTTGAATTCTTGTCATTATGGAAATTTTATTTATTATTTTTACCTAATTTGATTATTATTCTTGAAATCGATATTTAAAAATGGATACTTTAGATTCGAGCATGGTCTTGGAAAGGAACAGATTTGTACCTCGATGATGCCGTAAATACTTCAAAAACTTGTGTTGAAGTTATGACAGATTTTACTGGAATTCAATTCCCTCTTGAAAAATTGGATCATCTTGCAGTGCCACATTTTGCTGCTGGAGGAATGGAAAATTGGGGTTTGATTGTTTATGCTGCTCAATATGTTTTCTATGACCAAGCAGTTTGTGTCAAATATGCAAATTTTAATCTTTAACAAATAGAGTTTTAGCAAGATTCAACTTTAACTCGGATTGCTGGAATTGATGTAAGATGTCATGAAATTGCACATCAATGGTTTGGTGATTTAGTCACTGCAGATTGGTGGTCGAATATTATGTTACACGAATCTTTTGCGGCATATTTTGAAGATTATGCAATGCTTCAAGGATGGCCCGAACAAAGTGAATATTGGGTAAATAATTTATGCAACTTTTCATAAAAGCATTACAAGTTTACAATGTCTTGACTGGCAATGACTTTGTTAATGAGTTTTCTAAAAGTTTCAATTATTAATGATGCCCTTAGGGCATGTTCAAGCACTTAAGACTAAATCACAAATTAAGAGCTTTAAATAATTTACGCAAATTTGTTACTAAGACATTTGCCTTAAGGGGATACTAGTAGTTTTTAACATTATAAAGTTTAAACATCCAATATATTTTACAGGATCCAGCATATGTTGCCAGTTCAATTGAAGATGGCTTTAAATCAGATATGAATAACAGTCATCCTGTAATCACTCAAGATGGCACCTTTGATGGAGTTGTTTATGCCAAAGGTTCAGCACTTCTTCGAATGCTTTCAGATGTAATTACTCCAGCAATTTATCAATCTGGCCTTAGAAATTACCTTACCACATATCAATACAGTACAGCAGATCATTATCAACTCTTTGAAGCCATGAATGCAGTTTTGCCACCAGCAGTTACAGATTGGTGCAATAATCCCTTAAATATCACCAGATTCATGGAACCATGGCTTACCCAACCACATTTCCCTATCCTTACCGTAACATATGACCAAGGGTCACATTCATATTTTGTTGATCAACAACCTTTCATTCGAAAAGATCAAATTTATCCACCCTCATCACAATATCTCTATGCATGGCCAATTCCATTTACAGCTCGACAAGTTTCAACCAACTCAAAACGATATTGGACAAATCGTAAGTTATTAAAATTAGTGTTTGGAGATACTGTAAAAGACAGAAAAAATTACTAAAGCTACAGTAAGGGATTGTCCAGATCTGACGTCGGGTGTTTGAAGGGGGGGGGTCAGCCATAATCTGACGCTCACATTAAAAGCGGCAAACATCAAAGCAAAAAATCTGACGGAGGGGGAGGGGGGGGGGGTCTGAAAATTTCGGCAAAAAACCCGACGTCAGATCTGGACAATCCCTAATCAAGATAACAATAAAATGTTGATATTCCTTTTTTTAAATGTCTGTGAATTAAATTTTACCAGAATTACAATAATTGTGACAGAAAAAGATAGTACTTCATTTTAGTGAATTTTTGCAGGTTTACTGTAGCTTACAGTAATCGTGAAATACCGTTATTGATTTTCGAATTTTCATTTTGAGCGTCCATACTTGAATAGAGGGGTTGGAAATTTTCAAATTTGTTATATTTTTTCCCTCAGCTTCGTCAGGGGTCGAACGACCTTTTTGCAAATTTGCCGAAGCGTATATGTAAAAAATTTTCGGCGCCGCTTCGCGGCGCCAAAAACTTTATTATTACCTAATATCTTACTTCGTCAGGGGTCCGACAACCTTTTTTTGCAAATGTTATATCCCATTTTTCGACGTTTAGTTCCGTTTTTGCTATTTTTATCACTCATTCTAGATTTTAAAGCTTTATATCAATAGGTTTTACAAGTCTTTAGTCATCATTTTTTATTTATAGCAACTATTTTTGTCTTGTGCATGTTTTTTATGCCGTTAAACAAGATTTTAGAATTTCTAAAACTGCTGGTTTTGCGTTTCTATTGCATAAAAATATTTTTTGTACAAAAAGTTTGAAAATGTGGTAGACTACTTTAACTGCAGATTATGATCTAAATCTGCTAGTCGAAATTAAATGATTCTTTTGAAATTTAAACGATCATTTAAATATGGAAAGAAGAAACAATAACGAGCTCGTCGAAGTGGAGTTGAATCTTTTGCAACGCTTTTGATAATCTTCCTCATTCATCGCTTTTTCAAACTTATTAAATGTCTGATTTTAATGCTAATTTTATCGAAGTTTCATTAGTTTAGTTCATTAGTTCAACATTTCGTTATGTACACTTCGTTATGTGAATATGGAATATGCTATTTTTTCGAATCCAAAAACAGTAACACAGTGCTCCGCAATACTAGAACCGTGTCTTCATTTAGCTGATTTAGTAATTTTTAGAAGCTGGAATATTGCATATCTTTTATATTCGAATCAACTTGTTTAAAAACCTAAATAGAGCCATTTTATGTAACTTATTCGGATTTAGCATGGTTTTTGAACATGCAGAATTCGGCTCTCAATGATTCGGAACGACCAAAATACGCAGCCTCAACTCCACCATAAGTTGGATTAATTAGCATATTCTAAATTCCCATAACAAAGTGACTATAGCGAATTTGCTGCCAAGCATTGATCAATAAATTATCTTTGGTCGATAAATTATTTATCTTTGAATAATAAATTATGTTTGAAGAAATGATCAATAAATTATCTTTGGTCGAATTCCAAGTTTAAACTATTAAAAAATCCAAAAAGGCGATCAAGGAAGAAAGATGACTGAAGAATTTTGTGGTGGTACGTATTTGAAGAATATTGGACTAATTGGAAAGTTAGTTATTACAACTGATATTGCAAAAGGCACTCGTCGGAGTTTCGCTCTTACTGGTACAATGAACCATGCCGATCGCTTTTAAAAAGTGGCTAAACCAAATGAAGAAAGGGTAAACAGTGCTAAAAGTATTGTAGATACTGTTGTGCAGTTCACCGGTGAATTATGATTCGGTTACTTGATCGGTTAATTACCAGTCCAACAATAGTCATAGAAGATAAAATTTGTTTCAAAGATGTTTGGTTTTGTCGCACACACTTTTTCATTCTCCGACATTGCATGAATGACGACATGTATTAAGAAAAACTTCTTCTATTTCGGACGCTCTTCCTTTAATGATGTGGTTGATCGAATGAATCAGCAGTCATTACCATACTGTAGAAAAGAAGAAATTCAAAAATACTCAAATACTTTCGGGTAGTTTGGATAAGAAATCCAAATCTACTGTTAAAGAATTTGTTAAAAAGTAATTGCCGAAGCCAATAAACTTGATGAAGAACTGGACAATGGGCAAAAATTTGTTGTTCATGTTTTTCTTAATCGTGCAAATTGAAAAATACTGCATGTTGCATTGAAGCATGTTAAAGGTCGTGGATTGTCGACTTTGTCTCCTTAAACTTACGAAAAATATCAATAAGTTGGCAAAAAATATATCTTGTTTTACAGTAAAAATTTCGCTTCGTATTTCTCAAAACTATTAAAACTGTAAAATACGGAGTGAAAAAATATTTTCAACTTTAAATACCTAGCACATTTAAATGGGTAAAATAATTAATAATTTCATTTAATACACTTAAACTTCAGTCGAAAAATGTTATTTTTTAATAATTTGACGTATTGTAAAACTGTGAGCAAAAACTCTTATATTTCAAAAAATTTCCGTTTTTCAACGTACTCCCCCCTTTGCTCACTTTTCCCAAAAATATGGCCGTCAGGGGGGGAGGGGTAGGGGTCGGAAATCCGACCGTCTATTCAAGTATGTTGAGCGTTACTGCAACTTACAGTATCATTTGATCATTGAAATTTTAGCAGTTTATTCAATTTTTGATTACAGTAATCTTTATTAATTTTACCAACACCAACATTTTAGGCTATTATCAATGCCCCCATAATTTTGAAGTTGATGCATCTTCAATTCCCGGCGTTCAAATCCCTGCTGTCAATGATGATCCATTAATTGTGAATGCAAATTCAAATACTTTTGCCCGGGTTCTGTACGATGATTACACTTTCAATAAAATTGTTACTGGATTAGAACAGCGATATTTCAAACTTTCTTCTGAAGCTTTAATTAGATTAATCAATGATGAGCTAGCTTTAGTACATCGAGATGAACAATTTAATGGACAAACTTCTTATTTAAGATCAATGAGAATTGTTGAAGCTGCTTTAATTAATAATAACACAAATTCAGCAGCAGTTTTTGCAGCTGCAAAATCGCTAATTGATGAAATGATCCGACTTGGTGTGGATATGGCAGAACGGGAACTCTTTGAAGTATGTTAATTTGATAAATTTTGATTTAAAAATCAAAGTGTCTTGCACCTTTTCACTGTGCTTAAAATACGGTAATTATCAATAAAAATACAATTTTAGAGTTATTTCCAAGAAATTTTATCAGATTTTTATCAATCAAATGATTGGGATAGTAATGGATCAGATAAATGGAATACCAAGTATGTCCTTTTTAAAAATTAATCTAGCATTTCAAATTCTGTTTAATCGTGAAATATTTAAATTTTATCATTTTTAAGTGTTCTCCGTGAAAGACTTTTATTTTATGCTGTTTTATTTAATATTGGAGATGCCCGAAGAAAATCTTCTTTCCTTTTCAATCAATTATATACCCAATGTGGAAGTTCCGGAAGTTGGGTGGCCTGTAATAAGTCAGTTTTTTAAAATTAAAATTCTTGAAATCTAACAGGGATGTGCAATATCGAATTTTTCATCTGCATTGAGCATCAGATATTGGATTTTGGAATTTTCGTTCTTCAATATCACGATAACAAATATGAGTTATTACTCACACACCCCCGTCAATTAATTCTCTTTTCTATCCAATTTTAAAAATCCCTTTGTTATATTTCAGTATAAGCCCAGATCTTCGTGCTGCAATGTATTGTGGTGCAATTATCACAGATTTTGATGGAACAATTTATACCAATATTAGTGGACTTCTTCAAAATGTCCAACAAGAACCATCTCCATCTCGACAAGAGCGAAATGCATTGATTGAAGGATTGGCATGTTCCCAAAGAGAAACTGATCTAAGAAAGTAAACAGTTAAAAAATGCTTGAAAAAATCAATAATCATTTTTAAAATTTAGATTCGTAATTTTGGCAACTGCAAGCGCAACCGGCCGTCCAGAAGATTTACAATATCTTGTTCGAAATCCAATAGCTTCTGATGTCATCTATTATGAATTGCTAAATAATCTTGCAACAATTTCCTCAAAACCAAATGGATTCCAATATGCTTTATTATCAATGACATATAACTGGTTTACCCCACAAAGAATTGAACAGGTAATATTTGCATAAATATGCTTGTGGCAGCAGAAAAGCAGTTGCTTGATTACTGTAATAATCAAAATGTGACAATTTTTAGTTACATGAATTAATTCCATTATTGACCCCTGATCAATATAGAACATTTTTAAACATTTATTCTGATGTAATCTATCGAAGCACATATGGTCAAGGGGCATATATGGAGATAACCCGACATCTTTATGATGCATATTTTCCAACTGGACATACCCCATGGGTTGTTAAACTTCCATCTTATGCAAATCCATTAACCTATCAATTATCTGTTATGCCATATATCCCAAATCAATCTTTTAAATATTTTTCTGAAAAGAACTTTACGTTTGATGCTAATATTACGGTAAGATACAGTAATCCCAAATACGCGTAAAGACTTGTATTAATTTTAGATAACAATGATAACCACAACAGCCACAGCATTTATTTCATTAAATTCTCATCGACAAGTTATTGATGGATATTCTGTACTAAATGTAGATACAAATAAAACTTTAATTGTTTCAAGTGTAACTCGAAATTTCAATAATGCAATTATTGTTTTGCATTTAAATGATACGATTCCTGCAAATTCGACAATTCAAGTTTGCTTTAATTACAGCGGTTTCATCTTTGAACAAAGTCCAAGTGAAGGAACCATCAGTAATTATGATTATTTACAATCTGATGGTAGGAAAAGGTACTGTAGTTTTTTGAGATTTTTTCAAAGTTGATATCTAAAATCAAAATTTCGATTCTTATTTTTCTAAATTAAATTTGAATAATTAATTAAATGTTTTATTTTAGTTGGATTTTTGCCACAGATTTTGAAGGGGGTCCATCCACTCGTTCCCTTGCACCATCCTTTGATGAACCCGCTTATAAAGCAAAATGGCAAGTTACAATCATTTATCCTGGCGAATTTACTGCACTATCGAATACCCTTGATGAAACTACCATTAACCTTCACAATGGTAAATATATTATTTAAATTTGTGGTACTGTAATTCCATTATATTACAGGTCTTGTCCAAACAACTTTCAAACAAACAAATTTAATGTCTTCATATCTTTTGGCCCTGACAATTGGGCATTATTCATGCCTTAAGGGTGTTTCAAATATCGATCAAACACTTGTTCGAATTTGGACTTGGACAGGGATGGAAAATTATGGACAACATGCTTTAAATGTAAGAATGACGTAATAATGGATGAAGTTTTAATAAATCCATTTTAGTTTGCAATTGATGCTGTTGATCATATGTCTGCAACTTTATCCACACCAATGCCGTTGGAGAAATTTGGTAAGATTTATTATAGCTTTATTGCCCTAAAGACACGAATTGGATTTCAGATATCCTGGCCCTTCCACAATATTCCGGATATTCAGCTGGAGCAATGGAAAATTGGGGATTAGTCATTGCTGGATATTATGATGTCCTCTTTCATCCGGATTATTCTTCAAGTGCCGAACTTGAAAATATTCAAAATACAGTAACCCATGAATTGGTCCATCATGTAAACTTTTTATTATTTATCTTAAAACAAAACAAAAATTTTTAGTGGTTCGGAGATTTAGTGACCCTTGATTGGTGGACTCATATTTTCTTAAATGAAGGATTCGCAACATTTTGGCCTCCTGAAATTCTTGCTGCAAAATCTCCCGCTCAAAAGAACAGTGTTGTATGTTTATTACTATATAAATACAGTAATCCAAAAAACCATATTTTAAGCTATACACCAAATTCTCAATTCATGAACATGGTCTTCTTCAAGATGATAATCAATATTCTGCTCGACCAGTTGTACCTGGGGATAATTCACTTGGAGATGATTATTGTCTTTTCTGTGATACGGTATATGATAAAGCTGGATCAATTATTTCAACTCTGAGAAATGCATTTGGAAGAGATGCCGCTTTCTATGATGGACTTTCACAATATATGAAAGCATGGTCCCTCAAAAATCCATCAGATCGTTCACTTTGGGCTGCGTTGGATTCTGTAAGTTGTTACCGTAGAATGAAAAAAATGCCAAGATGGGAACTTTCTTTTTTCTCGATCTTCAAATTTGCATAATTATTTTTAATCACCATTATACCAAAAATGATGTCTTCAAAATTTATTTCATTAACCAAAATTTTAGGCAGCCAAACAATACCGTATCAATGGATGGTCGGGTCAATATTTAGATGTTACAGGATTGATGCTACCGTATACTTATCAATGGACAGCACCATATCTAAGAATTATCAGCAAAGGAAATGGACAATATTCTATTGCACAAAATCCTCTTGTCCCTGCATCTTCTCTAAATTATTCAGAATACAATTATCGCTGGAATATTCCATACCGATATCAGATCAATGGATCCTCTTTAAGCTCGGTTCAATACCTAACTTCCACAGAAACTTTCATCAACGTTAATGCCAATGCCAACACCCCAGTAATTATCAATCCCCAAGCCCAAACCCATGCTCGAGTTATCTATGATGATGCATCATGGGCTCCAATTTATCAAACTTTTATGTCAAATCCTTTCATCTTTGATGAAACAAGTCGGGCACAAATTCTCGCAGATTCTTGGGCATTTTTACAAAAGAAAAATTCTGTTACATGGGATCGATTCCTGAATTTAACACTTTATTTACAAAAAGAAACTTCTCCACTTGTTTGGAGATATGTTATTCGCGATGGTTCATGGGTTCAATCTTTATATGATCGATTCCGATACCAAAATACAACAATGCCAAAACTGTTAACTTATTTCTCAACAATTACAAGTGGAATGGCAACTCCAAATTTCACATTAACTGGAGATTGGTCTGTTGAGTAAGTTTTTAAAAAATTGAAAAATGTGACACACAAACCACTCTTTAACAGTGTTTGTCCGTCATTTATCGTGACACACAAGCTATCTTCTAACAGTGTTTGTCCGTCATTCCTCTATTACTTAATTTTTAAAAAACAAAATCAATAATCTTTTATTTTTATATTTTAGCACTGCAAATGCTTTACTTGTTGATCTAAAATGTGGCATTAGCACCGATGGAAATACAGAATGCATTCAAAAAGCCAAGGCATCATTTTCCGATTTCATCAATCAATGCCAAAATTCTGCTTATGGCACTGGTAGATGTAATCCGTAAGTTCATTAGCACCTTCAACAAACAAACACACAATTATGCAAATTTTTTAGTGCTCCACCAGATTTCCGTCCCTCTCAATTCTGTTATGGCTTAAAATATTCCAGTGGAGATTATTTTGCCGCCGTTTTTTCGTTGTATCAATGGTGGCAAAAAAGTCCTCTCTCAGATCATTACTTCCCACAAGACCCTGAATTCCTTCTTAATGGTCTTAGTTGTTCACAAGATCCTGGAAAACTTTATGAGTAATTTTTTCAATGTTTATCCGTATATATTACAGTAACATATTAATTTTAGTCTTATCACCAGAACCTTGAACATGGAAATTCCATCAGTTTTCTTGTCCTTTGTTGCTGGAAATGATAATCTTGGATCAATTTTATCAAATTATCTTCAAGCTTATCAATCAAATGTTTTAAATTCTCCATTATTCGATGAATATATTAAACAAATGGTTTCAAATTGGAGTACCGATGATCAAAAGAATTTTGTACGTTTTTGCATCTCTTAGATCAACTTACAGTAATCTCATATTTGAAATTTTTTTCAGTTGGTAAATTTACTAGCCACTGCTCCACTTACACAAGCTCAAAAGAATACAGTACAAGCTGCAATTAATACAGTTGCAAATCTTCAACAATGGCTTCGAACTGAAGGAACACCAATTAGTACATGGCTTACAAATTTCGTTAATTCTTTATCTTCAACTACAGCTACCCCGATTCTAATTTAATTATATGGACTAATTTTAGTTATATTTTTTTTCGAACAAGTATATAATTTTTTGTTTTTAAACTAATAAAATAATTAATGAAGATTGTTCAAAATCCTGCAATAATATATCATGCTGTAATTGAATCACAACCCTTGGACGCATTTTACTGTATTTAACACAGAACTCAAAGATTTAATTTATTAGTCTACGAAATTTATAAAAAGCATTTTTAAGATGATAAAATGCAAAAATGAGTTAAAGAAAGATTATTTTAAAATAAAAAAAGCTGCTTTTTATTTATTAAACCACCTGCATCTAATGTTCATTCTTTAAAAACACTGTAGGCATAATACGCTGCTCCGATCGCAACAACTTCATCAGGATGTTCTTCACAGCAGTGTTCCGCAGATGGAAAAATATCTTTCAACAAATTTTTAATCATTGGCATTCGACTTCCACCTCCAACTTGTAAAACTTTGTTTATTTGATCGGGTTGCAAATTTGATTCGAACAATGCTGATTGAATTGTATTTTTAACTTTATTCAAAAGAACTTGGGAGATTTTTTGAAACTCTTCACGGATGAATGGAATTACACCATAACCAGATGGATCAAATTCATCAATATCGATACTAAAAGATAATCATGTTCAATAATTTGGCACCTTAGGCTCCATTAATTTTAAAATGAACTCCGTTATCATTAATTGAAATTTTCGATTTTACTTATTATGAAATAAGAAAACCGAAGTTTGTTTTACACCTCTTTTTTAAAAAACATATTTTAACTTACAAGCTCTCCAAAACAGTTGACAAATCTTCTTTGACCCTTTGACATTCCAACATTAATTTGTATTTTTTGTCTTTTGAAATCGAAATTCCATTTTTTGTGTAAAAAGCATTTTTGAAGAAATTTATCAAAACTGTATCAAAATTTCTTCCGCCGAGTTTTGAGTCACCCGTGTTTGAAATTATTTGAATTTGGTCATTTTGGATTTTAAAAATGCAAACATCCAAAGTTCCGCCGCCCAAATCGAAAATTAAAAGGGTGGAATTGTTTGGGATTGGTTGATCGATGAAATATGCAAATGCGGCGGCGATCGGTTCCGGCAATAAAACAATTTCATCGAAACCTGCCATTTTTGCCGCCTTTGATGTTGCGCTTTTTTGGTCATCGTTGAATGCGGCCGGAACAGTTACAACAACTTTGCCCAATTTTGTTCCTTGAAATTCTTCTGCTTTTTGTTTGATGAATTTTAACAATTCTGCCGCGACCTCTTCCGCTGTGATTCTTTTTATTTCTCTATTAAATCCAAGAACCTCTAAATAAACTTTGTCATTTTCAGAGTTAAGATTAAATTCCCAGTTTCCGTCAATTTCAATATCCCCAAAGCTTCTTCCGATTATTCGTTTGGAATCAAAAATTGTTGATTTTGAATGATACCGTAACCGAGATACAACTATTTTCCCACATTTTACATTTTCTTCATCAAAGGCAACAAAAGAAGGAAGCAATCTTTCCCCGGTGTTGTCCAATGGAATTGTCTGAATTCCGTTTTTTCTTAATC
Source organism: Panagrolaimus sp. LJ2414 (assembly GCA_024447195.1). Classification (NCBI taxonomy): domain Eukaryota; kingdom Metazoa; phylum Nematoda; class Chromadorea; order Rhabditida; family Panagrolaimidae; genus Panagrolaimus; species Panagrolaimus sp. LJ2414. The sequence goes on from JAMRXY010000278.1 coordinate 104,059, forward strand.
CTGCTGCACAACATCTCGAAGTCCCTAAATCAATTCCAAGTGCATTGTTTTTAGAATTCAACGGAGTGCTCATTTTTGGAATCGAATAATTAATAATATTTGAAGGTGATGATTGTAGAGATAATTGTTTGAAAGAGTTTAAAATGGGTTTTGAATCATAATTGACAGTCATATTTTTATCACTCATTGGACTTTCAACATTCAAATATTCATCAAACATTATTGAATAAATTTCATTTTTGTCAATCTTGAATGTATAATACACATCTTTGGAATTTGGGAGTTTAAAAGTTTCTTTTCCCTTCAAAAAACTGATTTCACTTTCCTGAAAATGTTTAATTTTTTTATTAATTATATCTGACAAAAAGTTTTAAAAATTATGAACCCACGATTTCCAAAAAATCACAATTTGGTTTTTTTGACAATTTTTGCGAATGAATCATTGGAAGCTGTTGACCTTCTGGAAATGATATTATTTTCCCTCCTGCATAATTTAATATTATTTCTGAATACAAAAAGTTTTCTACATCCAAATGTGCAACCTGTTCATCGCCAGCTGTTATTCGAGCTTTTATAAGACTACCCTTATTAAACGTGTCATCAAAGTATTCATATGAAAAATATTTACAATCTTTTGATAATTTTCTAATTTTCGCTTCATCATTTTTGTCAGTGGAAAGCACAATATCCAGGTTAAGCTTTGATTCATTGACAATATTTTCAAATTTATTTGTAGTAACATCGGACCAAGCTTTAATAAATTTAGCTTTTTCGTCATTTATTTGCCAAACATCAAAATAGCTTCCACTTTTAATCCAAATAACATTTTCATTCAAAGGTTTATAATCGATTTGTGACATTGCAGTTAGATAGAGAGCTTGTATCCCATTTATAATTTCTACATTTTTAAATCCAAATTTAAATCCACTATCAATAAATTTTTTACGAATTTCATTTCTATTTGAATTAAATAAACAAATACAAAGACATCCAAGTTCCCCTTTGATTTTTGATTTCATTTCTTTAAACATGGAATCAACTTTTTCTGATTGATTTGCTCCCACTTAAAATTACACTTGTAAATTTGCTACAAAATTCAATAAAAAATTACCTATGGACGTTCTTAAATCAGTAGTATTCTTTTTAACATCATCATAATACGATAATTCTCCGGAAGAAGGGTAAATTCCAACATGGATCGTCATTTTTGAATACCAAAATAACAGCAAAAATATTTATATGCAAGACAAAAAAAAGCATAAATTAATCGATATTTATTGGAGGTTTTTTATTTTTTCCTAACATTTTTAACAAGCAGAAACAAAAATTCATGATAAGGCCGTTTCTTCTTTTTATTTTATCAACACAAAAAAAGACCAAGAGTAGTCAGATCATCGGCATATTTCCATGAGGTTTTGTAAAATGTTTGATAAATTACAAAATTATCTCGTTTTTCAAAAACATTGACTCATTTTTTATCCGTGTTTTTGTAAGTTTGAATGCGAAAAAAAGAAGAAAAAATCTTTTTTTGAGTAACTTTTTTACATAAAAATTATCTTTGGAAGATAACAATTACATTGTCAAGAAATGCAGTAAATTTAATTTTTTTGAATAATATCTATATTTTTGATGCAAATGGATTATTAAAATTATAAAACAACAAACGTGCAGTTGCAAAACACAAGGTTTGTCCATTACCGTGCTATAATTGGTTTGACAATTCATACAACTACTTTTTGCGCTAATTAATGATAATAAAATACAGCCGAACCTCGTTATTACGTTCTTCAAGGGACCGACGAAAAACAACGTAACAACGAGGTCAACGTAAGATCGAGGTTCAGAGTATTTTGGCAAAATTTTTGCAATTTTCGATTAAAATCGATCAACAAACGTAAACAATAACAAACTAAAACAACATTTATGATAAGAATTGATCCATTTTAGTTTGAACAGCTTTTTTACGTTGTTCCATATACAAAAATTTTCTTATTTGGATCGTATTCCAATGGCAACTTTGCATTTTTGAATTTGGCTTCAAGGTTTACCCAATCACAAGCAAATATACTTTTTCTGTTTCACTCATGTTCAGTGTTTTCCCGATTCCATTTTTTCCGATTGTTTTTTTGGGATCAATTCCATTTATTTTTCCAACTCCAATTCCGATTCCATTGACAAGAATCGATTCTTACATGAGAATCGATTCTGGTTCCCGATTCTGATTCCATCGATTCTTACATAAGAATCAAGGAATCAGGCAAACACTGCTCATGTTTGAATCGAAAAACAGTAATTTTTTCTTTGCTTTTTTTACCATTGGAACACGTGTCACTTTTGAAAGTTAACGTTTTGCTTCGTAAAATTTTCCGAAAAAATTGAAAAACGTAATAACGAGGTTCATTTCCCTTATAATTTGTTGAAGGGACCGCCAAAAAACAACGTAAGATCGAGGTCAACGTAATAACGAGGGACGTAATAACGAGGTTCGACTGTATTGTCATTGGCTTTCAGATAATTGCTTCTATTGTTGGTAAAAATGATGCATCATAATTTTTTTAATCTTTTAAGTAAATTAGATGTTGAAGAACTGAATACGTGTCAAACAAGCCTTTAATCAATTTCAAAGAAGAAGCGCATGTCAAATTAATCATAGTTTTGTGTTTAAAAGCAATTATAAGTCTTATCATTTTTTGATGTATAATGAAAGCAAAGAACAAACGGCGAAGCCAATTATTTAACAGAATCAAAACTTTCATCATTTATTCACTTTTATGATGTTTTGTGTTTAAAAGAAACATGACAAAAAAGTATTCAACGCCAAATAATTTTAGTTTTAAATTTTATTTAACTTCAAAAGAAAACCGTCAACTGTATCCATCCAATCGATATCCAATAACACATTCAATCAATCGACAAACTGTTCAACATGAAACATCTCAAAAATTGGGGGAGTTTCAAAATTTTATGCCAATTATTTATGCTGCATTATTTTGGTCAATTCTGTTTTCATTGTGTCTCGATGGGCATGTAAAAATTTATAATGCTGCATTTGGTCCATTTCATTTAAGCTTGGATGAATTTGTTGAACATATTGAAAAAAGTCAAAGAGGTCGTCGCCTCAGGGAATATATTCAAGTTGAACTTGGTCAAGGAAATATTCAGAACCCTGCAGGCTCACATGAAACAATTCGACAATATTTAAACCCTGAAACTCGAAGACCACATTTACATACAGCAACGTATAAATATCTCAAGAAGCCTTCAATTTATGTAAAACTTCCAACTCGGCATGTTCGACAAGTTCATACAAAATTCCCCTTTGATTTTGATCGATTTTCTCTTGAAACGCTTAAATGCATTTCGAATACTCTTCTTTCAAAAACCTCAAAAACTTCGGCGAAGCCTAAAAAATTAAAAGAAAAATCCGAAATGATTAATTTTATTGAAAAAGAATATTCAAGAAATTCAACATCTTTTAATATGCTAATTTTAACAAAATGTGGAATTCTTATTGGATATTTGTATAAACCTTTACAAAAAGAAGATCGAGCATTTATTCCAAGAAAAGAACATTTTTTTGTTGAAACTGATATTGCATTAGATGCAAGTGTACCGTATTTTTCAATATTTTCATATCAAATGTTCCATTTCGTATTATTTATTTGCAGTATTTCTTTTGTTATTTATTATTATTCCATTTATGTCATTTATTATCACTTTTTATCTTTTCCATTACGGATTGAAAATGAGATTAAAAAACAATTAAAAGTATTAAATTTCAAGGGTCCATTACATGAACAATTGTTTAAATTGGATAGAATGATCGCAAATTCCCAACATCAATTTAAGAATCAAATTTTTGTTATTAGGGATGATAGTGGCCGGCGATTGTTTGTTCTTTTACCTGAAAGTCGTGAAAAAATTCGTTCTTTTACAAAATCTTCACCATTCATGGTTTATGAGATATCAAGAATTCGAAGTGTTCAAACAGAAGGAATTTATTGTTTAAATGATAGATTTCACGAATCTCAAATTAAATGGCCAACAACATCAAAGAAGGAAAAGAAAAAATTTGCAGAATGGTTCCATCAAAAATTAATGGAGATCAGTGATGGGTATGTTTGTAATCCAGGCCTGTATTTAGGACTGAACCCCCCCCCCCCCCCCCCGCCCCCCCACAATGCAAAAAATCCTTTGATGTTTTGCCGCCAGCTGCCTTCGGCGGCAAAAGATCAAAGATCGGCCCCCTCAAAATTCCTGAATACGGGCACAGGCTTGTTGTTATTCAAGATAGTTCAAATCATTTTTGTCCAAAACATAGTCTCCTTCTTTTTTAGTTATCGAACTTTGGTTGATAGAGAAGAATTACGAAATTTGACCCATGAAGAAGAAATCCAATTTGCCCAACGTCATCCATGGTTGTACTTTTTGGAATTACATCCAAATTGGTTTGGATTTTTATCGAATCGAATTGATTATCATCCACTTCCGGCCAGACAAATTGCAATATTTCGTTTACAACATTCAAGGAATCCAACCCTGGTGGATGAAGCAATTCAAAATCAACCATGTTCAATTTGTCAAGAAAAATTTGTTTTGAATGAAGAATATTCAATTTGGCCATGCCCTTCTAATCATTTCTTTCATTTTGATTGCATTTTGGATCAATTTCGAACAAATAATTCATGCCCAAATTGTCGCGGCCAAGCACGTTTTTAACTTTTTCACTTTTTTAAATTTTTTTAAAACATTTTTAAACGTTTAAAAACGTCTCTAAAATTCTTTTTTCAATTTCCGCCTATTTTAGGACAAAAAAATTTTGTAAAATAACTGATTTTTTTTAAATTTTAATTAATTGTTTGAACTTTTTTCTCAAAATAAACATTTAAAAATACGAAATTAGGTTCCTTCAACTCATAAAATTATGTCTTGATCAATTTTTCATATACACTTTTTTCACAGATATTCTTGAATATTTATGCAAAAAAATTTAAAATGTGCAAATCAAAGAAACAAAAAACACATATTTCAAAGCATTTTTTATGATCAACAAACTTTTTCATTCATTATGCTTTCTTTTTTGGTTGCCGAACTTGTACTCCCATTTCCTTGAGCTTTGCTTCCTTTTCTCCAATTGGTCGAGTGCAACAAATCAAAGAACAATACCACCGAGGTCCATATCGTCCATAGAGGGCTCGATCAACGGCACAGTGACCCATTTGTAATCTGTCACCACAAAGGGAACATTTGAAACAGGTTTTGTGAACTGAAAAAGATTTATTTGTAATTTTATTATTTACAAAAACAGTGAAAAAACATCTTAAAGTTTTCAAACGTTTTAATACAAAATGTTTCTAACGAATATTGCTAAAATGGATTTGGATTTTTTAAAGATTAAAATGGTTCTTTCATTTTAATCATAAACTTTCAAAAGCAATGTTTTTCGAGAGTTAAAACTGAATCAAATTTGTTTAGAACATTTAAAGCAAAAAAAGAACATACTTGTTTCACTTTCAACAACAAGTTTATCAACGTGTTCTACCCGTTCACCGCAGATGGCACACTGTGAAATTTCAGGATCTTGAGCCATTCCAAATTTATTTGCCATTTTTATTGAAGTTTAATTTTTTCAATTGCAGTAAATAAAATCCTAAAATAAAAGATAATTTAAAAAAGTGTGACAAGAATCTATCAAATTTAACAAAAAAATCATAACAGTCAAAACTGAATCAGTTTTTTTGAAAGCGGAAAAGATAAGCAAAAACAGTCAGTTGGATTACTGTAATTAATTAATACAAAAAATACGCCGAATCAATAAAAGTTTAAAACAATTTTTCAAATGACAAACAAAATCTTGCAAGATTTCTCAAAAAACTTATTTCTAATCAAAATGATTTTTTAGTTCTGCTAGAACTTTATGCCCCCAAAAAAATGCAAGCAAAAAAGGTGTAAATAAAAAATTTGTTCCTTCTTTTAATGTTCGAAGCATTGACAAATGTTGTTTTCTCCTCCCCCTGAGGGTAAATAACAAAGGATCAAAGGTGACCAATTTGAAAATGAAAGTGAAAGTAGGAAAATCATTTTTTTGCTTTTTTTAAAAAAAGGAACACCCCCACATTTTTGCTATCCTTTCAAAAAAGAGTCGTAAAATTTTATCCCACATGTTTTTTTGCTTTCTTTTAAAAGTTTATCTTTTAATTGATTCCAAATTTTTTGTTACTTAGAAAAAATTTTCATTCAAATTAATGTTCTCGATATTTTGCATCTGAAATTCATTTTAAATGCAATAACTAAAAATCTTAGAAGACATTATTTAAAACTGTGAAATTTAGAAAACGATTTTTTTAAAAACATCTGCAGTAATTTCAATCGTGTAAAATTAATTAAAGCTAAAATATGTCATCTAAAAATTTTCAACAAAAAACACAAATGAAACTCAAAAAAGTGAAGTTAATTTTTAAAACAAACATCTGCTTTTATGACTTTTTCTTTTTAATAAAAATGAGACTATGCAATTTTTGCTTCCTAAAAACCTAATGTTTTCTTTATACAATTTTTATGAACGGGTTCTTAACAATAAATTGGAACCGTTCTGCTTTAACCATTGAAGATTTATATAATCCAAAATGGGTTCAAATATATGGAATTTATTGGGATTTAACATTGTTGATAACTACCGTATTCTTTATTTTTATGTTATATGCAATAATTAAAAAGTCAACGAAGGAGATGGGCACATATAAATGGTATTTATGTCATCAACTTCTATGGTCATATCTTTTTGATTGTCATATGTCCCTTTGGAAGCCTGTTGCCCTTTGGCCATTTTATATGGGATACAGTGCTGGAATTTATTCAAATTTATCCGGAAAATTTGCATATATCCCATTATTTATGCTGGGGTTTTTTATTATCGGAATGGGTGTCTCAATTTTTATGTCTTTAATGCATCGATATGTTCAAGCAGATCCTTTATCCAATTTCACACAAATTTATAACCAAAAATGGCCTAAAATTTTTGTTTATATTGGAGTTTTTGCATTTTTTGGTTTTAGTCTTGGAGTTCCAGTTTTCCTTTTAATCCCAGATTATGAAATTACAAAAATATCTTTGATAAAACAAAATCCAGCATTTGAAATTTTGTATCAAAATGAACCTTCCATGTTTGGATATGATCCTGAAGCGAATGGAAATTTGAGTGTTTTGTTCTTGTTTTTCCTGTTGGGAATTGTAATATTTCTAATTTTCATGATTATAATACTGTATTTTAATTATATTCGACTTTTGAGGAGGAACAAAGTTTTAATGAGTGAAACAACTTACAAATTACAGGTAATTGAATATCTTTTAAAATTATACAGTATACAGATGTTTGTTTTAGATCGTCCTCTTCAAGGCTTTGACAATTCAAATGATATTCGTGTTAATATTATTATTACTACCGATATTATTATCCCTTGGATTAACAATTTGGGGATTTCGATGGCTTCCAAAATTTTGTATTTGCGCCCTTTCAATCACTGCCACACATACTTTATTTGATTTTACGGCGATAATTTTCTTTGTAAAAGTTTATAGAAATTTTTTTATTGATTTTTTTAAGTTTTGTCTAACGAAAATCGGATTCAAATTTGAAGCAGCTGTAATCCCATTCTTGCCGCCAGCTTCAACTTCTGCATATTCAAATACTATAAACATTGTAATTTAAGTAAACATTCTAGAAGTTTCTAATATTAATAGATTCCGATACTGTAATTTTGTTTTATTAATTCCATCAAAAATTTTATGATCTAAAAAATGCTTTTAAAATTTGATTTATGATGGGCAGGAATGTGCCTCAAATTGCGAAATTACAGAAATAAATTTGATAATTTTAATTTAAGATTAAATACTTTTATCTGTACGATCTTATCGAATGTAAGACTTATAGACCACCATTCCCGTGATTGGCTTCGGGAAAGAACTCAATTAAAAGACGTCGTCCAAGCTGCTCGTGAACGAAAATGGAACTATCTGAAAATGCTGATGACACTATCTGAAGATCGCTGGAATCAAAAACTGACTGAATGGACTTCAAATGCAAAACGTCCTGTTGAAAGAACACCCATAAAATGGATGGATGATTTCAAGAAATATACCAATAAACAACCTATTGAATTATTGTCACTTTGTTTAACTGATTTTTGGTGTCATAACGTGTCCCCTTTCGTCCTACGCGACAGATAAAAGGTTTTAAATAAAAAAATAAGAAATGTTTGATAAAGTAGTAAAAATGACGTCATATTGATCCATAGATTTGTAAAAAAAATTTGTTTTTTCATTTATTAAAATTAAAACGTTAATAAAATTTTTTACAAATTCGAAGAATTGAACCGAAATTAAAATACGCGAGAGTACGGTAGTTTTGGCGGCAAATTTGCATTTTGATGGATTAAACCTGCATTTAATGCACATGACCACGCGATTAAAGATAACTTCAAAGGCTGCCTATAAAATTAAGTTTTTATTAAAATCTTTTTCCTTTAAACATTATTTACTTACCTTAATGGAAATTTGTGCAAAACAGAAGATTTTCGATCGACAGCAGTTATAACAAATTCATTATCAATATGAATTGGTGACTGACATGCCCAATATGCTATAAAGGATAAAATTGATATCTTTTTTAATTTAGATGAAAGTATACCAATTTCCTTTTTACTAAAGTGAAATTCTACCCATGTTCCATTTGACTGCCATTCACCATTTAAATCCAAATTTGTAAAATCTATTCTAAAATTTGATAATAAAAAAAGTTGTTAAAAATGAAATGTAAAGTTTGAATTACAGTATGCTAAGCGAATTTTATAAAAGATTTTTTTGTAATATTAGACTTTTTTAAGAGATTAATGTTCTTGTAACAAACTATTTTTAGCATTGTTTAGATACCGTAGCCTAAAATTAAAACCATATTAAAATGTACCAACCCGCAACCCAAAGCTTCCGAGCTCCATTCAAAATTCAATAAATTCATTACATTAAATTTTGTATCACGTTGAAGATAAACAAGAGAATCTTGAACCCATTGCATAATTAAAGTCGTTTTGGATTCTTCAATTTGGATTTCATCAACAAAAATTTCCGACGGATGCATTTCTCTTAAATCAAAGTAACAAATTCGAAGATTAAGATTCTGTCGAGACAGATAAAAAATATCCTGGTCAACTTTTCGAATATACCAAAGTTTGTTATTTCGAAGATATAAATCCATGGGATATGTAAATTTGTTATAGGGCTTGTAATTGAACCTTTTTTTCTCGCCTAATTTAATATGATTTTCTTCAACAGTAAAATAAAGAAGCGTAAAAAATGAAGTTTCGTTATCCACAAGATTCTAGAAAATAAGCATAGAAATGTAAAATATGATAAAGACATTTATTCAAATTTCTCACCACCATTTCACCATCTATTGAAGATGTAAAAAATAATCCAAAAATATCGCCATCTCGTACAAATTCTGGGTTTTCACGTTTTGATAAATTTATGTAATCCACAATTTTATATGTCTTTTTTTGAAAATCAAAATTAATTAAGAATAATATTCCACATGTTTGGTCACTTTGTTGATACATTACCATTTGTTCAACTGGCAAAAAGGAATCGATCTAAAAATATTATATCACTTACAGATGAAATCCTTAATAACTCAAAAAATTTACATATTTCCAGATATTTTCACCTATATAATATTCATTGGTTGGAATTATTGGATTCAAAGGATCTGCTGTTAATTCTCTACAATAATAGAACTTCATCGAATTTTAATTTTAACACTGTCAAACTTACATATAATTGTTAAATACAGTATCGTAGATACAAAAAGTAACATCGTCTATTTCACACTTTGCTCGTCGACAAATAATAAATCTACCAGTATTTTCAAAGTCAAAACAATCGTATACGTAATCAGGTGAAAGAAGGAATTTCGGGACTCTTTCAATTTTCATCTTAACAAATTTTACAACACATGCAAATTATGTAAATATAATCTAATTTTTTAAGGTTTTCTATATTTATCGTCACAGTTTAATTAGCAAAAGTTTTAAGCAAATCTGGTTTTTTAAAATTTTATGCAAAATTTTTTTTCGTTCAAAGAATTTTCATGTTTAGAAGAGCAAAAAAAATGTTTGGTAGCAAACCTTATAGTATGATTTTATGTAGTTTGGTCCATAATTTTTGTGTTGAACTAGATTTTTTTTGTCCAAAATAAATCAAATTTTACAAAAGAAGAAAAGAAATTGCAGAACAAAAAATAATTGACAAAAACAACACAAATATTTCTCCTTCAAAATCCATTGCATCCTTTTTTCTCTTTTTTTATTTATTTCCATTTTTTACCTATTTTTGACGTCCCTTTTTCTCCTTCTTCTTTTTCATGTGAGACACAAAAGAAGAGGCCTGCTCGCTTGGGGTCATACCGCAGTGAAAGCACGCCATCCCGTCCGATCTGGCAAGTTAAGCACTGCTGGGCTCGATTAGTACTTGGATGGGAGACCTCCTGGGAATCTCGAGTGCTCCAAGCTTTTTTTTAAATTTTAAAACATATTTTGTTTAATTTTTCGTTAAACTTGTTCCAAAAAATGTTAGCATTTAATTCTAAAAACCTGCAAGACAACTGCAGCAAGATAAATAAACAAAGTAAACAATTCGTTAAAATATTTTTTTAAAAACAACATTTAAAAAAAATAATTTTTATCATTGCTCTCGTTTTTGAAACATTACTTCCATAATTTTGCATAAAAACGAAAATACGTGTTTGTTTGGATTCGAATTGGTGAAACAAAATTCGGGGTTCTTTGTGCATTTGCTCCATCTGAATTTGAAACAGACACAATTACAGGATTCTTGAAAGTCTTTTTTTGAAATGTCAAAAATGTGAGACCATAAACATTTGCAAAAATTGGCATTAAACAAAGACTACTGATTTCCTGAAAAAAATTAAATATTATTTTTTTATAAAAAATTAAATTTCACATTTTGCAATATAAAAAGCGGGGGATCAGAAATTTTCGGGTCTCATTTTTTATTTATGAAAAAAGTTTTAAACTTTTGCTTTTTGGATTTTAATAAAAAATTTCAATAAATGCTACATTAAAAACCAACAAAATCAAAAACTAAACAGGTGTTTATTCTAACTTTTGTTTTGTTAAAGATATAAATAAATTTGAACTTTGCTTATTTCTCTTTTTTAAATAAGCATGGAAATATTTTTTTAAATGCCAGCTGCAAAATGTATTTGCTAAATTTGATTAAAACTTTCTAAAAACGGTGCAATTGAAAAAAGTGTGGCAGACATGATAATTATGCAAATAAAATTTTTGCTCTATCATTGCGTGTCTAGCCTTGAATTCAAAAAGAAGGGTGCCATTTTTTTAAGTGAGTCAAATGTTTGACAACAAAAAGTCAAGTTTTACGTTTGCATGCGTAATTTTAAAAATAATTGTTTAAAAAAAACTTACTTTAATAACACTGAAATTTTTGAGGGTAGTAATTTGAAAATGAAGAACAGAAATCAAAAGAAATAATTGATACAAAATATACAAAACATAAAAAGTTGAACATAAAACCAGCACAATTTGAGAAGTTTTTATAATCTGCGATAAATTGTATCGTTCTGTTAAGGAATGTGCCGCGGCATGGTTTTTGAAGAATCGACTAAAAACAAATTGTTGAAATGTTACAGTATACGGTAATGTTAACAAATCGGAGAAACCTTACTCTTTCTTATATTTACAAAATATGCAAATTCCAATGCACACTATCAAACCTGCCAAAGGAAGAATGAATTGAACATTGACGAAATAATTAAAATAATTAATTTCCTCCACTTTCATCACTGAACTACAGTATGACATTATTTGGGTGGATACAGATTTTGTCGATAATACAGTATCCAATTTGAAAAATATTATTGATGACCACTGAAATTATGTTAATTAGAACCACACTAATAGGGTCATTTTAATTAAATAAGCAATTATTTAGCTTTATTAATAGAACCTCTATAAGCAAAAACCTTTTCATTACCGTAATCACGACAGCAGCAAAGACCAAATTCTTAAAAATTCGTTTTTCATCAATTTTTCTGTACATTGTTGCCAGAAGTCTTTCCGCAGCAAGTACAGGAAATGAATAAAGTGCCACATTGAATGGCACCCCCGTGACAGCTGACTCAACAACACAATAATAAACTGTTGAAGTAAATTCACAGTCATTGATTACAGTAATCGCGAGATAGATTCGATACAAAGCACGGGCTGAAGTTAATACATCCCTGGCAATCAGGGATATCGATAAACTGGCAAGAAGAAAACATAAATTAAAACTAATCTTCTAAATTTTAGAATATTTTATTGAACTTTATGCAAATTTTACCTTTGTTTTAAACAAAAATATTGTAGTATTTACCAACAAGATCAAACCAGTGAAATTTAAAATTACTACCAAAACTAAAATAAAGTTGTAGGTTTTGGATCGATGAATATCAGCAGCTTCTTGACACAGACCATCCACAATACTCATTTTCTAGAAAGAAAAAAATAAGAACTTTCCAAAAGATTAATTTGAATAAAACAATTTTTTAAAACTGCCTTTTTTAATTCTAGGGGGTTGTAAATTATGGTTTTTATGGTGGCTGTATTTTATAATGCAAATGCTTAAACATTTAAGGTTATTATGTTAAGGAATATTTAATAAGCATGTTGTAGCTTTAAACTTTTAAAATTTTTGCTTAAAAAAGGAGGTTTTTAATATACAATACTTAGGTATTGAATTTGCTTTCAATTTAAATATTAAGCATTTCAATTAAATTATTAAATTAACAAAATTTGTGGTGTGAAATTTACATTCAAAGAAGTAGTATACTTTTTGCCAATGGTTTGTACCGAACAAAAGTTTTTTTTCCATCTTGGTCAATGCATTGGCATATGCAATTTAATTTTTTTTTGTGTCATCATTGAAGTACCTTCACCACAACTAATAATTTTTTAGATTGATTTTTTTAAATAATTTTTTTTTTAATTTTTGTCTTTTTCACTTTTTTAGGATTAAAAATCATCAGTTTATTATAATCGCGAAACTGAATAAATAAATAAATATCTCATAGGAAGGAAGCTTTCACAAAAATATTTAAAAATCTGTTTTATCATTTCTATGAAGCTTTTGTATTGTTTAAAATTTGATGCTAAAGTTATTCATAGAATTCAGTACATTTTGTGACCGCAGCGTGGGGGTGTATTTTTCCACTCTCTCTGAGGGACAATACACCACAATTTGTAGATTTTTTTTCACTGTGTGCACTTTTTGCCAGTTGCTTGTACGAACGAACAATACTTTTGTTTGTACATTTGGCATATGCCATTCATTTTTTAATGTCGTCAAGTGCTTTTAACAATTTAGAGATTTTTTTAAATAATGTTTTTTATTTTTGTTTTTCTCACTTTCTAAGAAACATAAATCACAGATAAATTATTGTCTGAGATATGAAAAAATTTCTCAGGGGAACCATTAGGCTTCAAATTTGTTTTAGCAATATTGTATAAATTTGGTGCTTAAATTATTCATAACTTTAATGACATTTTTAGGACTAAATCATATCAAAAATGCTTTCTTTAATCCCAAAACGTATGATCCGTACCTCTGTTCATGACTTTACAACTTTATCATCATCCCGTATAATCAAGGCAACTTTATTTGGAAAAACTGCTGCTCACAAAATGTCATCTTCATTTCAATCACCACAAAAAATGGATGCTTTAGATGATAAAACAGAATCCGAATTGGAAGAAATTTTAAGAAAATCCGAAAGTGAACTTCAAATTAAAAAGGATAAACTTCGTTTAAAAAGAGTAATTTTAAGCAAAGGCAAAAGTCAAAGATTATGGTATAGAAAAGCTGCAATAATTTCGATGTGCTTCGCCATTTTTATCCTCTTTTTTTCTGTTCTTTGGGAAGTTTTAAAAACTAAAAAGATGAAGTCTCGCAGCAATGATTAATGAAAAACTTTGTTAGTTTAAAAAACGTAAAAGTTTTAAAAAAAGTTTTTGTTTTTGTTATTTGTCTTTTTCTTTTTGCAGCATAAAATATCTTTCTTTGCATATACTTTTCAACTTACATTATACAATCAATGTTGTAAAGGAACAATTTTTGCCGACTTCGAAATTTCATAATTAATAACTACAAAGATGAATGAAAATTTTGTCATTTTGATGAAAGTAAAAGTTTCAATTTTTGTTGTTGTTATCTTCTTTTTTTGTTACAATAAAAATTTGTTTCTTTCCATCTCGTTTACCGCTATATATACAGCGAATAAATCATTTTTTACACTACGGCCTTGATTGTTGCCCACCCATCTATCATAACATTTCCTCCTAGCCGCATTTGCATAGACTTGATGGTTTACCTGTTTAAACTTTTGATCAAGCTGTTCGTCGTTCAACACTGGCATTTTATTGGTGAAAAATAAGAAAAATGCCATCCACTCCTGTTTGTCTGTCTTTTTTGCCATTTTGTGTCTGTCGAGCAGTGTATGCCAGTTTTGTGGGGACCCAAGCAAATTATCTGTTGTCATAAACCTTTTTTCCTTTCACAATATATTCGCGAATATATATTTTTAACAATTTTTTTAAAATTATACTAAAAAGTAAACTTTTAGGATTAAAGAATCTCAAAAAAACATGCTATCCAAAGTTGGAAAACTTTTTTCCCGAAATTTGTTTCATTATGGAAAATCAAGTACTGCTGATAAAATGTTCTTTGCAAAAAGTATGCTCCGTTATTCTGCAACTTTATCCGCTGATAGTAAAGGTACTTCAATGGCACAATTTTGTTTTGCCGTTCGCAAAATGTCAAATTCATTTGAATCATCCAAATTTGATGAAAATGCCGACCGCAAAAGCATTCTCAAGGTTAAAATTCAAAATGTTCAAAATGAAATTAAATGGGTCGATGCAGAAATTAAGAAAGTGGAATGGGAAACTCGGTTTTATATACTTTTTCGGATATTGATCTCATATTTTTTTGTTTATCCACTCCTTCTTATTGCTTTTAAATTTGGGTTGATTACTTTGATGACGCTTTATATCTCTTTGTTTCCTGCTGCTTGCTTGATAGCATGCATGTTTATGATCGGTGCATCGTTTTTATAAATGTACAATAAATTTGAATTTCTTAAATATCAGACTGTGATCTATAAAAAATTGTTAAAAAAAACTACAGTAATTCTTTTGTTTCTGATTATGTTGCCGAAACAATTTCTTTTTCTTTTTCGGTCATCCGTTTAAAGTTTTCAAAAATGAAAATGAAAGTTTTTACTATACAAAAATTTGGTTTTTCACTTGAAATTTCGAGTAACAAAATTTGAGTAAAATTAAAAAGTTTTTTTTACAAATGAAACATTAGGGGTATGCAATTTGTCGTTTTTAACAGACTAGAGGTGCCCCGCTCCTCCGGGGTGGCCACCAATGGTTCATGTATTAGATTCTTGTAAAAAGCAATTGCTCGTGTTTCTTTTTGTGGCTAAAAACAATCAAAAAATTTCGTTGCAAATAAAAATGTTTTTAGCACTTGCTGATCTCGGATATTGGTTAACTTCAAAAGCTGACAGTTTAAGCAAATAAATAAAAAAATTAAAAAAGAATTACACAAATAAAATTGCTTTGCTTTTTTAACCACAAAAAAATCCGCAGCAAAAACTTTTTGTCATCAAAAATTATGATTGACGCTTGCCACCCTGATTGCCAGGGATGTATTAACTTCAGCCCGTGCTTTGTATCGAATTTATCTCGCGATTACCGTAACCAGTGAATGTGAATTTACTTCAACAGTTTATTATTGTGTTGTTGAATCAGCCGTCACGGGAGTGCCATTCAATGTGGCACTTTATTCATTTCCAGTAATTACTGCCCAAAGGCTTCTGGCAACAATGTACAGAAAAATTGATGAAAAACGAATTTTCAAAAATTTGGTTTTTGCTGCTGTCGTGATTACGGTAATGGAAAAGTTTTTGCTTATAGAGGTTCAACTATATTAACAATAATCATTTGCATCATGAAAATCGAGTAGAAGACGGCTTCAGAATTTTGATATAAGTATGAGTCACCTATAGGTGGCACATGTTTCCAGTGGTTCAAAGGGCAAGTGTGATACCTCATTCTGTAGCATTTTTCATGAAAAAAATTAGGGAATTAAGAAATCAACAATGTAAACTAATTATGACCCGAAAATCATCGGGTCCAAGTGCACACCACGAAAATAAATTTTCGTGCTAAGAGAATCATTGGAACAATGTGCCATCCGGTATTCTGCAACTTTAACTGCCCCAGATAAAAGAAGTGCTTCAATGGGACGATATTTTTCTTTCAAAACTGGTGTTCGTAAAATGTCAGATTCATCCCAATTCGAAGAAAATGCCGACCGCAATCAAATCCTCCATGATGAATTTCAAAGGAAAGAAAACGATGAAAAAAAAGTTGATAAAGAAATTGAAATCGTGGACGACGAATTCGACAGTTGAAACTTTTTCCGGTGAAGATTCCATACGGTTTTATTATCATACTCATTGATATCGCAAGCAAATATAAGTTGGTATCATTTGCTTTTTCGACCTGCTCTACCATTCCATTTATGTGTTTGTGTTTGTACAGTATATTTGCTTAATAAATGAAAAATAAATTTGGATTTTTTTGAATCAGTTGAATATCTGGTTTTGCTTTGGTTAATGAAACAATTACTTTAAAATGCATTCCACGGCGCCTTTGAAAGTTAAACTAAATGGTCACAGAATGTGTTGTTATAAAACATGAATTTTCAAATCGATTACTGAAAGTTTAGCAGCATTAAAACAAAAATTTTTGGCCTTCATTTATTTCTTTTGTTTTTTTCATAAACAAAATTTTACTTCCCTTAAAAAAATAATCAAATTAACAATTTTTTAAAAAAACAATTGATGTTATGAACCCCATTTCTTACAGTAACAAAAAAAATCCTTTCAAAACAAAAAAATGAAGAAAACAAAAAACATTTTTGTTTTTGCTTCAACTTTTTAAAAGTCTGTCTTGGTCATAATCAAAAAACGAAATAAATCTCTTATCATTCATTCATTCAGAGCAACAACAAAAAAACTCTTTTTTTCTTTTTTTATTTTTGATCTATTTCGTTCATTCAAGGGGTGGTAACGTTTTTTTGTTGTTTTGATCGAACTTGATTGATTTGATCGTTAAATATTTCCTTTTTATCAAAATTGGGCTTTTCTCAAAGAAAATCTTTCTTTTAAAAGAGAAAATAAAAACGGTTTTGAGAATCAATTTTTTTCTTCATTTTTTAATATCGTCTAAAAGATGGTTCAATAATAATAGTTTTTTGTGTTTGTTTTATACATTATTAATCCGTTTATCGGTTTTTGTCAAAAAACGATATTCTTCTTTTTGACATCACTAAAAAAATTTATGTAAATTTTTATTCGATCAGACTACCTATTGGGACCATTTAATTTCTCACAGTTTCGAAATTTTTTGTTTTTTATTACCCTAAAAATGAAAAAAAATTAATTAAATGTTAGGCTTAATTCAAAAACACATAATTTCGAAATTTGTTTACCTAAAAAACAAATTTATAATTATACTATGAGATAGTTAAAATTTAAAAATGTTTCAATTTAACAAAAAAAAGGGGGAATATCAAAATTTATAAGAGGTTGCATGTTTTTAAATAATTAATTCTTTTAAGAAAATATTAATTTCTGTCCGTTCCCAAAACATAACGTTTTAAAAGTGACTCCTCTATTTTCTTGTGTTTTTTCAATCCCAAAACATTTTTAATCATTCTCTTTTTAATGTTCTTTTTTTGTTCTCCATTTAAACAAAAAATTTGTTAATAACATTTTTTAAATCATCTTTGTTTTTTTAAGATGATAGATTTGATTGGACTTTCGCAATTATTTATTGCTGTAATATGTTTTGGGACAACTCTGGTTCCAGTAAAAAAGTATTCCGCAGGGGATGGATTTTTTGCTCAATGGATTATGTCAATTGCGATAATGCTTTGCGGATTTATAATTTATGCTTTCCAAGAATTTGCATATTTTCATCCCCATGCCATGATTGGCGGTGTATTTTGGAGTTTGGGAAATATGATGGCAATCCCGATAATTAAAAGACTTGGATTAGCCCTGGGGTTATTTATTTGGAATGCAACAAGTTGTATATTTTCTTGGATTCCTGGAACTTTTGGTGGTTTCGGGATTGAAGCTCGACCAGCAAGTATTATGTGGTTATCCGTGCTTGGATTAGTTCTGATTTTTGTTGGGTAAGTTCTTGGCCTAAAATTAAGATTACGGTATTAAAATTACCATATCCAAAGTTATGCATGTTTTTTTAAAACGAAAAACTCATGCAATTTTCACGTTTCAAAAGCTTCTATAAAATTTACATAAAAATTTAAAATTCAATTTCAGAGGAATAATGTTCACATTTGTCAAAAATAAGCCCCCAAGTAAAAAAGTAAGCTGGCCTAAATCTAATTTAAATATCCAGAACATAATATTTTTAGGTAACTTTTGAAGTTTACAAAGAATCTGAAGGTCATTACAAAAAGATAAATGTTCCAACAAAAGAATTAACAAATTTTATTGAAAATGTTGAAGAACAAGTTTCAATTGACAGACATGAAATTGAAAATAGGGAAGCAAAATCCAAGTCATCGAAATTACTGTAATTCTGCATTTTTGTAAATTAAAAAAATCATTGGCAAATTTCAGTGGACTTGTTTTAGCCCTTGCATGTGGATTCTTTTGGGGAATAAATTTATTGCCAATTATTCGAATCCAAGATAATCACAAAGAATATCCCCATGCTCCAAGGGATGGACTACCGTATGTCTTTTCACATTTTTGTGGGGCATTTATTACAAGCAGCATTGGATTTTTGGTCTATGCTATCGTTAAGTAAGTTTTTAGCTTCTATTAAATTATTTAATAATTAAATAACACATTAATTAAAATAAAATAATTAATTCGAATTATTAAGCCCTGTAAATCCCAAAACTTACTTAATGCAAATTTCAGAAGAAATAAAATGGAAATAAATCCCAAAATCACAATTCCAGCCATTTTCGCGGGTTCACTTTGGGCGATTGCTGAAACTTTGTTAATCAATGCCACGGCACAATTATCCGTTTCAATAACTTACCCAATTTCTGTAATGTTGCCGGGATGTGTGGCAGCACTTTGGAGTGTTTTATATTTTAAAGAAATTCAACATGGAAGAAATTTGTTACTTTTAATCGCTGCAATTTTTGTTACACTTTGTGGAGCAGTTTGTATCGGGGTTTCAAAATAAATAATTTGTTTTTTAAATTATTGAAAGATTTTTTGTTGTCTGTTGAACAAAAATAAAGATTTTAAAAATATTTGAAAACAGAACTGCGATTACCGTATACATTGTCAAACGCATACGGTATATTTGAACAACGAAACCATTTCATAAATCACGTTTTTAAGCGTGTTTTGATTAATTAAATAAAAAAGAATTTATCCATTTAGCCATATATGACTAATTGAACTCCCTTTTTTTAGCTTAAATTATTTAACAATTAAAAAACTGGACACCCACATATATCCTTTAATCCATTTTTAAAAAAGCTGAACAAATGAAAGTCACCTCTTCCTTTGAAAAAATTTGAAAAAAAATCATTTGTTTAAAAAAAATAGTGAAAACTATTGTTTGCATTTAATATAAAAACGTTTGAATTTTTCCATTTTTGTCATAATTTTATTTTTACGGAAGCTTTTTCAAAAAAAGCCAATTGTAAAAGAATGTGGGCGATTTTTGCACTTTTAAGTTTTTTCTGTTCAAATGTATTTGGACAAAGTTGCCCTGGGGGTGCAATTACGGATGCCATCCGACAAGCTGCCCTCACCAGTCACAACAATTTCCGATCCCAACTTGCTCAAGGTCAATCAACTCTTCGAGGTGGGGCCAGAGCAGCATCTGCAAGAAATATGTATCGATTGGTAAGATTTCCATAAATTTGCATAATTTATTGGAACATGTAACTTTTTAGAATTACGATTGTGCCACTGAAGCAACAGCACAAGCTTGGGCAAATAATTGCCAATTTCAACATTCAACTTCGGCATTCCGAAACGGGGCAGGTGAAAATTTGTACATGACAACAGCAGTCAATGCCAATCAAGTTTCATCAATGAATCAAGCCTCTTCACTTTGGTGGAAAGAATTGGCAGATTTTGGGGGTATTTCTTCATCTGATACCACATTAACCATGGCAGCTTTTAATACTGGCATTGGACATTGGTCACAGGTAAGAAAGAAAAAATTTGCATATTTAATACAAAGGAATTGGCAATCGAAAAAGTTCAATTTATCAGTTTTTTGGATAAGAATGATGAAACGTTTCTTAACATTTTAAATCTTTTTCAGATGGCTTGGGCAAAAACAACATCAATTGGTTGCGGGATCCGATCATGTCCCGGTCAAGGAATGACAATTGTTGTTTGTCAATACAAAGTTGCGTAAGTTATTATTTTCTATTTGGAAGTGGTAAACAAGGCATTGAATTTAAAAGTTTAATTTTTGACTAAAGCCAGCAAAGGATAAATGCCTTGGCATGATTTTTGTCACTTTTTCCTATGATGGTAAAACAAAAAATTTTAGTGGAAATTTCATCAATCAACCAGTCTATGAAATTGGAACCCCTTGTCGAGTTGACCAAGACTGCACAACTTATGCAAATTCAAGATGTGATTCAACAACTCGACTTTGTTATCTTGGAAATAGTAGTACAATCATCGTTCCAACTCCTCCTTCTTCTCCAACTTCATCCCCACCTTCTGGGGCATGTGTTGATATGGCAAATAACTGTGCCGCAAACGCTGCACTTTGTAGCAACAGCATGTATTATGATTTAATGACACAAAAATGTGCAGCAACATGTCGTCGATGCACTCCTGCCAACAATAACAATAATAATCCATCCGGAACATGTGTAGATTCAAATGCTTCAAATTGTGCTTCCTGGGTTGCAAATGGATTTTGTACAAGTCAATTCTACACTGCTGCACAAAAACAACAATTTTGTGCCAGAAGTTGTAATTTATGCTAAAAAATTGAATCAACTTTGAACCAATGTTTTTTCTTTTTCCATATATTTTGATCAAATAAAACTGCATATCATAAATTTATTCCTTTGCGCAAAAACATTGTAATCACATCGAATTTTTTTCAAAGAAAAAGCACAATTTTGTGAGACGCCAGGCAAAGTGTTTCACCTCGAGAAATCAACTTTTTTTATCGAGAGAATTTCAAAAAACGAATGCCAAAATGTCTCACAAAATTTGGCCTTCGTTTCGATGTGTAATAATTATTGTAATTAAAAAATTTCTTCATCACTTTTAAAAAAGTCTTAGCAATGTAATTAAATAACTTAATTATAATTTTGAATCAGAAGAACCAAAAAAATTTGTTATTTTTAATTTAAAAGTCATGGTACAATTTTGTCACAAAACGCTAAAAAAGAGAACGTGATCTTATTACGTAATTTCCATTCATAAAAAAATATCAAGTTTCTAATATTTGTTCAATAAAAAATTACTGTACAATGAATTTTCAAAATTGTACAATCCATCAAAGAATGAATAAATGTCTCGACGCGATTACAAAAATGCTTTGCATTTTTTTCGTTGACATTCGTAAAAACGCGTCATTGCTTTTTTACTTTTTTCTGCAAAGCTTTTAATTTATTTTGCAAAAGCATTAATTTATATATTCATCTATCTACATCTTTCGTTATACTCAAAACGAAATGAATTACTACTATAATCCATCTCCGGATGATCGAAGAAGAGATTTAAATGGAGAAAAGAATTATCATCAAGAAATTCATTATATATTGCGTTCTGGTAGACCTTCATCAACAGCTTCCTTCGAAGAACTTTATCGACATGCTGTTACAATGGTTTGTTGTTTTTCTTATTTCCATGAGATGTGATTAAGATGATCTGGACAACGTTGCTTTTTTGAGTTACCGCCAACGCCGCCAGCAGCATCTTTTGTTCTTCGGCAAAGCTCTTTGAACTTTTTGGAATATTGCCGGCGGGGGCGACGTGAAAACACTGTTTAAAACCAATATGTAGTAGTTATATGGACGCCCAGATCACAAAACGGACGTCCAGATCGTTAAACCAAGATGGAATAGTTCTAAGATCTGGACGTAACTTATATATGTATATTAACATATTCTTTTTAGGTTATCCATCGACAAGGCGAGATCTTATATAATCAAATCAAAGATGCTTTCAAGAAATATTTGCGTGAAACGATGCTACCTTATGTTATCAATACCAATGAACAGGATTTTTTGTTGAATCTCTCAAGTGTTTGTTGGCCACATTACCAAAGTGCTGCAGCAAGAATCTCTGAAATTAATATGTATCTTGATCGAGTTTACATTCTACAACAGCGTCACGATGTTCGAACAATCGGTGATTTGGCATATCAATTGTTCCGTGTTGAAATTATTCAAGATCCTGTTGTTGAAAATCTTTTGAGATCTGCTGCATATAAAATAATTGAATTGGCCCGAGAAAATGAAAATGTTGAATGGTGAGTACTTGTTTTATATGCTAACAATATTAGGGAAAGTTGTGCCTAAGAGATATTTATTTTTGAGGATGAATATGGGGATATATACAATATTTGGATATTCCCAAAGCCTTAAATTCTTTTTCGATCTATCCAATTCTTCTGGTTTAAAGTCTATTCCTGTGGTGCTTCTGTTTACCCTTTTGTGTCGGTTGCCTTCGAAGTCGGATGCGCATCGACGCTGATATTTAGCAATACTTAAAATCATATGACTTTTGTTTCTATAGATCAGGACTTGACTGTTCTGTCCATTATTTTCTGTGCGAAAACAAATTATCGTTGTTTACCAAAGTCTTTTTAGGAGTGATTTGAAATCAACATATCTACTCTTTCTTGGATGTGGACATCGTGAATTTTATCAACAACATTTTGAAGATTGGCTCCTTCAAAAATTCAATGAACATTATCGAATGACATTTCAAACAATTATGGCTGAAGAAAATGCTGCAAAGCTCCTTCAAATGATGGCTGATTTTATAACCAAAGAAAAGGAATGCATTATTGCTGGACATTTTGATTCTATTACTGAAACAAAGATTTTGGATGCCTTGAATCGTGAAATTATTTCTGAGATTAATATTCAAAATATTGTTGCTCGAGAAGATAGTGGTCTCTTTAACATGTTGAAGAATCATCGCATCGAAGAATTGAAGGGATTTTATGATTTATTGGGACATACTCCATATGGTATTTGCTCTATGGTGGATCCATTCTTTGAATATATCTGTGAAGATAGCCCAACCTTGCCTAAATTTAATTCTGCTGTTGTTTCTAAAAAACATGTCGATATTATTGGAAATGTTCTCTTGCTTCAAACTGAAACAGCCCAAATCATCAGATATGTCTTACAAGAAGGAAATTGTGAACTGAATGATCGAATTCAAGCTAAATTTGCAAATTTGATTACTCCAAAACTCTTATCTTTATGCATCGATTTTCTGCTTAGGGAAGAATGGAATTCTTTGAATGAAACTGGTTTTATTGCTGATATTCTTGATAAAGCATTAAAAATATTCAAATTTATCTCTGATAAAAGTGCATTTGAAAAGTATGTTTATTTTGTTGGACTTCAATTTTTTACCATAATTAATTTTAGATGTTACCAGCAACATCTTGGTAGACGTTTACTTGCATCTCAAAATAATTCCCTTCATGAAGAAAAATGTATGCTTGAAAGATTAAAGGTATGTTTTCTTTTTGATACATAAAATGTCTGTGTTTGATCTGACAGAGTAGATATCAACCAAAAGACCAGATATGATTGTATAAATAATGGTATATCTTTTAGACTGAATGTGGTTCAGATTTTACCCGAAAAATGAAAGGAATGTTGAAAGATATGGAAGCTTCATATGATCTTATGAATTCATATAAAATGAATGTCGGTGTTGAAAAGGTTCGTTTTTATCCCCTATTTTGAGTTTTATAAAAGTGTTAAATTATTTTAGATTGAATTTTCTGCACAAATTTTAACATCCAATATTTGGCCAATTTCCAGAATTCCACCATGCATTTTTCCTGCTTTAGCTGAAGTAGCATTTAATCATTTCCAACAATTTTATATTTCAAAATATTCTAAACGAACTTTAACTATTCATCCTGGACTTGGTACTGCTGATTTGGAAGCAACGTTTTACAAGAAGCAAATTGTAAGTTGTAGTTGCTTTACCGTAATTCACTTTAATTACTCTATTTTGTTTAGGATGGTTCAATTCGGAAAGAAAGTAAAACACTTGTTGTTTCAACATTTCAAATGTGTATTTTAATGAGATTCAATCAAGCCGAAACTTTCACATTCAAGCAATTATTGGCTAAAACAAATATCCCAGATGAAGATTTGAAACGAGCTTTAGCTCCAATGGTTATGGGAAAGGAATCTCAAAAATTGATTTTGACTCGGATTGGTGAAAATGAAACAACAATTGGTAGGTTTTTATTTGACTTTGTTTTACAGAAAGCTTACAGTAATCGTGGAATACTGTATATCTCAGTTACAGTAATCATGTAACTCTAACTTTTTGCTTAGTTTTTTAAACTTTGAGAAATAATTTTTTTGTTTCAGAAGTAAATGATATTTTTTCAATCAATGACGAATTTACTTCAAAACAAAATCGAATCCGAATTCAAGCATCAAAAATGAGAAAAACTGATACCGTTCTTGAAAAGGTTTGTCTTGCACATTGCTTGTAATTTGTATTGTATTTATTTTTCTAGGCTGATGAAGATCGAAAACATGAAATCGAAAGCGCAATTATTCGTGTTATGAAATCTCGACGAAGTCTTCTCCATAATGAATTGATCGCAGCTGTTACGCAACAACTGAATTCTCGATTCTTTCCTGATCCAACAACTATCAAAAAAACTATTGAAGCTTTGATTGATCGAGAATTCGTAAAACGTGATGAATCAAATTTGAATCTTTATCATTATATTTGTTAAATTAGACTTTTGTTCATTGATTTAAAGTTTAATTTATATTTTATGTGACACAAAATTAGTAAATATTGTTTTGGATAAATAAAACACTCAGAAGTTTAACTTTATTCTTGATTTTTTTAACATTGTGGAAAAAAATGTGTACTCACAGTTTCATGTTCATTTATTTAAAACGTTCCCAATTCGTAATAGTTTTTTCTACTTGGGGCATTTCTTTTTGAGAAAAAATAGTTGTTTTGGTTTTGAAAAAATTTGCCGAACGAAAGTTGAAATTGACGATACAATTTTATTAAAACGTCCAGTTAAGTTAATTAATTTAAATAATTTATATATACAGTAATATATTTACAAAAGTATACAAAGGGATTCTGTTTGACAGATCTATGATGGTGGTGGACCCCATGTTCCTAATTCTTGGTCATTATAATATGCGCCTTCTTTTTTGACCGCGATTGTGGTGACATCAGGTTGATCTTTAGGAGCATTTGGGCAATCATTGCTTAAAAAATATTATGCAAATATTTGAGAATCAAATAAAAAAGTTTCTTACAATCCCCAGACATTGAAATGCATGTACCAATTATTGGAATCCCTGGCTTCTTTGCCATTATTATTTGCATAACACCAAAAACAGGTTCGACCACCGGCATGACTTCCAAAACTCCAGGCAATGAACTGAAAAGTATATATTTTACAGAGCTAATTTTTGTTCACTTTTCTCATGGTGTTTTTTAACCCTGCCCCGTTTTTTAAAAATAAAACTTACATCATCTGGTTTAAGGGTATGCCAGCCGATGTCATCATCCGCAGAAGCACATTTAAGAAAAATTTCTTCTCCAACTCGATTCTCAACAACAACTTTATTTTCTTCTAATAATTTTTTAACAATTTCTGCAACTTGTTTCACATTTCCAGCAAATGGGGAAATGTTATCTCCAAAAACGGGGGACAAAATTGCTTCCAAAGCAACGATCAAAAATACAAATTTAAATTCCATATTTTCTTCTTTATAAATAATACTATAAGTTTTATTCACAAAAAAAACTTGATAAAATTCAAAATCGGTCCCTCCTTTTTATACCAAAAATTTTTAGGGATTAAATGTTGGGTTTGTTATTGTTTTTGAAAAAAAACATGTGAAAATTTAGAAATTGTTTTTTAAACATAAAAAAGGCCTGTCTATTTTGGATCATATTTTAATCAAAAAATTGAATATTTATTTAAACAGCGACGATTATTTTGTGTGAAACATTTGAGCATTTATGGTTTAAAAAAATCAGTCTTGTTGAACGTTGATCTCTTAAAATGGTATTTCCCAAACAAAAAACAAAAATACTTTTAATAAAATTCTAATTTTTTTCCATTTGACACAATTAATATTTGTAACAGAAAATGATGACAAATAAGTTTGCCAATGAATTTCATTTTTTAAAATTTTTATTGGTGATTACATCAGGAACTAATATCTCTTATGTTTTTTAAGAATTAAAGCAATATTTTAGATTTGGTGAAACTTTTAAAAGCGAATTTAGGGTTTTCATGAATAATTTTTTAATTTTTAGTTTTGTTTAAATGCAGAACTTAATAGTTGTTAACACTTGTTTGCAAGGCCTTGTTAAGGCGGCAAAAGATCAAAGGTGTGCCCCCTCCGAAATGAAAATGCCCACCCCGAAATTTTTTTCTGCCTACGGCCTTGCTTGTTTGCGTCAATTAAGTTTTTAGTAAAAGTTATGTTAAGGGTACATACTTCCCCAACATAATTAGAGAATTATTCGTTTTGCTAGGAACAGTTAAAGCAAAATCATTTAAAGAACACACGCAATTCACATAAGACAGAAGAGACAGAAATAAGTCAGGCAACATACATTAACTATATTTTCGGTTACCGTAATCTTTGGCAACACTTTCAAAAAGCCTTTGAAAGAAGAAATAATAGGAAAAGCCCAAATTTTAAACTACATTTTTTCCCTCTTTGAATTTCCGTTTAAAAAATGTGGAAAAATGCCTTTTCAACAGTTTGTCGCTTGATGACATCTTTTTTGAATATTTTAGTTTTCAAATTTAAAAATACTGAATTTTATTTTGATTGTCTCATATATCTGAATAGCTTAATTAATTGTTGGAATAGGATAAATAAAGAAAACATCTGTCACCTTCAAGCAGTTTTTAAATAAACAAGTTATCTGAATGTAACAATTTTTACGAACTGTTGTTTATCAAAATCCCGCTTGAAGCCCATATATTTTTAAAATTGTTATATATTCTCGGTTGAAAACTTCGTCTGCACATTTTATATTTTTATTAATACGAACTAAAAATTTTCTGCAATTTTTCAAAATTTTGAAAAATATTTGATGCTTCAAAAAACATATTTTATACTTTGGTTCTCTTTAATACAATCAAGCTTTATTTAAAGAAAGAGAAACCTAAATAATCGATATTTTGAATATTTTAAATATTTTAAGAACAAAATAAAACTATTTTTGAGATGAAGGTAATGTCTTGAAAATTCCAATTAGCCGTTTTTAGAAAAAATACTATGATGACCATGGTGTCAATATTTATAAATAATCATTTTTATATTAATCCAAAAGGCAATGTTTTGAAAATTCCAATTGCCGCATATATTTTTTGAAAAAAAATTGGAAACCCCAACATCGGGACAATAAAAATTTTTTTACATTGATCTAAAAAATATAATAATTTAGCGTAATTATCGAGAATCAAAAGTTGTTCTTGCAAATCATAATCTGCCCATAATAAATTAAGAAAATCGCCGAACTTGCAAAACTGCTTTTATTATTATTATTGTTTCTCATAATTTCAAAAGAGTCATAAAAGAGAAATTTTATTTTAAAAGTTTCAATTTTGATTGATTGTGGTAAAAAAAACAATTAATTTTAGGTAAAAAATATTTATAACATACTCACCATTATGCATTTGTTATCAGTTTTTCAGACTAAAATCTAATTAGCATTGAAAAAAATCTAATTTTTGTTCACTTTTTTATCAGTAAAAAAATAGGCTAACTTTTGAATGAATTAAATATTGATTTTTCAATGTTGTTTCAAATATAAAATTTTTTTTGATAATATAACAATTTTCTTTTATTATTGTTGTTCCTGACTTGATGGAGCAGAATGCATCAAAAAGCAAATATGTTTGAAGTAATTTTGCTTTTTGCATTTATGCAAATTTGTTTTTGTGGATGTCCGAATGGAGCTGAAACTTCTTTCACAAATCCGAATGACTGTTATATTTTTGTGACAGATAAATCTAAATTTATCAATGCTGAAGGTTACTGTATACAAAAGGGTGGACATTTGACATCAGTTTCAAATGCATTCGATAACTTATTTTTGAGTCGTATGTTTCATATTCAAATTTCTTAATTACTAAAACTGGACATTTTAGAAAAAGCAAGTTTATATTTTGTTGATAGTACGGATGCAGATTTTTGGATTGGAGGAACAAATGAATTAACTCCAGGAAATTGGTCATGGCTAGATGGAAGACCTTTTGTATTTTCGGATTGGATGAAAGGTCAACCTGCAAATACTACAGCATCAAGTTGTGCCACATCGTCTATCTCAACATCATTGTGGACAGCTGTAGATTGTTTTCAAAATAAATCCTTTGTTTGTTTGATACCTGCTCCAACAATAACAACCAAAGACTGCGAAAGTGGTTGGGATTTGTTTGAAACCACCGGATTTTGTTATAAATCATGGGACGGTATATATACATGGGAAGAAGCTGAAAGTGTTTGTATGAAACATAACTCACATTTGGTTTCAATTCATAGTCAAATCGAGTCTGATTATATTGCAGGTACGAATTTGTTGCCAAAAATTTTTAGTATTCCATCTTTAAATTGTCAGTTTTGTGCTTTTCGATTTAAACCACCAAAACGACATACTTGTTTACTTATTAAAAGCCATTACCAATATAGTTTATTTCAAAAGATTTTTAGATCTTGTACGTACAAATGTATCAATTGTAAAAGATTCGTGTTACAATAATCAAGTATGGATTGGTCTTTTTACGGTTACAAATGAAGACTCCTGGATTTGGACCGACGGAACAACATTTAATTTTGCAGGTTGGTCTCCTGGTGAACCAAATGGAGGGCAAAATTGTGTGGAGTTAATGCTGAATAGCTGTGGTGGAGACGATATGAATTATTGGAATGACATGCCATGTGCATCTAATTTGAAATATCTTGTATGTAAAAAACCCAAAATTTGAATTACTCAAGAAAAAAAGTCAAGAATTAAATGAAAAAACGTCACAAAATAACTTTTAAAACATTGAAAATAACAAAAAAAAGCTTGCATTTATAAATATTCAGCAGGTGCATAAATTTTTAAAAAATTCATCTGTAACTGTCGAAGAACACTGTTTGAGAAAATGTGTGAAATTTGTTAATTTTTGAGGGAAGTAAACGTCTTACGTCTTGCAATTTTCGTTTACCAATATGTTTTCAAATTGTTTATTTATTAATTATATTATTGATTTATTTTAACTGCAAATTTTTTAACATGACTGAAATTTTGGCCTTAATTGATATACGTTGGAATCACTCATCCCTAACCATTGAAGATTTATATAATCCAAAATGGGTTCAAATATATGGAATTTATTGGGATTCAACATTGTTAATAACTACCGTATTCTTTATTTTTATGTTATATGCAATAATTAAGAAATCAACAAAAGAAATGGGCACATATAAATGGTATTTATGTCATCAACTTCTATGGTCATATCTTTTTGATTGTCATATGTCCCTTTGGAAGCCTGTTGCTCTTTGGCCATTTTATATGGGATACAGTGCTGGGATTTATTCAAATTTATCCGGAAAATTTGCATATATTCCATTAGTTTTGCTAAATTTTTTTATTGTTGGGATGGGAGTTTCAATTTGTATGTCATTAATGCATCGATATGTTCAAGCTGATCCGTTATCCAATTTTACTCAAATTTATAATCTAAAATGGCCAAAAATATTTGCATATTTTGGGATATTTCTATTTTTTGCTGTTGGACTTGGAGTTCCACTAATGTATACGATACCGGATTATAAGGTTTTGAAGGATTATTTGATATCTCAAAATCCGGCATTTGAAATTTTATACGAAAAAGAACCGTTCATGTTTGGATATGCCGCAGAGACAAATAATAATTTGACTATTGTATTTTTATTCGCCTTGTTAGGGATTATCATTTTTTTAATCATTGTCATTGTGGTGATGTTTTTTAATTATTTTAGAGTTCTACGATTAAACAAAAATTTATTAAGTGAAACAACTTTTAGATTACAGGTAAATTCAAACTTTTTTGGAGTATAAGTTTTTTTACAAACATGATAGTAAAATTCCGAAATAACTGTTTCAGATTGTTCTGTTCAAAGCCTTGACCATACAAATATTTTTCGTGTTAATATTATTATTATTACCGATATTATTATCCCTTGGATTAACAATTTGGGGATTTCGATGGCTTCCTAAATTTTGTATTTGCGCCATTTCAGTCACTGCCACCCACACTTTATTTTGATTTTACATTTTTCTTTGTAAAAGTTTATCGAAATTTTTTTATTGATTTTTTAAAGTTTTGTCTGACAAAAATTGGATTCAAATTAGAAACAGCTGTAACTCCAATTTTACCACCCGCTTCAACTTCCGCATTGACGTCGCAATCTTTAAGAACTTGAAATTTTTGAATTTTAAAAACGAGTTGTATTTTGTATTTATTTAAAACATAATAGTTGCAGAAATTAAAAATTTATTAATTCATAGGTGAAAACTAAAAGAATAAAATGACTTTTTTAAAATTAAAATTTATTATTATTGTGAAGAACCACCATAATTACCGTATGAAATAATTATGATTATTATGTACAATCGATTTGAGAAACGGGTGTTCGAATTCCTGCTGTATAATAATAAACAACTGCTTCCCCTCCAGGGCATTCAATTTGTTGGGGAATTCCTTTCATATCACCAGAATTAAACTAAAAAATAAGCATTTAAAACCTTTAAAACATTTTTATGCAAATTTACATTTATCATCATTGAAGGTCCAACAGGCGTACATGCTACCGTATGATGATGAACACAATTACCATCAGGATACCAAGCTGGATCTCGAAGGGCTGGATAAATTTGAACACCTGGTCCTTGCCCTCCGGGTAAAACACAAACTTCTGGAGGACAAACTGAAAAAATGGATATGTTTTATCCGGAGATAAAGAAAATCTTACAATCGAAAGGAGTCTGAGGATTTGGGGTTCGAAAACATCCATCACAAAATGTAAACAAAATAAAAAATGCAATAAAGTTTAAATATTTCATTATCAAAAATTTTAAATTGACAAAAATTGACAAAAATTAATCGAAATCACTTCAATAAAAGCAACAACTGTAAAAAAATTAGTGGATTTCACTTTACTCAAAAAATCTAGTTCTTTCTTTCTTTTTTCTTTCTTCTTCGAAATAAAAAATGACATTGTTTTTTGTAACAAAATTTTAGTTCAGGAAATAAAAAGAAAGACAAAATCGTTAAAATAATTCACGGAAGGAAATTCTTTTTTTTTGTATAAAAACGTTAATTAACCTTAATTTTATTTAAATTTTGGTAATCAACTTTTTTTGATTTTTTTTGTTTTTTAAATTTAACAGAGTTATATCAACATTCAACATCAACAACGTTAACCGATTGGGGCACCATAAACACATGTAAATCATAAAAGTCCTTTGATCTTTTACCGCCGCAAGATTCTCTTCGATGTGGTTGTTGCCCCTTTGCGAAATAAAATTCTGCTGACAGACATGCACTTTTCACTGTATTTATTATACTATAATAAAAGGTACAACGCAAGAAATTGTTTGGATATCTTTTAGGCATGAAATTCAAGGTATGCATTTCATTGAAACTACCCTGATATACTGTATTGAATGCAATTTTCAATAAGAAATATAAAAGAGTTATAAAATTAACACTTTATTAATTAAATTACATAAAATAACAGTTAAATAACATTTTTGGCAATATCTATTAAATTTTGTATTCCAGGAACAAGGTCAACATTATTTTGTTGAATCCCCAAAATCGAAGCAAAATTCATTCCAAACATTTCAATTGCTGCTTTGAAATAATTGTTTAAATTCGATAAAATGAAAGATGACAAAAAGTTATCAACTTCACTCGAGCAAGATGCAAAAATATCATTAACAAAAAGATTTCCACTATCAGTTAAGGGAGAATAAATCCCGGGTTCATTGATTGTTTCAATTTTTAGGATTTTCGTTGGTTGAAAACTTCGATGGACAAGGTACAGTAAACAATCGGATGTTTGAATATCTTCGGCTAATATTGGCTTTGATGGAAGCATTTGATTGGTTTCATTGGCTGAAAAAAGTGATAATTTATTCAAAATTTGCATAAAACATAATTTAGATGATTTTTATTAAAAAAAACTTACCAGAGCAATCTGCTTTAAAAATAAAATGTTTCTTTGTAATTTTCAAAGTGTCACCATTTTCTAATGTGAATTTTAAAAATTCTGATTCTTCGCTTGGCATTCTATGTAGCCATGAAACGACTTGACTGTATCCCATTTTTCCGTCATTAGCAGCAGAAAATATCCAATCTCCAACCTCTAATTCATCCATTCTTTTTGTTTTGCCGTGCAACATTTTCACCATTGTATCTCCGGAGAAGCATGCCCTAAAAAGTTAGCAGGATGAGAAACATCGATTGCTGAACAACGGATATGCAATGGTTTGAAGTTTTTTGCTTACCCTGCCCCAGCTCCTGCACCAGCAGCCGCACCAGCACCGCTAGCAGCAGACCCTCCTCCTCCTCCTCCACCTCCGCCACCTGCTGCAGCTCCAGCACCTCCACTACCTGCGGCACCTGATCCAGCTCCAAAACCACCAGCGCCAGCTCCTCCTGCGCCGGCACCACTTCCACCAGCGCCAAAACCCCCTCCGGCTCCTGCACCAGTACCCCCACCAAAACCGCCGGCTCCAGAACCAGCGCCGAAACCTCCAGCAGCTCCTCCGCTCCCTGCGCCTCCAGAGCCTCCAGCACCCACTCCTGCAGCACCGCCTCCAGAACCGCCGGCGCCACCAGAACCTCCGGCACCCCCACTTCCAGCACCACCACTTCCAGCACCACCACTTCCGGCACCACCACTTCCAGCACCACCACTTCCGGCACCACCACTTCCGGCACCACCACTTCCGGCACCACCACTTCCGGCGCCTCCAGAACCTCCGGCACCTCCACTTCCAGCTCCTCCACTTCCTGCACCTCCGCCTCCACTTCCTGCTCCTGTCCCTCCTGTACCTGCATCTCCTGTTTCCGCCCCAAAGTCTTCTGATGCTTCTTCTTCAATGTCTAGCTGAGGGTCACATTCGCCTCCAAATTCCACCGAATAATCTTCATCATCAACTTCAACTTCATTATCGCCTTCATCGCGTTGTGGTGGAATAAAATCAGTTTGTTGAGATCCTTCAACAGACAGACTTCTACCAGGTGATAAAATTGGAAGACGTTTTTGCTGTTTCAAAGATGTCCCAAATTCGCCTTGAGGGGTTTCAATTGAATTTGATGAAAATCTTGTTGAACTGTGTTTACGTTTTACATTTGGCGGACGGTTAAAATTTGCATTTTGGAAGTTGCTGAAATTTGAAAGTGGAAGTGGAATTGCATTCATTGATTCATGAATTGGAGCTTGATAAAGTTTTCGATAATCAAGTCGATAAATAGGTTGCAGTCGATTATGAGAATTCTGAATTCTTTTATCTATGAAGGACTGAGGTTTCGGGCATGGTTTATCTTCTTTATCCACAGTGGAGGGATCATTTGGACAAACTCCGAAATCCATTGAAGGCCAACTATTATCATCAGCTTCTGTGTTATTTCGGGTTGTTAAATTAGGTAATGTTTTGCCATTGGATGAAATTGTTGAATTATTGTCTTCTGAATAGGACTTTACGGCATGCAATCGAATTGTTGGAGATTTACATGGAATTTGATGAACAACAACTTTGAAAGTTATACTGAAAATTTTAGGTTTTTTGTACTATATCCTTTGATGACACCGACACCGGAGTCGGTGTTGGCGCCATTTTCAAACGTGGTAAAAGAACTTTGAACAAACCTTTTATCATAATTTACAACTTTTTCAACATTTTGAATATAATTAAATCCAGTAATTTTTTCACTACTTTTAGCTTCACCACCCTTGACTTTTTCTCCATTTTGAATATAAAAATTCTTAATAAATTTCGATGTTTGCATGGCATCATTGTAACAACATGTAATATTCAAATTTTTGGAATTATTACCCATTGTTGAATTTATACCAGAAATCCATTGCTCATTTCCATTGCATTTACTTGCAGTAAAATTTTTGTCGCAAAGCTAAAACTTGAGGAAAATCACAAATTTGAATAAAAATGAAAGAAATAATTTACTTTAAAATTCATTGCATAAAAGTTTAGAGTTTTGTTTCCATTGAAACGAGTGTAAGAATTTTGGATAATTGATTTTAGGCATTTTGGTTTTGAACATTTTAGAATAAATTCATTTGTTTTTGTTATCTGAAAAAAATTAAAACAAATATTTAGGATGATTTTGAATATGTTTTTTAGGTATAAATGTGGTAGCTTACTTCGATACTGTAGGGTAGAGTATTCTTTTCACAAAAAGAGGTATCAGCTTTTGTAATGAAAAAACTCAACAACAAAATAAAATAAAAGAGGATCATTGGTAATCGATTTTTGAGTTTTATTTAAAACAACATTTACAACGACTAATAAAAACAACAAAAATTACAAGTTGGAATTCACGGAAGGAATTTGATTACGCCAAATCCATTTTTTCAAAAAAGAGGTAATTTTTTAAATCAAATTCGATCGAATAAAAACAATACAAAATATACAAACATGCATGATAGATAATTCCTTCTTCGTTTTTTTTTGTTCCTGAATTGAACCCATTTTGTGTTGCTCTAAAAAAACGCTCTATTCCTTTTTTTGACCCGATTCATCGAAGAAAAATGCGATGATTTTAGTGAACCTTTTTTTTCTTTGCATTTTTTAAAGGTAGTTAATTAAATAAAACAACAAAATCCACAGAAGCGTAAATCACATAAAAAAGATGGAATTGAAATTGGAACAGTAATTTCCGGAAGAAAAAGAGGTAATATTAGAAGGAATTTCTGGAATTGAAATAACTTTCAAGTTGTTTGATTTTATTAAACTCAAAAAATGAATTTTGTTGTTGTTGTTTTTACTTTTATTTTGTTAGTTTCATTTAAAATTGTAAATTCTCAACAAGCACAATGTGGTGGAATCGGAAAAGGACTTCCAAAATCGTGTAAAACAAATGAAAATGGATTTTTGTGTTGCAATGATGGAGTTGGGTCTTTAATTAATGAAGCCGTTGATGACCTAAAAGCTGACCGGGAAGCAAAGGGCCAAACATTCAATGAAAATAATCTTCAAGCAATCGCAACTGCAGTTGGAGTAAGTTTTTTGTTGTTTATTTTGTTTAATTTTACATAAAAAATGTTACAGAAAATGGCAGAAAATCGTTTCAATTCAACCTTTGAAACTGTTGTTGGATTATCTAATTTTGCATCAAAAACACGATTCAATGGGGACCTACTTTGTAAAGTAAAAACAGGAAAAAGGTATGTCTGTTTTTGGAAAAATTTGCATAATTTTATTTTCCAAATACTTTAAATTTGTAGTTTTGTA
This sequence comes from Panagrolaimus sp. LJ2414, assembly GCA_024447195.1. NCBI lineage: Eukaryota > Metazoa > Nematoda > Chromadorea > Rhabditida > Panagrolaimidae > Panagrolaimus > Panagrolaimus sp. LJ2414. The sequence goes on from JAMRXY010000278.1 coordinate 139,964, forward strand.
CTTTCATATGCAACTGCAAAAAAGAATCGAGGTGATGGATGGATTGCCGCCGCTGCTGCCCTCGCAAAAGATGTTCCATTTGGTCCTGATGAATATGATGGAAATTTTCATACTTTTACATACAGGGTTTGAAAATGAAGAAGGAAAAAAGTGTTAAAATAATGCCGAAAATATTAAATTACTCTATTTAATTTATTAATAAACATTAAGTAAAAGCATTATTTGCATTAAAAGTTTTTTACTGTAGAAAAAACACACTTTTTTCCCTAAAATTAATTATTAATAATTTTATAAAAATCTTTTTTGCATGAAAAAAGCATAAATATTCTTTTCAAAAAGTGAGATGTTTATGGAATATTTAATAGCATCAAAAAACGGATGTTTTCGCGGATTTTAAAAATCTTGTTTATGTTTTTCAAAAATGGATATGCATGTTTTTGATTAAATTTTAATAAAATTTGTACTTTTATAAAAATGTTGTCAAGGAAAAAAGTTATTTTTAAAATCACGGGAACGCTGCTAAAATTGTTTAAACAAAAACTGTCAACAAACCAATACTTTCAGAATTGGTAAAAAACTACAGTATCTTAAAAATCCTTGGTCATTAAAGAAGCAATAAAATCGAGTCTCTTCATTTTAAAAAAATCATTAAATATTCATCAAAAAAAGTTTTGTTGAAGAACTTTAAAGTTTTTTCCCACAAATCTGTCATAATTACTTCTGATTTTCTTGCCATTACAAAGTAATTAGAATGCAAATGCAGAGAACGAATGCCGACGACAAAAAACACTTCCTTTGCCCTCGGGGTTTTTTTATGTCTTTCAAAATTTTTAAGTTTTTTCAATTTTTTGAACAAAAGGCTGAAATGAAAAATCATGTGTTCTTCTTCTTCTTTTCTTTTCCTTCAATCATTTCAAAAATTCCAAAAACCAAAAAAAACCGGAAATACGCTTTTCATTTTACCATCATCTTCTTCTTCGACAAAAAAACTTCTTTTGGATGGCACTCATCAAAAATAATCCAGGAGACCGAAGAAAAATGATGATTTGTGCCGAAAAATTGCTTCTTTATTGTTTTTTCTCCTCCAAAAAAGTTCTTTTTTGTTTAATCTCAAACAATTCCACGCAAAAAATATATATTTTTTTTTTCAGATGGCACACTTAAGCTTTTTGAAGAGATTTTTCCTTTGATGGCACTTTTTTAAACCTTTTTTTCCGTGGAAGTTTTTAGAGAAAAAAAACGAATAAAAAGACAAAAGCCGATGCCGCCCACCAATTTTTGGCATTTTTATTTTGTTTTTGATGTGTGAGAGTTGGGTTAAAATATGAATGACCCTCTTTATGGGGAGGAGAAATGGGAGGAATTTTTAAAGACCATTTTGGGGTCCCTTTTTAAAGGTTTTTGAATTTGTCATACAGAATCCATTTTTTGACGTGATTTCGAGTACGATAATTTTGAAACTGTTTTTTTCCGAAAAAGTACGCTTTATGGAATTCCTGATCTTCAGGTTTGGCTGGAAAAGTATTTATCATTGAAGAATATTTTTGTTTTATCTCCAAATTTTCGGTCGCGTGATTCGTAAAAAATTTCAAACCCAAAAGTTTTTTATAAAATCTTTTTCATATTGCTTTTTGAACCCTTAAGGGGATCGGGGAACTATCAATTATCCCTCTCAATCTCCCAAAAATAAAAAAAACAGATTTTTATCAAAAATAAATATTTTTTAATCTTCGAAACTTTTCATTTTTTGCCGTCGTTTTCGGCAACAATTCCTTCTTTTGCAAAAGAGAGAAAAAGAAAGTTTAAACATAAACTTTTTTGAGTGATAAAATGACAACATTGAATGATAATCCCCTGAGGGGAAATCTTTTTAAACCAATCTCTTTTTTGTATTGTCAAAAAACTTTTTTTTCTGCTTTCGTTTTTTGGAAATTTGTTAGTTTTTTTTGCGTCAATAGAAAGTTTAAAAGTTTTTTGGGGTTGGATTTTAGAGGTATTAAAATTTTCTGTTTTTCGAATGGGGACGTTTTTATGACCTCTGTGTTTTGTTTTAATGGGGGCTTCCTTCTGCCCTTTTTATTGGCTTCGTTAAATTGTTTTTGAACTGTCTGGGCTTTAAAATAGAGACTTTTTAAGAAAGTAATACACATTTTGGGTTTAGTTTTTGGTCAAACATTTTTACGAAATTCAAATTTTTTAGATTGCAGTAATTCAGTATAATTACATTTGTTACTTTTGGGTTTGGGTAAGCAACGTTTAAATCTGCCCTTCAAAAATGAGACCCATGAGCTTAGTTTTTTTCCTAACATCAAACATTTCACAAATTTGCATAACTCAACGTGATATAGTTTACAGTCTCTGGATTACTGTATTCTATTTTTTAATCTGGCATGTCTTTACAATATGTAAATTTTAAATATCTTTACATAAAAAGAAAGCCGTGCATTTTTGATATTTCCGTTTTTTCTATTTTCGACACTCTTTTCTTCTCCTTCGCCCCTACTGTTTTTCCTATTTTTCATCATCTTTGATTTATTCCTACACAAACTTTTCTAAAGCTTAATAATTTATTAATAACCATTTTTTCTTTGATTATTAATTCCAATTTTTTGTTTATATCTGTGTATATGTCAGCATCATTAAAAACCTTGTCGTTTTTTACGCTACACTTTTTTTTAAAATCCTCATTTTTGAAATGATTAAAAATCACATCTATTATCCTTGAAAAATTTCTAAAATTTGAAAAGTCAAGTCATTTTTATTATACCTATTAATTTTAGACTTCCTTCAAAAAAATGTTTTTAAAAAAGAACAAACAAATTTTAAAACATTTTTTGTTTTTTGATGCAAAAAATAGCATGTGTCAAGGAATCTCTTTTGCAAGAAAAATCATTTTTTCGGGGATTCGTCATTTTAAAAAATTGCTGTCTGTACGTTCAATTGTCAAGCTTAAGAGATACTAAGTATAGCTTTTAGGGGTGGTTTTTGAGTTTAAAGTCTTTAACAGTTGCCCATTAATTAAAGTGATTTGAACCTGGTGTAACAAGTTTTTTTGTGTAAAGTGAAAGTGGCACATGTGTGCCAAATTTTTTGTTGTTATTTCTTTGCAAATTTATTTTCCATGTCTTTTTTGTTTTTTGCCTTTTAACCTTGCTCCTTGGAATTCTATTTTTTGATCTGTCATTTGGGAACAAAAAAAAGACGTGATAAATTTATGGTTGGCATTTTTTCTTTTTCTTTACTTGCTTTGACTTACTTATTTCATTCTTTCTTTCTCTTTTTTGAGTGATAGGGAAGTTGTCATTCAACAAAAAACAACAACTTTTTTGTTATCCAACAATTGCTTTTTTTCGATGATTTTTTTGGGTTGTCAAAAATCTTTATTTTTCAAAAATGAAATTCTTTTCGATTGACGTCGATTTTGAACCTATAAAAGACAAAACTCTGCATTTTTGCAAAATGTGGCTAACTTTTTGGGATCTTTGTCATAATGTGACTCAATTCTATTTTCGTGTCATGACCTTTCCGAACATTTTTTTATTTAATGACACATTTTTGTTTCCCTCTTTTTCTGTTTTTGCGTCAATTAATTTACTACTTATTTTATTGCAAAAAAGACCCAAAAAATCCTCTTCATGCCTCAAGGGCATTTGTTAAAAAGTTGCTTCCCCGACGGCAAAATCTTTCAAGAACCAAAAAGTTTTTTTTAATCCCAAAAAAATAACAATGACGCTTGAATTTTATTTTTTTCACCAAAAAACAAATTCTTTAAAGATTCCCATTTTTGGCCCTCTTTCTTTCTTTACTTTTGTGCCATAATTTATTTTTTTTGATTCTCACGTTTTTATTTTATCAAAGGTTTTTCTTTCTTTATTCTTTTGTCAACATTTAAGCATTTAAGAATGCCCTCCTTGAATTTCTTTTGTTGTTGGCAGGCGAAAAAATTATAAATTGTTTTTTTTGTTCAAAAGTAACTTTTTTTTATGAATAATAATTTATTTATTTGAACTTTGAGAAAATAGGAAAAAAATGAATTATAATTTATATAAACGGAATCACGCCTTGTCTTTTTTATGTTGGGAAACAGCGACAGATAGTAATATTTTTTGGAATTACTTTCATATGAAATTTTGAGAGTAAGGATTCAATCAGTTACTCTCGTGTGAAAGTAACACAAAGAGGAGTTCCTTTCAACTGATAGTAATAATTCAAGCCATTTCAGTGTTACTCTCACTTGATAGTAATACAAACCATTACTCTCATATGTGAGAGTAATGTCGGAACAGATTACTCTCAAATGCAAATAATTTTAAACACTTTATTTTTCTTAATGAGAGTAACATTCAAAAAGGTTACTCTCATTTGGGAACATCATTTTAATAAAAAAAGCAATCTTTTAAAAAATTACTTTTTCTCTCTCTTCTCTTGTTCCAATAATGATGTTTGTTTGGATTCATTTTAATTGATGTTATTTCCTTTTTTCAAAACGTATATGTTTTTTGCCGAAACATCATGGATATCTTTGATGTATCAAAAATTTCCTCGTGCCATGACATTTCCTTTTTTTACACAAGTTTTATTTTTTGCAAAAAAATTAAACTTCTAACATTTGACAGGTTTTTTTCAAAGTTATTTTTGTTACAAAATAGGAGTTTTATTTTGGCACTTTTTTGACTAAAAATATCCGCGTAGGCAGTTTTTTTCTTTTTTGCGCGGCTGTTAAAATTTTTTTTGAATAAATTTTAAACATTTTTACATTTTTAAGGTTGCAAAAAATAAAAATGTTTGTATGGTTAATTTTTGGTTGTTGCCTTTGCTTTCATGGAGCAGTTTTGGGAGATCGACAAGAAACAACAAATGAAGTTGCAGAAATGGATAAAACAGGTTTGTTTTATTTTGTGTTTTGAATCTTTGGCATTGTTGATGTTGTTTTGGATTGAAGGATTTAGAATATCAGCTGAAAATAGTTAGGTTTGAGCAGATTTCTGCTGGCACGCTTTGTTAGAAAAAAGTTTGCTGTTTTTCTCTCATTGTTTTTTTGGGTCCAAATAAATGACATAATTGAACAGCAACAGCAACAAAAAAACGTGCTCGTTCATAATTCATTTTTAATGGGATCAAAAAATAGAAATGAACAATTGTTTAATCACAGTTGTCATCAGGTTAATAGCTAGATTTGAACTTTTGGTACCCAATATGACTTATTTTCATGTAGTTCGTGTCCAAGAAGCTCACATTTTTTGGCATAAGATTAGGATTTATGAAATCACAATTCCCTAAGCATTTATTGTTATCCCCGATTTTGCTCCAAGTTTGCATGACTTAGAAGATGGTTTCCTTATAATTGTAGGGATTTATGAAATTCATTTAATCCAATTAATAAAAACATTTTTGCAAATATTAAAATGTTTCAATTTCTTTTTCAGAAGTGAGTAATCCAATTTTGAGAACACAACCCCAGCAATCTTTTCTTGGTTGGGAAAAAAGATTTCCATATGAATTGAATGAAGATGATTCGGATGTTGCTGAAATGGAAGCCAGAGAATTGGAAAAACGAGCTGCAGCTTCCCGAAATCCATATTCATGGATGAATAGAATGGATAGCAAGGTTCGTCATTCACATAAAACTACCGTAATCTAAATTTGCATAACTTTGGCTACTGTATCTGAAATTTCATATAACTGTGTCCCACTTGTCTAAAGCTACTGTAATCATACTTTAACATAAATTGAAGTATGATTACGGTAACTTTTTTTCTATCTCCATGACTACCATAACCAAAAATGACCTTTTGAAAAACTATTCTAATTTAATATCAAACATTTTTTAGAGAAATAAACGTTCCCGAAATCCATATGCTTGGCTTTCATTGGAAGAGAATCGAAGCCTTCAAGATTCTGTAGCCCCATATGGATGGTTTAAAACAATGGATAAAAAATCTCGAAATCCTTATTCCTGGATGGCTGCCCCAAAACGAGCAAGAAATCCATATTCATGGATGAATTTCATTTAAATCCTTCCTTTCTCTTCTTCCAAATCTAATGTTTCCAATTTTAAACATTCGCCTCACAAAATTTTTTTAACACAAAACTTTAAAGACTTTTCCGATCTCAACATTCCAAAACTAATTACTTACCAAAAAATTGCTGAAAACCCAGTGTGTGTGTTTATCTTTTTCTTTTTTTAAATGTTTTGATGTATTATTTTTTTATGATTGTGTAAAATGCCTTTATAATAAGGGAAAAATAATAATAATTAATTAATAATTAAATTTGATTCTTTGAAACTCAAAGTTAAGAAATAAATAAATGAAACAACTTTGTTAAAAATTTTCAAACTTTGTTGATTTTTTACAAAAACATACAAACAAAAATATTTTAATAATTTAAAAATCAAAAAACAGATATGAGAAACAATGAAAAGATACACGTATATTATGCAAATTTGTCAAGGGCATTGAAATTTTGACAGAGACATTTTAGGTTAACATTAATTCAAAAGGTGGAAGTCGGAAATTATGCGAATTTGTAAAACCTCTTAAGAAATAAGAATCAAAATTTTTCTTTAAGATGGAATTCCAAATATGCAAATTTCTCCAAGGTATATGTCTCAAATAAAAAGTCAAAATGTAATTAAAATTTTAAAAAGTTACAGTACACATCAAAAGAAATGATGAATATCAAAAGATGACAATAAGTACAGTACATTTTTTGTGCCATTCTTCACTTCAAATGCCATTTCAATACTTTTTTGGTGGTAAAGAAGGTGCCGTTTTAATTGCAGAATTTCTTGTGCAATAAAGTGTTTGTTTTGTTGAAAATGTTGAAACTGTTGTATATTCTTCCCCAGAGGATCTTCCCTTTCCATTAATCGTGGATCGATCTGAGAAGAAACAACACCTCGCAACAACCCATCGAATACCGTACATTGTTCGAAGTTGAGCTCGATACCTAAAAACGGAACCGGAAATGAAAAAAATTGTAAACAAATTTTTTTAAACACAAAAGTAAATAAATGGAATGAAAAAGTCACAACTTCCGGTTATTTGAAACTTTTGAGCTGCAAAAAATGCCTTCGAAAAAAAACCTTTCCCTCCCAAGGCTTATGATGCCCTAAGGGGATAAGAATGAAAGAAATTTGAACCAATTGAGCCCCCAAAAATGGAATGGAACACTTACCGAGATGAATATTTTGTATAAAAGATGAAACTTGAAGAAGAATTTATTACAACAAGAATATTATTCACGTCATTTAATAAGAATCCAATTGGATGACGAAATAGTTCTGGATTAAAAATTTCCAACACGTTTAAACAGAAACTTAGGGTGTAACAGAAGAGAAAAACTGAAATATTAAAAGGGCTTGAATAAATTTGCATAATAATTATTATATTAAGCTTACCAATAACAACAAACAACATCATTTTTGCGGTATTATGTTCACGTTTTTCAGAAGCAACTAATTCACGACGAGTTTCACCTGCTTCAAGAATGGTTCTTGCTACCTAAAAAAATTTGCATATCAGTTAATTGGTTTGTAATAACTAAATTTTTTGTGAATTTAAGTTTTTCGAATATAAAATTACGTTTTCTACTGTAATTTTCGATTTTTGACGTCGAAATTTTTACAATTTTATATTTCAAAATTTGCATATTCCCTTTTCTAATGTCAAAATGCCAAAAACTTTTTTGGCATATTTATTCAAAAAAGATGTTCCCTATCTAATTTTTGTAGCCTATGGCACTTTTAACGTTTTTTCACGTGTCCCAAAAGCTAAAGAAAAGCAAAAAAAGGCAAGTAAAAGTTATCAATACTTGAAAATCTTTGTAGGTTTTTAGACGAAAAAGACTACTTCTTCTTATTCTTCAACATTAGGAAAAAAGGACATATATAAATAAGGAAGTAAGAGTTTTGTTTGAATTAAAATTAACAACAACAACCACCACATGGGGGCCCCCAAAAGAAAGGCACACATCCTTCTCAAATCTCAAAAATTTTGAGAGGGAGGCATTGACTCTCTTGACTTTTTTGAATTGACTTTTGACATTCAAATTGAACGTTTTTGTGCCTTCAAAAAATTTTTTGTACTTCAAAATAAGCAGACGATGTCCTTTTTCGATAACTAAAAATATTCAAATTTTAAAAACATACCTGTAAATTTAGAATGCATAAAACAATTAAAGGAATAACAAATTGAGTGATAGAAGTTGCAATATTTTGATATAAAACCATATACAAATAATTATCCCGAAGTCTTCCAACAATTACTTGATCTTCTGGCACTTCATCAGAGGTATTAATTGTGTATTCCCAAAATCTTACAACATTATATCCAACTGAGAAGACAAAAATACATGATGTTGTTAAAATTGCTCGAGTTCTATAAAAATAAGATATATGTAAATTGGATTTGGCATACCCGATGAGATATGGGATTTGATATATCTCATTCAGAATAGAATGATAGATTTTATATAGTTCTTTATTGGTGGGATAAAGGACTATTTGTAATCGCAATGAGATATGGATTTGATAAATCCAAAATGGTAAAACTTAAAAATACAAACATACATTGTGCAATAAATTCGAACTGCAAATGGATGACAAACAGCGAGATATCGATCGATTGTGATACTTACAAGCATCCATATAGACATTGATTGTGCCATTAAAGTTACCGGATATGCATAAACAAGAATTCGAGCCGTCATTTGCATTGAAAATCCTTAAATTTTATCAGTGATTTAGATTATTTCTAATCTTTGTTTGAAACTGTTTTTAAATTTTTAAAGATTTTAAATTTTTACGAATTTAATCAAAAGTGCAAATTTTAGGTAAAACTTTTCCGTGCAAGATAAAAGTACAGTAACTTTATAGTTTTTAAAATATTTGAATTTGTGTTTTTTTCTCAGGTGATATAAAAGTGGTTAGTAATACAAAAACAGTGTCATTGTTGGTTTTGGTTTTCGGAATTAATTTTAGTAATTTTTAGGTAAAAATTTTTTTCAATATTTCCGAGTACTACATAAAAAATGTAGTTCTCTAAAAACTTGCTAAAACATGAAACTTTTTGTTACTCTTGTTTTATTTCACTTCCTTATCAAAAAAAAAGAATGGATCAATTTACACTTTTAAAACCAGAAATCTCTTTTTCTTCCAAATGTGTACTTTTAAAACACACTTATTAGGCATGTTCGTTATGCAAGAAAAAACACTTCAAAGAAATCTGGAAGGAAAGAAACATTGTATTCGTTCCGAAACATGCAATATTGCAACTTTTTGAACTCCCCAAAAAACGTTTTTTCGTCATTTTTAAATTTTTGTTTGTTTATGCAAATTTAAATAATTAAAACATTCGACGAAAACACATATTTTTTAATAAGAAAAAGCGTGACAAAATCAGAATTTTCAGCTTTTTGGAAGTTTTTTTAAAAATTTCAGCGTAGGTGAAAAAAGTAAATTTAAAAAAAAGTAAAACGTAAATTAACTTTTTATTTAAATTTTCAAAACTTTTTAAATATTTATTTAAATTTTGTTTTAAAAATTTACCTGGAATAACTTTTTGAATTTGCGAGAGTGAGAATACCGGTATTGCAAGGATTAGAAGGCAGAGATCTGATGCAGAAAGGCCAGCAAGAAGAACATTGATGGATCTTTTTCGAAATGATTTGGATGTAAAAATTATCAGTGACAAAGTATTCATAAAAGCTCCAGCAAGGCACATAAATATCATTATAAATGTAAAAAGTAATGAAAGACTCGAAAGAATTTCATTATCTGAAAAAACAACAAAAATTATGGGAGAAATTAAAACTTTTTGAGAGAAATTTTATGATGAGTTTCATTTTTTTAGGATGTAATTAAGCGGTAATTATCATTAAATTGGGTGAGGGAGTTTCGGGAAAAGAGTTAGTTTAGTAATTATGCAAAAATATATAATTAAGTCATAAGGTTTTGGAATACAAAAACATAGGAATCAAACAATTAAAGGCTTAATCATTAAAATTATGCAAATTTTTGGTTGCTAAATTCGGCAAAACTTTGAAAAACTTTAGTTCGAAATTTCTTAATGAAATAAAATAATAAAACCCGTATGCAAATTTGAACTTTTACATACACTAACTTAAAAATCTTGAGATACTGAAATGTATTACATTATCTCAACCTTATGTAATAATACAGTAACCTAAATAAAACATACCCAATTCAAATGGAATATTTTCTTCCTGACTTCCGGCTGCACCAGCTGCTGCAGCGGTGACCATTTTTTCAACGACTGATTTATTTGTGAACGGAACAAAGATAAGATTTGATGAGGCGGATGAAACGGTGGGGCTTTGAAGTGCCTGCCATTGTTGTTGTTGTGAATGATGGGGATGCCCAGAATCATCGTCTCCTGGATTTGACATATTTTTTGCTGGTTTTTTTTTGTCTGTTTTTGGATGGAATAATTCTGAACTAAAAAGTGGCAATAAACAATGGCACTTTATTCACTTTATTAATTAATTTTGCAGAATTCGGCACGATAGAAATAGTTTTTAAAAGGACAGTCTAGCACCTCTTATGTAAATTTTTTCAAATCTTTTGTTTTCTAACAAAGCTTCAAAATCAGGGATTCTTTGAAGATGATTTTTGCAGCCTTTTCTGCAAAAATGACAAAAAACAGCTCGAAAGCTTTCCTAATTTTCAGGTTTTGTCAGAAAGCAAAAATTTGCATAAAAGATGTCGCTTTAAACTATTTAACAAAAAATATAATGCAAAGGACAAAAAAACAACAAATAAAAAATAATAGAAAAGATGGCACTACAAAAAATATGGCTCTTGGGAGGAAGTATCAAGACCCTTGTTCAAGGTCCAAAAAAGGGCATCCTTATTTTTTTCAAAGATTAACAAAAAAAGAAGGACGCATATTTGTTTCATTTTTAAAAAAAGAAGGAAATAAAGCTAATTTACAAAAGTCCAAAAACAACAAAAAGAACTCAATTAAAATTCTTCAACAAAGGAAACAGACATTTCCGAAAAAATTCTTGGAGTATTTTGTTTTTTTGAATAAAAAAAAAACAAATATCAAAAAAATTTTTGAAGTGTTAAAAAGGCCTCCGAATCGACGGCTCTTATCATCATCATTTTTCGAAAGGAAGGAACGGAAAAAAGTGTGGCACCCGAGTTAAAAAGTCAAAAAAAGGAAAAAAAGGCTGGAAACAACAGTCTTTTTACCCTTCCTTTTTTTTCTTCGTTGCACTTTTCTTTCTTTTTTTCATGGAGCAATTTACTTTTTCTTTTTCTCCTATTTATGCTTCCGGGATGATGAAGGCAAAAAAATATATATATTTTTATACAAGAAAAAAATTTGAAAAGGGGAAGTTTTTTTTGGTGAACACATTTTTGTGTTTTTATCAGAAAAAAAAGTTGTTAAAAAAACTGTTTGTGCCAAAATAAAATATTAAATAGGTAGGTAAATGCCCTCGAATTAAAAGTAAATTAACAGCTGGAAATTTTGAATGAAAAAAGGAAGGACTTTCGTGGTTGGAGCCAAATTTAGAAATTTCAGAAGCATATTTATTTTTGGGGTGGAAAAAGGCTGCTTTGAACATGGGGAAATCAAAAATGTAAAACGGAAATTTTAAAAAACAAATGTTTTAAAACACGCTAAAAATTTTTTTGGATGCAGTTGCATTTTTGAACGGTCCGAAATGGATTTTGGAAAGCACACATTAGAAAATTAGAGACAAACATTGACAAAGCTTCAAAGAGGGATTTCATATATCTAGAGACCGGCAGGGAACACTTTTTCCTTCTCATTTCTTTTTCTTTTTTTCGTTACCGTATCAAAAAAGTGAAAAACTGAAAGGTTCTGTTCTTATTTTTGGATTTTTATCCTACTATATGTATTTTTTTACGCTGATTCCGAATATGCAACTTTTAAAATAAGTTGTCCTTGTACATCATCTCGAAAATAGCGATTTTATCACAAAAATCAAAAGATGACCCGTTCCCCATTCGACCCCAAGAACGGGAATAGTACCATTCGATAGCCCATTGAATTCTGCATCTCGTACACTATGCCACTTTTCCCCCCGGTTCCCCCTTCATACTTTTTTATATAAAAAACTAAATTATGCAAGCAAAAAACGTTGCAAAAAAAGTGCAAAAACTTTTTTCTCTCGACAAAAATGAACGCACCACGAAAGTTTTCACGACAAAAAAGTGTTCCCTTTTTGCTTTTCGACGACGAAAAATTTTTAGTTTTGCAGGTTTTCAGATGGCATTTTCGGAGCTTAAAATTAATTTTTTTTAAATTTCGTTTTTATTTTTGTTTTATTCAAGGTCAAAAATATATGAATCAAGCAATAAAAAAAATTTTTCTCAATTTTAAATTTTCACCTGCCGGTCCCTACATATATCCCTTTTTCTTTATCTTGATGTTCAACATGTTCAAAAAGAGATTTTAAAAAAAAACTCCTTATTTTTAATTATTTTATTTATATTTAATTTTAATTAAACAAGAATCAAAGCTCAACAAAAGTTGTTTTTTAATTTTAAGCTTGAATGATTACGGTAGCTATAGCAAACATAAAAATTATTATTGCACTTGTAAGTGTATGTTTTTGGAAGAAATAAATAAAAAGTGGGAAGTAAGATTTTTAATAAAAAGCAGCTGGATACAACGGGGGGTACTTTTATTTATGCCTTAAAATATTTATGAAATGCGAAAAACAGAAATTATAGGTGCAGAAAATGTAAATTAATGAGAATTAAAATTGGAAATTTTAGAATCCTAAAATAGGAAATTCAGATGGTTGCAAAAAAAAATATTTAAAGAATTTTTTAGTTGATTACGGTAATGAATATTTTTGGCAGTTTTTGTTCAACCATGGCAAAAATAACTGGTACAGAAAAAGCGAAATAAATTAAAGTTAAAAAATTTGCATAGAGAAATGTCAAAATCGGGTTTCTGAAAACTTACCACCTTTACTTAGGCAAACTTTAAAGAACAAATTGGACAAAAACAATCATATAATTTTCAAAAATCTCCAGAAAATTTGAAGTTTCATGAGAACCTTTTTTTATCACTATTTTGATTATTTTCCCTCAGGGCAAAAAAACCTTAGAAGTAATTTTCTGTACTTCGAAAAACGAAAAACAACATTCAACTTTTTTCTCAGACGGCAAAATTAAACTCGAACTTCTAAAAACTATTTCCAACTTTTTTAATTCAACCCTTCTATCTTTTTCTATCCTCCGACATTTTGTTTCAAACCTTGCAATTATGACTTTGGTCATCAAAGAAAAAAGTAACATTCGTTTCCACAAACTCCAAACTTTTCATTGAAGAAGTTGTAGTTGTTGAAATTTAAGAAATTGAAATACTTGCGTAATAAAAGAAATTCAAATTATATAGAAGGATATCATAAAAAAGTTTTAGCTATTATCAGAACAGCCATAAAATCATCAATTTTCTTTCGCCTCGAACTTCAACTTCAAAAAGAAAAAAAACTTCGTCACAGATTTTTTTTTGCTGAGGTTTCCCCCCTCCTCTTTACTTTTTGCAATTAGATGTGTCAAATCCAATTTTTTGAAACGTCTCACTTTTTTTTGAAAATTCCAAGTACTTTTTTGGTTTGTTTTTTTAAAAGTATAATTTTTACAAAGTATTTTTTAAAGGACCCTTTTAAGCATGCATTTGACAGATTTATTTTTTTGCAGGTGCAAAAACCAAAAAAACAATGCAAAGAATGAAAACAGTTTAAAGACTAAAAAGACGTGAATGTTTGTGTTTTGTTGGAAAAAAAACAAAAAGTTTAAAAACAAAGGGTGGGGGTTTCTGGGAAAATGGAAGGATAGATGGAGCAGGTGGTAAATAATAATAATTCGTTATTGACATATAAATAATAAATAAAATACAAAGATCGTTAAAGTGGATTTGGGTTACTGTAGGACTATAAAACTGACGGTGGTGAGACAAAAATCATAAATTTGAGTAAATTTATGGTTTGCAAACAAGATTTATAGACGAAATAAATTATTTTTGAATGACAGAAAACTTGAAATTTAAACGTCAAAAATGTCTCGGCTGCTAAATTTGTTTTTATGACAAAAGTCACGGATTCGTTAGATAAGTTTTTAATAAGCAAAAAGAAGCAACTTCAATGAAAATTAGATTTTTACTTTTGATCATAAGCAAAAACAATGTTTTAAAGGCAAACAACCAAAAATTTTAGACATAAATTTTCGCCTCCGTTAAAGTCAAGTTGCAGCTTTTTGAAATCATTGTTGCAATAAAGTTTTATCCCAACAGACATCAGACGGCAAATTACGAAATTAGACTATTAATAATTAATAATCAACTACTGAAGCCAAAATTCTAAAATTTAAGGGCACAATCAACACCAACAACTTCATTTGAGAAACCTTTCTGAGTCTACAAAGAACATTCTTCCACTTTCAATGTAAGAAAACTTTGAAGCCAAAGATTTTCTTCTTTAAAATCTTATAACAACAATGTACTTTTGTGTCCATATAAAACAACAACCACAATTGATACATATAGTTGTTACAAAAAAGAATTATACATAAACAATTCTTAAATGTAGCATAAAAATATATCAATTTCAAAGAAATATTTAAAATTTTTCTGCAACAAAACCATATTTATAAAAACTTTTTTTTTTGTTAACAGCTCATTGAACCGAGCCATGCCCCAAGGCTAAGAAAGTTTGAACAAAATCAAACACCAAAATTATACTTTTTCGTTGTTTGAATTTCGCACACATACCAATTATTACTAAAATAAAAAAAAGCTATTTTAATTGGAAAACTTTTTCTTTCGGTTGCAACTACCTATTAATTTTTATGATCTTTTTTTTACCACTAAATTTACCACTAAAAATTACCACGTAAAAACAAAGAAATCAAAAAACTTTTAATATTTTCAAAGAAAAGCTTAAATTTTTATTTAAAAAATGATTGTTATTTTTTCAACAAATTTTCCATTACCGTAATCTTGAAAATAAAATGGATGCAAAAAAGATTAGTTTCTTAATTTAGAAACCATTGAACAAAAATGGCACATAAAAAAGAATGGCGTCAAATAAAAAATGCAAATAAACGAATTTAAAAAACACAGATGCCACAGATTTTTTGATAATTTTATTAAATAAAGAAGAAAAAAGTGACAAAAACATATGCCCATCTTTTTTTGAAATAATAGAACCCTTAAATTAGCTTAGAATTTTTGAGGGCGTTAAAAAACAACAAATGGTTTTTGGAGTTTTAAAATTTCTGGAAGAAGAAGTTTTCCAAACGTCTCGACAGGAAAGAAAACAAATCTTTGAAGTTTTATTAAATGAAGCAGACTTCAAAGCTAAATTTAAATAATCGTTTTTGGGTCTGAATTTGAATTTGAAAAATGTAAAAAATCACAATTAAATTGTTTAATTAAAACAAGTCCTAAATACAGCAATGTAATTGCAGTCAATTCGAAAATTTTCGCGCTGAGAAACTTTTTGAACACTTTTTGAAAAACGTATTTGACGTTTTTGACAAAAAATTAAAGTTTAAAATATGCCATCAAAAAAGCACAAAGAAAGAAACCCTTTTCAAACAAAAGCACGACTTTTTTTTAATTCGGTTTAACAAAAATGGCTTCCCCGTATAAACTGTTTTAAAAGGTTTCTTTCTTCTTTTCAAAAACAAATTAAACCCCCCGAAGAAAAGAAAGGAATGTAGTTTTTCGTCAATGTTGTTTTTTAAACAAAATTAAGTTCAAAAAAATAGGGATGCCAAATAGTTAAAGGTTACTTCAAAAAGGGAAAGAAAGGAAAGATGAAAGAATGGCATCAAAAGAAGAAAATGCCGTTTAAAAC
The DNA here is from genome assembly GCA_024447195.1 of Panagrolaimus sp. LJ2414. Classification (NCBI taxonomy): domain Eukaryota; kingdom Metazoa; phylum Nematoda; class Chromadorea; order Rhabditida; family Panagrolaimidae; genus Panagrolaimus; species Panagrolaimus sp. LJ2414. The sequence continues at coordinate 155,831 of JAMRXY010000278.1, forward strand.
GTGACTACAAAATTTAAAAGAAGAAGAAGTGTTCCAACTGTGATAACGAGGAAATACATTTTTTTATGTCTAAAATTGCCAAACACAAAACACGAATCAAATGTCTTTAATTTAAAAACTTTAAAAAATGTCTGCCAACATTAATTAATACTGTTTAAAAAAAAGACATTTTTTAATTTCAAAGCAACCCTAAACCCAATTTTTTTCTGTAGCTTGAAATCGGAGCCTTTTGATGCCTTGTTTCATTTCTGTGCATCAAAAAAACTTTAAAGGCAATAATTTTTTCTTCTTGGACAATTCTTTGAATTATTACATGTTTGTGAATATTAAAATAGAAACATGTTCATCGAAAAAAAAGATTGTTTTGAATTAAAAATAAGAAAGAAGTTTCGTACTCAAATTATCACTGTTTTCAGAGAATTCTTGGAAAAAAGAAGCTTTTTTAAAGGCTATATTTTTCATAGACTTTATTTAGCGCTCTAAAAAAGGAATTCCAAGCAAAAATATGAATAAACTGCTTTTTTATGATGCCTAACAATTACCATGTTCTTGAGAAACCAACTAAATTTATATTTATGTATGAAAAGATGGAAATAAAAAATAATAATGTCATATTTTTTGGAAGGAAAATACTACATTTTTTAAGGAAATCAAAAAACAGAAAAGGGTAAAAGTAAACAAAGTAATTAAAGTTTTGGAAGGAAAAACTCGGGTATATTTGAAATCCGTTTGTGATATTATTATGCAAATTTTTTCATTTAACTATGTAGTTTACCTTTATCATTTTGATGAAGTCAGTTAACTATTTTTTTAAGGAGGAGATCCACCACACATAAATTTTCTTCCCTTTCATTCATCAGAGATCCCGCCACGAAAATTATAAAAATGAATTTTTTAATAATTTAGATTCAGAAATCTCAAAATTATTGTTTTTAAAACAATGTTCAAGGACTTTTCTTAATAGAATTATTAACTTTAAGTGTGCCCTCAAAACACAAAACAAAAAAGGTTTCCAATTCAAAGATCGTTAAATCGAAGAAAATAGAAAACTTAAAAAGTATAATCCTCTTCGGCAACATTTTATACACACACTTTCTTTAATCCTTTTAAAGACAGTCGAGAAAATTTTTGAACGTCATTTTTCTTTTTCAAGGATTTTAAGACAACAGATTTATTTACTTTTTTATAATTGATTGGTCTCGGATGGAAGATTATTTTTGAACGTTTGAAAACTTTTAAAAAAGTTGAAAAAGAATTCATTTTCTTGGCAGTTTCAGAATCAATTGCTTCAGAAGTTTTTAAATCCCGGAAGGAATGAATGAACTTAAACTGAAATTGAACCCCGGAAAAACCCAAAAAACATTGACAAAAGCGTTAAAGTAATTTATCATTACTTGCCCTCCGAGAAAAAAAGAAAAAAAAGAAAGAATAGAAACAAACACATCAAAAAAAGAGAAGGTTACGTAAATTCTAAATAACTCATTTTTTGGCGGGTTTTCGAAAGTTGTTACTTTTTCACTTTTCACTCGGCTGCCAACTTCTTCATCTTATTTGGGCATTTTCTTTTTTTTCGGGGTCAATTGTAATCCGTTCTAGGAAGTAAAAGTTTTGGAAAAGGGGAAAAAAGTGAACTTCACAAAAGGCTGACAAAAGAATGAAAAAAGAAGAAAAATGCCAATTTTCTCGTAGCTACTACTAACATGGGCTAACTGGAAGGGGATGAAATGAGTAAATTAAGTATCCATGTCCTTCTTTCTTCTTCATTTACTTACAAAAACATTTCATTTTTTGGAGAAAATATCTTCTTCTACTTTTTTGTCAAGTCTGATGTAATTTTCTTCTTCTGTTTCAATGTTGAGTAAAAAAAAGGTTGAAATTAAGTAGCTGCCGATGCCTCGAAGAAGAAGGAATACATGAAACTGAAGAAGTAGACAAAAACTAAAGAAGAAGACCATCTGGTCTTGGAGATAATAGAATAAGAAAGAAACAAAAAAGAAGGATAAGCAACCTTTTTCAAAGACGAATATATTGTCTTACAACATTTTTTTACTTCATTAAATTCACATTTGTTTTTTTTCTGTGTTAAAACAACTGAAAAAAAACAACAAACAAAAAAGATGATGAAAATGAAACATCCCTCCAGGGGAAACACAAAAGTTTCAAGTTTAAATTTCTTTAAATTTTTTCTTTAAACTTTGTACAAAATGTGACATTTATTTAATTTTTTAAAATTTACGGTCAAAATTAAATAAACAATTGAAATAAAAAAAGATTAAAGATGGGGGGGGGGGGGGGATTGGGTCATGTGTTTGAAAGGGGATGAGTAACCTTATATTTTTAGATGAAGCTTTTTTGACATTTTTGAAAAAAAGTTATTTTATTTTTGTATATTTGTTTTTTTGTCATAAAAATGAAAAAAAGAATGACTACAAAATTAACGAAGCTAATTAAAGAGAAAAAAAGAAGATTCAAAACACATCAGTTGGAAAAAATTGGCATAGTTCAAGCAACCTTTTAAAAAAACCATTAATAAGCTTTTTACGATACAACAACTTTTAAAAAAGAGAAAGGAAAAATTCGGGGGTGGAAGGATTCTTTAAAAAATAATAATTTGATTATAAAAGTTTCAAGTCATTTTTTAAAAATTAATTTTTTAAGCTAAAATTTTGCATTGTTGGATAGCATCAGTGTTATCGCGCTCCCGCTCCCGCTACCGCTCCCGCTACCGCTCCCGCTCCAAACACATGGAGCGGCTCAGGAGCGGGAGCGGTTCCAGAAGCGCGGGAGCGGAGCGGGAGCGGTTCCGGCGGGAGCGCGCTCCCAAAAGTTTTCAACAGATTTTTTTGTTCTCAAAGAAATAACGAAAATTTAAAATTTCAACAATATTCTTATGCAACATGCAAACAAAAAGCTCCAAAAATAGCAGTTTTTGTTATTTCTTTTTTAAGTTTTGATAAATGTTTAAACATAATATACACACGTGGTCGGAGGACAGATTTTAAAATTTTCGCGACCTTTTTTTCCAGAGGGTCCCCCCTGTAGGTTTTTTCAAATTTTTTTTCAATTTTTGGTGAATTTCTCATTGCTTTTTTCTCATTTTTTTTTATTCCAAAACTTTTATCAAGCATGTGCGTATATTGGAAAAAAAATGCGTGAATAATAATCACTATTTCAGTCTCATAAAAAACAGCATGCCTTGAGGTTATTTTACATGTAAAACGGGCTTTTGGTTTACGATAAAGCTTGCCATTAAAATTACCATAGTCAAAAATCTACATTGACGGGAAATTGTCATAATTTAATGAAAATGCGATTTTTCGAATTGAATGGGTAAAATTCACAATAAAAAAATTTTTATTGTAAAATTTTGCCTTTGAAAAGAGCTCGAAGCGGGAGCGGGAGCGGTAAAAATCAGGAGCGCTCCCGGGAGCGCTCCGGTAGCGGGAGCGGTTCCGGAAGCGCGGGAGCAGGAGCGGTAGCGGGAGCGCAACTTTTTTCGGGAGCGGGAGCGGAGCGGGAGCGGAAAAAGTGGTAGCGCGATAACACTGGATAGCATATCATGAAATTAACAAAGCTTCCGAAAATATATGCAAATTTATAGAACTTTATTTTGTCTTGGAAATAAAATATGCACATAAAAAGAGTTGGATTTACAATTTTTCCAAAACATATTTAACCCACAGAAACGGATCTCAAAGGTTTTGCAAATTTGCATATTATTATTATTATTATACACATTTTTGCAAACCTTTGAGATCCGTGGATACCGTACCCATTCACCAAACTAAGCAACAGAATAAATTTCTCTCTGATTCAATTTTGTTTACTAGAAACTTCCAAAAAAACAAAGTTTTTCTCTGATCATAAATCATTTCCAAAAACGCAAAATTTTAATAAACTCAAGTCAAAGTCTTTCTTATCTCTAATTTCAACTGAACACTACTCTTTTTTTCTTCCAAAAAACTTTGACATTTAAAAAGTTTTCCTTTTTCAAGAATCAAAAATAAAAATAAATAATTATAATTTATAAATCAAAAATTATTTGTTTCATTTTTCAAATGATCAAAAGTTCTTTTTTCCTAAATTGAAACATTTCTTTTAAAAAGCAAAAAATAAATGTTTTTTTGTTTTTTCTAAGAAAAAAACATTCTTCGATGAAATCTGAGTAAAACCAAAATTGGAGAGAATCTCAAAACAGAAACGAAAGATTCTGCAAAAGTTTACTTATTTGAGAACACGTATATTTTTTTTATTTTTCAAAGTTTGTTTTTAGGAAATCATCAAATTTTGTCTGCTTTTTTGAAAGTTCTTTGATAAAAAAACATAAGAACAAATGTTTACTTTATCAACTTTTAGGGTGGAAAAGCTTGAGTAATTGTTATTAATTATGTTGGAAATATAAACTAAAAACTGATAATTTTTTGAAAGAAAAATAGTTGAACATTAAATTGGTAAATAAATTTTAAAACAAAGAACTTTAAGTTAAAAGCATAAAAACTATTAGATATCCTCAGGAGACAAAATTTGAAAGGCAATTGTCAAAAAAAAAGAAAGAGAAAACAAAAGTTTGGCTACATTTTCTTCAACATTTTTGAGGGTGAAACAACAACAATGGGCAGCATCAAACTTGTTGAAAGCACAAAAAATGTTTTTAGGAAGTTTTCTTCTGGTGTTTTAAAACAGACAAAACTTACTTTCATATAGTCATTATTTAATTCGATGATGAAAAAGGTCAAAAAAATAAATGAAATAAGCTTATATGCTTATTAAAAAAAGGGATGATTATTGCAACAGCAAAAAATGGAAAAAAATGATTCAAAGAATTAGTAAGAAAAAAATGCTATAAAAATGATGTTGGAAAATGAGTGCAAAAGCTCATGTTTCATTTTCATGCAACAAAAAATAAAAAATAAATAAAGAACTTCCGTATTTATTTAATCAAGGTTGTTGAAGGTGGTGATGATGAAAATGTGTTTAAGTTTCTGAGGTAAAAATTGCTTTAAAACTGAACAAAAGCTAGAATTCTAAGAAACACTGAATAAATTAAATCATTCGAAAATTAGTCAGACATCGAAAAAATATTGTCCCACCAAATACAAAATATTTTTCATGAAACTGGTAATCTTTCATTTTCACAAGCAAAATATAATTTTAAAAAAAACTTAAACAATGTCTTTTGCAGAAAAATGAGTAATATTTATTAAATTCTGAAAACTATCGTTTACCTAAAATTAATTCTTTGAACTTCGAAAAAGGCTTTAAAAATTAAAAAGCTACTATTATGTCTGTACAACCAAAATTACGGTATAAAAATTGGTAATAAACTAGTCATAAAATTTTCAACAATTTTTTGTAAGATTAAAATTCTAAATTTCTAATGTCACATTTATTATTTAATTTAAAAGTTATGGTTTGGATCAAAGACTACAATGGGTGACAAGCGAACCGGCAATGATTTAGCGGTAGCCAGCGTTCTGCAGCGGTACGCATTTTGCCAAAAGCGGTCCGCGAAATTCAAATATTGAATATTTTGAGTTCATTAAATCTGCAGTAAAAAAGGGTTAATTTTACTAATTTTTGGTATATTTTTGCATTATTTTTTATGCAAATTAATAAAATAATGTATTTTTTATGGATTTATGACATAATAACCTGAAAAAAGTTGTTTTACTATGATTTTTTCTCTTTTTATCTGTTTTTATCTGTTTTTTTCCTTGTTTTTATTACAAACATATTTTATTATGTAGACATTTTTAATTTTTGCCATGATTCTTTGATTTTTTTGTCATCTAGAGGTATTTTTTGTGGCTGGTACGAAATTTTTTTTTGATTGGCGTATTGTTTTTCTAGTTTTAAATGCGTGAATAACTCCGATATAATTAACAAATTATTTAATTTAAGATGGCAGATAACGAATGTTTTTCGCCATTTAAACAAAGATCAAATGTTTTTGTTGATTCTTCAAGTCATCCAAAATACAAGAATTTCAATTTGAACGCAAATTATGAAGCATGTAAAAATTCATTTCAAGGTTCAACAAGTTCTCAAAAGACTACAAATCATGAAAAGTTTAACACAAATTACGGTATTATTATTTCGCTGTAGCCCTTTTAAATTATCTTAAAATCGTGTTAGTAATGAGATTTCAAATAGTTTTGTTGTGTTCAACAATTTTAAAGGGCTGCTTCTATAATAAAAATGTAAGATTCAAAATGGTTGCATAAAGATAATAAGGCAATAAAAGGTGATCTTTGGGGTGATAAATCTTTCAACAATTCATTATCAAATAATTGCAACTCTAGTTTCGATTTTTCTGTTGATAAAAAAGCACAAGAACAAGTTTCAAACAAGAATAGTAGCACCCTTTCCCTTCATGTTGCAGCTTATGAAAACGCAAGTGAATCAAGTTCAACTTCTTACGAAAAGCCTGCAATTGTTAAAAAGAAACCAATTCCTGTAAATTCTGATATTCCAACATCAGTTCTTCAAGTAATAATAAATTTGTTTAATCAAAACTTGGTATTTTTCTCTCATTTTTACAGACTTCATTTGAATTTCCAAGACAACAAAATACAGAAGCATCAACCGAGCCAGAAGTGATGCAATTTAAAGCATCACAAAAGCTTCTCAATCCGAATGAAAAAGAAAGTGGTATAAAAGATGAAATCAAAATGTTTATGCATGTTTCAAGAGAAAAGAGAATTAGATGTTTTAAATTATTTCAACAAGGCTATAAACTTGGTCAAATTTCTCGTTTTCTTGGAATCTCTTACAATTCTGTAAAAATAAGTGTTTCGCGATGTTTGAAGTCTGATTCTTTATTGAATTCCAAACCGCCACGAACGATTAAACTTGATTCTCCAGTTATGATTCTTATTAATGCTTTTGTTTCGAGAAATTGCGGCATCACCAAGCAACAATTACAACGAAAATTACAAAAGAAGTCATATTATTTGAGTATGAAGCAAATTTCTTATCGGCTTCATTTGCTTCAATGGAAGTATAAGCGCGTCAGAAAGGTCCAGGTCATTTCAGAAGAAGCTCGTGCAAATCGACTTGCATTAAAAAAATATGTGAAGGATCTTGATTTTGATTTCGATAAACATTTGTTTGTTGATGAATGAACAATTATTTTGGGAAAGCCAAAGACTTTTTCCTGGGTGAAAAATGGGGAAGGTCCTCATTTTGCTGGTCATGTTGTTCATGGCCCTTCTGTTCATGTTTTTGGTGCAATTTCTGCTCGTGGTGCTTCAAAGTTATTAATTTGGGAACGTCGTATGCGAAATGATTCAAATTTTTATTGTGATAAAAGTATTGATCGAATTATTGTCGAAGCTGGTAATCGTCTTTATGATGGAGAAGTGTTTGGTTGGACGCAGTCTTGGCATTTAAGTGTTTGGTTGAACGATGTTGTCTGAAGCAAAGAAAAACGCAAAAATTATCCGACATTAAAACAGCATGATGACATTTGACAAAATAAGTAGAAGTGAACAATTCTGATAATTGAAAAAGTAAAATATAATTTTATTTTGAAAAAAGTAGAAAATCATCAAAATTTGGTTGCAAAGTCACAGAAAATAAAAATGTATCATTAATCTAGCAATTTAAAAAATCGTTGTTGAAAATGGAAAAGTGTTATGTATTCAAAAAAATGAAAAGACATACATACGCTTTTCTGCGCATTCAAACCGAACACACATGCTATTGGAAATAGTGTGCAATAAAGAGTTTTCGACGAATTAATAATTTTGTAAAAATTTTTAATACCACATTGATAAATAAAAGGGAATTCAAAACCAAGACATAATATCCTTAACTTAAAAACCGGATGAAGATTTTGAGGATATTCTTCATGAATACTTTTGTTGTCATCTAAACATAAATTTATTTGTCGTCTTATTTAATGTTTGAAAAAAATACCTCTAGATGACAAAAAAATCAAAGAATCATGGCAAAAATTAAAAATGTCTACATAATAAAATATGTTTGTAATAAAAACAAGGAAAAAAACAGATAAAAACAGATAAAAAGAGAAAAAATCATAGTAAAACAACTTTTTTCAGGTTATTATGTCATAAATCCATAAAAAATACATTATTTTATTAATTTGCATAAAAAATAATGCAAAAATATACCAAAAATTAGTAAAATTAACCCTTTTTTATTGTAGAATTAATAAACTCAAAATATTCAATATTTGAATTTCGCGGACCGCTTTTGGCAAAATGCGTACCGCTGCAGAACGCTGGCTACCGCTAAATCATTGCCGGTTCGCTTGTCACCCATTGTAGTAGCTTTTTGCTATTATTAATTTTATTAGCTTCTTCTTCAACATCTTTTTTTCATTCATTCTCATTCATATTTTCTCTCCTCCGCATTTGATTATTGCTCCAAGCCTGAAAGAATCCAAGAAAAAAATTTTTATGTACGCAAGAACCCCCCTAAAAAGGCCAATTTTCTTCAATAAACTTAAATCCGTCATTTCCAACAAAATCTCAGAAAATGTCACAGTATCCTTTTTGCAAATTTTTGTTTTGCAAAAAATGTGTCTAAAACACGATTTTTGAACAACTTGGACTTTAATGTTTATTTTTTTAGTTTAAAACTTTTTTTAAAACATTATAAACCAAATTTAAAACTGCCAATATCAGTTTCAAGATCTTTGAATTCATTTTTTAGTTCAATTTTTCCGAACGATTAATTTTAAAATAATAAAATTATAATTCAAAAGAAACGTATAGTATAAATATTTGTAAACAATTTAAGTTTACTTCCTTCCTTCAAAAAAAATAAGATTGTTAACTTTCTGGAAAAAGTAGCCAACGTAAAAAAAACTTTAATATTGTTGTTTTTCAAAAAGAAAAAAGCGTGATTTTGGCGGCATCTCTTCTTCCTACTCAAAAAAACCTCGTAAAAGTGTGGCCTTTTTAAAAAGTTGTTGTTTTGGCAGCACTACCATTCAAGAAAAAATATAATAAAGTTCCGTGAAATAAAATTGACTTCTGTTCTTCATCTTACACTTCCACTTCTGAAGCTGTGAAAAACAGAAATCATAAAATAAAAAGCATAGCTTTTTTATGTGACCGGAAGTTTGCTGCTTTTAAAAAAAATTAATATGTTTCTTATAAAACATAAAATAAAAAGTACATAAATTTTAACACTTTTGAAAAAAGTGTCAAAACTTTTATACGCTTTTTAATGGTGGATATTTTTGGAATATATGATTTATTGGAAATTGCTTAAAACGGGTGTGAGATTAATACGAAGCAATAAAAATGACACCAAAAAGCTACCAGGAATTAAAAATGAACTATAAATATAAAAGTGTTCAATAAAATACAAATTCAATAAGTTATTTTTCTGGAACACTGTTTTTTGGAATTCCATATCATTCTTTGGTTTTTACACCGAATTAATTAGAAATAACAAAATTGGTTCAGTTCTTCTGTTTATAGCTCAATATCTTTGATGATAACAAAATTGATCAGAAATTGATATGACAAAAATTATATCACTAATTTTGTTAAGAAAGAAGAAATTTTAAAAAACCAAATTTAAATAGTTTTATTCTTTAAAAAAACTGATTCGAATAATTAAAGATAAAAATTTTAAAGAAGTTAGTTAATTAATTGGTAACTAGCTTTTCGTTAAAAAAAATTTTTCAACATTCAAAATACGCTTTTTGAAAACGTATACAGTATACGGTATACTGATCATTGCTTCATTACAGTAACCTTCAAGAAATAGAATAACAAATAAAATGATAATTTCAGAATCTCGTATCGCGAAAAAACTTCTAAAGCTATTAAAAAAACGCAAATATCTGATAAGCAACGGTGTGACAAAAGAAATATTCTTTGAAAGTTTTACACAAAAAGTCTTTCCTGTTTTTTCTGCAACTTTTTTCCTTGCAATGCTTGAATGATTTTATTTTAGAATTAAATATGCAAAATTTATTATTTATAACAAAAATCTTTTATGACGTCCTTCTCCTCCACACATATATTCTTTCCTTGCATTGTTTTTCCTTGAAAGTCTGTTTTTTAATTGGAAAGAAATACTATACTTTTTTTTATAAAGGTTGCAAAAAATTTTTACAACAACAACTGTCTATTTCCTTTTACTTTTTTTTTCTTATTAAATATTTATGAAACATTTTATTTTTGTTTATCATAAAAAATATTTTTGGATTGCAAAAATTAAATTGATAAAAAAAATTTGTAACTTTGTTTAAAATTTTTGTTGAGTTAATTTTTAAGCTTTTGAGAAATATAAATTACAATTTTTATAAAATGAGTATTTTATTTATCATTTGTCAATAGTTATAATACTCAAAACAATCAATAGTTCTCCCGAATCTTCAAAAAAACTATAGCAAAAAAGGAAAAATCTCTAAAGTTAAAGCAGTTGTCAAAAAAAAGTTCCCCAACAAAAAAAATTACATATAAATATTTATTCAAAAACAGAAAAGTGAAAAATTGAAAAAATGACAAGGTGAAGAAATTTAAAAAAAATTGTTAGTAAAAAAAGATGAAAATATCAAAATTATACAGAAGTTTCAAAGTTTTTTCGAGCATTTTTGAGTTCTTTTTGCATTTTTAAAAGTTCACGAATTTTTTCAAATTTTGCAGGATCATGTTGAGTCATGGAATGAATTGCTTCAATTGATAATTTTCCATTTGGATCAAGAGATTGTCCAATTTTTACAACATTTGTTATATATTCCATAACCATGGAATTTAAAAGTTCAAGAGTTTCTTCATGGGGATTCTAAAAAGAGATATTTGATTAATACAAATACAGTAATACGTTTAGGACCCTAACAACAAAAAGTACCAAAAAAAGTTTTAAGGTAAATTTTAATAATAATCAATAAATTTTTTATATTCAAAATATGGCTCAATTTAATATTTAAAAAAATCAAACTAACCTTGACATCACCGAATCCGAATAACATTGATCGAAGTTCCCGACGAAAACTTGCAATTGATTCTGCTTTACTTTCTTTATCATCTTTTTCTTTAAATGTATAAAGTGAGGATGGATCAATTAATTTGTCCATTGTTTGATTGGATTAGTGCTAAAAACTAAAAACATTAGAGTACAATAAAAAAATAATAAACAGTTGCTAATAAAAAAACACGATAAAGATATCAAAGGCTCGATTATTTAACGAAATAAAAAGTCAATAGTGGAACATGAAAATGGAGATTGCATGGCAACAGTACCAAAATATCCCGAAACTATTTCTGGGGAAACAACTATATTTTTATTTAAATAATTTTTTAAAGAGATTTAGGTGAAAATAAATTGTGACAAAAGACTATTAACTAATTTTTTTTTAATTTAATTAAAATGAAATTTTTTTAAAAAGATATCCGAAATCATTAAGCAAGGTGGCACACTTTTTTGACCTCAAAAATAGACAATGCAAATAAAAAGTCTAAAAAAGTGCAAAAAAAATGATTTGTTTTTTAACTGTCCTAATAAATAACTGTTAAAATAATTGGAAAGTATTGCACAGCAAAATAAAAATATTTTGCTGTGCAATACTAGTTTTTCGTGAATTGTGTTTTACTCAAATTTGATGTTCAAAATTTTTTATTCGATTCGTTGCAGTTTTAAGCAACAAATTCGTTGATTTATTTGTCATGCATTTCCTTTTCTATAATAGGAACTGTTAATATGAAATAGAAAAGCAGAATTAAAAAATCATTGAAAAGCAAAAAATTTATTGTTTTCAATTTGAAAAATATGTTCTTGTTAAAAAAATATAGTACCTTGGCTTTAGAAAAAGAAAGATGTTCGCTTGATTCAGACGTGGCATTCAGTGATTCGTGACAGTTTTGTCCAACATTTTGGGAAAAGCTTGCTATGTGTTGTCCTTGACTTTTTTCATGGCAGGCAACGCGGTCACTCATCTTTCTTTTGTTGTCAAATTGCCATTGGCGATGCCGAAAAACATTTTCATTAGGCTTGCGTCATCTTTAAAAACAACCTTAGCGACTTTATACAAATTTTTGTCCCAAAGAAATAAATTAAAAGAATCCTGTGTTTTTTAAAAATATTTCCGGTATTTTCTAACCTTGTTGTGTTATTTTTCATTTGATTTTTATATGAAAATTTTTAGGTCACAATTTTCTTGGTGTTTTTTGAAATCAAAATATTATTTTTTAGTGAAAAATGGGAGATAATGAAGATTTTGATCACTCTGCTCGCAATAAGCGTAGACGTATTATTTCGCCTCCTGAAACTCCGGTAAGTCGTTCAAAAAGTGTTTGCGTTTTTTAATAAAGAAAAGAACCTTGCTAATTTAATACATTGTAGAAAGCCATAGAATCAAATGAAGATCATGAAAATAAATTTTTGCAAATTTTGACAGAAGCCGCTGTGTGTCACGATGATGAAATTGCTGAAAAGAATTCAATAATCAAGGAAATGATTGATGAAAACGAAAAGCTGAAAGCTAGATTGAAGGATGCCAAAAAGCGGATTCAAGATATCGCTTTGCTAGAATCCAAAGTAAAAGAAAAAGAAAAAACAATTGAAAAGTTTCAAATCATTGCTGACAGCAAAGAAACTATTATTAAAGAAAAAGAAGAAGCCCTCAGTTTAAATAAAAAACTTCAAATAAATTTTAAAGAAATGACAAAGAAATTTGAAGGTTCTGAAAAAGAAAGGGAAAAGATTCTAATGGACAATAAAAATCTTCAAGCTGAAAATTTCAATTTAAAAAAAGATTTGGATTATCTCAAAAAAGAAAAACAAACGGTTTTAGTAACTATTCGTGGGTTATATAATCATCTAACACCAAATAATAATCAATTATCAAATCAAACTACCCAACCACCACCACAATCACAACCACAATCCATACAACAAATTCGTCCATTACAAAATCCACAACAACAACTTCACCACCAACCTCCTCAAAATCAAACTCCAGGAATAACTGGAAATTCATTTCAACCAAATCAAATTCGTTCTGAAGAAATTCCTTTACGGACACAAAATCAAAATTCACAAACATCTGGTCAAACGTCAAAACCGCGTGTTTAAATGTTTAAAAAATTTCTATCAGTTTTCTTTTAAAATATTGTCCTCTTGCTTGCAAGTTAACTTTTTCTATATTATTTCATTTTTATCCATTTTACATGCAAAAACAACAACAAAAAATCAAATTTTTTCAATAGTGTTCTAAAAAAACAAGTTGCAAATTATTCATTCAAGCCTGTTTCGAATTTTAATCAATTTGTATATCAGTTTTTTAAATTTTAGAAAGAAAAGTCAAGCAAAAGTTGACAAAAAACTTTCAAATTTGAAACAAAGTTTAATTCCATTGAAAACTTTAAATCTTCAAAAATAAACTAATCATCAAAAATCTGTAAAAAGCATTTTGGAAACAATTTGTGACACCAGTCTTTAGCAAAAAGGTAATCATTCTTTATCCAATTACATATAAATTTTTTTAAATTGTTATTTTATTTTTGTGGTACAACAAGATTCAAAAAAATACAAAATATCCTCTTCATTTTTTATGGCAGCTCACGTGTCATTTTACTTCCTTTTCTTCGAATGCTTTGTCCCTTTTCCCGCTTTTCCAACTTTACACAAAAAAAATCAACCTTTATTACACAATTTACCACATTGACCAACAAGTGATTGAAAACTGCCAAGTGAATAAGCTTCGTTGACCTAGGTTGCCTTTTAAAGAACCACAGCAATCAGCAAGTTGTTGTCCGATCGACTCTACCAATTTATTCCTTGTCAATGTATATGCACAAAAAATCATGAGCTGTCCGCGCAAAAACTTCTTCCTTCCTGCCAGCTGCCCCTCATGGCATTTAAGAAAAAAATTAGCAATGAGAGAGAGAAGGAAAAGCGAGAGATAGGTACTATCATGAAATAAACACAGCTCATAACTTATGAGTCATAAGCGATATAAAAAATGTGTTCACAAAAAAAGAAGATGGAATGTCTACTTTCTCAGCTAAAAAAACCATACAAAACAAATCGTGCTTTCCGTTTTTTTCTAAAATAAAAAAAATGATATAAAAAGAGGCAAAAAAGATTTCAGTTTGAAATAGTCATTTTTAAAAAACAGTTTTTTTGTGTTTTTTAAAACAGCTTTTTTAACAACTTCTATCATGATATTTTTTAGGAAAAGATGAGCGATTCTCTTCCAAGCAAGCGGGTCAGAATTATATCCTCTCCTGAGACTCCGGTAAGTTAAAGCAAAAATTGGAATCCTCCGATGTGTTTTTTGTAGAAATATTTTTTTGAATCCCCTAGCCCTTCTCTCACACATACTTATTTCCTACCAAGTGATCCCTTAAGGCCTGACATTTTATTGTACCTTATCCACACTACCTCTTTGATCAGTGTTATTACGACTCGGAGAGTCGGAGTCAATGGGATTTTGAGAAACAATGAAAAAATTTTTTTGTCACCAAAAGTTGTAACAAGCCCCCCCCCCCGAAGCAGTTTATATATGATATATAATATAATATCATAAATAGACATAATTTGCGTCAAAAAAGCATTTTTATATATTTTACAAGTTTTTTTAATATCGGAGTCGACTCGATTGGAGCCTCCGGAGTCAGAGTTGGAGTGGACAAAAAGTAAAAAGCACAATACTGTCTTTGATCATGTGCTTTATGAATGAATCCCTCGACTCCAATTTTAAGCTTTATTTAACCTTTTTTCACATTGTAGATTACCACAGAATCAAATGAAGACAAATTTTCTCTACTTTTGAAAGAAGCTGCTGCATGTCACGATGAACAATTAGCTGAAAAAGAATCAACAATCAAGAGCCTTAGTTCCGAAAACACAAAACTAAAAGCTCAATTGAAGGATGCCAGAAAGCGGATTAAAGACATTGCTTCGCTTGAATCCAACTTGAAGGAAAAAGATGAAGAAATTTCAAAACTCCAAATCATTGCTGACAGCAAAGAAATTATTATTAAAGAAAAGGAAGAAGCCCTCAGTTTAAACAAAAAACTTCAAATAAATTTTAAAGAAATGACAAAGAAATTTGAAGGTTCTGAAAAAGAAAGGGAAAAGATTCTGATGGACAATAAAAATCTTCAAGTTGAAATCAATAGTATGAAAATGGAATTAAATTCTCTCAAAAAAGGAAAACAAGAAGTTTTGGACAGCAGCCGGGGGATATATAATTATCTTGAACGAAATTATATCCCGATGCAAATTATGCAACAGCCACCTCCACCACCACAATCCCTCCAACAAATTTATCCCTTACAAAATCCACAAGAACAACAACAACAAAATATTCGACAACCTCAACGCCAAAGTCAACTCCAACCATTTTCTTCTCCTCAAACTCCGAGAATGATGGGGAATTCCGTGCAATCAAGACATTCAAATCCAGTTCGTTCTGAAGACACTCTTTTACAGTCACAATATCAAATTTCACCAACATCTGGCCAAAGGGGAAAACCTCGTTTTTAAAAATTTAATTCTGCACTTTTGGACTTGCAAATTTGAGAATTCGTAAATCCATAAATACATTTTTTTATGTCTGTTTATATTCCCACGTCTGAATCAAGGCGAATTTTTGCGCTTTTAAACGGCTCGCCCGTTTTTGGCCGACCGGTTGTCTCATTGTGAGTGCGTCCGGTTACAGCCCAAAATGAGTGAAAAAGGTTCGAACCCCGTTGCGCGCATAAAAAATTATTTCTTCAGATTTTAATAAATAAAATAATTATTTATTAATCGCATTATAAAAAAAAGTTATTTAATAAAAAAACAAAATTTTCAATGGATTTTTTTAAAGTGGTAAAATAACTTTGTGGTAAATTGTGCTGTTGTACAGTGTTTATTGTTTGGTCAGCTGTATTAAAAATACTGAAAAATGAAAATTTTGGATTTGAAAATTGGGAGAGTGAGTAATACGTAATTTGAACATTTCAAGTTTTTAAAAAATCAAAAGATACAGTAATTTACGTGCAACCGGAGCTCAGATTTTTGTTTCTGCGTAATAATATTACGGTAACCCTACAGGTTTATACTAAAAATTAAAACAGAAATTTTATTCACAATCACAAAAAAAAATTTGTACATACTACAGTTTAGTAACTAAACATAAAAAAAAATAAAATCATCAACAAATTCAATAAGTACAAATTCAAAAAACGCATGCAAAAGTAAACAAAACAATATACAAAAGACCCTGAGATACAAATTAAAAAAATTGGTAAAAAATACAAAATTTCACAAAACAAATAAAAAAACAGAGAAATAGAAAAACAGATAACATAATTTTCAATCTTCAAAGCATACGAAGGATTGCTTTGGCATTTTCACCAGAGAGTTCAACAAAAGATTCATCGAGTTTAACAGCAGCAAGATTTTTGGTGATAAAGTCAAGGGCAGTTGAATGAATTTCTTCTTCATTGTAAATGGAGGAAAGATTTGCAAGGGTACAAGCAGTTGAAATATCAACAGAATCAATAATTTGATCATTGATAAAATGCTTGAGATCATTGATTGCAAACATTGTTGCAAAACATGAAAGTTCCATCATTTGATCAACTTCAAGATCGCGAACATTTGCAATTGTTTCAGTATACATGAATTCAAGGGCCTTTTGAACGGTAGCTGGAGCATAACCTTCAATATCAATTTTTGTTGAAGGTGAAATCCAATCATCTTGTTTGATCATTGCAGCTAAGCATGGTGAATGAAGATAGAGGATAAGCTTGTGAGCCTAAAAAATGTAAAGTACATTTGTACACTGTAACTAATAAGCTTTCCTAATAAACATACCTTGATATCTTCACCATCAACAGAAAGACAAACATCAGAAATTTCCATATTTTGATAAAGTTGTGCAATTTTGCCAGCAAGCTTTGACAAAACTTTCTTGTCTTCACCGCTATCTTCTTCATCGTCATTTCCTTCATCATCAAAAACAGACGAATTTTGTGATTCTTCAGGTTCAACTTCAGAATCTGCTGGAGGTTGACTTTCTTCAGATTCAGATTTCTTTTCTTGAATGAGCACTATATCATCAGCCAATTGTGTACGAACAACTTCACGACTTGTATCAGATTCATTGTCATCATAATTTTCAGAAGAAGATTCTTCAAGTGGAACAGAAGGATAAATTTTCTTTGGTTCAAACATTTCTCGATGAAAATCTTTTACTTCAACCTTACATCCAAAAGTGATGAATCGATTGTCATCAGATCCAGTACTAATAATTGGACGACGACAAAAACGGCGTTTTCCCCATGTTTGATGCTTTACACCAAATTCACCTTCCCATGGTGCTAAAAAAGATTAAGAATTACATATATCAGGTCGTTCCATAAGTTTCTGCGTTTTTTTATAGGGAAGAACACTTTGCCAAGTGTAACAAAACGCAGAAACTTATGGAACGACCTGATACATCATTGGTCAAAAATAACCTTACATTCAGCTATTCGACGACCAGATTCATCTTGAATATATAGATTATAGACGAGAGTGATGGTTTGATTATTTGGTGGTTCACAGAAAAGAAAATATGAGATAAATTCAGAATTTTCTTCATCATCACCATGTGGAAAGAGTCGAAGATAGAATTTAAGAGGAAGATATTGTGGAGTAACGTAAGAGGTGGACCAAAGTCTTTCCTATAATTTAAGTTTAATTAACAAAAAACGCAAGAGAGAGTTAAGTTGTCATGGCCAAAAAAACACAAAAAAAAATAAATAAAACAATAATATTTTTGAAAAAAATACATTGAAAATTTTATTTTTTTTATTAAATAACTTTTTTTTATAATGCGATTAATAAATAATTATTTTATTTATTAAAATCTGAAGAAATAATTTTTTATGCGCGCAACGGGGTTCGAGCCTTTTTCACTCATTTTGGGCTGTAACCGGACGCACTCACAATGAGACAACCGGTCGGCCAAAAACGGGCGAGCCGTTAGAAAAAGAAAAAATTCGCCTTTTCCTTTTTTTGATTCAGACGTGTTCCGTTTCATATTTAATCAAACCTTGAACCTACACATCGAATTTTTTTCAAAGAATAAGCACAATTTTGTGAGACGCTTGGCAAAGTGTTTCACCTCGAGAAATCAACTTTTTTTGTCGAGAGAATTTCAAAAAACGAATGCCAAAATGTCTCATAAAATTTGGCCTTCGTTTCGATGTGCCTAATTAATTTTCAATAAAAAATGTTACAATGGAACAATTTTAAATTTTTCGAAAAATTTCAACAAGCAAAAATTTTTAAAAATTGTTTTTGCTAAAATTTTTGTTTTTTTCTGTTCTTTTTGCCAACATTTAAAAACAACAAAAAAGTAGAAGATTCTGTTGAATTGGTAAATGCAAATGTTAATTTAGTTTCAACATTATTATTATTTTAAAGTTAATTAATTCTTTAATTTTTTTAGAACTATCAAGAAGAAATGGTATTACCGTGTCCAGTGTGTGGAAAGAAATGTGATATAGGAAAAACTCTTCCTCCATATGGTTCAGAAAGACATCGAGATATTTGTATTGCATTGGATGTTCCACAGGATACATTTGATCGAATTCAAACTCGACGATTTATGTGCTTTTCACATTTTGATGATGAAGAATTTTATTATGGAAAACGAAGGCTTAAACCTTCTGCTTTGCCGAGAGAATTAACTCCGCAAGAAAAAGAGTTTTTATTCAAATCAAATTTTAATCAATCTCGATTTCGACGAACTAAAGAAGGTTGGTAAAATTACATGTGCTTTTTATCTTAAGGTTGATGTTTTAGAAATGGAAAAATTATTGGCTGAAGAACGTGATGATGTACCAGCAATTGCTTCTTCCTCAGCGATGATTCAGAAATGGAAAAATGAAGATATAGCAACTGCTTCGTCGTCAACAGCAACAAATGATGTAAATGGAATATTCAGAAATATTAAACCTAAAAAGCAACAAGTTAAAGATCGTCCTTCTTTCAAAGCAAAAAAGGAAATGCTCTTGGGTAAGTTATAACGATATTTTATCTCCATAAGCGAGAGTTGAGAGTTGTGTGTGCTTTAGAATATGGGTATAGTAGAACTTTTTCGGAGGAATAAAAAATACAAAAAGCTGTTTTTGTACCCATTTAGTTACTTTAAATTACATGTATGTTTATTAAAGTATTAAATTTTTAGAATCTCCATCATTTTCATCATCTCATCCATATGCTAAAATTAAAATTTTGCGGCCTCCTGTCAACAATCAACCATCGACATCACAAGCAAGCAATAATGATTCTGGAACATTAAAAAGTTCAAACAATATTCAACAAGTTAAACCACGTTTATTTATAATAAAGAAACAACAACAATATTTACAACCAAATGGTATGCTATTAGTTAATTGTTTTAAAAAGCGTTACAGTAACATTTTTTTAGATATAAAACCTTCAATTTTTAAACCGGGCATGAAAGTTTTGGTGCCTTCTACTTACAAAACTCAATCAAAATCAGAAGCAAATTATGATGTTGAAGTTGGAACAAGTTCGGTCACAAATATGCTTCTTGAACGTTGCCTTCAATATTCTCAATTTAATCCAGTGGAAGATGATAATGGAGATATTAATGCTCAACCGGTGGACTCAACTTACAATGAAGAAGCTGAATCAATGACGAAGGATCCAATGACTATTCTAAAAGATATGGTAAAACTTGAAAAAACGTAACTTTCAAGAGTATTTGAATCTCTGTGTTTAAGGTTTGCATTTCTCAATAAATTGTTATCGTTTTAATCTTTTCGTCGCAAATTATAATCATTGGAGAGTGTTTTTAGTTTAGGTAGCAATTATCTCCATCGTTGAAGGAAGTAGAATTTTATTTTTCTCCAAATTAAAGCTTTTTTAAGATTGTGAAAAGTTAATTAACTTTAACATCAGAACACGCAGCTACCGTAATTGTTTTAGCTATTTCACAGTCTCAAAGTACCGTAACCTGATACACCCTGTATCATACAGGTTTCTGTACTTTTTATTCTGCAAAAAAACTATACATCATCAAATTTAAAATTATACTTTTTAATTAAGCTTTTTAGCGCGTATTATTCTTAGAATATGATTCATTAGATTTATTTTTGCATGTTTGTTAGAAGCAAAAGAGACATGAGATAATAGAAAAGACAGAAACTTTTGCACTTGATTTGACAAATTTAGTCATAAGCGTGGTGTAAAATTAATTACATTTTATCTTTACACTATTTTCTTGTCGTACACATTTTATTTGTTATTTGTTTTGTTGAACAATGCCAAATTTTAACAATTTAGAGATGACAAATAAAAACATTCAATCTGACACATTAGCAAGCACTTTTATCAAAAACAATGACAAATATTTTAACATTTTCTTCGAATATGCTTGTCATTTGAATACATAGAAGTATACTGTAAATGAACTATAATTGACACCATAGATAAAAGCTAATTTTTAATTAAAATTATATGCTTCAATAAAGGTTGAAAAGGGTATAACTATAGTTATTTCATAGATAAGAAAAAGGTTGTGGTAGTACTTCGAAGGTAGAAATAAGAATACTACTTTAATTTAGAGTTAATCATGAAATTCTATGAATTTATTTAATTTGTGTTTTGGGTACTAAAAATTGTTAAAATTAATTTTTTTATATTTTTGAATTCGCATAATATGTGTATTAAGTATTATTAAAATCCTCAAAAATCATATTATTAATTAGAAATTTGCGATTATAAAATATTAAATGAATTTAATGGAATTATTTCCATTTTTGGTACTTTTTCAAGTACTTTGCACAACTGCAATAAATCTTTCAATTTTTTATCACTGTTTTCAATTACTTAAATCCAAAAATATCCGGTTAAATACTTCCCCAACTTTATTGTTATTTATCGCTTATTTGGTTATTCTTTCTTCAAGTACGCTAATTTATTGTTGTTATCTTTTAATCCTTTGGAGAGGTGATGAAATTATAACTAATCAAACAACAATGTACCTATTTGGATTTTTGTCATGGATTTTGTTAATCTCAAATCCAATTTTTGAATTTTGTCTTTGTATTGAACGATGTTTAGCTGTTTGTTTTCCATTTCAATATAATATTAAATGGAAAAGTCGAATTTGCATAAGCACTATTTCCGCAATAACAATTTATATCCTCTTAAACTTTTGGGTGAATGATTTAACTCATTTGCCAGAAAATGCCGAAGTGCCATGCCGATTTTTTACTTGCATAATTTACAGCTTTAAA
Organism: Panagrolaimus sp. LJ2414; assembly: GCA_024447195.1. Taxonomy (NCBI): domain Eukaryota; kingdom Metazoa; phylum Nematoda; class Chromadorea; order Rhabditida; family Panagrolaimidae; genus Panagrolaimus; species Panagrolaimus sp. LJ2414. Next base: position 177,067 of record JAMRXY010000278.1, read on the forward strand.
GATCGATTTGTTGTTGAATTTAAAATATTCGTTTCTGTCATGGATATTTTGGCAGCCGTATCTTTGATAATTTTAATGAAATTTAAAATTTCAACAGAAAATTCAATTGGAAAATCATCCAAAAATCGAGTTATTCTTATCATTATTTTTATTACTATACTGCTTGAGTTTACACCTAATTTAATTGATTTTATTATCAGTAAAGTAAGTACCAAGAAGTTTTTAAGAATTATCATACCGTAATTTACATTTTAGTTTACAACTCATGGTTTAATAGATTTCATTGGTCCTTACCGTACAACTATCAGTTCATTGAATTTGTTAATTATTATCATTTTATATAGTCGGGTCCTGAAAAAACCTTCCAGTAAAGTTCATACCGTTAACCCAAATACAGTAAGCACTAAAGTATATACTATTACTTAATATTTTAATAAATTTTTTTGATTTTTTTTGGCGTTCATAAAAAATACAGCTAAAACAAAAAAATATAAACAAAACCTAACCAAAGTAAACTTTCAAAACAGATTGCTGATTGTCAATTTGAATTTCATTCAAGAAAATCTTTACGAAAGAAGGTGGCGGTTAACGTATTTTTAAATCAATGATTTTTAGGTTTGTCCAGCACACCTGAACATGGAATAAATACGTAAACCGCTGTCTCTTTAACTCCAAAAGAAACTGTAAAGCGATAAAGAAGGAAATCATTTTTATCAAATCAAGATTTAAATACGCCAAAAAGGTTAGGTGATATGAATCCAAATATAATAATTTATTGTTATGTATACAAATAGAGTGAAACAAGTCTCTAATTTTTGTTTAATTACAGTTGTAATACTAAAATTAAAAAATTTTAAAAAAGGCAAACGAAGAAAAAGATTACACGTTTTTTAATATGTTATTATAATCAGTAGTTACAGTTGTCTTGACTTAAAGAAATCAAAATTAAGAGGATTCCGCAAACGTTCATAGTAAGATATTTTCTCAACATATCTAAAATGTTAGAAATACATTAGACATATACACTTTTTTTCTCTAACACGACAGTGATTGTCTATTTTATGCATATTTTTAAAAATTCAGTGAATTAAATTTTGCATAATATGCTCATATTATCATATATGATAATTATATATAATCAAACGCGAATTCGAAATAATAACAGATTCGTCTTAAAAATGGCCAAATACATATATTGTCGAAATTAAAAACCCGAAATTGCCATTTACACGTAAATGGCAATTTCTTAATGTAATTTGTAAAGCATTATGAAAAAAAAAACTTACGGTTGAAAGTTGTCAACAATAGTGCCTACAAACAAAATATTACAATTTTTATCTGCAATGAAATATAAGAATGGATGATCAGCTAAAAATTTAATCTCTGGCTCTGGAACAATACGGCCAATTGCAGGAGCAGATGGTCTGCAAGTTAAAAAATCACTTTTATCACCCTTTTCAAAAACCTGAAAATCAAGAATTTTATTTGTTCAAAAACCTTTTTTAAATTAGCGTAATTAAAATTATTAAAGTTTTCAGGTAAAGAGAAAAATCAAACTTTTATCGATGCATTATGAAGTACACATTTTATTAATAACGATTTTTCTGGAGACAAATTTGAAAAATCAGCAATCGACGAATTAAACGCATTTGTCATTCCAAGATTTTTTAAAATTTGTGTTACATCAAGATGAAAAGTTTGCTCAAACCGTGGCAGATTTACCTTAAATTATACTCCTTTAAAAGTATCTACAGTGATGTGATACAAAATTATCGAAAAATGTTGAACTCGACAACATATTAGAAATTTATCTACAAAATTTGCATAGTTTGCAAGATTAGCTAAATCGTGTAATAAAGATGGACGAGGGCCCGATTTTCATGGCCATGACCCGGTCCCTGTTATTTTACTGAGGCACTACCCGAGAGGTCCCATTTCTGGGACTGTCCCGGGCTTTTAAAATGCACTGGGCCCTCGTACATATCTATATCTTGTAAACAGTTTAAAAGGATTCGTTAGCCAAAGAAATATGATATGTCATATCCTTACATACATAGTAATCACAGCGGAAGAAAAAAACTGTAAACTTACGTAACAAATTTTCTTTTTCCGATTTTTTGCAAGCTTTATTAACGTTGAACCATTTAGCTTTTTTAGAACCTCAAATAATCCAAATCTTTCTTTTGGTAATATAATAAACAATTTATGTTCATCCCCAAAGTATTCAAGCCCGACAACTTCATAGTCTTTTGCAGCTTCATATAAGAATTCTGTTTCCCAGTCAGTTTGCATCATATAAACCTTAAATTACTTTTTAATGTATTTGCAATGCAAATTCATGCAAATTTTGCATAACAATACTACCACTCACGTAACGAAAAACGCCTTCTGAAACATAAAATTCTTCGGGTGTAGAAAAGGGTCCTTGTGCACTAAATTGGTTTAAGAAAGCTCCTTTAAAGGGAGCGTGCGAGAAGGAAGAAATTTTTTTTGTTGTTGGCCCGTCCTCCCACCCCGAAAGCTCTCTACTACTTGAATAAAAAAATTTTTAGTAGAGAGCTTTCGGGGTGGGAGGACGGGCCAACAACAAAAAAAATTTCTTCCTTCTCGTACGCTCCCTTTAAAATGTATGGCATTAATTAGCATAAATATTTTATCATCTGCTAAAGCCCCGGGAGGAATCATTTCTTTGATTAAATTTTTCGTTTCTGCTTTTATAGTATCATTGATCTTCTATAACATAAATTATAACAAAATTTATCGTATTTTTGAGCTCAAACATCTCTAATGTCATTATAATAATCCATGGATTTTATTTCTCTGCCGTAATAATTCTTAATAAAATTGATAAACACATCAGAAATTTCAATATCTTCGTTTATATACCATCTATTCACAAATGATAAAGATGTCTGACTTTGTAGCTGTTTCCAAATTTTTGAGAAATATTCATTCAACTTTTTTGCTCCTGGGTTTTCTATAAAATTTACCCAATTAAGATATACAAAAAATATGAATAAAAACTTTCCCCCTGTTAAAAGTTTTGCTATTTGTGTTGCAGTATCTTCCGATGCACCATTGTAAATGATTGCCAAGTCAATACTTATTGAGAGTGGAGATAATATCAGAGATTTTAATCCACTTATTTGCGTTTGTCGAAGGAAATTTAAAGCAAAATCTGCTTGTTTTTCAGCAAAAACTTTCCCTGATTTACTCATTTTGTCAGTACATATGTGAAATATAAGCTGAAAATACTTAGATAATTTTATCAAATAAAATATAAATTACCAAGAGACGATGAAAAAAAACAATGGTCATTGTTAAAAAAAATTATTCCGCATGGGACTCATCAAACCAAAGTGGAAATTTTGCGAGCCATTTCGGCATTCGTTACGATTTCGTTTCTGATGTTACATACATGAATATGAAATTTTATTTTATCCTTCATACCGCATATTGGCTTCATCAAAATCTTGAATTTTATTTCCAAAAAGTCCGAAAAGAAGATATCCCACGACGAGTTTTCTACAGTACCATCTATTTGGCCTACTTTTTTCTTGATTAGTTTTTTGAACATTCAATCATTGGTATAATTAGACACAACTCTATTTTCTTTTTAATTTTGTTTAAGTTGGAGCATTGCTTTTATTCCTTGAAGGAATATTACTCTTCGTTTTCCATGCTTCAAGATAACTGTATTTCTCTGGAAAAACAAATACTCCATTATCCGAGTAATTTTACTTTTATAAATTAAATTTTTTCGAAATTAAAAATATAAATTTATCTATCATTTTTATTCCTAAATTTAACCATAATAAAGCTTATCACAAAACAAAGCTTGAAAATTATTAAAAAAAGCTATTAATAAAAGGTCATATATTTAGATACTATTAATTGGTTTTCCACAGTATGCAGCCAAATTAGCTTCTCGGAAAGCTTCAGAAAGTGTTGGATGTGGATGACAAACTCGAGCAATATCTTCTGATGAAGCACCATATTCAAGAGCAAGTGTCGCTTCAGCAATCATTTCACCAGCATTCTAAAAAACATTTTTTTTAAAAAAAGGATGAATAAATCTAAAACACTTACAGGTCCAATAATATGTACTCCAAGAAGTCGATCAGTTTCTTTATCGCTGATTGTTTTAACGAAACCTTCTTGATCGTTGTTTGTTTTTGCACGAGAATTTGCTGCGAATGGGAATTTTCCAATTTTATAAGAAACATTCTTTTCTTTAAGTTGTTCTTCAGTTTGTCCAACCCATGCAACTTCAGGATGTGTATAAACAACAGATGGAATGCAATTGTAATCCAAATGGACTGGTCCACCGGCAATACCTTCAACACAAATAATTCCTTCATCTTCAGCTTTATGAGCAAGCATTGGGCCTTGAATGACATCACCGATGGCATAAATTGATGGAACAGAAGTTTGATAGCGATCATTAACTTGTACACGACCACGTTCATCGGTTTTAAGGCCAACATTTTCAAGTCCAAGATTCTTTGTGAATGGACGACGACCAATAGCAACGAGAAGAACATCACATTCAAGCTAAAAAAGGAATAAAATTATTTACAAATAACAAAAAAGGTTTAAAAAGCTTTTTATGGCATTAATAAAGTCAGACTGCCATTTTTTGGACGCAATATTAAAGACAAAATGTTTAAGATAAAAACTTTTAACATCTAAAACACGTGTTTTGGTTTTTAGTTTAAAGCGTAAAAAGTTGTAGAGAATATTAATGGAATACGGTAAGTAAAAACTACCGTACTCATAAAGCAATAAACACTTCTTTATCCCTATCGTAAAATATAAAACGTAAATTTTTCTGCATAAAATGAGAAAAGAAAGTACTGTACTCGCAAAGTTAATGGCCAATTTTTGCAATCGAAAGTAAAGTTCCAAAAACTCATGTGTCCAAAATTGCAACCCGAATATATTTGCGAATACATTGAACTATACAGTACTCAAATACCACTAATCAAAAAACACTTACATCTTGTTTCTTTCCATCTTTTGCACCTTCAACGGAAACTGTAATTGTTCCACCATTGTCTTTAGCAGCAGTGACTTTAGTATTCAAAAGGAATTTGAATCCTTGTTTTGTAAGACTGCGTTGGAAATTCTTTGATACTTCTGCATCAATTCCCATACCACCAACATGACCAAGAAATTCTACAGCAGTTACTTCAGCTCCAAGTCTCTGCCAAACACTGCCTAATTCAAGTCCAATTACACCTGCTCCAATAACAATCATCTTCTTTGGGACTTGTTTTAGCGAGAGAGCTCCAGTTGAAGAGACAATATTTTCTTCATTGATAGTGACACCAGGGAATGGGGTAACTTCTGACCCAGATGCAATCAAAATATTTCGGGTATTAATAGTTTCAGTCGATCCATCTTCTTTATTCACAGTGACCTAAAAATATAGAAAATAAATCAAACATTAGACTAAAATGGCCAAAACAAAATCACTTACTTCATTCGGATTTGTGATAGTTCCATGACCTTTGACTCCAGTGACTTTATTAGCTTTAAAAAGCATTGCAATACCACCAGTTAATTCTTTGACAGATTTTTCTTTTGCTTTTAACATTGTATCAAGATCGAGTGAGACTTCTCCAATAATACCTCGAGCTTTAAAATCTCCATGTTTAGCAAGATGATAGAAATGTGAATTGTTCAACATTGCTTTGGAAGGAATACAACCAACATTGAGACAGGTTCCACCATAGGTCATATCTTTTTCAACACAAACTGTCTTCATTCCAAGTTGGGCAGCTTTAATTGCAGCAACATATCCACCGGGACCACTACCAATTACAACCAAATCAGCATCTAAAAAATGTTAAGTGTAAAATTATAATATAATATTATTATTAAGTTCGATTAAAAATATATTCGTCGTCTTTCCACAGTTATTTGAGCAAACATCGAAAATTTTTAAAAATTTTCGACTTAAAAGTTGCCAATGGCTTCAAATCCTAATATCAACTTATACATTAGTGGCACATGATATCGCCAGATACTCTTACCCAAAATGTGCGTTTAGTAAAAAACGAAAATTCTCAACTTTCAGATTTGAAAATCTTTAAATGCATACAAACTTAAATTTTGCATATTAGAGCAGCAGCCGATATCATGTGCTGCTTATCAAAGCTGCAATTGTAAGTTTGAGATATAAGGTTGCTTAATATTTGCAAAAACATGTTTTAAAGGTATTAAAAATCAGACAAACCATATATTTTGGATTACAACAAAAATTATGTTCCATGAAAAAACTATATGTATAAGAAAATCCATACCTTGTTTGCTGCTGCTAAAAGCCCGCAATGAAATATTCCATAAAGGTTGTCGGGTGAGAAGGGTATTTCGAGCAATAGAATTCATTATATATTTAACGTTTAAAGATCAGATATGTCGAATCTGTTGCAAAAGCAAAATCCTCTTCGAAAAGCATGGAAAAAAAATTTTACGACAAAAAGTCATCATTGTTGAATGAAATTTCCATTTTGCCAAAGTTTCATTGAATTTAAATTTTAGACACAGGGCCTGTTTAACAGAGCAGACAACTTTTTTTTATCGAAGAAATCTAAAATTTGTTTTAAAATGGATTATAAAAAATGCAGCAAATAAACAATCATGATCCATGATTATTAATACAAGAATCAGATAGAAATCTCAACCTTTTGTTTTATCGTGAACTTTTGGAGAGAAATAAAAGGAAGTTTTTTCATGTTGCGACAAAGTTGAAACAGTTACAATAAATGACTTAAAATTTTGTTCATTTAACATTTATTATGTCTTACTAAAATCAATTAATTACTCTACATTGTTTTATTTGATATATATATATAGCTCAGTCGGTAGAGTCCTTGACCGGTAATCAAGACGTCGCAGGTTCGAGTCCTGCTTGGAGCATTCGTTGAGGCAAAATTTTTCGGTTATTTTTCGTATGATTTTCTGACTAATATAAAAGTTTCTCTGCAAAATGTTATATCAAAATATTTATGCAAAAGCAACGTTCCACGCTTTTTAATTAAAGCAAATGTGAAACGTGGTTGTGTTTTTATCAGGTTTGATAAATATGTAATCTACGCCTTCGTTTTTGGAATAATTTATAAGGTCACAATGTTCCTGAAGAATTACAGAAAAGGCAGTAAAACCCGTTTAAGAAAATTATCAAACTAGAAAATAATAGATTTTGACAAAAATTCATGAAAACGGAACAACATGTTTTAAACTGTAGCACTTTTTGAATAATTTATTTTAATTGCACAGGATTAAAATGGTTCACTACTCATGTTTTGAAGGGTATAAAAAGAAAATATGAAAGTTAAAATAACCATAAACATCTGTTAGGGTAGTTTTAAACAGTTACCGTAGAGGTAATGTGGAATTTGTTAGTGTTATTTTTATTTGCTATTTATTGCCCTGAAGGCAGTTTCTCAGCAGTTGTGATAGCAGATGCCAAATTTGAAAAAGTAATTTAAAAAAATTTATTTTTAATTAAAAATGATTTCCTTTAGGCGAAGAATTTGTTTCGAGGTGTACTTCAACCTGATCAAGTTGAAAAAACTGCATCTCGGCTACAAAAGTTAAGAAGCTTACAAAATAATGGAAAAGATTCAAACACAAACAAAAATTTTGGTGCTGCCAAAATGTCTTCATTTAACAAAGGTTTAAACTTTGCTCAACTTGAATCAAATCCAAATGAAATCAACAATGACCCTGGCCTTGATGATGTTTTATTTGCAGGAGATATTCTATTAACCGAAAAACAATTGGATCGTCTTATTTCTGCTGCTGAAAAGAATGATCGAGAAAAGCGACAAGCTGTTGCAGGAATTTACGATATTTTTGATAAAACTAAACCAATTTTTTATACTTTTGATTCAACATATTGTAAGAAATGAACCAACCCAAAATTTGCATAATCTTTTATCCCTAATTCTTATAGCAAATGCTGTTTATCGAAATCTTTTCCGAGAAGCAGCAGATTACTGGAATGCTTACACGTGCCTAAATATTACTGAAGGAATCGGAGAACAACAAATTCGTGTCATTTCTGGGAGTAATTGTTGGAGTGTACTTGGAAATGCACATAACCCCTCAGGGCAACAACTTTCAATTGGAGCCGGATGTGAACGCTTTGACACTATTCTTCATGAAATGGGGCATGCACTTGGATTTCATCATACCCAAAATCGTCATGATCGAGATAATTATATCCGAATCACTATCAATTCCAGTTATCCAACTTATGCTCAATACTGGAAAGTCGATGAAGCAAATAACAATAATTTTGGGCTACCGTATGATTTAGGATCAATTATGCATTATGAATCAAGTATGAAATGAGTTTTAAAAACTAATAAAAATAATTACATTTCAGGACCACCAAATGGCCCAATGGCTGCAGTTGATGAAACGAAACAGTACGTTGTAGGTGCAAGGGATAAAGTGGCATTCAGTGATTTCAAAATGATGAATATTCTTTATAATTGTCAAGGTATTGATTTTTATTACAGATGAAGATTAATGCTTTGTTGGACCTTCTTACTTCTATATTTTTTTCAGAATCCTGTCCATCAGGTCCAACATGCCAACATCAAGGATATCGTAATCCCAAAAACTGTAACGTTTGTGTTTGCCCTCGAGGCTTTCAAGGCAATGATTGCTCTCAACCTCAATTTACAAAAGACACCAATGAAACCTGTGGTGGCATGCTCATGGCAGAATCACATTTACAAACAATTAACAGTTCAATTGATTCATATTCAACAGCCTTCCTTCGAAATGTTGCAACATGTTATTGGCATATTCAAGCCCCTGAAGGCAAAACTGTTCGTGTCAGATTTAATTCATACAATGGCACTCAGCCATTGGCAAAACAAGAAGTATTTGCACCATGTTACGCGTTTGGTCTTGAAGTTCGGACAGATAGTTTTGAAACTATTGGAGCACGGGTGTGCCGTTCTGATATGGTCAATCCAACATTTGAATACAAATCAAAATCCAATTATGCCATTGTTGCAGGACTTACAAAATATTATGCCGTTAATTTCAGTTTTTCATATTGGTACGTCGATCAACCAAATTGTGAAACGAAAGATGAATTGTAAAGTTTTAAAGAAGTTTTTATATTGTGATGTACCATTATTTGCTGTTATTTTTCTTGTTCTTGTTACAACTAATCTTGTTATGCGAAAATGTGATTAATATTTTTATTTTTTTGGGTTAATCTGCTCAACATTGGAAAAAAATTTGACAATATTGGAATCTATAGCAAAAAAAACGTAGGAAAAATCAGTAGAGTTTTCAACATTGTTCAAAAAATTGCTTGTTTTATCTGAGATTTATTAGAGTTAAAAGCGGTGAAATAATTAATCTTCAAACAAAAGTTCCAATAAAAAGAATATCTTTTATTTTTATGTCTTCAACATCTTCAGTTGAAACAATAAAATACAAAAATGGATGATTTGCATTAAAGAATCCAGGTGATGACATTGCTTTTGGGGTTGCAATTGTTGCGGCAGAAGCTTCAGTGCCATTTTCATCAACCTTTAAAAATTAGGAATTTTAAGGTATGAGTCTTAAATTTTAATGCTGTGTGAGAAGTTTTCTTAGAATTTTATGCTTGAGCAATCACAAATGAAGGCAAAAAATTTGCATAAACTTACTTTGATAACAACTTTGTGCAAAGCTTTACCAATTTTATGTGTCCCGTTTAGCATTTTTGATAAATCACATTTCTCATTAAAAGCATCAGAAATTCCAAATTTTGAAAAATATTTTGGAAGATCAAGGCAAGTTTCAGTATCGATAACAGGAATTGTAACACCAAGTTTTTTGCTCTTTTGTCTAAAAAAGCTTTTATTAAGAACACACTTTGGGATAAAAATGTTGCCCTAAAATGCATTTTGTTGATAGATAAATACCGTGTTGTAATATCTAGAAAAAGTTTAAAATCCAGTTTTTTGATCAAGTGAACCAGGCCATTTTTGTTTTCTGGAAGAACAATAAACATCCAAACTTTTCTATTTTTATATGGAATTCCAAGAGCACTCCAATCTTCACCTTCCCGAAAATTCCAATCCCCATTTTCTGGGTATGACGAAATCATTTCAATCTCGCGTTCTGGATTTGAATAAAACATTTCTTTTTCTCGATCATCAAATGGCTTTTCCCATAAACCTTGAAAATGTATGGCATTTATTATTGCCAGAACTGTTTCAGGCCCAATATCATCAGGAGTAATAATTTCGTTAATCATCTTATTTGTTGCAACTGATACAAAGTTGTTTATTGCCTAGAATATGCAAATTTATTAAAATTATATTAATCCAGAGATATATCTCTATTTACTTCAGCAGACACAAAATTATCAGTAAAATCTATTTCTTGCAATTGATTATGAAAATTATCAGTTACTATTTTTTGATAACTGGATAACAATTTTAATCCTTTTTGAATAAATATTTTGTTGGCAACATTTACTTTGACAGAATTCTCTTCTTCCTCATGTTTAACAGAATTTTGGCTTTTAACAAATCTTGAGTAATACTGTATAATTTCTTCATAACTTTTATCTAAATAACTTCTTTGACAAATATTTATATCTATCGAATTTGAATATTTACTACAAACCTTTTCCAATACAATCAGCTATTTGTTTTGCAGTATTATTATTAGCACCAACATAAAGCATAGATAAAACATTTAAAAGTGATGACGGAGAATAAACAATTGATTTTGTTGAAGCATTTAGATGTGATAAAAGATCAAAGCTAAATTTTACTTGTATTTCTAAACTCATTTTTAAAACTAACAAAAAACCCAAATCGGTAGAAAATGAAGTGTATTTAAATTTAATTGCAGGCAAAACGGAACAAAAGGCCAAAGCATTGTATTTTACCATAACTAATTACTGTAGTTTGAAGTTTGTGTATTTTAATTTAATGGTAGGTTTTTAACGGTCTTTATTCAAAGCATATAACACATCAAATTTGTCCATAAAACCACATGAAAACGTGTTAAGAGACGATATACGACAGGATTCGAAAATTGTGTTACATGAAATTTTTAAATGAAATTTTTTGTGGTCCATTCGATTATACTAGATGAAAAAACATTATTCTGAAAGTTTTGGGCCGATCTATCTCGTACTTTTGATTTCGGAGTAAAGTAAAATTAGGAAGAAAATTATTCAACAATTTTAATTTAATATTTTACTGCTGCTTTTTCCATTTTTACAGTATATGAGATCAATCTTGGATAAAATATGACACAAAGAATTGTACAACTTCCAATCACAACCAACTCAAACACCCATAACCAAAATGGTCCTGATACCGTATAAATAAATCTGAAAAAAAGTTTTATTTTTCATTTTCTCCACCAACAAAAATTTGCATACGTAACAAGAATAGGTCCAACAATGCTTAATATTTGTCCAGGAACTTGAAAAATTCCTTGCCAGAGGCCTTGCTTAATTGGACCTAGGACTTTTGAATAAAGGATATCCAAATTGATAATAGCCAATGGCAAGGCAATTCCATTTGCTAAAATAATAAAAAGTGCAAATACAACCATATTTATTCTTTTTGTTGATTCACACCAGGCATATGCAACATTACATCCAACCAATTCACCCGTTTGATTTAATGCAGCAATTGAGGCAATGGCTTCTTGTTCTGTAAAAAATCAAATTTATGCAAATTTTTCTTTTAAATCGGAAAAAAATTTTGGAATTCCAAAAATTACTGTAAAAGCTACATAAGAAAGAACTTACGTGAAAAATGTACAGGTGCCCCAACTTCATGGGAATATGGAATTGTTGAAGACAAAAACCACCATGGAAATGTCATAAGGTAATATAAAAAGGATACCCCTAATCCGAAGATAAGTGCAACCCTTTCAGAAATTCTGTAATATTAATTGTTAAGTAAATTTTAAAAAATTTAACAAAAAATTTTACTTTTTAACAAAATTACATCGAATATAAATGATGGAAAATGCAAGAGTAAAAATGCCCATAATTGCTGCCAAAATTGATTGATACAAAATCAGATCTTTGCTGTTCAACTCAAAAATTGCCATTGAATACGGTATTACGATACTGTAAAAAGTAAGTGTTTATTTCAGATTCAATTGTTTTAACATTTTTGATTTTGCCGTAAGGCTTTTTTTATCATACCGAAGAATAACTTACGCAGAGGTAACAAGACCATGGATGTCATAGGTAACTTTTGTGATAATCAAAATGATAACAGCAACTTTATCATATTTAACTGTTTCAACAGCCTCTTCAACATCAGATGAAGAAGGATCAGAATGAGATCCAGATTTTTGGGTCATTTGGATATCTTCTTTTTCTTCACACTTTATTTTCTTATCTTCTGTTGTTGGAATATGCAAATTTCCGTTAAAGAAAAATAAAAGCAATAAAACCCCAATGATAGAAGTGATCACAGTTACAAACATTGGAGCCGTAAACATGTTGAAATAGATGCCAAGGAATAGACTTAATCCGGGATATTTTATTAATGAAAAAAGCATTTGAAGAACTAAAAAGAAAGATTGGATTTCTTAATTTTATTTAAAAAAGTAGAAAATGCCAAAAAACAGCATCTTTAGAATGGCACTTTTAGAATATCAGAAAAAGTGCCAATGAAGGTAACAAACTTTTCATAGAAATTATGTTAAGAAGCACTTACACGGTGCAATAATTCCACCAATTGCCATGGCAAACATTGCCAAACCGAATGCCTTTCCTCTTTCAGATTCTGTTGTTGCCATTGAAAGATGTGTTCGATAAACACTTCCAACCCCTCCGGCAATTCCATTCAAAGCTTGAAAAATGATTAATAATACCACCGCAGCATTAACATTTATTTCAATTCCGAAATAAAATAATGCTGCAATTATTGTTAAAACCTTTGCGGCAATTAAATGGGGCCTAAAATGATATGATAAAAGCCATAAAACGAAATTAAAACAAACTTTGTTGTTGAAAATTTATTTACTGAAAATCCTGCGATAATTGAGGTAATGACAAAAGTAAGAGCAAAAGTGCCTTGAAGAATGCCAAGAGCAGTTTCTGTTATTCCAGGGTCAATCTTAAAATTTAAAATTTGCATAAATTTGAGTAATTAAATTTTACAGTAGGTCATCTTAGCAAAAAATGAAAACTCACAAATTTTATATATGGCCATAAAATTGAAACAACATTTTGGATGAAACCCAAAAATATCACAAATGTTGCGACATAAATTGATTTCCAATCAGTTTTGGTATTTTCTTCATTTTTCAATGTCAGAAAAGACAACAATTTTTTTATTCTTGTAGTCATATTTTTTAAATTCGTTTCAAAAATAAAATTTTTTTAAAAAATTTTTTAAGAACACTACAAAAGAAAAAATTTTGCTAAAAGAATTGGTTATTTATGAATAATCGAAAAAAAATTTTTGCTTTTGCGAGGAAGAAAAGCCTCGCAAACGTGAACTAATAGGAATTTCTTTGTTTTTTACCGCCTTTTTTTAAATATGCGGCATACTGTAAAATAAACAAAGATCAACCCACATCATTTTTAAGGTTTTTGCAATAACAATTCAGTGATTCATCTGTTTATTTATTTAATTAAAATGCTATTTATGCAAAAATAACTGTTGTAGGAAAAGTTAGCAGAATGATCAATTTATTTTACACACACAAGATATTTATAGACAATTAGAGCATTGTGATAATTTACATATTTTACAGTTTATTCTCCAACACCTTCCCTTAGTTCGAAGTTGGATGATTCCAAGCGAGAACTACTTTTCACGTCCTCAAGATTAACTTTTGCAATATCCCAGCCTTCGCTTAGATTTTTAACTTCTTCACCAATGCTTTCAAAACTAACGAGCTTCAATTGAAGATCTTGTGTTACACGAGATAAACGATCAGTTCCACGTTTATCAACAGGTTTATTAGCTTTTAACGTTTCATCGATTACTCGAAGACAAGCTTGTACACCACGAATATCTGAGAGACATGCTTTCTTGACAGCTTCTTTATTTCTACTTGCTTTACGATGTTGAGTTCGAAGATGTTTAACACGACTAGCAGCTGTTGAAACTTTTTCAACCTTTAAATTAGTTGATGGTTTACATTCGTCTTCACGAATCATTTTAACTTCATGTTTAACATCTGCTTTTCGCAGTTGTTTACGATGTCGAATTCCATGTTCTTTAATGCTCGACACTTCCTTCCCTAATTCGACAACGGGAATCTTTTTAGAAGTTTTGGCTTTTTCACCCAAAACTGCACCATCTTGCCAAAAATAATCACTTTTGACTTCCAAATGCTTTATCCATGGTCGCCCGAGAAGAGAATAACCATCATTGTTGCTAACATAAAGACGAAGTTCAGAAACTTTCCCATCATATTCAGCTTCAACCAAGCATTTCCCAATAATATCAATGGCTTTCCCATTGTATCCAACAAGTTCACGCTTTTGCATTTGCAACTTTGGACGACCCAACAAATCCCAAATATGCTTACCAACGACTGAACAAGAAGCACCCGAATCATGTTGAAATTCAACTTGCATTCCATTAACTTTTACAGGAACAATCAAAGGTGGAACCATGTCATCTTCTTCATTCAACGCTTTCACGGTTAACAAAAACTCTGGATTACTGTCATTGTCATCTTCGTCGACCTCCTCGACTAGATTTTGTTTTTCGTTTTTAGCTTTTCGCTTATAACAACACTTTTCAAAATGACCAACCTTTTTGCAGAATCTACATTCTTCATCTTTTGCAGGACATTTAAATTTTGAATGTTCTTTGCCACATTGACCACAACTTTTTGCATGACTTCTCAATGCCATCAGAGACGATGAAGGTTTTTCAACTTGAATAATTGCATTTGCTGCTTTTTCATGACTAAGATATGTATCGACCAAAGATTGAAGTTCTTTTACAGTATCCAGTTTTACTCCTGGTTTTAACAAATATCTTTGAAGGTCATGATTTCTCAATCCCCGAAGGATATCGAATACAATATCTTTATCATCTTTATAATCGCAATCAGCAGATAATGCAGCCATATGACGAATATACTCTTGCTCTGATTGCTCAGGTTTTTGCTTTTCAGAAGACATTCGAAGACGAGCAGTAAATGCATTTTTGGTTTTAGCGAATTTCTCGCGCAAAGTTGCAATTAATTCAGCGTAACTTTTCTTCCGTGGCTTAGTTGGATGGCACCATTTAACGAGATTTGCAAAGGTTTCGTGACCCAAAGCTTGAAGTAAAACAAACTTCCTTTCAGCTGCTGTTTCATCAAGACCTTTTGCATCAAAATATGTTTCAAGGGATTCCTCCCACATATCCCAATCCATGGATGAATTGTATGCTTGAGGTGGCCAAATTAAACCAGGTGGGACATGGACATTCTGAGTCACTGTTGTATTTGTTGTTTGTGGCTTTGTTTCACCTCCAGTCATAGTTGAATTCGATGTACTGCTCGAGCTACTCGAAGTACTTGTTGTAGATCTCGATTTACTCGAAGATCCCGTATCCGTTGAAGTTGAGCACGATATGTTGTCGTCTTCCACGACTCCCGAGGTTCAATCAGCAACACGCTCGTCACCACTGTTGTAGGAAAAGTTAGCAGAATGATCAATTTATTTTACACACACAAGATATTTATAGACAATTAGAGCATTGTGATAATTTACATATTTTACAGTTTATTCTCCAACAATAACAAATAAAAAGAAAATCACAGTTCACTTTTTTTAAATTTTTTGTTTGTTTTAATTTTGTTTTCTCAATAAAAAAAATGGTAGCAAAGTAAATCAAATTGTTATTTACCTGACGACATTAAATGGAATGAAAAATGATGTAACTTTTTTGTGATGACTCAAAATGAGTGTCTTTTTTTCAGAAAATGCAGGTCAAAAGAGATAAAAAATTTATAAAGTTAAATTTGTACAAAATTTATTTACTTTTTAATTTAAAATTTAAACAAAAACTATTTTTACTAAAAAGAAGACAAATTAAAATATCCCTGAATATTCGCATTAACTGTTTTTTTAATTGTTTGTAAAAAAATTATTTTTCAATCAAATCCCCTGAGGCCACATGGGATCACTGTCATAAAAAGGAGCCTTTTCAATTGGAGCAGAAGGAAATGGAGATTTTTCAGGGATACAAATAGGTCGAAAATATTCATGTTTCCATTTCTTTGAAATTGTTTCATGAATTCTTTTAAAAAATAAGTTTTTAAATTCATCGAAATTGGGACTTTGAATAAAACGAATTTTTAATTTACAATTTGCAGCAGCATTTTTCTAAAAAAAATGAATACTGTAGTTTTAATTACAGTAATATTATTGATACACTTACTTCAATGAATTTCGAGAAAGCGACTGTATCAAGTTCAACATTAATATTCCAAAGAAAAAGTCTTTGAATTTTATTTTTGAATGGTAATTCTGAGAGAATTCGAGCAGTTTGAGGGGTATACAAATTTATGTTGGATATCCTATAAGGTTGTTTTATCAGTTTTATTTAACAATTTTAAGAATAAATTAAAGATATTCGAAATGTCAAGATAGAGCTCTATCTCCTATTAAATTTTTCAAAAAATATAACAATAACTTACTCAATCATTCGAATACTTGAAACAACCATTTTCATGATATCTTCAAATGGAAGGCGATCATCATTTTCATCCAAAATTTGAACTTTATATAAAATTAACTCTACAACGGTTCCATTTTTTGTTAAAAATTCAAATTCATTTTTTGATAAATTTTGACGATAAATTTCAATAAATTTTGCATCACATCGATGAATTTTTGGGATAAACATTGACAACATTTTTGAAAATTTGCTTGAAGAAATCCAAAGTCGTTTTTGTATAACTAAATTTTGGCAGGAATAAATCGATGCAGGATTTTCATGACTAATAATTAAAGATTCTTTATAAGTTACAATTGGATTTGGAGGATAGTAAGTATCTTGTTGAAGGGTTAATTTGTAGCAAACTGGTGTTGCCTGTCTTGCATAAAATTCTTTGCAAGATTTGAATAATTTTTGAAGGAGGCCGGCTTTGGCATTTTTAAGCATGAAATTTATCATTGTTGAGCAATATGGAAATTTTTGATAAATTAATCCTTCTTTTGAGTAAAATCTTCGCAAACGTGGTATTCCGAATTTTCTTGGTCCAAAATTTAAATTTTTTTCATTCTGATAATATCTCGGAATATTTAAATCACAAAATGTACCTTCAATTGAGCCATGTATTTCAAAAGGTTTTGGTTGAAATTGTGGTGGCCGGATTCCAAAAATCATATTTCGGAAACTTTGTAGAAAAGTAAATTTCTCAGATGGAATAAATAAATTTGTCCATGGAACCTTAATGGGGGCATGAATTTTGACTTGATTTTCATATTCTATTCTCATATCAAGATCATCAAGCCAAAATCTACAGTACTTTGAATATGTATGGAGCAGAATCTAAACTTGTAATTATGATCGAACGGTAATTATAAATCAAATCAATTTTTTTTGCTGCTTTTTTAGTTTTGCAAGAAAGTTCGAGAAGCTGAAAGTTATAAAAAATCAGAGACTTTTGTTTTTTCTAAACTATTATCACTTTGTTTAACTAACTATTGGTGTTGTAATGTGTCCCCTTTAGTCTTGCAAGACAGATAAAAGGTTTTCAAATAAAATAAATAAAAGTTGTGCTCAACTCACTATCGAATGACTATTTTAAAAAGGTCTCTTCTCTAGAATATATATGAAACAGTTAATATTTTTGGATCATTTTTATCTCATTTTGTAGGCATCACTGTACGTGTTGAGATCTAGCACGTTAAAGTTCAAAAAACTCATGAAAAGTTTTTTAGCACATTTTTTGAACTTTAACGTGATATGGGATTGTCCAGAAATCACGTGGCCAAAAAATCGTGATTTTCAGACCCCCTCCCTCCCCCCGTGACCAAAGATCAAAGCCTTTTGCCGACAACATCAAAGCCGGGTGACCATTTGACTTACCCCCTCCCTCCCCCATCATGGTCACGTGATTTCTGGACAATCCCTATGTCGCAAAACATAGCTGATAAATTTGCAAAAAAATAAAACACGTACAGTGATGCCTACAAAATGAGATAAAAAATATTAACTTTTTCATATAGAAAAGACCTTTCTAAAGTCGTGAGTCAAGCACAACACTGATTTCAATTTCTTTCAGCTTTGCGACCTTTGTTGTGAAATCAAAAAAAACAGCAAATGAAACATCTCCTTTAATGAGACCTTAATTGAAAGCAAATTTAAGAAAGGTCATTACATTTGAATTATGTTCTTTGAGATATTCAATATAAAGTTTCCACAACTTTTTATTTCTCATCTCTCTTCCAATTCGAAATTCAATATTTTGTTGCACGAACAAATCATCCCCGGCTTTTTTCAATGCTTCAATCCATTTTTCTTCATCTTCTTCAACTGATAAAATATTTTCATACGAAGCCTTTGATTTTTCGTATTCTTTTATGTCCTCCGGTATCGGCAAAACTAAAAGGTTTTAATTAAAGAAATATTTTTTTTAATTTTAAGAGATTGTACAGATAGAAAACTGTAACTTTCAGAATAGATTCAACCACCGAATTTAAAGTCTGTTTTCTTTTATATGCCCTGGGGGGCATTTGTGCAAACTATCAAGTCACAGTCAAACAAGAGCATCAACTTATTTTTTAACTTACATCTTGCTTTTTCATAGATGTGAAAAACATAATCAAGGTCCATATGAGGTGTTGAAATATCTCGAACATTCAGATATCCATCTTCAATCCGTTGTATAAGTTTGAAAGGAATTTTGCAATTTGAAACAATTTTTTCAGTGAAACAAAATTGATAATATGCCATGTAATTTGCTACTTTTCTCTCATGATTACCGAATTGACTACCAAATTGTTCATTTAAATCAAAGAGATCTGTCCTTAAAGTTTATTGTAGAAATATTAGTGTTTTTAAATATTTTTCTTTACTTGACACTTTCATCCCATTTACTTCGAGGTATCATATATTCCAAATCATATGGTACATCTAATGAATAACACTCACGTATATAACAAATGTTTAAAAAATTGCTTATCATGGCTTAAAATACCAGATTTATGCAAATTTGCAAACAAAAAATAACAATATTTTGCACGAATAAAGCAAAAAACAGGTAAAAACAATATCATGTAATCGCCAAGTAATGGAATAAAAAAAACAATACAATTAGAAAGAATTTTCCCTTACACTAATTTAGATAAATACAAGTTTGAGACAAAAAATGGAAAATATTTGATTGCAGAAGAAAAAAAATTAATTTTTGGATTCTAAACAATAAATGTTTCAATAAAGCAAACAAAAACATTTGAATAATGTTAAAATCCAAAAAGCATGTGTCACAGCACGTTCGCAGAATCGTGAGTGCGCAACAAATTTCTGCTAGCCATTCGGTCTTCTTAATATTTTAAGATATTCTGTTGATTTCTACAGTTAGTCAACATGCTTAACTAAAATATGAAAGCCCTATAAAGCTGTTTTTGGAAAATGTTTAGCTTTTGTGCTTCACCGGGCTGGCAAATCGCTAAAACTTAAAACATCGCAAAATCCCTCTTTCATATTTTAGTTCAACATGTTTACTAACTGTAGCAATTAACAGAATGTCATAAACTATTAAAAAGACCGAATGGCTAGCAGAAATTTGAAAAATGCTACTCCGTCTCGAACATGCTGTGGTGTATAAAATCTCTAGAAAAATAAGTGCACACTCTTTCATTGATTTCTTTGGGGGAAAATTTGACTAAAAATAGAAGATGGAAAGCTTTTTTGAAGTGGACGCGGACTTTTTTGCGACTGCTTTTGAGTTACAAGAAAGAAGAAAAAAATTCAATGAAAATGTTTTTCGGCATTGCCATTAGAAAACAATCCAAAGGCAAAGAAAAGGGAGAAGCCTGCATTTGCTTGCCATGTAAGAAAGACAACAACAAAAAGCAAGCTATTACTTTTTTACATTGAAAAAAGTCGCCTTAAGTGGACACAACTGTTACTAATCGGTGAACGAATAAATGAACTTTGAAAATATTACCAAAATACACACACAATGTTAAAAATCATGAATAAAATTAAACTTCTGAGTTAACCAAAACAATATTTACTAATTTGGATCTCATAAAATATAAAATAAATAAATTAAGCTGAGAATCAATGAACAAAAGTTAACAAATATAATAATAAAGATTCAAATTTGATTCATCACGTTTTACGAATTCTCGATCAATCAAAGCTTCAATACCCTTCTTGATAGTTGTTGGATCAGGCAAGAATCGAGAATTAAGTTGTTGCGTAACAGCTGCGATCAATTCATTATGGAGAAGACTTCGTCGAGATTTCATAACACGAATAATTGCGCTTTCAATTTCATGTTTTCGATCTTCATCAGCCTAAAAAGTAAAAACAATACAAATTAAAAGCAATGTAAAAGACAAACCTTTTCAAGAATGGTTTCAGCTTTTCTCATTTTTGATGCTTGAATTCGGATTCGTTTTTGTTTAGAAGTAAATTCATCATTGACGGAGAAAATATCATTTTCTTCTAAAACAAAAAAGTGATTTTAAACAATTTAAAAAACCGAAGCAAAAAGCTAGAACTACAGGATTATTGTAAATGAGAGATACACAATTACAGTATTCCACGATTACTGTAAGCTTTTTGTAAAACAGAGCCGAACGAAAACATACCAATTGCTGTTTCATTTTCACCAATCCGAGTCAAAATCAATTTTTGAGATTCCTTTCCCATAACCATTGGAGCTAAAGCTCGTTTCAATTCATCATCTGGGATATTTGTTTTAGCCAATAATTGCTTGAATGTGAAAGTTTCGGCTTGATTGAATCTCATTAAAATACACATTTGAAATGTTGAAACAACAAGTGTTTTATTTTCTTTCCGAATTGAGCCATCCTAAACAAAATAGAGTAATAAAATTGTGTTACTGTAAATCTACAACAACTTACAATTTGCTTCTTGTAAAACGTTGCTTTCAAATCAGCAGTACCAAGTCCAGGATGAATAGTTAAAGTTCGTTTAGAATATTTAGAAATATAAAATTGTTGGAAATGATCAAATGCTGCTTCAGCTGAAGCAGGAAGAATGCACGGTGGAATTCTGGAGACTGGCCAAATATTGGATGTTAAAATTTGTGCAGAAAATTCAATCTAAAATAATTTAACACTTTTATAAAACTCAAAATAGGGGATAAAAACGAACCTTTTCAACACCGACATTCATTTTATATGAATTCATAAGATCATATGAAGCTTCCATATCTTTCAACATTCCTTTCATTTTACGGGTGAAATCTGAACCACATTCAACCTAAAAGATATACTATTATTTATAGAATCATATCTGATCTTTCGGTTGACATCTGCTCTAAGATTTTTGCAAACTCAGCATGTTGCCAGATCAAACACAGACATTTTATGTATCAAAAAAGAAAACATACCTTTAATCTTTCAAGCATACATTTTTCTTCATCAAGTGAATTATTTTGAGATGCAAGTAAACGTCTACCAAGATGTTGCTGGTAACATCTAAAATTAATTATGGTAAAATAATTGAAATACGACCAAATAAACATACTTTTCAAAGGCACTTTTATCAGAGATAAATTTGAATATTTTTAATGCTTTATCAAGAATATCATCAATAAAAACAGTTTCATGCAAAGAATTCCATTCTTCCCGAAGCAGAAAATCGATGCATAAAGATAAGAGTTTTGGAGTAATCAAATTCGCAAATTTAGCTTGAACTCGATCATTCAGTTCACAATTTCCTTCTTGTAAGACATATCTGATGATTTGGGCTGTTTCAGTTTGAAGAAGGAGAATATTTTCAATAATATCGACATGTTTTTTAGAAACAACAGCAGAATTAAATTTAGGTAAGGTTGGGCTATCTTCACAAATATATTCAAAGAATGGATCCACCATGCAGCAAATACCATCTGGAGTATGTCCCAATAAATCGTAGAAGGCCTTTAATTCTTCGATGCGATGATTCTTCAACATGTAAAGGAGACCATTTTCTTCTCGAGCAACAATATTTTGAATATTAATCCCAGAAATAATTTCACGATTCAAGGCATCCAAAATCTTTGTTTCAGTAATAGAATCAAAATGTCCAGCACTTATGCATTCCTTTTCTTTGGTTATAAAATCAGCCATCATTTGAAGGAGCTTTGCAGCATTTTCTTCAGCCATAATTGTTTGAAATGTCATTCGATAATGTTCAGTGAATTTTTGAAGGAGCCAATCTTCAAAATGTTGTTGATAAAATCCACGATGTCCACATCCAAGAATAAGTAGCATTTCATATGTTGATTTCAAATCACTCCTAAAAAAGCTTCAGTATAACATGATTTGTTTTGGTACAGAAAAAAATGGGCATCACAGTCAAGTCCTGAACTTTAGGAACCAATGTCATTAAATTTTAAGGATTTATGTAGAGCCCATGTTTCATGCTTGGTTGTACATAACCTTCTAGCGATCATCCTTCTGCTTTTGGGAACATATATATATCCCATATATTCATTGTCCAAAATAAACATCTCTTACGCACAACTTTTCCAAAAATTATTAGCTTCCAATGATCAGCGTCGGTGCGCCTCCGACTTCAAAGGCAACCGACACAAAAAGGCAAATAGAAGCAACACAGGAAAAAACTATAAAATAGAAGAATTGGACAAATTTAAATTGCGGTGTAAGCTTTTGGGAACATGTAAATATTATATATGTCAAAACTCCATACATTCATCCTCCAAAATAAGGATCTTTTATGCACGGCTTTCCCAAATAATGTTAGCATATCAAAAAAGTACTCACCATTCAACTTCTTCATTTTGTCGTGCCAATTCAATTACTTTATAAGCAGTAGATCTCAAAAGATTTTGAACAACAGGATCTTGAATAATTTCAACACGGAATAATTGAAATGCCAAATCATTGATTGTTCGAATATTGTGATTCTGTTGTTGAATGTAAACTCGATCAAGATACATATTGATGTCACGGATTCTTAATGCAGCACCTTGATAATGTGGCCAACAAACACTTGAGAGATTTAACAAAAAATCATTATCATTTGTATTGATAACATTAGGGAGCATAGTTTCACGCAAATATTTTGTGAAGGCACCTTTGATTTGATCATATAAGACCCCGCCTTGTCGATGGATAACCTAAAAAGAATGTATTAACATACATATATATGTTAAGTCCAGATCTTAGAACCATTTCACCGTGGTTTAACGATCTAGACGTCCGTTTTGTAATCTGAATATCCATATAACTACCATCTGGACGTAACATATAATGGAAAATTTCAATTTTTGGAATCGTGGGGAGGTTATCTGACGTAACATATATAATAGAAGCAACGTTGTCCAGATCATCTTAATCGCATTTCATAGAAATAAGAAAGAAAAACATACCATTGCAGCAGCATGTCGATAAAGTTCTTCGAAGGAAGCTGTCGATGAAGGTCTACCAGAATGCAATATATTATGAATTTCTTGATGATAATTCTTTTCTCCATTTAAATCTCTTCTTCGATCATCCAGAGATGGATTATAATAGTAATTCATTTCCTTTTGAGTATAACGGAAGATGTAGATAGATGAATATATAAATTAATGCTTTCGCAAAATAAATTAAAAGCTTTGAAGAAAAAAGTAAAAAAAAGCAACGGCGCGTTTTTACAAGTGTCAACGAAAAAAATACAAAACATATTTGTAATCGCGTCGAGATATTTTTTTCTTCGTTGTTGTTGTTGAGGATAAAAATTACTGTGTGTTTTCACACAATTATTACACGTAATATTTTGCATAATTAAAATTATATAAATTACACAATATGTTTTTAACCTATAAAAATGTAGCAATTGGTATAAAAAATATTAATAACTTATATATAGGTACATCAGCGTCAAATATTTTTTTTAGCTTTGGCAAAAAATTTTATGTGGGTCAAATAGTTTAGAATCTGAGAAATCCGATGATGTATTCAGATTTTTTTTACATTCAGTATTACAGAAGTTACGAGGATTCTCCGACGAGCACTTTTGTTTTCCATGCCGGCAAAAAAAAATCGGCCGCCAGTGACACAGCACTTTTGCGTAGTGGAGTAACGCGCGTTTTTAACGTGCAAACAGTCGATGGTTCGAACCCCGCCGCATACAAAAAAAATTCGTTGACTTGAAAAAAAACAAAAAAGTTTTAAAACATTAATAAAAGATATTTAGCTAACAAAAAAAAATAATTTATATTTAATTTAGCCATTTTTAGCATTATAACAACGATTTTTTATGATCTTTTAAAAATATTCAGTGTTTTAAAAAGACAAGCTTTTAAATCCGTTTTGATTTCAATTTTTTATGTTGGATAAAACATCAATGAAAAATAGAAGAGGCTACTGGTGTCGTGATGGTAAATACCAATAGAAATAAGAAAACAAGGAAGTGATTAGCTTGGATTTGTTTATATCAAGCAAGTGTAGTGAATGTATCGTAGGATACTATGATACTGTCTGAAATTAGAAAAAATGTTGTAATTTGCAAACATTTTGCAAATTGCAAATTGTTTTACCCTCTTCATTTTTCAGTGAAGCATTCTCAAATTCTGAAATTTGGTGTGGAGGTAGCCTAACTTGTAAATCAAAAGATGGAATATTGGGTTTTTTAGTAGTATGGAATTATCATCATTTTCAATACTGGGGTTCTGTAACTCATGGAAATTTAAGGATGAAATTGTTTCTGGAAACCTTAAATCAATGACCAATAACACAGTAACAGCAGTTGTCTTTTTAGGAAATGCTTACCACAGCATTGGTTTTACCAAAATAATTGAAAAAGATTACTACCATCAAGCAAAAAAGTAGTGGAAATTTTAAGATAAAGTGACATGTGTATAGAATTTAGGTATTTGCCTTGTATACTGTATGATTCTTGGGAAAGATGATCCATTTTTTTATTCTTGAATCTTGATAAAAGAATCTTGCTGTAATTACAGTATCTCAAACGTTGGGATCGGCCACTTTGATGCCAAAACATCTGCTAACGAATTTCTTGGTAACATATTTTACATTTACTAGGATTTTGGCCATGCATGGGAACCCGAAAAAGAGGTTTATGGAAAACTTTTATTTCGAATATCCAAAAAACATTTTTTGCATGATAATAAAACGAACACCAAAATTTGTTTTAAAAATCTTCATAAAAAACCTTTAATTCTTTAATAAATCACTAAATTTATCGTCAAACTATTTTTTTATTACTTAAATATCTTTTATTAATGTTTTAAAACTTTTTTGTTTTTTTTCAAGTCAACGAATTTTTTTTGTATGCGGCGGGGTTCGAACCATCGACTTTTTGCACGTTAAAAACGCGCGTTACTCCACTACGCAAAAGTGCTGTGTCACTGGCGGCCGATTTTTTTTTGCCGGCATGAAAATCGCAAAAAAAGAATGAAAAATTTGACGCTGATGTACCTACTTATATATTATTCTATTATAAAACTTTACAAAATAAATATAGTCATGAAAAATTCATGAAAAATATAACATAAAATATAAGGAAGGGGAAGGTTTTATGTTGATGATTGAAAGGGAATGATTTGAAGAAAGATAATAAAAGTGGTTGAAACAAGATGCTTTTGTATGGATCGTGTTGGTGTTGCTTTGGAAAAACTTCTGATTCTTCTGTTTCTAGCAGACAATTCATTTTCATCTTCCCATATTAAACAACCGGTGAAGTTAGTTATAAGGAAAGCAAATACCAGATATAAGTTTATTCTGTGATTAAAAAAATTACAAAATTACGTGATAAAATTAAGTATGAAAAACTTTTATAATATTGTTTAATTTTTGATGAAACTGAGACATTTAATATAATGTTATCGGAGTATTTCCAATTTTAGTAGATGAAAATAATGCTTTTGTATCGTTTTTGCAGAGATAAAAATTGATATATTCTTTTCTTGTCATTGGACTGAAATGCATTAAATTGTTTTTAAACAATAATTATGTTAACAAAAATATCTAACCTTAGCAACAATAAAAAAATGCTTCCAACCCAAGCAAAAATATCACTGATTATTGGAAGCATCATAATTAACAGATTTGTCATGACTGGATTTGATGCAAATAAAGGCCTTGAAAAATTGTAAGCAAGTCGAATAACTTGAGTTATAAAAATTAAGCATGTCAAAACTGAAAACAGAAAAATTCAAATCAAAACTTTTGATTTTCTTAAACTTACAAAACAGCGATTTTTCTCGAACTGTTGAAGAATGTTTATAAAAATAATATTTAATTAAAGATAAAATATTTAAAATTGCCGCTAGCAATGTTGTAATTGTATAAACTGTCGCAGATGTAAAATATACAATTGACATTAGTTGTTTATTTTCCAAGGTAATATCAACAGTATTTTCATTACCAAAAATAAAAATTACAGGTTCATTAAGTCTGTAACAAATTTGAAAGAATGGCAGTAGAAACATTGCAGCCGTGTACCATTGATAATACCAAATTTTATCATGCCTAAGTGGAAACCAGAAAATTGTGAAACGATTTAAAGACATCATTAAATGACCATAAAATTGCATGGCAGAAAAATATCCAAGTGAAAGTAGGGTGATTGATCCCATGTAGGAGTTGTTTTTAAAGAAATCCACAAAAAGCAAAGGTATTTTGTTTTGAAGAATCATCTAAATATTTAGATCAATAATTGTTAATTTAATGAAATCGAAATCAGAATGCCAATAACAGGTTTTTCATTTCACACACGCCAACAGCGTCGCCGGCGGTATTTTGAAAAGTTTAAAGAATTTTGCCGAAGATCAAAGGAAATCGCCGCCGGCGTATCCTTTGATCTTCGTAAAAGCAAAACAATGCATAAATTTGCACCATTCTCCAATATTTTGAAAATCTTACCATTCCATAAACAATCAAATCAATGAATAAAACCGTTCGTAAAATATTATAGAATGGACTTCTAAAAATGGTTTTTCGCTTACAAAATAAAAGCAACAATATTGATGCATGAAAAGTGTAAACAATTATTTCAATGATTACTGTAACAATGATATATCCAGTTGACACCATTTCTTTAATACTCTGCTAATGACAGAACAAAAAGATTTTTGTCTTGAATGTCATCAGAGCTTTATATCATAAATACTATGTGTATGTAGCATGACAGGTAAGAGTCAGAAGATATGAGTCAAGAAAGAAAGCACGCCTTGTTTCATTGATAATCTACTTTCATGTGATTTAAAAATTAATTAAAAACAAATTTATGACACATAAATATATATTTTAAAAGTTTTTAATTTAATTAATAAATTTTTAAAAAGAATTTGTAAAACAACAAATTAGACAATTGATGTGTAAAATATTTGCGTCATAAATATGCTCGAGTTGTTTCATGAAGCAATCATAAATATTTAAAGTACAATTGTACAAAATAGTACTGTTTCGTAAATGCATTACGAAAATTTGAGTGATATTAGTTCATTTTTAACCATCATGATGGCCATCAATGACTTCGAAATATTCAGCTGTACCAAAATTAACAATGTAAGTGTTTCAAGAATCAGTTTGCAAAACAAGAATAAAATATAAATTTTATTTTCAAAGCCTTTATCATTTATTATATGCATTTGAAAACATACATTTTAAATTATAATAATTTTCAACGTTATTCAGAAACAATTACAATCAGTTTTATAAAAGACCCCTTGAAACTTAGAAAATTCATTTTAATAAAACTTCTTGGAAAATATTATATTCAAAAACAATTATTACAACAATTTTCATTCTCAAGTAATTATTATAAAGACGAACAAATTGATATTTTTTAAACTTTCGTTAAATAAATTATTTCCATTGATCTCGTAATTGTTTGAAATATATATCCCTTGTTAAATGCTCTGGCAGGGATTTTCCAAATGTATTAGTATTCATTTTTGCTCCAACTGCATCAGAAGCATTATTGTTGTTTCTTTCTGGAAAAACTGCAGCGACTTGATTCTTGTTTTTTATTTCTCGAAAGAAAACAACAAGAAATGGAGAATTGTAAAACTGAAAAAGTTTTATTTTGTTTTTACCAAGAAATTCAAAACTTACAATGTGTGTAACACATAGAGGAAGCTTTGTATTAAAATAAAATGTTATAAGAAGATTCAAAATTGTTCCAAATGGAGCAATTAAAGTGAAGGATAAAACAAATGGAAAAATAAATGATAAAACTTTAACGTTTTCAAAAATCTTAAAAGTTTTAATTGATTAGAAAAATTTTTGCTGGCATGACGTGGTAATATGCAAATTTACATATTACTATGCCGTGTACTATGTCTCACCTGATATCTTTTTTGAAGTGTAATTTGATATGCAAGAAGTTTATATAATCTTTTGTTTAAAAAATATAAAACTGTACAAATAATTAAGGTAATAAATTGAGTGGCAAACATAATCCAAAAAAAATATTGGGTATAAATGAATAATGAAGAAACATAAGTAGCTAAAACCGAACTTTTTATCTTAACAGGATCAAAAGAAATTTTACCAGTAGAAGATAAACCAGTTTGTATGAAGGTTAATAAAACAGTGAAAATAGTTAAATACCAAAATAACGGTACTTCTGAAGATAATTTATAATTTTCAAGAAATATTGTTGCTATTGTTCTTTCTATTGTCACAAATAAATATGTGAGACGTAACATTTGTGCTGATCCACCGATAACAGTTTTCATAATATTCATTGTTATTTCATTTTCGTCCTGAACTATCAGATATATAACTGCCATATAAATAGAGACCGAAATATTCGAAATCAAAAATGGCACAAAACATACACAAATATATAATCTAAAAATGTAAAGGTTTTTTTGTTTCTTGGGAGAATTGTTCTCTCGCCGCCGGCAGCTTGGCATCGCCGGTGGTGGTATATATGAATGGCCAAGGAACCATTTTTTTTAAAAATGAGGCTGAAAAAATGGTCTTGGTCCCGTCCCCGGGACGAAAAAATATTCTCAATTTTGCCTTTGCGATTTTTTTCAATACGAAAAAATCGAGTACCTTCTCGTCCCCTACAGGGACGGGACTAAACTAATCGTCCCTCGGCCATGCCTTGTGGTAAATAGAAAATTTCAAAGAAATTTGCCGAAGATCAAAGGATGCCGCTGGCAGCGGCGATTTTTCAAAAACGTTGGAACACTGTTTGTGACCCAAAACAGACCTTAAAGTTTTTGGTAAAGTTGAAAATTGAACTTTTATTCTTTTATAAACAAATAACCCAGAAAATGCCGTAAATATTCCTATTATCAGGCTAACAGTATAACATATAATATAAAGTAATGGAAAATAAATTAAAACCATCATTTAATGCTTTCGA
Source organism: Panagrolaimus sp. LJ2414 (assembly GCA_024447195.1). Classification (NCBI taxonomy): domain Eukaryota; kingdom Metazoa; phylum Nematoda; class Chromadorea; order Rhabditida; family Panagrolaimidae; genus Panagrolaimus; species Panagrolaimus sp. LJ2414. The sequence continues at coordinate 206,571 of JAMRXY010000278.1, forward strand.
AAGTAAAAAAAATGCTTCTGGCAATTTCGAAAAAAATTATGTCGCAAAAAAAGGCTGGAATAATTATAGCCAATTTCATCAAAAAAGAAGTCGATAATTTAAAGAGATTATTATTATTAATAATAACAAAATTATAGACTTAATTATAGACCTTTGAAGGAGACACTTTTAAAAATAATTATTTCTTCTATAAAACACAATTTGAATTCTTTTCCTTTTTAAACATTTTGTATTTCATTGTCCCAATTTTTTAGTTTCCTTATCATTTCAGAATTTGACCTTAATAGAATTTTAAATGCCAATAAAGAAGTTATTCTATTTAAAACTTTTAATGACTATGAGTAGATTAGTCTCTCTCAAATGAGTGAACACTTGTGTGAAATTCAAAATGGTCATGTTTTTACATGTAATTATTTGATAATCTACTTTGTTTTTTTGTTTGATAAAACAATTTTGGATAATTAGATAATAATAAAAGGAAGTGAATGCTGTGATACTGTATTTTAACATTTGTTGATAGAGAAATACTATTCATTTTGAATCTTTTCTGTTATTAAAAAACAAAAGGAGTTTTTTAATAAAAGTTAAAAAACGCTGGAATTTGTCTTTTTAATGTTTTTAATTCCAGCATTTTCAATTTAATAAGTGCTACTACAAAATTTTAATAATTAATTTTCAGTATTCTGACACATTGCAGCAAAACATTTTTTCAAATTTATTTGCATTTATTTGTTAAAGTTTTCCAATATGAAATAAAATTTTAAAACAAAACAGACCAAAAATTCACTTACCTTAAAACTTATCTTAAAAAACAAAAATATTTTTGAAAAACAATAGCGCGACAAAATTTAATTAATTTCAAGAAAAATGACTCATTTTGTAATTAAAAAAGTTAAATGTTGCGGTGTTTTTACTCTTTTAATAAAAAACGCATTCTTTAAATATGATTTAGCTTATTTAATAATCTCAAAATAATTTTTTTATGATTATTTTAAAAGTCGACTAAGATTTGATAAATTCTCAAAACATTTATTAAAAAATGGCAGTTGATGCTTACTTTATTTCTTTGTCAATTGTGGAGTGTTTTTTGTATACCTTTCATTTATCAATTTTATTACTGTTAATTGTAAAACGAAAACATAATTTTGAAGGTGCTTTTTATAATATTTTTCGAATTGTACTTGTTGCTGATTTTTTGAGTTATAATATGGTAAAATTTAATTTTTATATTAACAGTATCATTTCAAATGTTGCATTAATAAAAACTAAAAATATTGGCCTTGCACATAAATAATTTTTCAGTCCGTTATTGATGTTCGATTTTCGCAAATTCCATATTTATATGATTTTTATCAAAGCAGTACATTCCTTCCAGCTTTTATGTTTTTAATAATTCCATTTCTGGTAACAATACAATTCTTTGGTCGGCTTTTAATGGCTTTCAATCGATTTACAATAATTTGGTTTCCTTTGAGTCATCAACGTTTTTGGCGAAAACAATGGTATACTGTATTATTACTGTTAATACCATTTCTAACAATTTGTTGGAGATTACATATTGGTGCAAGATATATTTTTATCGGAAATAATCTTGTTGCAGTTTATTCATACCCAAATTTTCAACCAATTATGAAAGCAATTGCTTCAGTTATTTATATTTCAACAACTTTGGCCGCAGCAATTTTCAATGGTTTATCGTTTGGCATGTTTTGTTACAAAAAACAAAAATCAACTAATTATCAATTAAATGAACAACATCTATTGTGTAAGGGTTTCTTTAAGTTTTTTAAATTTGTATTCGAAAACACTTTTGACTAATTTATCATGAGTCATGCCATGGCATTTAAAATATTTCAATTGAATAATTTTAGTTATGTCAATTGCAATTTTGGTTGCTCAACTTGGTCGTGCATCTTATCCTGTTCAACAATATTTATTTCCAACAAATGAAAGTTTAATCGCATTTTTTTCATCAATTTTATCTTTACTAAATGATGCCCTCGCTTTATCTGGAAGTATTTCATTCTTTCTTTTAAGGTACTGTATTTTAGGTTACAAAGATTTACAAAAAAATTAAATTTTCAGTAAAATAGCCCGAAAAGAATATGCATCATTTTATTTTTGTAGAAATTATTCTTCAGTTGTAATGTTGAAGTCATCAGCATTTGCAAAACCTCAAACTTTTTGAAAATCTTTACCAGATATTTATTTATTTTTTATAACATTTTTGTAATAAAAGAGTTTTCTAAGTTTTCTAATTACCGTAATTATATTTTAAAATATCACTTTATTTTTTTGTTGATTGTAGCATAAAATCTTTAACAAAAATTATTTCCTTCTGCTAAAGATAAGGACAAGTACATTTTTGAATGTCACAATCACTGCACTCTTTTTCACAACACATTTTTTCAAGTTCTGTAAAAAATTTAATTTATACGGTTTTTCAATTTATTAAGCTTACTTCTAATAGGACAGTACGATGCATGTTTGTTCGCAACATAACTGAATCTGCTACAAATTTGTTCGATCCGTTTTTTTAAACATTCTCCACATGTTCGTTGCTATAAAATTATAATGATTTTTATTTTTATTTGGAGGAACATTTTGACATTTTGATTTTAAATATTATTAATAGGGTAGTGATAAAAACTGTTGGGGCAGCAGAATCGGTTAGCTTACTTTTTGATCAGAGCATTTATTTGATGGCTCAGAAATAATACACGCTGTTGTTGTCGGTTCAACAGTCGAAGTTGTTGAAGTTTCTTTAACATAAAATTCACAAATATACGGTTTAAGGTTGAAACAATTTTGTGCTGACCATTTTCCATTTGATAATGAAATGGCTCCACAAATGTTATCTGTTTGATTGTTTGGTTCTGTGACATCCCAATAGGTAAAATTAAATTCAGATCCATCAATCCATGCCCATTTTCCATTAATTGCATTTGCACCAAACCAAAAATCTTTTACGGATGTATCATTAAATATCATGGTTGCGCTTTCTACGAAAAATAAACATTTTTAGCTGTTACAAAACAATTGCTTTCTTACGGCTAAGATCTAAATCCTCAGCAACACTTTGAATCGCTGTTAAATGACCGTCGAACTTTAAACATTGTTTTTCGGCATTCATATATGCCATTGATTGTGCTCCAAAATAAAAACATTGGTTTGGATTTGATGAAGAAGGATATGTTCCATTTGGACAATTTGAAGCAATTAAACCAGTTAAACTAAGAAAAAAGGGAGCAAACATGTTTCAAGACCAATTCAACAAAAATTTTTATCAAAAATAATTCCCCAGATGGTTAAAATATAAATAAGGCCATCAATTAGTGAAACAAATTTTTCCCAAACTTTTCTTTCAAAAAACATTGGTTTTTGTTTAATTATTTTATTGTTATTGCATTTTTTTGTATTCTAAAGAAAATTGGATTTTATTGTTCTATTAATTATAATGTTAGTCATAACGATGTTGAAAAGGATATTTCATCTAAAAGCATATGCTTTCCATAAAAAAATTATATATTTAAGTTAAATAAACACCAAATGATTCAATTTAAAAAAAATATTATGTCAATACTAATTAAATTTTGCAGGTAGCTAATAAAGGAAATAAATTTCTCAAATCAAATATTAGAGAAAAATAATCTTTTTTCTTATCAAATTAGATATTTATCGCAAATTTAAACTGCAACAGCTACCTTTATTTTTGTATAAAAGAGAAAAAAAGGCGCCAAAAAATTATGATAAATAAATAATGCAGGAAATTATCTTAGAAATGGTAAAAGGATTAACAAAACGTAGATAAATTTTAAAAAAGCAAACATAAAATTTTGAGAATTTTATTTGTTTTTTGATAAAACTAATGATGAATATGTAAACATAAAACCCCAATATAAATAGGTATTCGATTTTATTGAGGTCATCAATTATTTTTGATATTTATGGTTAAAATGAAAATATGGGTCCTTTTTGCTGCAATTTTAATTCCGATTGTTTATGGCAATAATGAAGGAGGTTCACTGAATTTATGGGAACATGTTGTAAAAATGGACCAAATTGTTTTAAGTGTTGAATATAATGGAAGAAGATTAAATGTTTGGAAGGAAGATGTCCAAGGATATACCAGGTAAAATTTAAATAAGAAAGCCAAAGTTTAGTTTGATAAATTTGATTCATGGTCAACGCTGTTGACAGGAGAGGTACTGTTCTAGTTTTCGCCCCCCCCTCTCTCACTTTTTTCATTTTTCATTTTCACTTCTTCGGTTATTCGAACTTTTGCCCTCGAAGGTATAGTCGCGCGTCTTCACCACTCGGCCATTCAGCCAGTTACAAAGTGTTGGAGAAAATGAATGGTAAGAAATATGCAGAATTTGCTTAATTTTTTTGAGAATGAATGAAGGGGGGCGAAAACTAGAACAGTAGCCTGGAGCCTACTGTTCTAGTTTTCGCCCCCCTTTTTAAGATTCTTGAAAAACGAGTTGTTGATCAGCTAGTTGGTGGATTTTTTATCTATTGTCCAAAATCAGAGCTATTTAATTGGACATCTCTTTTTTTCGAATTGATAATGACAAAAAAATAATGAACTCGCATGCAAATTTTTCAGTGAAAATGAAAAATCAAAGTGAAAGAAGAGGGGGGGGGGGCGAAAACTAGAACAGTGCCGACAGGAGAGACGGCATTCGGTGCATATGACCCCCAATCTGAGAAAATCCTTTGATCTTTTACCGCCACTGGGTTAAGGCGGCAAAAGATCAAAGACGTGACCCCTCCGAATCAAGAATTCACCCTCCCCAATTTTTTCTCCTTACTTTATAGTTCTGCGATTTAATCAAAATTAATTGTTAAATTTTTCATTCAACTTAAACTTGTAGATTTTTTGTTACACCAATTTGTGTGATGGATACAAGTTCAGTTAAATGTACCACTGATAAATATTCTGATGTTAAACGATTTGCATTTTCATTTTATGTTCAATTATGGAATTCTGAGGCAGCAGAAATCGTACAACGCGCTTTAAAGAATAAAAGTATTGAAGTTGATGCAAGTGATATCATTCCCCTTCCAATGCAAATGGTAAAGCTTTATTTTAGCATTATTAAAATTAAACAAATATTTTCTAGGTTCAACTTAGCATTAAACGGGATCTTTTAACATCTGAAATAAAATTGGATAATAATGATTGGAAGCCAATTCAAGATCAACCAAATAGAATTTTATTTGAATTAGGTCTTAAAAATCAAAGTATTTGCAAGGAAATGGTATGCATTAAAAATTTAAAAAAAAATTTTTTTTAAGCAGTAATAAAAAAAGATTATTTTTTACAGGCATTTGATGCCAAATCAGAACCTGGATCATTTCTTGACGCTTTAAAACTGTATTTTAAATTTACAATGGTTGTTAATCAACGAGCATCTCGAAATTTGAATATTACTGGAACAACAATTGCGAAATCAAAAATGTTTTCAAACCTTTCCAATGTTTACAGTAATAAAACTTCTGGAATTTTGCATTTGAAATCTGATGACGTCAATGATTTATCCCGTGATATTTACCAGACTTATACAGTATCCGATGAAATGACAAGTGATTACATTGAACCTGAAAAAGAGAAACAAATAATTTTGGAGTTGTTTAATGCAATCAAAGGACAACAGGTACATACATAAAATTTGCATATATAATTTATGTAATTGGGTGTAATATTTAGATTCAATCATCTGAACTTTCAAAAGATGAATGGAATTCTGTATTTTGGGATGACATTTTTGCAAGACCAGATATTCAAACAGAATTTTTTAATGAAACTTTATCGTATGATTCTGGAACAGACCATTTTATTTACGATGAAACAAAAGACACAGAATTTCGTGAAAGAACCGAAAATCGTCGCCTCAAGGAAGGTTACAAAAAAACTGGAGGTGGCGGAGGATTTTCATTTTTTGGCATTGGTAATATTTTTTCTTTAACAATAAAATATTTATGATTTGTTTTAACAGGTGCCAGCGCTGGAATTACAGTTAAAGATGGTCATAAAGAGGGTGATGAAAATATCGGGGATATCGGATCGTGAGTGAAAAAAAATAATTAAAGCAAATAACATTTATTCAAATTTAGAAAAAATGTAACAACAATTAGCAGAGATCAATTGCAAACTTTTATTGATAGCAAAGAAGCGAATGTAAAATGGACTGGAACAAAATTTGAACCAAAAGATTTAACACTTTTTCGAATAAATACAAAAACCTTGCAATCATCTGGTAATATTTTGTATACCAGTGTTGTTACAACAAAACTGGCCACAACACAAGAACTTCAAATTAAGTCCGAATCTGAATATACAAGCGACTACAATGGAACAAAGAAAAAAATTGTTGTCTATGAAAGTTAGTACTAATTCGATAGTTTTTGTGTTTATTTAAATAATTTTTAGCCCTACAAAATACTCTTCAAAATATTGTTTCATTTATTAATAGTGATTTTAAAAGTGAAGTTGACAAAGTTGATGCAAAATATGAAATGATCAATTCAGCAGTCAAAAAAATCTTGGCACAAAACAAAGAAAATAGAATGCATTTCCGTAATATGATCATAAGTGTAAAAGATGATGTTAGAAAAAATACTGAAGCCAATACAGAACTTTATAATTTGTTAATGAATACTACTACTTATTGCTCAAACACCCCGTAAGTTCTTTGTAATTAATCACAGCAAGTAATTTGCATAATGTTTATTGTTAACAACAGGGCTCAGCGAAATTGAAATCATAGATGATTAGGGGGTTGGAATTCCAACCCCCCACCCCTCCCCCCCTGTCAAGCGAAAAATTTTCGAGAAAAATGAGCAAAGGGGGGAGTACGTGAAAAAGTGGAAAAATTTTGGGAAAAGGTGGAAGTACATGGAAAACCTAAAAATTTTTTTTAAATTGGGTTTTCACAGAATTATTCCAGATAATAACTGTACAATAACTTTATTAATTAAGCATAATTTCAGTTAAAATAGTAATAATCGTCAACATTTGATACTCAACAATATAAAAAGGGTTAAAATGCTTCCTTACAAAATTGTTAAATATATTATCTTGAAGCATCATGAGAATTACAAATGGAATGCTTTTGCACAAAATATTTGAAATCATCTGACAGGGGGTAATCTCAACAAATGATTACGTAATTCGTTTTTCAGGCAAATATTTCCATAGTTAACAAACAATTAAGGTTATTGTTAACATTGTTACCCAGGCAATGGCAAATTTGCTTTTGTCCACAATGATTATGCTATGACATAAACAAACTCTTTTAAGGTTTGAACCTTTCATTGTATTAACTTGAAATAAAATGACAATAAGTCTTATGCAATTCAATCAATCATCAATTACTTCTAGTAAATATTCTTCTCCATTTTTGGGATTTTAGAAGCTTTAACTTACAGAAAAGCAACGTAACTGATTAAACAATATTCACCCACTTATTGCGGAACACTTAAGGTCAGCCAACTTTAGCCCATTAATTTGTATACACAAGAAGGCATCAATAATCAATAAATTAAACTTTCAAGCACATTCTTCTTGCATTCCAATTATATAAAAGCAAGGTAAACCATGTCCGACATCAATGCTTAAGAATTCAATATTAATTAAAATTTACCAGCTAACATAAGTTACTAGACGCTTCAAATGTATGCTTTAACCTCATCTCTCTCTTTCATTGATGTATAACCTGCATCGAACACGTTTTGATATAAAAATTTGAGGGCGTTCAACAGTTAATTCTTTAAAATAATTGTATCCATTTTTGTGCCCTTCATTTTCTTTTCCATTGTTAACATAATCATTGTCAGAGTCGAGAATGACGGATTCTTCATCTTTCATTAGTTGCTTGCCTTCACTTTTTGGTGTGAAACATCCTGTCCAAAGTTACGAATTCGTCACTGTTACGTAGTGTTGCGCGGTCAATCGACTGCGGTCAATTGACCTGCAGTAATTTATGCGGTCAATTCAAGATATTTTATTCTTACAAGTAAAGTACTTTAATTTTTCTGGTTTTTATTTGACCAAATAATAGATTTAGAGCATCTTCATGATTTTTTCGTACAACTTTAGGCGTTGGATAGTACTTTTTATGGTTTTTGGGGCAACTGAGAGATTGTGGTAACAACTATACTTCCTAGAATCTTGACTTTGGTCTTACAATGATTCTCGAGTTTAAGTTTATTAATGAAGGGTAGGGTTTTACAATCCGATAGATATCTTTTATTTGCCTATCAATTGATAAATTCCTTTTAATTAGTCCAACATCATGGAAAACTTCATGCAGAATTTGGCACGGCACACCCCAAAATACCTCAAAATGATTCCTAATGTTTTCATGGTTGTATACTGATATTAATTTTAATGTTTAAAGTGTTTGAGCTTAAGTATACACTAAATTACTACTTAAGGCATATGCGGTCAATTGACCAACACTACTGTTACGTTACAGTTGGTGACAAATTTGAAACTAACAAGTTACCAACAAATAGTTTGTGATGAATTTTAATACGATCATTAGTTATTGAACTGCACAGTAATAAGCAAGTACTTTTTGTAAATTTGGTGAACGACGAGAACGAATTCGTGCTTTTATAAATATTACAAAAAACTTCACTTTGTCTTCATTAGGTTGAACTTTATTAGCGACGCATCCCAAACAAAATTAACATCACGAAAACTGCCAACTTATCGGCCTAAAGCAGAGAAGATTTGCATATACAATAACAGAAGTAATATCAATTATTAACAATAAAACCAATAAAGCAAAACAATAGTCAAATCATGAACAATTAAACCAATTTAAACGAGATCACACCAACTACGAACGCAGATTTTCAAAAAAGTAAAAACAAACTTATTAAGCTTCGTAGAACAATTAGAAGAAAAAAAGAACAATCTATTAATTGCAAATGCAAAATTGCATCAAAAAATAATATACCTCTCTTCTTTGTAAAACGAAACGAGTAAAAAGAACAAAAAAACATTAAAATTTACAAAAGAAACCAAAACTAAACCCCTACCCCTCTATTTTTGAAGTAATAAAACTAACAAAATTAGTTAAAGAAAGTCCAAGAATTACAAAAAAAGGTCGACGAACCCCTGACAAGCGAAATGTAGGAGTAACTATAAGAAATTTTTTGGCGGCGCGAAGCGCCGCCGAAAAATTTTTTCCACATATGCAAAAAAAGGTCGACGGACCCCTGTCAATCATTTCGAAAAATTTGTTGGGGGAGATAGCAAAATTTTATTTTTCCAACCCCCCTAATCATCTATGATTGAAATATCGATTTCAAACTTGAAAATTTTAATTTCAATATTTCGATTTCGGGTTTTCGTCAAAAATTCATAATCAAAACCGGGATTTTCCATTTTGCAAATAAGCTTTAAATTCACTGAAAAGGTTATTTTATGTTATTTATGGATAAAAATAATCATAAAAATTCATTAACAGAAGATTTAAGAAGTCTGAAAATCTTTAAAGAAAAGATATTTCGATTTCGTATGAATTTCGAATTTTCAAATTTCGAGTTCGCAGATCCTTGGTTAAGAAGTGCTTATAAATAAGTCTATGTAAATTTTTACATTTTAGTATTAAAGATGCACTAGGGAAAGAAGGTTATGGAAGTAATCAGGATGTTGAACGCTTAGTATTAGCGATTGGAGAAGGACCTAAAATGCCATTAGATAAAAATTATGTTCGACTTGTTAATTATATGGGGCCTAGCTATACAGTTACAGCGAATTGCAGTTCAAATGACGGACGAATGCTGGATACTGTAACATTTAAAGATGGAGGAGAATTCGCATGGGAATTCATTGATTGCATCGGGGAAACAACAAAATTTTGGTGTGAAATTTCTAATAATGTCGATAGGTTTTTTTTGTATTATATTAAAAATAATTAAAGTTGAAATTCTAGGAGATCGGCCCATTTTGAAGTGTATTCATTTGATCCTCAGAAGAAAGCTCATAATTGGTTATTTTTTAATGATGCTGTTTACAAAAGCAATTATGCCGGCGATTTACGAGAAAAATTTCTTCCTTATACTCGGAACTAATTTTTATTTTTTGGCATCGGCGACTAATACATTTTTTTGGTGATGGAACAATATTGTATTTAAATCTGATGTGTTTTATATTTTTTACGATTGACAAAAAATAAAAACTTTTAGTACCATATAAAATATTATAAAACATAATTTTCAAATTAAAATTTTGCCTCTTCAACGGGAATGATACGGTACTGCCTAAGCGGTAAAAAATTTTGTTGATAAAAAATTGTTAAAAAAATAATATAGCTTTTTTTGAATTTTTGGGTAGATTGCGAAATGAAAGATGTTATTTATGTTTTCAAACCAAGCAAAGCTGAATTTTTTCCAAATGTTTTACGCCACTAAAAGACAAGTAATTCAACAAAAAAACTTTGTGAGAAACAAATGCGAAAATACAGTTGGAGCAATTCGTGCGTCTTTCACAGCTGGCATTTTATTGATCAATAACAAAAGGTTCTACACTTTTGTCATTTTCTTTCTGTCTCTCAAACTGTGATGCCATTTTTGTAGTTAACCAAACAAAAAATTATAGTCTTATGCCTTATTTTCTTTGCACAACATATCATTGTTTGTAGAATTTTAACAATTTTTTCGATAACTAAAAAATAAATTTTTAGGATTAAAGATTCTCAAACATGCTATCCATTGTTGGAAAACCTCTTTCACGAATTTTGTTTCTTTATGGAAAATCGAGTACTGATAAAATGTTACTTGCAAAAAGTATGGTCCGTTATTCTGCAACTTTGTCTGCTGACAATAAAGGTACTTTAATGGGAAAATGTTGTTCTTCTACAACTGTTCGCGAAATGTCAAATTTATTTGAATTATCCGAATTCGAAGAATATGACAAAAGAAGTTATGCGAATCTAATTGAGAAGGTTCAAAATGAAATAAAAGTAGTTGAGGACAAAATTTATATAACTGAACGGCAAATTCGACGTAATAAATTTCGTCAGGCAGCTATCATATATGCTCTTGTTATGGAAGCCATCGTTATCGCATACGCATTTATGTGGGTTACATTTGACACGCTTCTTTTCTTTGGTTGTTTATATGTCTGCTTGGCGATGTTCTGCATTTTTTAACATTGAATAAACAGTATATTTGTATTCCTTGAATCATTTGAATTTTGGGTTTTGATTTGTAAAATAAAAAATTACTGTAATACTTTGTTTCTGATTATGTTGTTGAAAAAAAACAGTTAAAAAATTTGAATAATTGAATAAAAAATTTCAAAACCAGCTTTGAAGACTCAAACTATCTTTGTTGTTATTTTCAAACTTTGTAATATTTTTTTGAAAGTTTCTCAAGACTTTAAACTATCTTTATTTCGGTTGAAGATTTTAAGGAGGTCAGTGAAAAACATCGGCTATTTATTATAAAATTTTGTTTCGTGATTCTTATTTTTTTTTTCAATATTCGATAAGATTTCACAGTGTTGCAGTGGAAAAATTTCACTGATATGAAATTGAAGCTTCAGTTTGATTTTGAAGAGATTTAGTTCAATCTAAAGAAAAAATATGAGGCACAAAGCCGCGGCATAAGCCGATATCTGCAAAAAACTAATGTAATTATTTTTTAAAATTTGATTTTGTTTCAACCACATTTTGCTAGAGATTGACCCCTGCATTTTGCCAACAACCAGTTAAACCTAACAATTTAGAATTGATTTAATTTTTATCGTTCCATTTTTGCCACATTGGTTTGTCTGATTGCTCTATATACTAGAACTATTTTACAGGTTAATAAGATGAGATTATTTAAATAAAGAATTATAGTTTCTAATTCTTTTCGTACATCTGCATATGACATTTTTAGCAGTTTTTACAAGTTGTTTGTACACAACTAAACTTTTGTGTGTACAGTTAGCACATGCCATTCATTTTTCAATGCCATCACCGAAGTGTCTTCACCACAACCAACCATTTCTTGATTTACTTTTTTCTTTCTTAATAATCTTTTTCTTCTAAGTGTGAAACTTCCAGTTAAACGAATTCTCGAAGTTAAAAAAATTCTATAAAATTTAAAAACAGAGAAATTCTACGAATATCCATTTTTTGACTTTTATGTTTTGTGGGAAACAAAATTATTTAAAAAAAACTTTAATTTGTTTTGTCACATTTGATGATTTTTTTAGTGTATAGAATTTGGTGCTAAAATTATTCAAAAAGACATTTTTAGGATTAAAGCATATCAATTATGTTATCTTTAATTGCAAAACGTATGACCCGTAATTCTGTTCATGATTTTACAAATTTATCATCCCGTGGAATCAAGGCTACTTTATTTGGAAGAACAACTTCTCGCAAAATATCATTTTGGTTTCATTCACCCCCAAAAATTGATCCTTACGCTGATAAAACAGTATCCGAAATGGAAGAAATTTACACAAAATCCCAAAGTGAACTTCAAACAATAAAAAAATGGCTTCGTTTTAAAGAAAAACTTTTAAAAGAAAGTGAAGTTTCAGTCAAAAATGCTAAGAGCACTTTTATATGGTCAAACAATTCAGCGCTCTTAATTTTGTTTGTTTTAATTGTCATGGCAATTGTTAAAATTGATAACAAGTTGAAAAATAGAGAACCCCGTAATGATGCTAAGTTGTTTGATGATGAACCTATTTCGGAATTTATCTAAAAAATATAATTGTCATTGTTGGTTATCTTTTTTGTTGCACAATAAAATTTATTTCTTTTCCATCTCTTTTATAACCATTCATAATCACAGAATTCTGATACAACGAATAAATTATTTTTCAAATACGTATAAATTTTGGCAATATTAACAAATATTCTGCTTAAATTATTCTAAGGTTGTTTATTTCCCGAGAAATGGAATAAAAGCGTAAATTCCCTGCTATTTCCCAGAGTTACAATATTCCAAGCTACAATATTATTTTACCAAAAGTAGCTTTGAAACCTACAAAAGGACTGTTAAATACTAAAATTAATCACTTTTGGACTATTTACAATGTTTTTATTGCATATTTAACCTATTTTTCATGTTTAATGCAAAAACGTAAAATATTACTATAACATTTCCCGGGAAAGGGAAATGCACAACCCTAGTTTTTGAGTAACACACTATTTTAAACAAACTTAGAAATATATTTTATTTTATTGAATTACAAATTGTAGTCTACAAGCACACTTGGGCACTGTGTATGGCCGTGTATGGATTCCATACACAGGGTCGCGGGTCGCGGAAGGGTTGAGAAGAGGGTCGCGGTTGCGGCGACAGAAATCCAAAGAGGGGACCCTTTGGCTTAAAAAATCGAAACAATTTTCGGAAAAATAACCCACGTACTCCCCCCTTTGCGATTTTTAGGGTCGCGGATTTTTCAAAATTTTTCCATACGCATCTGCCCAAGTGTGTCTACAAGCGTAAAAAATGTATACAGCATTGTTGATTTTTTGCGTCTTTTTTGTACCACACTTGAGAAAAGCTGTATTTTCTTCAAATCTTTTGTACCACTACAATACAACCAATTCATTTATGTATTAAAAAGCAATGTTTTTGTGTGATGCAAAAATATAATGAATCATTACAGAAATTCCATGCCCGAAAAGTGTTAAATATAAAAGGCTTCTATCATAAAAATATTTTTCGTACAGTTTGAACAATTTGAGAGAAAAATGTTTTCCGTTTTAATTTTTCTTTTTAGTCTAGCAGGAATTATTGCTGCTTCAAAATGTCCCTCAGGGAGTGTATCATCTTTGTTCAATTCGAATCGTTGCTTTTATTTTGGAATACAAAAATTATCGTATGCAAAAGCTGAACAAGAATGTATTGCTCTAAATGGTCATCTTGCAACAAACTTTAACATTAATTTGGATTTAAACCGTTAGCAACAAATTTTCAGAATATTTTTTTAAAAAGGTCTAATATTTTAGTGAATTTTCGTAGAGAAACCAATGATTTTTGGTTTGGTGCAAATGCAATTAATGAAAAATGGGCATGGATTGATGGATCTGATTTTAATTTTACCAACTGGGATGAATCAGAACCAAACAATCAAACAGATAATATTTGTGGAGCCATTTCATTATTAAATGGAAAATGGTCTGCACAAAATTGTTTTTCTCTTAAACCGTATATTTGTGAATTTTTTGTTAAAGAAACAACAACAAATTTGACAAATCCATCAATAACACAAGGAAAAATATATGAAAGATTATTAGAAACAACAACTTGCTCAGAAACGTTTGTAAGTTGAATCATCCTAATACAACTTAAAACTGTTTTCTAGGAAATGTCATGTGGAGATCGTTTGAAAAAACGAGCTCAACGAGTTTGTAGTGTTCCACAAAGTTTCCTAATTAATATGCTTGCTCTAAATTACTGTCCCATCAGCAGTAAGTTAATTAATTTTAACAATTGCAAAAAATAAAAAATTTTATAGCCCTTGCAAAAATGTGTTGTGAAAAGCAGTGCAGTGACTGTGACATAAAAGATTGTGCATGTCCTGATATTTTTAGTTAATTGAACTAAACGTATTAAATTTTGCTAGTTCTTTGTGAATGGAACAAAATAAATGTTTCAAGATCTGCTTTTTTACAATTTCATCAACTATCGAAACTAAGGAGGTTCTTTCAAATTTCGTTAAAAATATGAAAAAAGAAAACGAATTTTTAAAGAAAAAGAATATATTTTTATTTATAACATGGCACCAAACACAATCATATTTTTTTTATCATAATCGTACAATATATAATATCATAACCTCATAAAAACACGATAATCAAAAACAAACATGATGCATTTTAAAAATTTTTCATTTTATGCTTTTTTTAAAATTAATAGCTTCCAAAATTTGCCGGCTGAAATTCCGAATTTGACCATTTGAATGTTTGCTGAATTTAACTAATTCCTTGAAAGCATCAACTTTTTCAAAATCATTATAAATAAAATCAATATCACCAAGTTGAACCAAAAGATTAAAAGTATTCAAAATCATTTGCTTTGTTTCGTCATCAGTAGTTTCAAGTAAAATATTGTAAAGTTTAGGAATAATTTGCATATTTAAAAGTGTTGAAATATGTTGTTTTGGGCCATTACTAACAAAAAGATAAATAACTGCAACAGCTTGTTTTTTGATGAATAAATTATTAACAGTAAGCTTATCAGTGATAAATTGGAGAAGATTTGCTTTGAAAAAGACATAACTTTGATTTGGCTTTGCAATAATATACTTTAGAATAAGATTAAGACCAATTTTAACAGCCATATTTTTATCATTCATTAATAAATTTGGTAATTGTTTAAGCATTTCATCATCGAGGTTGATGGGACTTTGATCATTGACAACATTCATCAAAATCGAAAGCGTAAAAGTTTGAACTTTTGGATTTTCATGATTGATTTGATTCATAAAAATTTTGATCATTTCATTATCGAACTTTAATTGATGTCGAAGATTTGTATTTCTCGTTAAACAATACAATGCTACATAAGTACTTTCAACAACCTCAATATCAGAATGAAGAAGCAGCTTTGAAAAGGCTGGTAAAATTACTGCAACACTTTCAAGTGAAATTGATGGATTTTCATTATTGCATGCATTCATCAAAATTGTAAGAGCTGTATTAAAAATTTCTGATGACGAATTTAAAGAAGAAATTAATTCAACCAAATGTTTATCTAATCCCATTTTGAATACTGTATTTGTTAATTCTGATTTCTCTTGAAGCATGAAAAAGAAGCCCATTAATGCCATATTTGCAGTTTCTTCATTTTTGGAATGTATGAGTTGAAGAAAGGGTGGAACAATACCTTTCTGCACAAATATCTCTGGATAATTTGTGCCATTTTTCATAAAGCGGATCATTGTTTTGGTAGCTTCATATTGAATGGTTGAACTGAAAAAAGAAATTGTTTTATATTTGTGGATATAAATTTGTGGAATATTTGAATCAAAAATATCTTCATTTCCCCTCTCCAAACCCTGGAGGTGGAGAATTCGAAACAATGGCCCCTACCAAAAAGTTTTTTTTAAGAATGAAAAACTAACTTTGTTGAATTCACTAAATTTAAAAGGATTTCCACAATTCCATTATCTATCATGGCTGAAGATAGTCCCTTTTCCATGGAAACATAAACGTCATCGATAAAAGTCAACTGTGATTCGGTGTTATTTCTGCCCAATACCTTCCGTTGCATGATTTTCTTTGATTCTTTTTGCGTGATTTCTAATTTTTCGGATAAGCTTTGTTTTACTGGTTTAGGAAAACACATCAAATAAACCTGAAAAATTATTTATTCTAGTTTTTGTAAAGGGGAAACGCTAATAAATTTTTTTGCCTTTACTTCGATTCGAAGTCCTGACATAAAAATTTTATAAACCTTGAATCGTAGAATTCTGATGCCATTTTCTTTCATAATTATCGTTTCTGATTTCAAAAATGAAAGAAAATGTCATCAAAATTCTTCGATTCAGGGTTTCCAAAGTTTTCGTGTTTGGATCTCCAATCGAAGGAAAATCTTCTTCTTTAAAGAAAATAGAAAAAAGGAAGGAATTTTTGGGGAAAAACTTACTACAATTGAAGCAATCAAAGCAACTAAAGCAACAGTGAAAATATAATGATAAAATTCAGATGTTGCATTTTTTTCTTTTCTTTTCGATTGTTGCCGCAAAGCTCGAGGACTTTTCTTCATCGTAATTCTGAAAATCGAAATATTAAAATAATGCAATATGCAATAAATTTATAAGATGTGGTATGTTGGAAAAGGGTATTTATAAGAGTAGAAGTTGATTGATAAAAAAGATGAACGATAAAAATTTCACAATTTTTAATGCAAGGAAAAATTACAAAGTCATGGTTTAATTTTTTTGAATATCACAAAAAAACAATGGTAAATAAAATATGGCAGTTATTTTTTGTTATACAAATTATTTATGTAACAATTATGATAAATACTGCACCACAAGATGTAATAAAAGATTTGAGCAACTTTTTCACAAAATTGAATGAGAAGTTTCATAGGAAATTACTGCATTAAAAAAATTGTTTGGCAATTTTTTTTAATCGATTTCTCCTAAATCCCAACAAATTGATCTTTCTACTTACAGCAGTCTTTTTCTGGCATGTCTTTGTATGCGATTGATTTAATTTTCATTTTTCTTTAAAAAGAAATATGAAAAAGGTCAAAGAAATTGGGGTACACTTTTTCTAAAACACCTTGTCAGTGAAGAAAAGGTCAACCCTCAAGGCAAAAAGGTCAATCGATTAAAAACCCAATAAATAACAAAAATATAGCTGCTAAAAATAAAATGTGGCCAAATATTTGTAAATATAGTAGTAACTTTATATAAAATATGTTAATCAAAAAAATAAAAGGCAAATGTGATATTTTTATTCGAAAAAAATCCATTACAAAGTATTATTATTAGATGGTTTGATAAAGAGGATCATTGATTTGGGTTGCAGGTTTTGCGCGACAAATGAAATAAAAATCAGGATGAAAGCCAGAATTGAAGTTACAGTATTTTACATTACACGCAAATGTTGTGGCTTGATCACTCAAGGCAAAGGCAGCAGGATAGTGAACAGAATAAGTTGAATATTGGGAAAGAAAGTTAAAGTTTGAATTTGATTCAAAGAATTCATTTTTTAATTGAGTAACGAATGCTTTGATATCTTGATTATTAATCCAAAAAGTTGTTGGATGAATGATCTTTTGAAATTCTTTTTCTGTATCATAAAATGTGGCAGTATCGCAGGTACGGGGTTCAGCGGCAATGGCGGCTTCATCGTCACAACTCCAAGCCTTTAAAAAAGATGCATATAAAAAATGTGTAAAGTATCAAACGCATACCAAATTATTCAAATTTGATGCTTGCAAAGCAGTTCCAAGATTTTCAAGTTGATAAGCTCCAGCCGAGATCTCAGAACGAATTTCATTAATTTTATTCATGAGAATTTCTCGAAGTTCAATATCAAAAATGCCATTTTTTGGACAAATGACATCTTGTGAAGGTGGAATGTAATTTGGGGCTGAAACTTGATAAAGTTCTTCTCCAAATTGAATTTTTGGATCAACAGAGCACATAATTTGAGTTGTAAAATCTGCAGGATATGCATTGTGGGGTTTATTTCGAACATCACATTCATAAATTGCACATCCAACTGTTTGAGCTTGCGCATTAAAAATATTGATTCCCCATGATCCGTGTGTTCCAGTAAAGACTGGAGAACGAGATAAAAAGTCGTTTGTATTAATTAAAAACTTTGGATATAAATTAAGACCGCTTTGAATAAAGCTTTCCGGATCGGTGATATCCATTCCAAAATAACTCCATGTATAATCAGGTTGAGGAAAGTCAATTGGGGAACTTATTCCATCCCAGGGAACTGGGACACTATCACATTGATTTTGTAAATATTGATGTATTTCTTCTTCTTTTTCACAACTCCATGCCTGAAATTATAATAATAATATAATACAAATTCTGTTGTTTTTAAAGATATTTTAAATAAAATATTATTACCAAGTCAGGCATTTCTGTAGCAGGCAAGGCGTATTCGCCATTGTAAAGTAAAATTGGTTCAGTTTTTAAAGCTTGTCGAGCATCATTCATGGCATCAAGAATTTTTTGTCGAAGACTTGGAGTCATTTGAAGATTACTATTTCCACATGTTGGCGAAGGAGATGAAGAAGTTGTTTGTCCTGTTATTGAAGATACAGTAATCAAAAGAATAATAATAATCAATTTAAAAGAGGAAGTCATTGTTCAAAGAATGAACCTGATTATTAATAAGAAAATATGATCTTTTTCACCAATAATCGATTTCCTTTTATACTCTGTTTCCTAAATTATAACGGGGGATTATATTTGGGGTATTTCATTTGCATAATACCCTTTTTGGTTCCGTGCAAACTCTGAATTTCTCTGTTTATCAAAGGTCATAAATGTTTAATTTAAATAAATTTGAAAATTTTTTTGAGGGGGCACATTTGCAACAAAATATATATTTAAATAAAATGTTTTGATTTTAAATCCTTTTTAAGCTAAATTTTACAATTATTAAAGCATTTTTGCTCAAGTTTTACAAAATGTTCAACACTGTGGAAAGAAAAATCAAGCTTGACAATTTTTAGAGTCAGTTTTTAGAAAACAAAAAACATTTGCATAACAAATAAATAACTTTGTATTTTTCAAACGTATGGCAATAGTTTTACACACGTATATTCGTTCTTTCTAGACGTTTATAACGGAACGAAAGAAACACGTCCCAAAAAAAAGTGGAACATGCAAATTTTAATTTGTAAAAATTCGTCGACTTCATTCAAATTTATTTTTCACATTTGTATGAAAAATATTAATGTTCATGTGGGAATATGCAAATTTTAACATGGGAAAATTAGTAAAATTCATTCAAATTTTTTGGCTTTTTCCCATATTTATGAATGAATGGTATCGTTTTTGTGGGAATATGCAAATTTATGGATGTGAAAATTGCTCTAAAAGTTCATTCTTTTTCTTACTATAAATTTGTATATATAGTTGTGAATGCTGCAACAAACATATCATTCTTGGCTCTCAACTTCTTCTGCTTCAGTGGTCTCTCTCTCTTCATCAATTGGCTTCCGATATTCCTGGTGCTCAACTTCTGGTTGCTGCACAGATAAGTTTTTTTAACCCTTTTTTGTCCCCCCTCCCATTTTCGATGACTGATTGTAATGGTAAATTAGCAGTTGGAGGTTGTGTTTGGTTTTGGAAAAAGGTTAGTAGCATTGAATACCAACGTCACAGTGGACTGATTCTTTCAAGCACAAAGAACCGTGCTTGCGGCTTAGGATCCGGAATCAGATTCTCCCTTGCGATAACTGCATCGGTTTTTTGAAATTGGTGTATGTTATTTGTGAATACGAGGCTCATTGCGAAAACCTTTTTTCCATTACCATCACAAATTCCTTCTGTTAATTGACCCATTCTTTCATCATCGATCCTTCCCCTACCCTTCCCATCCCTTTTCAGTTCCAATCATCTTCTACCTTCTGAAACCTCTGATTCTCAATCAAATCATTGCTCTTCAACTCTATTTTCTTTCTTTTCTTTTGTGTATTTTATTGTAATTTTTATTGTAATATTTGTTGTAATTGTAAAAATAAATAAAAGCTTTGATTCTTTAATTTGTTGTTTTCATTCGTTGCGTTTTTCTTTTTTTATCAGATGATTTTTTGAGGGGATTTTAATTGAGTGAGCTCATTTTTTGTTTAAATTATTATGGTTTGAGGACTATGTATTGTAGATTTGTAAATTTTAAATTTGTGGCATAAAACCATTAATAAAGATTAAATATGAATATATCTGGGTTTTCCTGGCTCACCATGTCCAGGGCTTTTGAACAGTACCACGTTTGAGGCTTTAGAATCCAATTTCTGTGTCATGGATTCTGAATTGGCCCCCCCCCTGTATTTGATACATTGATAGTCTGAGATATCTGACATGGTTTTTAATACTTATAAATCATGAGGGTTTAAAACATTAACTAACTAATTACTCATTTCTTCAATGGCTTAAATTTTATCCGTTTTATTCGTTTTTACAAATGTTTTATAAATTTTTTAAGGACGTTATGCTAATTCAAATATCTCAGACTATTAATGTGTCGAATATCAGTTTAATTAAAATTTGTGATTAATAAAATCTTCATACGTTTGAAAAATACAAAGTTATTTATTTGTTATGCAAATGTTTTTTGTTTTCTAAAAACTGACTCTAAAAATTGTCAAGCTTGATATTTCTTTCCACAGTGTTGAAAATTTTGTAAAACTTGAGCAAAAATGCTTTAATAATTGTAAAATTTAGCTTAAAAAGGATTTAAAATCAAAACATTATATATAAATTTGTTGCAAATGTGCCCCCTCAAAAAATTTTCAAATTTATTTAAATCAAACAAATAAAATGACCTTTGATAAACAGAGAAATTCAGAGTTTGCACGGAACCAAAAAGAGTATTATGCAAATGAAATACCCCAAATATAATCCCCCGTTATAATTTAGGAAACAGAGTATAAAAGGAAATCGATTATTGGTGAAAAAGATCATATTTTCTTATTAATAATCAGGTTCATTCTTTGAACAATGACTTCCTCTTTTAAATTGATTATTATTATTCTTTTGATTACTGTATCTTCAATAACAGGACAAACGCCATCTTCTTCATCTCCTTCGCCAACATGTGGAAATAGTAATCTTCAAATGACTCCAAGTCTTCGACAAAAAATTCTTGATGCCATGAATGATGCTCGACAAGCTTTAAAAAATGAACCAATTTTACTTTACAATGGCGAATACGCTTTGCCTGCTACAGAAATGCCTGACTTGGTAATAATATTTTAATATATCTACCTAGAATTTGTATTATTATTATTATAATTTCAGGCATGGAGTTGTGAAAAAGAAGAAGAAATACATCAATATTTACAAAATCAATGTGATAGTGTCCCAGTTCCCTGGGATGGAATAAGTTCCCCAATTGACTTTCCTCAACCTGATTATACATGGAGTTATTTTGGAATGGATGTCACCGATCCGGAAAGCTTTATTCAAAGCGGTCTTAATTTATATCCAAAGTTTTTAATTAATACAAACGACTTTTTATCTCGTTCTCCAGTCTTTACTGGAACACACGGATCATGGGGAATCAATATTTTTAATGCACAAGCTCAAACAGTTGGATGTGCAATTTATGAATGTGATGTTCGAAATAAATCCCACAATGCATATCCTGCAGATTTTACAACTCAAATCATGTGCTCTGTTGATCCAAAAATTCAATTTGGAGAAGAACTTTATCAAGTTTCAGTCCCAAATTACATTCCACCTTCACAAGATGTCATTTGTCCAAAAAATGGCATTTTTGATATTGGACTTCGAGAAATTCTCATGAATAAAATTAATGAAATTCGTTCTGAGATCTCGGCTGGAGCTTATCAACTTGAAAATCTTGGAACTGCTTTGCAAGCATCAAATTTGAATAATTTGGTATGCGTTTGATACTTTGCACATTTTTTACATGCATCTTTTTTTAAGGCTTGGAGTTGTGACGAGGAAGCCGCCATTGCCGCTGAACCCCGTACCTGCGATACTGCCACATTTTATGATGCAGAAAAAGAATTTCAAAAGATCATTCATCCAACAACTTTCTGGATTAATAATCAAGATATCAAAGCATTTGTTACTCAATTAAAGAATGAATTCTTTGAATCAAATTCAAACTTTAACTTTCTTTCCCAATATTCAACTTATTCTGTTCATTATCCTGCTGCCTTTGCCTTGAGTGATCAAGCGACAACATTTGCGTGTAATGTAAAATATTGTAACTTCAATTCTGGCGTTCATCCAGATTTTCATTTCATCTGTCGCGTAAAACCTGCAACCCAAATCAATGATCCTCTTTATCAAACCATCTAATAATAATCATTTACAATGGATTTTTCTCGAATAAAAATATCATTTTTTTGCTTCTTTTCTTAGATACTCTATTTAAAAAATTTTGCATATTATTTAATTTATCTTAATTTAGTGACTTTTTTTGTATAACAAAGGTCATAAATTTTTTATTTAAATAAATTCGAAAAATGTTTTGGAGGGGGCAGATTTGCTGCAAATTATATAAAATGTTATTTTCCTTAATCCTTCTAAAGCAAAATTTTAGGATTGCACATTCTTCGATGTTATGGTATTTTATCAAATTTACAGAACCAGCAATAATGGCAATAGTTTTACACACTTTAATTGATATTCAATCTTTTGTTTCGCCATTCTGTGTTTTGTTTTTTAACATTAATCTTCGAAATTTATTTTTTAATATAAACGAATCTATTTTCGTTTTATGTCCAGTCATTAATCAAGTCATTCATCATCACATTATAAGTATTTGAGAGCAAATAAATTTTGTAACAAATGCATCCGAGTTGAAACAAATACTGTCAATAATGCCTTTTTCTGACATAATGTTTTATGATAAATTTGCTCATGTTATTTCTTTTTTACATGTTTCTTTTGATTTACAGATTAGAGATATTAAACAAATAAATTCAATTATTTAAATTCAAAAATTTAATGAAAGAATTTTATTTTTTGCACTCAAAACAATTTTCAGTCATAATTTCTTTTGATTTTAATTTTGGTGTATTTTACCGATTAAATTTATTACATTTTAACAAAAGAAAGAGCACAAGCTGATTACAACAACATCAATCTTTTCATAAAAATAAAAAAAATTTTGAAGAAGTGAAAAGTGTTGATTTTTAGAGACGGAACTTTCGAAAGTTATTTTCTTACAACATCCAACAAATGGCGTTTTTTTCTTTTCTATCGCTTTCTGAACAGAAATTTTTAGAGTCTTTTATTGCATTTTTTGTTGATTGACCTTTGGCGTTTTCACATTTCTTTGTGTCTGAAAAGACTGTCTTATTCAAAAAAAGTAAAGTGAATCATGCGCATACGAAGACATATTGAAAAAGAGAAGAGTGCTTTTTATAGAGAGATCGGTTAATTTGTGTGCAAGAAAAATTCTGTCACTCTGCTAAAAAAATTATCAAACAATTTCTTCTAAGGTGTAGTTTTCTCTGATTTTATCATCTGTTAATCTTTTAAAAAACGTCTCTAAAGAAAAATTTCAATGAATTTTGTAAAAAAGTTTTTGCCTTGCTCAAATCTTTTTTTTACATCTTTAGTTGTAACATTTGTTTAACACGAAAAACTGACTTTTTTATTTTTGTTGTTTTGTGATATTTGAAAACGTACAATCGATGACTTTGTAATTTTGCTTGAAAGATGTACTTTTTGAATTAGGCACAGATCACATTTTTTTGTAATTTAGAAATTTTTTTTTTTATATCCCTTCTGCTTTTTTAATTGTTTCTCTCCCAAAATTATCGATCTTTAAAATTTAATTAATTTATTGCATTTTACAGTATTTTTATATTTTAATTTTTACAGCTATCATGAAGAAAAGGGCCCGGCAACAATCAAAGAGAAAAAGTAAAAATGCACCAACTGCATTTCACTATCAAATGTTCTTTCTTGCTGTAATTTTTTTATTTGCATCAATTGTAGTAAGTTTTTACCCCAAAAATTGCATCGTTTTTACAATTTTCTTTAAAAAACTAAAATAATAAATTATTTATATCTTTTTTTCAAAAAAAATGTTTAACCTTTCAGATTTGTTACATTTATTTTCCTGAACCAGTAAAACAAAGTATGGACGAAAAATTTGAAATTATGAAAAAAAATTTATATTCAATCATGGATCGGAAAGTTATGGCAAGCAATGATACTGAGACACATATGGAATTTATTGATGAAGTTTTTGAATTAACTGATGCAGGATTTTCTCAAGATATGTTTGAATATGGAGTTGTGCCAATTCTTTTAAAGTTAATGAATTCAACAAAGTAAGTTTTTTTTCAATCCAAAAAAAAAGATGTATGTATGGTTATGACGAAGATGTTCGTATTTTAATGCCATCGCCGCAAGCGGCTTCTTTTGATGTGCATTAATATCTTTTAAACTTGGCGGCGAAGAAACACAAAATATTTTAAATCTTTTTTTAGCTCAACCATTCAATATGAAGCTGCCAAAACAACAATACATTTTATGAAAAATGGAACTGATTATCCAGAGGTTTTTGTTTCCGAAGGTGCCGTTCCACCCTTTCTTCAACTCATACATTCCAAAAATGAAAAAACTGCAAATATGGCATTAATGGGATTCTTTTTCATGCTTCATGAGAAAGCAGAATTATCAAATACAGTTTTCAAAATGGGATTAGATAAAAATTTGGTGGAATTAATTTCTTCAAATCCGTCAACGAAAATTTTGAACACAGCTGTTACAATTTTGATGAATGTATGCAAAAATGAAAATCCATCAATTTCGCTCGAAAGTGTTTCAACACTTTTACCAGCCTTCTCCGAATTGCTCCTTCATTCGGATGCCGAGATATTTGAAAACGCTTATGTGCCATTGTATTTTTTAACTGAAAATTCCAATCTTCGACTTCAGTTAAAGTTTGATAATGAAATGATTAAAATTCTTATCAATCAAATCAATCATGAAAATCCAAAGGTTCAATTAATTGTGCTCCTAATTTTAACGAATGTTGCCAACGATCAAAGCCCCATCAACCTAGATGATGAAATGCTTAAACAATTGCCAAATTTATTAACGAATAATAAAGATACTGCTGTTAAAATTGGTCATTATATTATTCTAAAGTATATCGATGCAAATCCAAATCAAAGTAATATCATTTTCGAAGCAAATCTTCTTCATTTAATTATTGATAAGCTAACGCATAATATTTCATTCATCCAAAAACAAGCTGTTGCAATTATTTTACTTATTGTTAACAATGGCCAACACATTTCAACAATTTTAAATATGCAAATTATTCCCAAGCTTTACGGTATTTTGCTTGAAACTAGTGATGATGAAACAAAGCAAATGATTTTGAATACTTTTAATCTTTTGATTCAACTTGGTGATGTTGATATTGTTTACGATGACATTGAAAAAGTTGCTCAATTTAACCAATTCAAGGAATTCTCTAAATTTAGCACACATTCAAATGTTAAAATTCGGCATTTTAGTCGGCAAATTTTGGAAGCTTTTAATTTTAAAAATAGCATGAAATGAAAAATTTTTAAAATGAAACTATTTGTTCTTGAAAATTTTTTTTGTAAGTTCATAATATTTTGTTCTATTACGATAAAAATAAGTGTGTTAAGTATCAATTTATTAATAAATAAATCTTTTCAACGTAAAAACTTTTGAAAAAATTCACTTTTTTCATGTTTTTAATAGAAAAACATTATATAAAACAACGTTTAAAAACATTTTAAGATTAGTAAAAAATTTTTTTAAAATCCGACGGAACGTTGTTTTTAGAAAGTCGTTCCGCGCGCGGAACGACTTTCTAAAAACAATATCTTTCTAAACTTTTATTTAATTAAACATGAAAACAATTAATTAATTTTATACAAAGTAATTACAAAATACATCAATCCGATACAATACACTTTTTGAGAATTTTAGAAAACAAGTAAAAATCTTGGATTAAAATAGCGTTGAAAATAATATAACATTTTTTTCATCATTAATTTAAAAATGTTTTAAATAAAAAGGTAATTCAATACATAAAATTACCATAGTTTAATGGAAACTTAAAAATTTTGATTATTTACATATGAATAATTTTTATGCAAAAGCCATTACAACAGTTGAGGAGTCTCCTTTTGCCTTCATATTTGCAGCTTTTAAACCTTTTTTTGGTTGTAACAAATAAAATGACAAAGTTTTAATAATTCTAATAAAGCCTTCTCGATACCCCGTCAGCGCAGTTAAAGCTAACATACATTCAATAAAAATTCTTAAATTATTTAAACTTTGTTTTGTATTGTTTAATTGTGTAACCCATGTAGGATTTGCAATTATAAACCAATTTGCAATTTTTGAGTCTACACCCGCTTGTAGCAGTGTCCTTCTTATCCAATTCTTTAAAAGCTCTTGTGTAAAAACGTATAAAAAGTAAAAGAAAAAGACGAAAGCTGTAAAAAATAAAGCAAAACAAATTCGAAGAGATGATGAAAAATTTTTTTGTTTAGTTTGATATTGGAATTTTATGTGTAATAATATTTTGAATAATACGGCATAAGTAAATATTGAAGCAAATAAAAGCCATATTGACATAGCTGCATATCTGATGCCACTAAATGGCGCCACAATTTATTTTGGATAATACTAATACAAGCGGATGTCGAAGTTCGATTACAAGTTTCACAAAAGCATTCTCCAACAATTTGATTTCTAATAAAATAATCACTGACATGATGAAATAATAATAAAAATAGAGTTAACAAATTGTATAATATTAATATTTTAAACAATTTACGTTTTGTCGTGTATTTTGCATAAAAAATTGGAAAAAACATTGCTAAAAATCGTGAAAACGCCAAAGAAAAAGTCATTGAATATTGAATATTTTCAACAATTCCTGCCGCAACTTCATTAAATAAAAAAGACCATGAAAAAACAGCGTTACTAAAACCAGCTGTTGATGAATAGAAGCATGTTGGAGGTCCTTCATTCCATGCTTTTTGTTTAAAACCTGCATCAAAGAAATATTCATATAAAATGGTTGTTGGTTTATTGCAAATCAAATCATACGATACAAATAAATCCCAAAGAGCTTGATTAAAAACAAACCATTTGTAATTTTCTTTAATTCCTCCAAAAAGTGAAATAATAATTATTATGGTACAAAGAAAAGCAGTTAAATATCCAAAACCAAGTTTCTCCAAAATAAATCCAAATTGATAGCAAAAACATGAAAACCATGTATCAGTCAAAACCAGTCTTCCTGGGGAATTACATGAGATATTTCCATTGTTATATCTTGAAGTATGATTAATATATGGCTCATCATTAATATAAATTATTTTATTCAAATCTTCGAAAGTGTCCATAGTTTTGGAGAATAAACAGATACTATGAGTACTTTTTACCCAAAACAATTAATTTAAATTTAGCAAAATTCAAAACTTGAAAAACTC
Source organism: Panagrolaimus sp. LJ2414 (assembly GCA_024447195.1). NCBI lineage: Eukaryota > Metazoa > Nematoda > Chromadorea > Rhabditida > Panagrolaimidae > Panagrolaimus > Panagrolaimus sp. LJ2414. Next base: position 234,225 of record JAMRXY010000278.1, read on the forward strand.
TTCGGACATAAAAAAGTATTCTAAGAAACGGCTGAAAATACCTTTTTTAATGGCTTACTTTTAATGTTTCTCAAAAACATCACCATTTTTAAGTACCTGTTAAAATTTCAAGTGTATGTTTTCAAACTAAAAAAAGCCATTTCTATTTTACATTTCTGCTTAATAGATACTGTTAAAATTGGTACTTAAATACGGGTTACAGCATTGCTAATGTTACTTTTTTTGCACAAGTAGGCGTTTAACAATCATTTTTAAAAGATAAAAATGGTTTAGTTTTGTGTTTTACTGCATTTAAATTTTGTAAAGCTACAAAAACTTTTGAAGAACCGTCTTTTTTGTACTGGAGAGAAACAGAATTGACTCTTGAATTTCATAACCCAAAAAAATTATACTAATTTCTTATCAATCTTTTTTTTCAGACATCAATCATTAGTTACTATGACTTTGTTTTATTTCTTTCTACAGTCCATTTGTTTACAATACTAATGGTATCATTATGTAACAAAAGTTTTTTCCAATGCGGTAAAAATAAATCGTAATCATAAACATCTTTGGCGTGCATCCCAGATTTGGTAATAACAGCATTATAATAAACAGGGCCCTGACTTTTCATGAGATATCCAATCCACCACGCATATGTGCTTGCCGAAGCAGATATGAGTAAACTGTCACAATTTTGTATCCCAAAACACATATCAAAAGTTCTTGAAGTGTTGAAATCAAAAAGATTATTAATCGACTGAAAATCCTAAAAAGTGAGAAAAAAAATGTATAAAACACGTAATTATGTTAACTTGCCAAATTTAATACATCTTTAAATTCATTAATAAATGTTTCATCATTTCCGAGAAACAATAAAGAAATATTTTTAACATTCTGTTTTTTTAAATCATTATAAATGTGTTTAATTGCAGGTAAAGTAAAATCCATGCGTGTTTCAAGTGGCCAATTTGGAACAAAATCCCCCCTTCTGACATGCACACACATTTTATGTAAATTATCTGAATCTTTGCTAAAGCAGAAATAAAATGAATATTTAACAATTTTAAAACGTATTCCACCAATTTATTCTAAAATTTTGACAAAAATGGCACCGCCAAAAAATCGTATATTTTTTTATTTTACCTATGTTTTCGACCATGCTTAAGAAGCTGGAAAAAAATACTTTTAGGTCAAAATTTGGCACAATGCCGTTTTTAGAGCATCGAGAATGCCAAAGTCGACATATTTTGTTTCCTACGGTATATGTTCACCTTTAATCAGTTTTAGGTATAATTGCACCTATATAGGTTTTCGACCATGGGGAATCCGAATCTCGACTCCGCGATTCAAAATTTTCGCGTTAAGACCCTTTTTTCGCACTTTGACCTCACATTTTGCCTAAAAAGTAGGTCAGGAATTAATTTCCCAGACTAGTTCTTGTTACCATCGGATTTCCCGTGGTTTTTTACCCCTGGGGGTGAATTACCATCAAACAACTTGTGCCGCCCGATGTTTTACAAAACAATGAATACAGTCGACTCTGAATTCAAAGAATTTCGATCACTTATGAAAAATCGATTTTTTATCCAGTTATGCTTATTTCCCATCTGTATAGGTTTTCGACCATGGGGAATTCAATGGTAAACTTTGCATTCCCCTAAAATCACTTTTTACATGCGAAATCCCCTCAGGGCATGATATAATATATCCTCTTAAATAAAAAATTTCCCCTGACTTTATTTTTGTGTTTCAGATGTTAAAAAGTGTTGATTATTGTTCACATACAATGTTTTTATCAAAATCAAACTATTTTTTAATCATTCGAAAGCTGGAACAATTTTTTCAGATGAACTATAATGTCCCTTCATGTTGGGGTATATGTATGAAATATGTAAATGCTCTAACATTGCAAATAAAGAGTGAAAGACATTGAAAGTTGTCTAAAATCGTTTCTCGATCTTGTTTTTATCATTTAAAACATATGATATTATGTAATCATTGATTTCCTTCCATCTACAGTATCTAAAATTCACTAACATTGAATGTTACAGAATTTTGATATTAAATTGCATTTAAAGACACAAATATTGCATTAATAATATCCGAAAAACATATATATGTTGCTCTGAAAACAAAGTTTTGCAAATTTAGGTCGTACAAGCACGTTGAAGCAATTTCAAGATTTGCACATATACCCCAACATGAAGGGACCTTATAGTTCATCTGAAAAAATTGTTCCAGCTTTCGAATGATTAAAAAATAGTTTGATTTTGATAAACACATTGTATGTGAACAATAATCAACACTTTTTAACATCTGAAACACAAAAATAAAGTCAGGGGAAATTTTTTATTTAAGAGGATATATTATATCATGCCCTGAGGGGATTTCGCATGTAAAAAGTGATTTTAGGGGAATGCAAAGTTTACCATTGAATTCCCCATGGTCGAAAACCTATACAGATGGGAAATAAGCATAACTGGATAAAAAATCGATTTTTCATAAGTGATCGAAATTCTTTGAATTCAGAGTCGACTGTATTCATTGTTTTGTAAAACATCGGGCGGCACAAGTTGTTTGATGGTAATTCACCCCCAGGGGTAAAAAACCACGGGAAATCCGATGGTAACAAGAACTAGTCTGGGAAATTAATTCCTGACCTACTTTTTAGGCAAAATGTGAGGTCAAAGTGCGAAAAAAGGGTCTTAACGCGAAAATTTTGAATCGCGGAGTCGAGATTCGGATTCCCCATGGTCGAAAACCTATATAGGTGCAATTATACCTAAAACTGATTAAAGGTGAACATATACCGTAGGAAACAAAATATGTCGACTTTGGCATTCTCGATGCTCTAAAAACGGCATTGTGCCAAATTTTGACCTAAAAGTATTTTTTTCCAGCTTCTTAAGCATGGTCGAAAACATAGGTAAAATAAAAATTTTTGCCGGTGCAGATCGTTTAAAAAGTTTTGGTGGAATACGTTTTAAGTCCCTTTTTTAAACCAAAAAAGCTACCTTTTCCAAAACGTTTTTGCTAAAGTTTTTGATTTTTGTTTAATTTTGTTGCTGCATTCCATGAGTACGCCAATATCAGGACGGTAATCATGAAAAAATTTATATGACTGTAAATAATTTGCAGAAAGCTTTAAATATTTGGCAAAGTTGTACTTTTTCAAGCTAAAACTTTAAAATTAAAACTCTGTAGTGCATACCACCAAATTTACTTTTCTTCTGATTCATAAATGCAACAATGATCGGTAAAATTTACGGCAGTAATAAGTGATTCGTGCGGGACCTGAAAGATTGTAGGAAACTAAAATCTTTCACTGTTAATAAACGTGGAAATTTGGTTAAAGCATTCCGGTATCGACCAAATTTAGAAGGTACAACATTAAAAAGTTTTTCTAAAAAACTTACTTTAATCTGAACAATTTCATGCAAAAGTGGAAATGATTCAGATAATTCTGTCAATCCGGCCAATTGAATTTCAATGCTTCCGTTTACATACGGTAGCCTACCAAGCTTTTTACCAATCCCATACAAGCTTGCAAATCGAAACAACTAAAAAGTGGAGAGATTGCATCTAATTTGTTTTACACAAAATTAATAACCATATTTCCTAGATCAGCAGGATTATTAAATGTTGACGTAACATATTTCTGATTGATTACTCTTGTTGTGACAGACTCATCGAATACAAGCTTAATAAAAAGAACAGAAAATACGAATACTCCAAAAATCTGGAGGACGGTTGACTTTGAACAATGAAAACTTTTAGTTTTTCTATAACAAATATTTAAAAAAAAACAGAAAAATTAATTAAAATATTCTGCCCGACCAAAATTGAACTCATTTTTGGGATAAAAAAGTTTTCATTAGGACTTTTTGGGCTTCATCGTTACTAATAATTCCAGAAATGCGGAAAAATAGCTTTTAACCAGACTCATTTTTGGAAGTTTCCATCACAAAAACGAAAATGGCAAAATCACTTTGCGCCACAAAATCCTATGGTGCAAAAAGCGCTTAACAAAATGCAAAATGAACCCCAGAAAAAGATATATTTCTTTTTCAAAACGCTAGCTTACTTAAAAGGTAAAAACGCCATAATCAAATGTTGAACGCAATTCCAAATAAATATATAATTTAATAAGCTGAATATTGGTTAAACTGCAAACAAATGAATTACTCTGAATTTTTTCTTATCTTTTTTATCTGTTTAAAAAGTTTTTTCAAAAATTTATTAAATTGCAACGAGCAAAATATTTTCTTTGTTAAAAATATGAAGATCTCTTGTATCTTTGTTTGAGTAATTAGAAATAAAATTGAAGTATCGGCGCCACTATTTACATATTATAAAAATCGTAAAATTAATTATCTGTGTTTAGACGGTATATTTTAAAAGGATAAAAGACTGAAATGTGCCAAAGGTAAATTTTTTTTATCGATATTGATTTTATGATATTTGGAGTTTTCTTTAGTTTTGTAATCCGGCTTGCTATAATTATTTTAACAGTTGCGTGCCTATTATTTTATTTTGCCATTTCCAGCTTCAGTTTAAGAAATGAAACGTTCCAAACCCCATCTACAGAGAAGCCAGAAGTCAATGAATCGATAGTTGAAAAATATCAAGAGCAAAGTCATTCGCGGCAAATATTTTTGAAAGAAAGTATCCAAGAAAAAGGCTATTACGCCCTTTATAATGCATTGGTGCCAGAAGTGTTTTGTAAAGATTTAATTAGAATTGGAGGAGTTGGTGATGGTGGAAAATGGATTTGTAATCCAACAAACATGTTAGACTTTACTGAATGCAATATTTATTCATTAGGTATTAGCAATGACCCAAGTTTTGAAGAAGATCTTCAGTCGTTTTTGAAGAATAAATGTAAAATCCGATCGGTGGATCGTGATGAGCAAACTTCGAAAACAATGGAAAGAATTGAAAAAATTAACGGAAAATTTAAAAAGGCTTTAATCGGTGGGGAAAGAAATATCAGTGAAAACACATTCACATTTAACAATATTTTATCAGAATTCGGAGATGGACATATTGATATTCTAAAAATTGATATTGAAGGAGGCGAATTTGCTATTATTGATGAAATTGTATCAACTCCGATATGTCAAGTATTGATTGAAATTCATGGAAAAAGTGCTGTCCAGACATTTGAACTACTTCAAAAATTTTCTAAAAATGACTTTTATTTATTTAGTTACGAAATAAATGGAGCGTTTCATGAACTTTGCGAATATAGTTTTATACATAAAAGTTGTTTATCATTGTTTAAAGTTAAACTCGTTTTCGGTAAATTTTTAACTTAATAAATTTTTTATGTGTGATTGATTCAAGGATTTAGTTTATTAAAATCATAAAGAAGAACGTTATAACTCTTTTTTTCAACTTTCAAAATTTGACCAAAGATTAATCTGATTTTGACAAAGCAAATAACAAATTTTGGTCGACCTTTAAAGGTTTTTCCAAAGCTTTGGGAATCTTACATACTTTATTAACAGAAGTCAATTGCACAACCTTCAAAGTGCCTGAAGTTACAGATGAAAAATGCAGATGATGACTCTCATTGCTTACCATGCCAGAAACTGAACATTTTTTTTCGTTTTTCGTTATCACTTCCACCCAAATTTTTGTGTCTGCTTTTTTTGAGCTACCTCCAATCGAGTTTTCAGATTTTTAAAAGAGCCCCGAAAAGATTACGCTACACAAAAACCAAATTTAAAAACTTTTCAAACGACCTGATATTTTAATTTAAAATTCCACGTTTTTTGAATAAGTAATCTCTCTGCTTTGTTTAAAAATCAAGTATTGTTCGCAGTTATTATGATTCAAAAACATGTTTTTTATTCAGCATTTTTATAATGAAATTTGAACTCTATTCTTGTTCAAATGTTTTTTATTTTAAAATTAAATAAGATATGTATTTAATTAAGAACGCCTTTCCAAATAATAAAAAGTTATTTGGATTAAACAGTATATTAAAATCTTTTTTTCATTTTAGAAAAATGAAATTTTGGACATTTATTTCTTTTGTAGCAGTTGTTGCTGTCATTTTTGTCATAGAAGTATTTTCACCAAACTCTTTTGATTTCAAGTATGTTTTTGTGTACTGATCGTTATCACAGAAAATATGTTCTGTTTATAGAAAATTTTCAACTGCAAAAGGTGAAATCGACATTAAAGAAATTGAAAAAAATGTTTTTGAAATTTACGGTTACACTCTGATTAAAAATGGTTTGATTCCAATATTAAAGAAAAAGAATGAAATGACTTGTAATAAAGTAACTTTTTTAAATTTAAACTATATAAATATAATACACACTTAATTGAACCTAAGTTTGAAGAAAAAATCATAAAACGACAAAATGAGATTTATTTTTTACATTTTAGATATTCTCGGAATGGCAAAAAGTGGCTGACAATGGCCTCACAATTAATCCACCACGAGAAATTCCAAATCCCACAAATTTTCTCTTAAATAATTACACAAAGTTATTACCATGGTATTTTAATGAAACTCCAAAAAACACAAAAGAATCGTTAAAAAATTGGAATCAAACTTATATTGATAATTTGATTAAGATGGCTAAAGAAAATCCATTAATTGTTCCACATTCTTATGAAGGTGATGCCTGTAAGTTTTAATTTTGTTAAATCAAATGTTTAACATAAAAAAATATGTGAAAAACGTTACAAACAATGCATGGGTCACCCTTGTTAAGAAGTTTTGTTTTCCCTAAAAAATTGAATGAAATGCTAAAATCACAGATTACTCTTTCAGTAGCAGTTTATGCAGCAACAAAAGATTTTGCAGTTGATGACCAAATCGGAGCAGTAATTGGATCACAAAAACCTTGGGCTGAAGTTTATCTGCTGGCCAACGGGGCCAAGCATGTAACAACAGTTGATTATTATAAACTTTCAATAAATAATCCACAAATGAATTTCCTTTATGCACCTGATTTACCGTCAATAATAGAAAAGTATGCAGCTTTTTGTATTTGGTCCGAAATTTAAAAGTTTGCAAATTACCGAGTTTTTAGTTATTACGGCAAATTCGATTTCGTTGTAAGCTTTTCGAGCATTGAACACAGCGGCCTTGGGAGATACGGTGATCCGATTGATCCAATCGGGGATATTCGAGAAATGAATAAAATTCATTGCATGTTGAAATCAAAAGGATTACTGTTTTTGGGATTTCCTGTTGGCGTTGATACAATTTATTTCAATGCTCATCGAATTTATGGTCGAATAAGATTAGCAATGATGTTCGAAGGTTTTTGATATTCATATTTTTGCTATTATTTCACATAAACAAATTTAGGATTCAAATTATTAAAAATTTATTGGCAACAAAAAACAGTTACACAGCAACAAATGTTCAAAATTTTTAATAATCAAATACATCAAGAACAATTTTTATTTGTGTTAGAAAAAGTGTAGTATCAATTTACTTTGTAGTTGTTTGTAGTTTTGAACAATAAATAAATATCTTATTTTTTTAAGAAAAATGAATTTAAACAAATGAAAGATGATCCGAGTTTTTATTAAAACGATTCATATAGGAAAAGGCTGAAGCAATGAAATGCTAATGGTAATTAAGATTTTCAAAGATAAAGAAACCCAAATTTGATATACTTTGTATGGTAAGAAACAGCTTTAAAGGAAATAAAGCAAGTTTAAGAAAACAAATCAAACAAAATTTGAAGACTCACACGAATGCAAAAATAAAAATAGAAAACAATAGTAGTAAAATGGGTTGGGCACAATAAAAAGATATAAAATTTTTAATTGCTAATATCTCTTTAAACTAAATTTTGATGCTTACGTTAAAAAGAGTTATTACTTTTAGCTTTTTAATTTTATTTGTATTTATTTCTTGGAATATTTGCTCGAAAAACACAATAAAGACATCTTCAAATGCAAAAGAAACGTTCGACGTTACGTCACATCTTGTAATTGATTCTGCTTTTTATTACGAAAAATCTAAACTGTAAGTTACATTTATTCCATCAATGCAAATCACATCTGTTATTCTGCTTCGCTCAAATTGTGCAAATTGAATACATTAAATAAAAGTTGTTAATTTTCAGATATTCCTTAAATTCTATGGTTATTTTAATAAACGGACAAAAAGATTTAGAAATAAAAAATTTGCAATGTTTCTCAAAAAATGCAGAAAAAACCTTAACAACAACATCTCAAATTCGACCAGCAGAACCAGGACCGCATTGTTTATGGATTATGTACATCATAAACTGTACAACAGTTGATCACCCAGAATACTTTGGCTTCAAATTGGAAAATAGTTCTGCAATTATTGGAATCAATTTTGAATATCCAATTAAAGTAAAATTTCCGGTGGTAATGTGTTATCCACCAATGGTATACGAATCTCGATGGCATCAAATTATTTTTGCAACAGAGATTTATCATTATTTTGGGACTCATTTGCAAGTACAGTACATCAATTCTGCAATGACAGAAATTGTTGAGATTCTTAAAGTATTAAATTTTTAGCAAAAAGTTATAAAAAATTGTAGAAATTTTAGATCTATCAAGCAAAAAGATGGATATCAATTGAAAAATTTGCATATATAGATTTTAGTCCAGCAGATATTTCAAACATAGGTTATCAGCCAATGTCCGAAATATCCGATAGAAATCAACCATTAGCATACACAAAATGTTTGATGAAGTACCGAGTTAGATTTCGCTGTTCTTCATTGAACATTTTTACATCCGTAAAAATTTAGGAAGCAGCAGAATTTATTATTGTTGCTGATGTTGATGATATTTTAATTCCGAAATATACAAATTATTATCATGAATTTCAAAAATGGAATGCAATGTTTCCAGACGCAGCAGCATTTATGTATTTTCGTGCCGAAGGAAGTATTTTTGCACGTGAGATTTGCAATTTCGATGATATTAATAATTCATATAATAGTTTTAGCAACAGATTTCAAAAACTTTTCAATTTATGATACTATTAGGTCTATTAAAGTCGCAAACAAAACAGTTATTGGAAAATCTGTATATCAAACAAAGAATGCCGAAGTGGCATGGATTCATTGGCCATTTTTTGAAAACCAAACAACAAAAGTTATTCCATCCAGCGAAAATAAAATGTTTCATCTGGGAACCGTTGATAATCTTACGAAAACTGTAAGTTATCTTACAGAGGTTCATTCCTTCTGAATGATATGTCTTAAAGAAAATGACAAACGGGAATATATGAAATGTATGGTCGTTAAGAATCTTTTCCAATCCGGAATTGCCCCAACCCGTTTGAATCGATCTTCGATCAAACCTTGATTAACAATTTTTGTAAAATCAAATTGTTTTAATCAAAGCTTTCCGCTTCTAACCACTTTTTAATCAACGTAATTAGTATTTTTTAGTTCAATGGAATACCGAAAAAAGCAATAAATGAAATTGCTTCCGAATTCGCAAGGACGTTCCAAAATGTTTCATCATTTAAAGAAAACAAGAGCTATGCACAAGCAATTTTCAAATGTTATGGAAAACATGCACTATGGAATGCAGAGGAAAACTTCAACAAAAGAAGACCATGTTTGACACCTTTATATTGTTCAAAACCAAACTATGTAAAGGGTTTTAAATGCCAAGTCGCACACAGAAAATTTATACCTAAGTATTTACACAAAAGAATAACTTTGCACGTCCCATACTCTAATTATTTTTGGACGTATTATCAAAACGGGTGTACATTGTTTCAAAGATAATTGTTTATTGTTAAAAAACAATGATTTGATTTTTCATAAATCGAAAATTGAAACATTTATTTTAAAATTAAAAACGAGATAGAAAAAACCGAGATTGTTTGACAAAATTCTTACAACCTGTAAGTACACAACTAAAAAGAAAGCGTATATTACCATATCGTTTAACGTGAAAATCTGTGAAAACCTAATATTTATCAGAGAATTAATAAATTGGACCCGATTCTATACAATTGATGAACAAAGGCGATAGTGATAAGTTTGCCTTAAAGCAGGTATTTTTTTATTTATTTTTTTATTTATACGCTCCGAGTAGTGGAACGTAGTCAATTTTGGTTCAAATTAAAGCAAAAAGTTTTCTGATAAATTTTTGTTAGAACAAAATATGCTTTCAAACAATCTACGGCATCCTTCTCCCTCTTTTCTTGCAACTACAAAAAGGAAAAATATAACAAATTCAAACGCATGTAATTAGTGTTATATCAATGCATTTAAATTGATCAGATGTGACGAAAAACAAAAGATGAAATTATCAATTTTAATCGAAAAACTGACTAGTAGAAAACATATTTATGAGCAAGGAAAAAAGTCCCACGCGAGAGTTATCAGTTGATATCTCATACATGTGGAGAAAAAAAACACAGAGAGTCAAGGAACGCGACGACACTGCCATGATTAAATCAAATTAAATTTGTTTCGTTTTGAGTTTTTCTTTGTTTGAAAGACAACGGAAATATTTCGCTTTGAATTTGTTTGCTTTTGTTATTTTTAAACAAAAGTGGATTAAATTTTTTTGATTTTTATTGTCTTTTATTTAACGCTGAAAATATTTATCCAAAAAAAGGAGAAGATTAAAGAGATAAAAATCCAATACAAATGGATAATTGAAAATAGTCAACATCATCAATTTATTTATGAACTTGATTCAAAAAATTAATAATAGCGATTGGAAAAATAGATATCATAAATTATAATATTTTAATTGTATTTTCAATCAATTTTTTGGTAATTTTTATGATTATCCTCACAAGACAGAATGTCGCAAACAATTTTATGATAATAAGAAAATGATTAAAAGTGAGAAAAAGAGTAAAACTTTGTGTTAAAAAAAGGTTTTTGTGGGAAAAAAGAGCCTTTCTCTTTTGTGCCACAAATATTTTTAAATAACGTCGAAATAAAAGAGGACAATTTTTTTTGTCCTTCAAAATATTGATTTTTTAAAAATAATTTGAATCGGATTATTCAATTTGGGATGCTTTATTTATTACTGTGCTTCAGCTCATAAATGTTACAAAAACATAAAACTAATTGCATAATAATTTATTGGTACATTTTTAAAAACAAGCATAATACGAAATTAAATTTAAAGGGAGTGTCCTTTTACTATTGAAAACTTCTGAGCATATTGCTTTCGTGTTAAAATACTTCATATAAGAAATGAAAAAAAATTTTATTAGCTCGAACACTCTCATAAAAATTCGTTATTTTAAAATCCCAAAAAGAAACCTACCCGATTAGTACAAAAAACCCTCTAAATAAAAATTTTTTGCCCTGCCAAAATTAAATATTCCCAGCTTTTTCAAAAATTCATTGATCCCTGTTAAAAAAAGAAGAAATACTCTCATTATTAATATTAGTATATTAATTAGATATTTATGTTATGGTTAAACGAATAAAAGACCCCAAAAGTGTGTGTTAAGAAAATGATTAAACATAGTTTAATGCATTAAAAACATTTAAAAAGTGTTGGGATAAAATACGTAAATCGGGTAAACGATCTTTATGATTGACTCGGCTGCAAACTCTTTCCAAGCAGGCTTTTTGTGCATTCTTCATTTCAGTTTGTTCAGATTCTGGAAGGGAAGTAAATTCAAGGTTGCAAAGGCAGAAATGACAAAATGTTGGAAATTCTTCAGGAGATAAGGGATGCTTGGATAATAAATATGTTAAAGGATGCATTGGATCAGTTTTGACTTCGTGGTTTTGGAATGGCTCCAAAGTAACTGTCAGAAATTGTTTATTATCTTCGGTGATGTATGATTTGAAAAGGGATGGGTATTTTAGGGCCACTGTTAAAAAGCCATCTGCAATTTGAGCGGATAATGTGAATTCCTCCAATGCCTTTTTTTCTTCCAAAATTTGTTTCGCAAATATTTCAGGAGTGGACATTCCAATTTCTAAGCATCTTGCAAAACGACATTTACGACATCCTTTTCCATCTTTTGTTGGAACTAAAAAATGCAATAATTAAAACAGAATTTAATTAACGATTTTTTATTTAATATAGTATTTAAAATTTTCCAAACAGGATAAAACTAATAATGATTTTTAGATGCTTTTCTAAAAAACCAACCTTCAAAACAATCATTTTTGCCAGTATTGCAATCAATTTTCTCCACTATTGGAACAGTACGATAAAAAAATGCTGCACAGGTATTACAAGCAGCACCCCCATATCGTCGAGAGCCGGCAAGAATTGGCGAAGTACAAATTTCGCATTTACTTTGACTCATTTTAATTATCCAAAAATGCAGCTAATCACTCAAAAATGAAGTTAAATGGTAGATTGAATGGAAGCTTATATTGCCGAAAATTGCCAGCTCATATCCACCCATTTGGTAAAATTTACCTCTTCAAAAGAAGTATGTCAAGGAAAGAATATAGCACGACCCGATGCCGTTTTTCAGGCATTTCAACACAAATATTAGCATAGAAAGTCAGTCCTCTTGTTGTGTGTGTGAAAATTTAAACATAAACTTGTCTGTCATTCCTGAAAAGATGAGGGCGCACATTTTTGCATAAACGTTAAAAAATATTAATTGGGCGGGCTCAGGCATTGATTTCCATTTATTTTTCCCTTTGAGTGTTATGTAAAGATTTCTAGAGGTTGCCCTGAAATTTTACTCCGTTTCAAGATCACGATTTCTGATTACTCGGTCATCATGCACACACGGGTTCCCATTCACGAGAAAAAAGAAATGAAAAAAGTGTCGGTTAGAGAAAGAGATAGTTCTTTCTCTTCTGCTGACGTAATATGCCTCAGAGGAAGAAGTGATCATTTTTTGGTTTTTTTGTTATTTGGAAGATAATAAAGAAAAATTATTTTTTTAGAAAAAAGAGGATAAATTTTGAGGGAAAATAATTTCATTCGTTATAAGCAAAAGAAAGCTGACCTTCAACATTTCCAACGTTTGATGAAGTTGAAGTATAAAACTTTGACTATAAACTCGTATTTTATATAGAATAATCATAGCACAAAAAAGAGCTGTAGAATCCTATAATTGTGCAATTGCCTTGCTCGAATTTGGGGAATAATGCAGACTGTGCATTTACCAATGAATTATAGTTAAAAAAAGCTCTTTCCATTTTAACACTTATTTTTGGTATTTTTAAGGTTCGTTAATGAAAAGAACAGTATAAATTTAGAAAAAAAACACAGCTTCTTGGAATCTTTGATCTCCTAAAGCCATTCTAAAATTTTTTTTATTTTTCTTTTTTAAGAGACAGCCTGCGTAAAAATGTGAGGCCGTGGGCCCACGCGCGTGGGGCAAAAAAAAAAAAAGAAAAATAAAAAAAATTTTAGAATGGCTTTAGGAGATCAAAGATTCCAAGAAGCTGTGTTTTTTTTCTAAATTTATACTGTTCTTTTCATTAACGAACCTTAAAAATACCAAAAATAAGTGTTAAAATGGAAAGAGCTTTTTTTAACTATAATTCATTGGTAAATGCACAGTCTGCATTATTCCCCAAATTCGAGCAAGGCAATTGCACAATTATAGGATTCTACAGCTCTTTTTTGTGCTATGATTATTCTATATAAAATACGAGTTTATAGTCAAAGTTTTATACTTCAACTTCATCAAACGTTGGAAATGTTGAAGGTCAGCTTTCTTTTGCTTATAACGAATGAAATTATTTTCCCTCAAAATTTATCCTCTTTTTTCTAAAAAAATAATTTTTCTTTATTATCTTCCAAATAACAAAAAAACCAAAAAATGATCACTTCTTCCTCTGAGGCATATTACGTCAGCAGAAGAGAAAGAACTATCTCTTTCTCTAACCGACACTTTTTTCATTTCTTTTTTCTCGTGAATGGGAACCCGTGTGTGCATGATGACCGAGTAATCAGAAATCGTGATCTTGAAACGGAGTAAAATTTCAGGGCAACCTCTAGAAATCTTTACATAACACTCAAAGGGAAAAATAAATGGAAATCAATGCCTGAGCCCGCCCAATTAATATTTTTTAACGTTTATGCAAAAATGTGCGCCCTCATCTTTTCAGGAATGACAGACAAGTTTATGTTTAAATTTTCACACACACAACAAGAGGACTGACTTTCTATGCTAATATTTGTGTTGAAATGCCTGAAAAACGGCATCGGGTCGTGCTATATTCTTTCCTTGACATACTTCTTTTGAAGAGGTAAATTTTACCAAATGGGTGGATATGAGCTGGCAATTTTCGGCAATATAAGCTTCCATTCAATCTACCATTTAACTTCATTTTTGAGTGATTAGCTGCATTTTTGGATAATTAAAATGAGTCAAAGTAAATGCGAAATTTGTACTTCGCCAATTCTTGCCGGCTCTCGACGATATGGGGGTGCTGCTTGTAATACCTGTGCAGCATTTTTTTATCGTACTGTTCCAATAGTGGAGAAAATTGATTGCAATACTGGCAAAAATGATTGTTTTGAAGGTTGGTTTTTTAGAAAAGCATCTAAAAATCATTATTAGTTTTATCCTGTTTGGAAAATTTTAAATACTATATTAAATAAAAAATCGTTAATTAAATTCTGTTTTAATTATTGCATTTTTTAGTTCCAACAAAAGATGGAAAAGGATGTCGTAAATGTCGTTTTGCAAGATGCTTAGAAATTGGAATGTCCACTCCTGAAATATTTGCGAAACAAATTTTGGAAGAAAAAAAGGCATTGGAGGAATTCACATTATCCGCTCAAATTGCAGATGGCTTTTTAACAGTGGCCCTAAAATACCCATCCCTTTTCAAATCATACATCACCGAAGATAATAAACAATTTCTGACAGTTACTTTGGAGCCATTCCAAAACCACGAAGTCAAAACTGATCCAATGCATCCTTTAACATATTTATTATCCAAGCATCCCTTATCTCCTGAAGAATTTCCAACATTTTGTCATTTCTGCCTTTGCAACCTTGAATTTACTTCCCTTCCAGAATCTGAACAAACTGAAATGAAGAATGCACAAAAAGCCTGCTTGGAAAGAGTTTGCAGCCGAGTCAATCATAAAGATCGTTTACCCGATTTACGTATTTTATCCCAACACTTTTTAAATGTTTTTAATGCATTAAACTATGTTTAATCATTTTCTTAACACACACTTTTGGGGTCTTTTATTCGTTTAACCATAACATAAATATCTAATTAATATACTAATATTAATAATGAGAGTATTTCTTCTTTTTTTAACAGGGATCAATGAATTTTTGAAAAAGCTGGGAATATTTAATTTTGGCAGGGCAAAAAATTTTTATTTAGAGGGTTTTTTGTACTAATCGGGTAGGTTTCTTTTTGGGATTTTAAAATAACGAATTTTTATGAGAGTGTTCGAGCTAATAAAATTTTTTTTCATTTCTTATATGAAGTATTTTAACACGAAAGCAATATGCTCAGAAGTTTTCAATAGTAAAAGGACACTCCCTTTAAATTTAATTTCGTATTATGCTTGTTTTTAAAAATGTACCAATAAATTATTATGCAATTAGTTTTATGTTTTTGTAACATTTATGAGCTGAAGCACAGTAATAAATAAAGCATCCCAAATTGAATAATCCGATTCAAATTATTTTTAAAAAATCAATATTTTGAAGGACAAAAAAAATTGTCCTCTTTTATTTCGACGTTATTTAAAAATATTTGTGGCACAAAAGAGAAAGGCTCTTTTTTCCCACAAAAACCTTTTTTTAACACAAAGTTTTACTCTTTTTCTCACTTTTAATCATTTTCTTATTATCATAAAATTGTTTGCGACATTCTGTCTTGTGAGGATAATCATAAAAATTACCAAAAAATTGATTGAAAATACAATTAAAATATTATAATTTATGATATCTATTTTTCCAATCGCTATTATTAATTTTTTGAATCAAGTTCATAAATAAATTGATGATGTTGACTATTTTCAATTATCCATTTGTATTGGATTTTTATCTCTTTAATCTTCTCCTTTTTTTGGATAAATATTTTCAGCGTTAAATAAAAGACAATAAAAATCAAAAAAATTTAATCCACTTTTGTTTAAAAATAACAAAAGCAAACAAATTCAAAGCGAAATATTTCCGTTGTCTTTCAAACAAAGAAAAACTCAAAACGAAACAAATTTAATTTGATTTAATCATGGCGGTGCCGTGCCGATCGGCTGCTTAGAGAACGGTTTGCAAATCCTGGGTATTTAGTCTTTTTGGCAAATTCTGTTTTTTTTTTCTATTTACCAGGGTTGCAATAAAATATGTTCAGGTTTCTAGTTTCTTTCAAAACATTTTTATTTATTTTATCGATAATTTGTCTAATGTTTACAACGTCGCTGATCAAGTTTTTTATTAAAAACCACCATTTAAATGTTGCAATTGAATCTAAATACATTACAATGATAAGATATGGTGGCCGACTTGGGAATAATGTGAGATGTTTGCATAAAATTTAAAAAAATCAAACCAATTAACGCAGCTTTTTGTTTAAGTTGTTAGCATAAACGTTTGCCAACAAATTTCACAGCTGTGTTTTATCGTTACTTCTTCTTTGTTTTTAGCTGGACTTATTTATTCAAAAACGTGCCATAGTATATAGAGATTATAAAGTGTAAACGTGATAAAATTCTTTGAAGTTTGTTTTAGATAAATCCATTTAGGTTTTAGATATTTCGCTTTGCAACATTATACGGAATTGGGAAAAAGATAGATCGTATTCCGTACATATCTGACGTAGATTCTTTTCAAAAGCATGAAATTGCAGAAATGTTCAATATTTTTCCATTACTCTCTAAAGAATATTCTTTTAGAGTTAGTTTTGATTTTATAATACCCCCTGTGAATTCTTTTATAAGATTTTTGCAAAAGTTTTTAAAAAAAATGTTGAAATTAATTTTTTTTCTGATTTGAAGGCTTTCGTGAAATCTAAGATTTTTAGGATGACTTTGGTAAATTTGAAGTAATCAAATTCACAGAAGACTGTTGTAAATATGAAAATTTGCCCAGGTTTTATTGAATTGTTCGTTCCATTGCAAAATTAATAAAAAAAAGCTTAATTAAGCGATCTGTATTCTAATCAAGCAAAATATATTAAAATCACAACCAGTGATCTTCAAGTCCCCCGACATTTTGAAAATGTCAAAAATGACCTTTTAAAAATAATGGAATGTAATAACCATTTGAAGCAGGAAATATTTTTGAAAGCTAAACAAATTTGGAAGTAAGCATGCGTTTTTAGTTCTTCTGACAAAATATTGTTATTTCAAAATTTAGAAATGATTCACATTCTCACAAATTGTGTGCACATGTACGTCGAGAAGATTTTTTACTTCATAAAGAGTTCAAAGGTATGCAAATTAACAGTGTTATATCAGGTCTTCATAGCAGCGGGGTCGGCGGTATTTAAAACATTTCATACGCGGAGATCAAAGGATACGCGTAGCAGTGGC
Source organism: Panagrolaimus sp. LJ2414 (assembly GCA_024447195.1). Classification (NCBI taxonomy): domain Eukaryota; kingdom Metazoa; phylum Nematoda; class Chromadorea; order Rhabditida; family Panagrolaimidae; genus Panagrolaimus; species Panagrolaimus sp. LJ2414. The sequence goes on from JAMRXY010000278.1 coordinate 251,643, forward strand.
GTCGACGGCTCTAACTAAATTGTTGCCCGGCGACGATGGTATTTTTGAAAAACGAAGGCATTCATAATTAATTTCAAATTCTTTTTATTTGTTATTTACAGAAACAACTGACGCATTTCTATATGGGGCAATTCATTTCATTTACAACGAAATACAAAATACGAATAATATTTCAGTTAGTTTGGTAATAGTTGGAGATGATAAAAAGTTTATAAAAAATATGAACTTCAAAGGACTTGTATGTTTTCAAAATCTTTCAATTAATAAAATTAAAACCGTTTTAAGCCATTTGTAAGTGTATCAAAATTGAACAGTGGAAAAAATCGAGGTTTTGATATGTGCTTTGCAATTGAATATTGTGATACATTTTTGCTGTCATCTTCAATGAGCACATTTGGTTGGTGGATTGGATATTTAATGAAAAGTCAAGGCCCTGTTTATTATGATGGCTTAATAAGTGAAGTAAAAAATTACAGTAAATTCATAAATATTGACGATGGATTTCCATTGCATTGGAAAAGACTAATATCTATTGATAACAAACATTTCAACGTTTCTTAATTATGCATTTTTGTTAACACAAATAAAAACTGCAATATTTTTGAAAAACAAAAGTTTTAATTTACAATTAAATGAAATAACATAATGTTTTACTAAACAAGATATAAAGTAAAACATCACATAAAAGTCCTGTGATTTTCTTCTAAAAAATATTGTAAAATGCAGGTAGTTGAGTAATCTGCCTTCAGGAAAAAATGCATTTTCTTAACGACTTTCTGTTGTAAGCGTTTTTTAAAGTTTTTACCTTGAATGGATGAAATGCCTAAATGCAGTGTTGTGCTTTTTTATTTTAGTCGCCTCCGCCTCCGACTCCGCCTCCGAGGCGGAGGCGAAAAATCGACTCCGGAGGCGCCTCCGGAGGCGCAAAGCGGCATTCTCACCTTTGATCTTTTGCAAAACGCGCCTCCGCCTCCGCCTCCGACTCCGGAGGCGGAGGCGGCTTGGGAGGCGCCTCCTCGCCTCCGGAGGCGGAGGCGCAACAACACTGCCTAAATGAAAAACTTTTATCCAAAAATAAAATATAGTATTTTTATAAAGGTTCTTGATTCCTAACTTCAGCAAATAACGAAGTAAACAGGGGGTGGAGCTAAGATAAAAAAGTAACCAAATCAATATTACTGCCGTTTTCGATGAAATACGTGCTTCATAATTTAATCTTTTCAAAGTTGCAAGCTAAGGTCAGGTGTTTGTCGAAAACATTTTGTACAGATTTGGTTTCCAGTTTTCAAAATTTTTATCTAACTTTTTCAAATTATATTTACCATTATAAACCTATTACAAATTACAGAAAATGCATTTGAGCACCGCTCGTAATGATATACAATGTTTAAGAGCATTTTCTGTTATTGCAGTAATATTATTTCATTTATGGCCAAATTATTTTCCAAATGGATATCTTGGAGTAGATATGTGAGGTTTTTGTGAAACATTTCTAAAGTAAAATCTTGTTTCAGTTTTTTTGTTATATCTGGATACTTGATGACTTCAATATGGTCGAAGATGGAATACAACTCTGCATCTATATCAAATTTTTACATTCGAAGAATTAAAAGAATTTTTCCATTATGCATATTTGTTATTTTTATAACTTTAGTAGTAGGAAAACGGGTACTTATTTCCAGCGATTATAAACGTCTAACAAAAGAAGCAAAATGGGCAGTTTGTTTTGGCACAAATTTAAGAACTATTTTTCACCGAGAAAATTACTTTGATTTGGTAAGCACGTTTTTGTCAATCAAATTAGTTTGAGAAATTTTTCGTGAAATAAGACGGGTTGCTGATTAGTCCTGGACTAAAAAAGTATAATAAATAATTGAAATATCAGTGTTTGTTCCTACTCCAAAAACCTAGTTTATTTTCCTTCTTCAAGTGATACAAAATGGCTATTTGTTATCATATTATAATAAATCAGAGTAATAGAATAGTTTTATTTGAAATTCGAAAACTTATAGATTGATGATCACCAATTTTTGCTGCATACATGGTCATTGGGTGTCGAAATTCAATATTACCTTCTTGTGCCTTTTATTTTTAATATTATTAACTACTTTAACAAACCTTCCATTGTTATTATTTTACTGGGTACGGTATCTTTGAGTTTTCAATTGTATTGCATTTTTTGGGAATATGAAACTGTTTCATTTAATTTTATTTTTTCTCGTATGTGGCAATTTATTTTTGGTTCTGCCGCTTTTTATTGCGCCCCTGTTACAAGTTATATAGCCTTGGAAAGTGAGGATGTTCAAAGCAAATTTATATATACTTCAAAAAACATGTTTTTGAAAATTTCAAGTACTGTAGTATTGAATTTAATAATATTTTTCCCATTTCTAATAGTTATTTCACCTTTATTTAAAATATTCCTTTCTTTAACTGTAACATCCCTTTCACTATTTTTTATTTCAATACATCAAAATGGGGATCTGTTTCCATCATTTAATTACTTCAATTCACTTTTTGTTTACATTGGTAATGCTTCGTATTCGTTGTATTTAATTCATTGGCCAATTATTGTATTCGCAAAATATATGAATCTTGTAAAAAGCAATAGTTTGTTTATTAATGCTTAAGCAGTAAAAACAGAATTTTAGCGACGCTGGCAGTTATTTTACTCTCAATTTTTATCGTTGCATTTATTATTCATGAATTTGTTGAAAACAGTTTAAGAAATTCTTCAAACTGCACAAACTTTATTATACTTTTTGTTTTGTACTCTTTGATACCGATGTTTTGTGTAACACATGGAACGGTAATATTTTGGGCTATAATTCAGTGGCACTTCATACGCTTTTGTTTTCATGCTATTGTATTCAATATAATATTTTTAGGTTTCTTTTACATCGTACAACAACAAAACCATAGAAGAAAAAATTGCATTAAACATCAAAATGTCTAATATAAATTTTACCAGTGAACTTCAACTTTATGCAGTGCTTGACAGGGCTTTTAGTTTAATTGAAGAAGATGTTTTTCATGAATCTTTTAATGTAAGATATCTTTTCTGTTTTCTCTGTTTAAAAAATTGCAAATTTAGTTAATTAAGAATGCATCTGTCCGGAAGGAAGCAGTTCTTTTAGGGAATAGTTATGCAGCTGCACAATGTTTAGGAGTTTCAAAAGCTTTAAAAGAACTTGGTTTTACTAAATTGTACCTTATATGGAGTCCAACATGTTTACCACATGGCGGAGAACTGAACCTAGAATACCCAAAATGTAAAAGCTGGAATGGCGATTTATTTGACAAATTTTTAATTAACGTTAAACCTAATTTATTAATTATTAGTACGAGGTTGATGAAATTAAAACATCGTTTTTAATTTAATTTCATCCATTTTAGACTAAATCATATTCCAAGTTTGCTAAAACCTTTGCGTACAAGTGATTTGAGGGAAACAGATTTTGCAACGCAACAACTGGAAAAGAATATATTAAAATTTTCTAAATTTACAAAAAAACTTATTTTTATTTCGCCGAATCCTGATGTCAATTTAAATCACCCGAGTGTAATCATAGATAAGCAAATCTTAGATCATTTAAAGACAATGATAAATTTTACGTATACATCATCCGCAAATGTTGCAAGAAATCTTCAATTGGGATTGCCGCTAAAAGAATTTATTTTGCCTTTAAATGTATGTTAATTTTTCGACATGTATACATGTAGTGAGCGTGGCCATTTTAGTATATGTTTGAAATATCACATGCTCCTGAAGTAAGATTATTGACAGCTATGAAAAAATGCTCAAATTGTTACTTTTTTAATACTACTGAAATATTTTGTGATAAGAACGGATGCCAATTATATGATATTCAAAGTGAACTTTCATTATTTGGAGATGGTTCGCATCTTTCGAGCATTGGCAATGAAAAATTTGTACAACCGTTAATAAATTTCTTAATTAATTAAATAAACTCTTCAAAAAGAATAATAACCAAAGCAGTGTTACCACTTTTTAAAAAAAGTGACGCCAACGCCGGGTGACGCCGGAGAGCTTTTTTTCCAATTCATTACAAATTTAACAAATTTCTTCTAAACATGTTGAAAATCTATATTTATGTTAAACTTACAACTAATCAGAGCGAAAGAAGCATTGATCAATGTTAAAAACTAAAAATTTAATGTAGTTTCGAGAAAATTGAGTGTTTTGAAAGTTTTGTCCTCAAAATCAATAAATGGGGTTTTGAAAATGAGCAGATAAATCTCAATAAATTTTATCGGCTAATTTTCAATGGTATGTAGATCACCATAATTAAAAAACAAATAAGAGGGTTGCAATAAACCTGCCAAAATTCTTCTTTCTCTCTCACTCTTACATTGATTGTTTGCCTTACTCACTCTTCTATTTGAAAGTGTTATATATTTTTAACGCTTTCAATGAAAGCCTTTCATTCTTTTTTTGACAAAATCCGTTATGGTGATTCATTGCTCTGATATAAAGAGGGGATTACACTTGTATATCATATTCCTTTCATATCCCTGATGTGATGAAGCTCCGGCCGAATGCTTTCATTTCATAAATCATTTTTTTAATATATTTTTATAAAAAGGAACTACCGAATTGCGTATTTTTTAAACCTTTTTAACTCTATCGAAATGCGTCGTTTTTAAATTTTTTACACACCATTTTTGAGCCATTGTTTACCACATAAAGGTTCTTTGTTCGTTTATAAAACGCATTTAATGTTAAATGCAATTAGTAGCAACCCGGAAAAAGTTTTTTCTTTCTGTTTTTATGCAAAAATCTATTAAAGCAGATCTGTTTATAAACTCAATGAGCGAAGCATCAAACAAACGTGATGAATTACAATGGTTACGGGCTTTGGCAATTTTTGCAGTTTTAAGCTTTCATTTATGTCCTGGCGTAATTCCATATGGGTATCTTGGAGTTGATATGTAGGCAAAAACTAAAAACTATTTGTTTTGATGAATTTAATTAGTTGGCAAATATATTTCAGATTTTTTGTATTATCTGGTTACCTCATGGCTGTGATATTATCCAAAAATGAAAGTATTATTTTGTTTTATTCTTGTCGGATAAAACGCATATTTCCAACATTTCTTTTTATTACTATGATATTTTTAATTTGCTGTTACTTTTTTTTGTTGCCATCACATTTTGATTTCCTTAAAACTGAAACTTTATGGTCGATATTTTTTGTAAATAATTTTGCTTCCATTTTTCATCAAAAGCAATATTTTGAGCTGGTAACTTCCAAAATATCTAATTATTGATTTTCTAGCAATTTTATTCCAGCTTTCGGATTTTCAATTTTTTCTTCACACTTGGTCCCTTGGAGTTGAAATACAGTTTTATTTAGTGGCACCATTTTTGATAAGATTTCTTTTGTTAAGAAAAAACCCAATGTACTGGATTTTAATTTTTACAGTTCTTTCTTGGCTCTTGCAAACATTTATACCCAATGAAAATATTTCTTTTGGTTTTATTTTTTGCAGAATTTGGCAGTTTTTAATTGGCGTTTTAACCTACAGTCTAACTGTCCGCTTATGTTCTGACAACATTAAATCATCAAAAATGAATATAAATTTGAAAACTTCAGTTAAGGGTCACCTTATTTCGTTGTTGCTTCTATTTTTGATCTGTTTTCTTCCAATTTCGATTGATAATTATTTTTATTTGGCACCTGTGTTACGTTTGCTATCTTCACTTGCAACAGGAGCGTTTATTGGATTAATCACAATGGAACAATTAAGATTTCCAAGACTATTTTCTTCTGTATTAGTATATGTTGGAAATGCGTCGTTTGTTATTTATTTAATTCATTGGCCTCTTATAGTTTTTTTCAAATATCTGGACATAAACTACGGTGATTTTGCTTTTTAGACGAGTTTAATTCAAAAATTTAGGAATTTGTTTTACACTATTTTGTATATTTTCTTCTTCAATTTTAATACACGAATGTTTTGAAAAACCTATGATTAAACTCTCATGTTTTTGCAATGCACTGGCAATTATTATGTTTTATTTTATTATTATTTACATAGTATTCAGTAAACATCAGAATGTTAGTTTTTTTAAATTATGAAAACCTCATTCAACATCTATGAATATTTCATTTTTAAGGTAACGCTTCAAGAAAGCAACACTATTATGGATCCAGTAAAAGCAAATGAACTTGAGTATGAATCGTGCAAATCCATGTATTACGATTCATCATGCATCAGAAGTCCATTGTTGGAAAAATATTTAACAATCAGACCAACACCTGTTACAGAATGGGATAAATATTGTTATTTTAAAGTTCAGAAATGAAAAAATACTTCTTTGACTAAAAAATATAATTTTAGTTAAATTCTAATGGAAATAATACTGCTTTAATTGTCGGAAATAGTTTTACATTTTTTCATATGAGAGGGATCTTGGACGCGATAAAACAATCGAAAATCAAATTTTCTGAAGCATATGTTATAACTTATCCAGGTTGGAGCGAAATTGCAGGAGATAACATTGATAGACTCAGTGAACGGATGCAAAATATAAAGAAAGGAAGTCATGACAAGTTTTTGGAAATAGTGAAACCAGACGTAATTGTTCATTCTTCAAAGTAACGTTTTTCAATAACATTTTTACCAATTCATGTCTGTTTTTTCGGTAGTTAAAGCCTTGTCTTTATTTTGTTCCTTTAAGTTAATGGAAAAAATATGCGGGAAAAATTTAAAAAACGGCAAGTTTAGTCGCCGCTTAAAAATGGTTAAAACTTTACAGCGTAAAGAAACTATGATAGGACTTCTATCAATTATCGTTTGCAAAAGGAATTTTATTCTTTAAGGGCCGCATTTCTGCATTCTATCTGTTTAGTTATTACTTCCAGAAAAAACGAGACGTGGATTTTATCTTTTAAAAAAAGCATTTCTTCGAAAAGGTGTTTTCCGTCAAACAAATAAATTATTATTAAAATAATATATTTTTTCAGATTGGCACAATTTTTGCCTTCCCTGGATATGCCATTTGCATTTGACAAATATTATTTCGAATTTGAAAAATCTCTTCAACATTTATCAAAATATACTCGTCGATTAATTCTTATCGAACCTCATCCAATCGACGCTAGGTAGGTACTAGCAGTGCATTTTAAGAAAAAACAGAATAATCTCATTAAAGTGATTTTCCCAAGTAATATTGATGATAGAAAAATCCGAAAAAGAGAATGAACGGTTTGTTAGCTGTCTAAACACCGAACAAATATTGCATGTTTTTTTAACAAAACCAAAAAAAACTGAAACAAAATTTTACTTTAGAATTGTTTCTTGTCTTTGAAAAAGTTTCGACTATCAATGTGAACTAACTTTTTGGGTACAGCAATATAATAAAATGAAGTATAAAAACAACTTTCAGCAAAAACTACACCAACCCTTTAACAGTTGCCCAAATCCTGAATCAAAAGAGATCAGTTGATCATTTTAAAATTGCAGTCAAAGTAAGTTTGAAAGCATAGCTCTTGAACATGGTTGTGTAAAAGTCTTGCAATTGAAAATTATTTTTATTAAATATTATTTTTTTAAATCAGTAATCTTATTTTGACGTAACATTTTCTCTATGCTTCATTAAATAACAAAATAATTTAGGAACATCACAAAAGAAGTGATGCGTCATGGTTACGATTGAAGGAAGCAGCAAAAAAGTGTTCAAAATGCGCAATAATTGCAACAAAAAAACTTTTTTGCACCTCAAGTTTTTGTTCAATGGTTGATCCAGTTACAAAAATAACAAAATACTGTGACTTTTCACATTTAACACCAAAAACGTCAAAAATATTAACACCATTGTTAGTTGAAGAAATTGACAAAATCGATTAAAACAATAAAAATGACAAAAAAGAAATTATATGTTTTACATTATTTTATTTTTTCTGCCTTCAATATGAAAACAAATTGAGAACTTGTAAATATAATGCACATTAATGTCTTGATTTTAAAAAAAAAAACCAAAATCAAAAAGATGCTTTAATTATTTTGATCGCAATCATTTTGTCCATTTTGAAGAATTTCTCTATGTACAGTTGAACCTCGTTAAAACGTCCTTTGTCAGTGACCCCTTCGATAGGGAGCGCCCTTTAATCGGACCTCGCTATAACGTCGTTTTTTAACGGCCCTTGGAAAACGTTATAACAAGATTTGACTGTACTGCAAAAACACATTGAACTAAATAAATAAACATGTATACTATATTTGTTAAAAAAATATGCATTTAACTTGATCTGATAATAGGCAATAGATCAAGCTTAACAATTTTAACAATAAACTGATTAGTAGACACCATTTTATCAACAAAGAAGTGAAAAAAGATAACAATGAATCAAGCTAAAAATTAAAAGCTATCAGTCGATATTCCGTTTAAACATTTTTAATGCATCCCATTGGCAGAGCTGCGCCGTGATTTAATCAAAATAAAATTATTTCGCTTTAGTTTTCTTTGTTTGAAAGACAATGGAAACATTTCGTTTTGGATTAGTTTTCTTTGTCGTTTTTTAACAAAAGTGGATTAAACTCTTTTGATGACTGATTTTCATTGTCTTTTAATTAATTAAAATTAATAAAAGCTCAAAATATTTATCCAAAAAAGGCGAAGATAAAAGAAATAAATCCAATACAAATGGATAATTGAAAATAGTCAACATCTTCAATTTATTTTTGAACTTGATTCAAAAAATTAATAAAAACGATTGACAACAACCGATTGAAAAAATAGATATCATAAACTATAATTTATTGATTATATTTTCAATCACGTTTTGATAATTTTCATGATTATCCCCAAAAGGCAGAATGTCGGAAAATTTTTATAACAATTAGAAAATGATTAATAGTGCGAAAAAAGAGTAAAACTTTGTGTTAATAAAATTTTTTATGTTGGGAAAAAGGGTCTTTCTTTTTTGTGCCAAAAATAAATAATGTCGAAAGAAAAGGGATAATTTTTCTGCCCTTAAAAAAGTTGACTTTTTAAAAAATTGACATCGGAGTATTCAATGTGGTATGTCTAATTTATTACTTTGCTTTAACTCATAAATGTTACAAAAACATAAAATTAAATGCATAATATTTTATTGAAAAATTTTTAAAACAAGCATAATACGAAATTAAATTTAAAGGGAATGTCCTTCTGCTATTGAAAACATCTGAGCATATTGCTTTCGTGTTAAAATACTTCATCTAAGAAATGAAAAAAAATTTATTAGCTCGAACACTCTCATAAAAATTCGTTATTTTAAAATCCCAAAAAGAAACCTACCCGATTAGTACAAAAAACCCTCTAAATAAAAATTTTTTGCCCTGCCAAAATTAAATATTCCCAGCTTTTTCAAAAATTCATTGATCCCTGTTAAAAAAAGAAGAAATACTCTTATTATTAATATTAGTATATTAATTAGATATTTATGTTATGGTTAAACGAATAAAAGACCCCAAAAGTGTGTGTTAAGAAAATGATTAAACATAGTTTAAAGCATTAAAAACATTTAAAAAGTGTTGGGATAAAATACGTAAATCAGGTAAACGATCTTTATGATTGACTCGGCTGCAAACTCTTTCCAAGCAAGCTTTTTGTGCATTCTTCATTTCAGTTTGTTCAGATTCTGGAAGGGAACTAAATTCAAGGTTGCAAAGGCAGAAATGACAAAATGTTGGAAATTCTTCAGGAGATAAGGGATGTTTGGATAATAAATATGTTAAAGGATGCATTGGATCAGTTTTGACTTCGTGGTTTTGGAATGGCTCCAAAGTAACTGTCAGAAATTGTTTATTATCTTCGGTGATGTATGATTTGAAAAGGGATGGATATTTTAGGGCCACTGTTAAAAAGCCATCTGCAATTTGAGCGGATAATGTGAATTCCTCCAATGCCTTCTTTTCTTCCAAAATTTGTTTCGCAAATATTTCAGGAGTTGACATTCCAATTTCTAAGCATTTTGCAAAACGACATTTACGACATCCTTTTCCATCTTTTGTTGGAACTAAAAAATGCAATAATTAAAACAAATTTAATATTTTGTATTTAATATAGTATTTCAAATTTTCCAAACAGGATAAAACTAATAATGATTTTCAAATGCTTTTCTAAAAAACCAACCTTCAAAACAATTATTTTTGCCAGTATTGCAATCAATTTTCTCCACTATTGGAACAGTACGATAAAAAAATGCTGCACAGGTATTACAAGCAGCACCACCATATCGTCGAGAGCCGGCAAGAATTGGCGAAGTACAAATTTCGCATTTACTTTGACTCATTTTAATTATCCAAAAATGCAGCTAATCACTCAAAAATGAAGATAAATGGTAGATTGAATGGAAGCTTATATCGCCGAAAATTGCCAGCTCATATCCATTCATTTGGTAAAACTTACCTCTTCAAAAGAAGTATGTCAAGGAAAGAATATAGTACGACCCGATGCCGTTTTTCAGGCATTTTCAACACAAATATTAGCATAGAAAGTCGGTCTTTTCCATTATTTTTCTTGTGTGTGTGAAAATTTAAACATAAACTTGTCTGTCATTCCTGAAAAGATGAGGACGCACATTTTTGCATAAACATAAAAAAATATTAATTGGGCGGGCTCAGGCATTGATTTCCATTTATTTTTCCCTTTGAGTGTTATGTAAAGATTTCTAGAGGTTGCCCTGAAATTTTACTCCATTTCAAGATCACGATTTCAGATTACTCGGTCATCATGCACACACGGGTTCCCATTCACGAGAAAAAAGAAATGAAAAAAGTGTCGGTTAGAGAAAGAGATAGTTCTTTCTCTTCTGCTGACGTAATATGCCTCAGAGGAAGAAGTGATCATTTTTTGGTTTTTTTGTTATTTGGAAGATAATAAAGAAAAATTATTTTTTTAGAAAAAAGAGGATAAATTTTGATGGAAAATAATTTCATTCGTTATAAGCAAAAGAAAGCTAACCTTCAACATTTCCAACGTTTGATGAAGTTGAAGTATAAAACTTTGACTATAAACTCGTATTTTATATAGAATAATCAAAGCACAAAAAGGAGCTGTAGAATCCTCTAACTGTGCAATTGCCTTGCTCGAATTTGGGGAATAATGCATTCCTCACAGTCTGCATCACGGATTTACCACTAAATCTGTGATGCAGACTGTGCATTTACCAGTGAATTATAGTTAAAAAAAAGCTCTTTTTGAATCATTTAAATACGATTTTATTGAATCATTTAAATATTTTTTGAAAAAAAATTAATAAATTTATTCAAACGACATAACTGGAACACAATGTACAACAATTATTATAACCTCGAGAAAATGTCCAAAAAAACTTTTTTTTATTAAAAGAAAGTGTATTTTACTTTGACAAAGCTTACCGTAGACATCTCCAGCAAATGATGGAGTTGAGGGCCTATTTTTTTGCCCATAAACTCGTCTAGTATAGAGAATAATTTGGGCAAAAAATTAGCTGCCAAATCCTCATACGGTAGATTTAACACGGACTTAAAGTTACAGTACCTGGCTCACAAATGACGCATCCTGGCTCACAGCAGTTCGATAATAATTTGTTTTTCAAAAATTCTATTAATTTCTTCAATAATGAAATCAGCGGCAATTCTTTCGGCAGAAGTAATAGTTCCGGGTGTTAATGTAAAAAATGTTGGGCAACTATAAGTGTCTTTAAAAAAACAATAATGACGGAAGAATTTTGAAAAGATTCTTTTGTGGTGAGATTATTTGGAAAAAAAGGTCACACCACGAAAACTTTCAATGGTATTTTAATATATTTAGGACCCTCAGATATTTCATACAGTTTTGATACTTCGAAAAATGGCCAAAATTAAGGAAAATTTCAAACCAACCAAAAAATCAAAAATGACCGATATATCAATGTTTAATGCTTGTAATTACTTATATTACATCTATTCAATGTTTTAAAAGAATCCACTCTTTTGTTTTTAACCAAAAACTCAAATGACCCTGATTTTCCCTTCGAAGTCAAATGTTGCTAAATTTCAAAATTTCATGTTAATGGCATATTCCTAAATGATATCCAAATGTTATGAAATTCACCCAGAATACTCTTATAACATGATATTTCATTGTGCAATTCACCGCAGGTCAATATCTTTCATCATACCCAAGTTTTGCCCCAAAGTTGATGTTGGAGATATTGATCACGCGCACCTTTTTTACTGGCTATCGCTAAGTACCCCACCGATTTCAACAAATTTTATATTTTTGGAAAGCCCAGATACTGGGCTATTTGGTGTGATATGTCTTTGCTTTGAACTAGGAATTATGCAAATTTTTCTTCTGTGTCGAAAATTAAAGTACCCGAAATTTCGAGTTTGGGGGTCAGATAAAATTTTTTTCTATAGTGCATTCAAAAGTCCTTATTTATATGTACAATGATGATTAATAACTTTTTGATTCGTTCACTTTTGGATTTTTCCTGAATTTTTCCATTTTTGGCAATACAGTAACTTTCAATTACTCCGAAATCAAAAGTACGAGATAGATCGGCCCAAAACTTTCAAAATAACCTTTTTTCATCTAGTTTAATCGAATGGACCACAAAAAATCTCATTTAAAAATTTCATGTGCCGCTCGATCTGTAAATTTTCTAATCCTGTCGTATAGTCTCTCTTAAAACAAATGTTGAAAAAATAAGATCAAGTTCTAATGTTACGTAAACACATTAAATTCATTTTTTTGTATCGACCTTATCGTAGCTTTCATTTTAGCAGTGTTATTTTCAAACATTTATTTATGTTTCAAATATTTTTCTAAATTAGATTTGCTTAGCTAGGCCAAATGAAGGCTAATTATAACGGGTTTTTGTTTTTTGTTTGTTTGTGATTTAAGTTAAATCATTTAACAATAAAATTTATTTTTAAGCATTTAACGTTTTCAATCCCAATTTAAACTATTTGTTTGTTGAGTTAAAGAGGTATAATCAAAATATATTTTATTTAAACAGATTTCGAAATAAAAATGCTTGTTCACATCTTGGATCTGCGATATTTATAAATGTAACTTTTTGATGCGGGTGATAAGTATACGGTTCATTGAAAATAGGGATATATGGTGATGAATCTTGCAGAAAATCAAGCACGAATTTCACGGGATTAAGATTTTTTACTTCCGGATTTATGTTATCCATTTTAACATTATGTAATTCAGCATCAATTTGGCAAAATGTTATTCCTTCATTAGCATTTTCTCCATTTCCGACAAGAGAGTTTAAGATTTTATATTCATATCCTTCAATGTCAATAGTCAGATAATAAACAAAACGTGAATGTACGTAATTATCTAATATATTTATAAGTGAAATTGTTTTCAAAGCTTTCTTCGTATCTGCTTCAGTGTCATCGTTCAATTTATCTGTTAACCCTAAAAAATCATTTGTTTTTTTCCTCAATCAAGAATGCTAGATACTTTGTGTCTGATGAGAGTGCACTTTTTTTAATTTAAATTTTTTAATAAATCAAAGATGATACGATTCTTAAAAAGACTTACCTATTGCAGAAGGAATCACAGTTCCGATTAATGAAAAATTTCCAGATGGTCCAGGTTCAACACCAAAAATTTTACATTGTGGATATTTTCTGTGGAAAAGCGTTTCTGCTAATGCATTTCCGCCAATTCCAATTGTTAACCATATACATTCTTCTTGAAAATTATTTACAATTTTTAAAGGTAAAAACACTTTTTTCTCGTTTATAACACCGTTGTCGAATCTGTCTGCATTAGCGATGTTGATGAGGCTGTGAATACATTTTTGAGACTCTTGAAAAAATATATCAGTTTCATGTAAATTTTGTTCACCAGCTTTTTTAATACAATTTTTTAATGAAGATAGCGAAAATTCTGATTTTGATTTGAAAAATACAAATGCGAATATTATAACAAAAATGACAAATGCATATGAAATCCAACAACTGATAAAATGTTTTTTACTCATTTTTATCATTGAATCTGAGGTCTGATAAATTTATTATTTAAAGTGTTATTTTAAGAAACGTATTTTACCAGACGAAGAAATTCTTAAAAAAGTTATTATTGGGCGGAAGGCTATTCACCTTGATTTTTATATGTTCTCTTTAACAACAAAAAGACAAAAGCTAGTAAAAAGTGGTATTAAAATCGAAAACGATAACAGGCAACTGGTTTGCCATCCAAATAACAACTGGCTCAAATGCAGTTTTAAAAAGCTAAAGTAAAAAAGGGCTAAACTAACTAACTTTGTAACAACGTGTAACTTCTTCAAAAGAACTAGTTGAACTCTTTGAATATAATTTACCGTAATATGAAAAAAATTTCTTCAATTATTGAAGTTCAATAAAATCTATTATTTTGAGTTTTAATGCTTAAGAAAAATTTTCTTATTAGTACATTAAAATCGATCTTCTGTTTTTTAGTTAAAACGAAAAAGTTAAAAAAATTATTAGGTTTTTCCATTTTTATTACCTATGTTTTAATATTTTGTTATTTAATCAGTGCTTGTTCAGTCTTTAATCCTCCTCTGATTCAGTTACATCCATTTTATTTAAAAACTCGAAAATGTTTTGTAAATACATTTTATAACTTTCAAAACATGTTTGAAACATTAATTTTGTTAAAGAAGAATACTGTAGTAAGTAACATTAAACGATAGAAGTGCCAAAAAATTCAATTAATTTTTAAGAAATGCTCTTCCAATTTTTTAAGAACTATTGATGTTGAGGATATTGAAAACAATTTTAACTTGGTTCTAACTTCTCACGATAAACTTAAATGTAATGTTGTAACAATTGGATTGGGATTGAATATTTTACCAGAAAAACGAATAATGCTTCTACATCCAGAAAGTACTTTCTTTGGAATTGAAAGTACATCCACTTCAACATCTAACCTTTACAAAGAAGTATTAAACGGCACAGTGATTACAGATAGTATAATGGAATCTAATAAACTGTTAAATATTTTTACACAACATTACAGACATAAAGTTGTTGATTACTTATTTATACGAATCAATTTTAAGCAGCTGGATTTACTTTCAAATTTAATGAGTAATATTTTTATTGTGTTTTTTAGATAAAATAAAAGATGGCATTAAACGCTATTATTTTTTCAAATCAAAATTTAAAAAAAACATTTACAGAGAAATCAAATTCTTTTCCGATTATATGCCAAATAAACGTCATCTTACAAGTTTTTCCTATCGAAGAATATTTCAACAATTTAATGAAGCATTTTGTAAGAAACTTAAAATTTGAGAATTACTTATTGCTGCATGTGAATTACATAAAGAATTCGGACGATTTTTATATGTTTCTAATAAATATAGGCGATGACTATTGTTTACAACGGTATATTTTGTGAATTTTAAGAATTGTAGTATCAAATTTGTCAAATAAAATGTATTTGGTAATAACAGTTTTGTGACTGTAATCTTGAAGCTCTTCTATCTAATGCGTCAGAAATGTTTGAAAAAACTGTGTAAATCAAAAATGAACTTGTATTTCAATCAAATTGTGGCAATTCAAATTAAATTTTTGTACCCAAATAATTTTATCTATTAGGCCACAGCGGTCGTTCAACAAAAAATTTTTAGAAGAAATTTGGAAACATGCATAAATTTTTTAGCTCGTTTTAAATTTAGCCCTCTTGACCATTTATTGAAAGTAAATAGACCCAATTTTTACTGATTACCATCTTTTACTTCTTTGTTTAAAAGATGTTTTTCCAGTTTAAGTTTTTTGTCTAAAAAACAAAACTATAAATAAATCTGGATTTGATTTGAATTATTTAAAATAATAACGGATAAGCGATTAACTTTTTCATTGTATTTTATTTGATAATAAATACAACGTTTTTTAATATAAAGACAAAGAAAAAGCACATGAATTTCTTGCGCCACTAAAATCAATGATTTTTTTGAATCAATATAAAATTTATATAAGTGCATAAGGTTAATAATTTTTATCATTATGATAAAAATTATTAACTCGTTAAACATTGAACAATGAAATTCAATTGTTATATAAATGTTTACTACTTAACCCTAAACCGTTAAAGACAATGCTGCTTAATTTAAAACCAGTACCGAATTGTGAAGGCTTATATTTTATCCAAGTTGTAGGAATTTTTTCAATCATGTTATATCACATATGGCCAGATAAATTTCCAAATGGGTATTTTGGATTGGACATGTAATTAATTATTAACGACTATTAAAGTAATTGTTTTCAACAATAATTTTATAGATTTTTTGTAACCGCAGGGTATTCAATGGCATGTAACCAAATTTTTACAGTATCCGAAATAAAAAGTTTTTATCTTCATCAAATTCGAAAATTTATTCCATTATATTCTTTGACGATTCTTTTAAACTTGCTTTATAATGGTTGGCTATATGATGCCGATCATTATTACAGAATTGTTCGGGATGCCTTATGGGCAATTGGATTTGCCAAAGATTCTCAAATTATAAAACTTGGTTTTCAACCATTTAATCTTGTTTGTTTTTCAAAAGGAACATTGATTTGCTAAATATAAGTCTTAGTAAATGGGTAATATTTTAGATAAATGAAAATTCATCATTGCTTCATGCATGGTTTTTTGGTGTACAATTAAAATTTTGTATTTATGCTCCAATTGTGTCACATTTTTGTCACAGATCAAAAACATCTTTGTTGTTACTGCTTATTATCTTTTCTGATTCATTCATTTTATATTTCACAAATTCAACAGCTATTTCAACAATGGTAACATTTTTTCCACATTTGTGGCAATATTTGATTGGTTTTATCGGTTTTTATTTCGAAGATTCCTTTGAAACCGGTATGTATGTTAGCAAACTTAAAAACATTTTAAAAAACAATGGCAAAATTTTTGTTGTTACATTTTTGTTACTTAAATTTTGCTTATTTTATCCATATTCATCCAATCTGTATAGCATAGGCAACAGAATTATTGTAAGCATTACTGCATTGTTTTTAATTAAGCTTTATCCGTTTAAAAAACGACGCTTTAATTTATTCATAAAATACATGGGTGTAATTTCGCATATTTTATATTTGATTCATCCCCTGTTTATTACTTACTCTTCATTATGGGGACTTACAAATATTCAAGGTAAATGCAAAAGGTACAGTAGTGATACCTATGCTTTAACTTTTAAATTTAAGGTTTCAAAGTTATTATTTTTTTTGGATCAATATTCTTTTCTATTGTAATTCAAGAACTATTTCAAGAACCGATTAAAAATTTATCAATGGAAATGGTGTTTTTATTCATTTTTATCATTAATATATTTATACTTTATTTTTGTTCATTTTTTCTGTTTTTTCCAATCTCTTAGACATGAATTTAACGAAACGATAAAGCTTTTTAATATTGCAATCATCTGTAATTCATCAACCGTTTTCATTCGCATGCGTTATTACCGAAAACACGGCGTGGTCAAAGTGCAATATGAACTCCCGCACGGAAAATGCATTTGCAATTTTTTATATTTTAAAAGAATAACAAAAAAATTACATATTTTACCAAATATTACTGTACATATTAATTTTATAAGCTTTATTATTTTTTTCTTGCCTTAGAGCAAGTTATTAGCTACTGATTGATATATAACTCGTGACAAATGAAGTTATATTCACTGAAATCAAGGAAAAACAAAATGTGCTGCTGCAGTATTTTATTACAAATCGTGAAATAAGTTCGTCAAAAAGTATTCTAATCTCATTATTTGTCCTCTTATCATAATCTTAAAAGAATTTTGAAGGATTTGACTGAAAATTTTTTCGAGAAAATGTCTCTAGTTTTCTCGTATTTGCAGAAAGTAAGTTTTTTACAAAAATCCACAGGGGGGACCATGTGAAATCGAAAAAAAATTTTTTCTAAAAATCACTGGATTAGGTAAATATACACCTAAAAACACTATTCTGATAGTTTTTAGGCGATGAAAATAGTTTTTATTGCTTTTTTACACTTTACAAAAAACCTTCATGCATATGATGGTATGGTTACGGTAATTGAAAAATGTTTTTTCATCGCCTAAAAACTATCAGAATAGTGTTTTTAGGTGTATATTTACCTAATCCAATGATTTTTAGAAAAAATTTTTTTTCGATTTCACATGGTCCCCCCTGTGGATTTTTGTAAAAAACTTACTTTCTGCAAATACGAGAAAACTAGAGACATTTTCTCGAAAAAATTTTTGGCCAAATCCTTCTAAATTCTTTTAAGATTATGATAAGAGGACAAATAATGAGATTAGAATACTTTTTGACGAACTTATTTCACGATTTGTAATAAAATACTGCAGCAGCACATTTTGTTTTTCCTTGATTTCAGTGAATATAACTTCATTTGTCACGAGTTATATATCAATCAGTAGCTAATAACTTGCTCTAAGGCAAGAAAAAAATAATAAAGCTTATAAAATTAATATGTACAGTAATATTTGGTAAAATATGTAATTTTTTTGTTGTGTAAAATAAAACAAGTTAAATGGCACTTATAAGCGCATTTTCGTGTTAAGAAAAAATGACCACGCCGTGCGAAAAATCAAATTTCAATTTCAGTAAAAAAGATTTTGTGCTGAACAACGATGTTTTTGTCATAAATTTTGTTTAGTACAGTAACTACTCGATTCATGTTGCGAAATTGTGGAAACATATTCCACATGTCTCAAAATAATGTTTTCTTTATTTTTTCAACGACTTGTAAAGAAAAATGGAAACCTTAACAAATTTTTAAAATTTATTATTAATTAAAGAAGACATTGCAACCATTATTTAATTTCAACAACTTTGAATTTTCAGATGGAACATGCAAAACAATATTATTTTTTAAATAATTTTTGTTATAAGTTCTTCTGGCAACAATGCATTTAAAATTTTCAACTGTTTTGGGTAATTTGCATTGAAATGGATTTAAACAAACTTTCGTTTGATTTGATCTCAGAGGTTTTTGAAAATTTGTATCTCCATCGTAACATTTTTGAATTATTTTCGCATAAATATTATTGATTTCTAGTTTTGGCAAAGATTTAAATGTGAATGTAAATTGCTTTGATATTTCTGATATTTGTATGTTTGAAAGAGCACCAACTGATTTGTAATGTTTCAAAATTTCCTAAAAACTCACGGAGTACAAAGGTTCTAAAACGGATTAACTTTTGGAATGTAAAATTACACTTTTAGTTATTTAAGAACAATAAATATGAAATTTTATACACAAAATTTTTTTGGTTTTATAAAAGAATTAAACTAACCTTGTATTTCGTTTGGTCGGCTAGGCCGATGTGATAAATACTGCCATTCCGAAATGGAATTGCTACAGTTGTAGTGTTATCAAATCCGGGCCAATGAATCCATGCCATTTCGGCATATTTTGTTTGATAAACTGATTTTCCAACAAATGTCACATTATCAACTCTTAAAGAGTTTATCACATCATAGAGCGAAAACTTGTCTTGAGCTGGAAAAGTAATGATTTGTAACTTATAAAGCGTGAAAAACTAAAAGTATTTAAAACTTGTTGAAAAAATGCCAAACAAGGCATTTTTTGTAAATATTTTTTTACAAAAACAACCTTTCCTATGCTTTAAGGGCACTTTTGTAAATTTTTGAGATTGTAAAGCCAAACAAGGCAAAAAATGTAAATATCATTTACATAAACAGGCTTTCTTTAAAGAGAAGCTAAAAAGTGTAAAAAATATTTACAAAAACAAGCATTCCGTCGAAGTATGCCAAAAAATGTAAAATAAATTTACAAAAAGAAGGATGGTAGAGAACAAAGGTGTTTTGTGTAACTGCATTTACAAAAACGCATCATGCATTTTTGTAAATGACGATTTACAAAAACGCATCATGCATTTTTGTAAATGAAGATTTACAAAAATGTATGATGCTTTTTTGTAAATTTGGCAAAGTGTATAAAAAAGCCGCGGAAAATAAATTTTAACTACGATTTGCGCTTATCATGATTAAAAGTAAGTTATTTCTGGTAATAAGGCTGGTAAAATTTTACAGTAATATTTGTGTAAAATATTCCTGCAGAAAAGTGATTAACAACAAAAATTTGCAACAAAAAAGGACAGCAATTTTTACAAAACAGCAGAAAAAAACGATGCGCGTCTAACAAGCGGAGGGAAACGCGTTTTCAGCAAAATATAAAATCAGTAATTTTTATAAAGATAGTAATAAAAAGTAAATATTATAAAAGCACGAGTAATAAAGAGTAAATGAGGGAAACATCTGTATTTTTTTCAACAAGAGTGAATATTCGAATGTTACTACTTTGCTACAGAACACGTTATGCCAAAGCATGTAAAATAAGGAAAATCAGCAAACTGTTTCCCTCATTTACTCTTTATTACTCGTGCTTTTATAATATTTACTTTTTATTACTATCTTTATAAAAATTACTGATTTTATATTTTGCTGAAAACGCGTTTCCCTCCGCTTGTTAGACGCGCATCGTTTTTTTCTGCTGTTTTGTAAAAATTGCTGTCCTTTTTTGCTGCAAATTTTTGTTGTTAATCACTTTTCTGCAGGAATATTTTACACAAATATTACTGTAAAATTTTACCAGCCTTATTACCAGAAATAACTTACTTTTAATCATGATAAGCGCAAATCGTAGTTAAAATTTATTTTCCGCGGCTTTTTTATACACTTTGCCAAATTTACAAAAAAGCATCATACATTTTTGTAAATCTTCATTTACAAAAATGCATGATGCGTTTTTGTAAATCGTCATTTACAAAAATGCATGATGCGTTTTTGTAAATGCATTTACATAAAATGATAAGATTTGATTGTAACCCTATTTTTGTAAATTTTTTTTACAAAACAAGGGTTTGTAGCGGTTTAACCCAGTTCTTGTAAATTTTATTTACAAATAGAGGGTTTACGTGGTTTTTGGCTTGTTTTTGTAAATTTCATTTACAAAAATGCCCTTTACTGAAGTTGCCCTGAAATATTGTACATTTTTTATATGGTTACAGGTTTGGCATTCAAATTTACAAAAAATGCCTTATCTGGAAATTTTTTTTCAAGTTTCAAATACTTTTAGTTTTTCACGCTTTTTATATGAAACAAAATAAGAACCTTGTTTGATTTTGGCATCGACTCTGTAATAAATAAATGCAGCTGAATTTTGAAATATTTTACTCCAATGTGAAAATTCATTAAAATATGTACTTTTTTGAGGTATTAAAATTTCATCAATATCTCCTATTATAATAAATTCTGCTGATTCCTAAATGGTTTTAGTTTAAAATAAATAAATTATTATGTGTTTGACAGACCCTATATTTCATTAAACATTCAGTATATGCTGTAGCCTGATTTCTGGCATTTAGTTCATGCATCGGATGATAACCTATCTCTTCAACATCTACTCTGTCAAAGTCCACATACCCAAATGGTATTACTTTGACCCATCCTTTTTTCTGATAAATCTAAAACATCAGAGAATTGTAAAATAAAAAGTGTTTTAAAAAACCTCTAAAATATCAATAATTTCAGTCGATGCAGAATTAATGTACTGTACTTGCAAATTAGCCCCAAAATAATAATACATTTCAGTTACAAAAATAATTTGTTGCCATCGGGATTCATAAAACATTTGTGGATAACACATTACAACAGGATATTTATTTTCTTCAGGATATTCAAATTCTATTTCAATCATACTTTCAGAGTTTACTTCTTTTAATCCAAAATAATCTGGATTATCAACGGTCGTGCAATTGACAAAATAAGACCTCCATAAGCAATACGGTCCGGAACTGTCACCTGTTCGAACCTGAGCAAGTGTTGTTAAATTAGCAGCTTGATTTTGTGAAAAGCACTGCAATGTTATATTGTGCGTCAAATATTCCGTATGTGCATTCATTAAAATTATCATTGTACTATTTGAATATCTGAAAGTTAGAAAAACAATTTTTAAAAGGATTATCACATTTACAGTAAATAATTTACTACTTCACGTTTTTCAACAAAAAACACAATTTTATCCTTAACAAATTTTTAACAAGATCTTAACAGTATAATACAAACTTCAGAAGGCCCAGAAAACCTACAAAATAAAAACCACTCACAGTTTTGAAACGTTATAGTACAACGCTGAATGAATTGTTATGTGTTTTTTGTCATCGTTAATAATAGAATTGCTTTCACTGCTTTCATGAAAATTACTCTTGATGTAATTGTAAACGAAAATACTTGCTAATATTATAAGTGCCCAGAAGAATAATTTTAAACGTATCATAATTTCAAAAATCATTTATAATTCTAAAAACTTTTATCTCAAAAAGATAAAACTATTTATAAATTTTTCTTTAAAAACAAGCATGCTTTAAATGTTTTCATAATTATCATAAATTACACAAAGAAAAAATACTTGTTTGCATGTCATAAAAAAGACAACACCAAATAAAAAATAAAACTCTGCTGAGAGAACCATAATTTACTAAAATTATTAAGCGTGTATATTAAAAATATAATGGCAAGGTTAAGGTTTATTTGGGGTTTGGCTATTTTATTGCTTTTAACATTATTTATCAAACTTGAAGTGTAAGTTATTTTGAATTATTATGCAAATTTTTATATTTGTTGCCAGCACAATGTCGATGTTCCAGTTTTCAATTTTACTCAAATCAGTTCTTTAAATTTTAGTTTTTAAACTTTAAAAAAGAAACACTTATAGGTATCTTCATGCAGGACAAAGTAAATTATTCTTTTCCAAAACCAAGCAATTATCAGGAAAATTTGTAATACTTTCATCAAGCGTTAAATCGCGGTACCTTTTTCTTCTTCCAATTACAGTAGCAACTTGGAAAAAATTGGATGTCCAGCCAATTGTTATTTTAATTAAGGATAAAAGTGAAAAAAATTCAGAGTTAAAAATAAAAAGTACAATTGATTTATTGGAAGAAATGAATGTTTTAATAATATATGTTAAAGCAAGAAAGTTATCATCGTCTTCGTTAAGCCAGGTATGAAAAGTTGAAATTTATCGTATTTAATCAAAACTGATTCAGATTATTCGTTTATTTGGTCCAGTAATCCCTAATCTAAGCAGCCTTTTTGATAATGAAAATATTTTAATCACATCCGATGCTGATTTAGCTGTATTTAATTTGACGAATCATATTCCTGATATTGCAAATGGTAAAACGTTACATTTATATAACGCAAATTGCTGTGAACCAATAACAATTCCACCAAAGAGGGGTAATTATAAAGTTAAACAATATACAATGATAACAATTGGAGCAACTATAAAGACATGGAAAAATATTATGGGTAAAATATTGTTAAAGAAAATATTGGAAACCAATATAATACGATTTCAGGGTTTAACAAACGATTTTATAGTATCAACGAAATCGAAAATTATATTATCCAAGAATTTGGTGAAAATTTCTTTCAGAGTTCAAATGACCTTGGTTCACCTTTGTGGTATGCTGATCAATCACTTATTAGCTATAAAATTGATGAATGGCGTAAAAGGTGACTTTTAGGATTATTTTTGTGTCAAAATTCTTGACAAAATATTATTTTTTGTTTGTAGAAGCAACAATGAAAAATACTTATTTGAACACATAGCTGCACCACGTCGAATAGATCGAATGCAATGGCCGACTCCCAAAGAATTTTCGCAAATAAATTTAAATAATTTAGATGATTGCCATCAACCAAACTCAGCTTATGCAAAAAATGAATGGGAAAAATATATTCCTTTTTTAAAGCTTGTTTTTAGAAATAATATTTTGTTACTTAAACGTTTTCTCAAACACAGAGAAACATTTTGTGAAAATTTATAGTTGTGCTATTAGTCCATGTTTTATTTTTTACCAGTAATAAATTTGAAATCTGTGGCAAGGAAATTGTATAACAAATGTTTTTCTGTTTTGGATTTTTCCTGTTATGACTACAACAAAATAATATTCTTTTAAAACAAAAATTAATAATTTTTTTGGGAGTTATATTTAGTGTTGGTTTTTTAATGGCTTAACAATGCCATTAAAAAAACAACAAGGCTTCTATGATCAGGAAAAATTATACATTTGAATTTCAGTTCATCTTTGTTTCGAAAACAATGGAATAGCTTGTTCCGGATTTATGTGCTTAAAGATATAAAACGCTGACTTTAAAAATATTTTAATCATTCAAGAAAAAACAATAAAAATGAAGATTTTTCCTCGCTTTTGCAAAAATAAATTTTGTTTCACTTTTGCCTCAGTAATATTAAACTTGAGGAATTTTTTAAGAAATAACATTCATTTTTTAAAGGTTAAAAACTGTAATTTTTTTGAGGCATTTTTTTAAGAAAATGCCATTTTTGACTCAATTTTAATTCTGGAAAATTGAGGCAAAATTTTTTTGCCTCAATTTTTTTTTGAGGCAAATTTTTTTTGCCTCAACTTTTTTTTGAGGCAATTTCAATTTGCCTCAATTTTTTGAGACAACTTTTTTCCACTGGGATTCGAACTCTTCCTTTTTTGTTCGTTACTCCAACGCACTAACCACTCCGCCATCGCACCAATTGATAACACGCGGTGAAACTGAACCAAGTGAAAGCGATTTTTTTGTGCGCGTTCACTTACGTTTTTTTGTCTTTTTTAATCTTTTTTTGTCCTCTTTTATAAAATTATTTAAATTTTTTATGAAAAATAATAATTACGCAGACAAAAATATATACAGTTTTCAATAAATTTAACTTTTATTAGAAGAGAAAAAATTATATTTCAACCACATCAGATGAGGTGTCATCATTTGTGGTGTTTGTTTGGATCTAGGGTTATCAATCAATGAAAACATCGCTCAAAGTGCCATCTCTAATTACAGTAATTTGTTTAAAATGTGAGCACTCTGAGAGGAAATGTTTTACAATTTTTTTACAATGTTCAAATTGCTAATACGCTTGAAAACACATTTTCTGACAAGAAGCATAATGCAGCTTTTTCTTTTTTTGGAGAAAATTTAGCTGTTTCATGGAAATTTTCTTATGTCAATGTTTTGATATTTAGATTAATGTAAGATGTTTTATATAGGAATGTTAAAGTCGTTGCTGAAACTTAAAGCAAAGATCACGTTCAATTAAAGAATTGTAGCTTTTTTGGATTACTAAATTAATAAGGAATTGTTAAGATCAGGACGTTAGCACTTTTTTTCGTTGATTCGACCCCTGACAAATCAGAATAATATTAATGGGTTCCTCCTAATTCCATGCAAAAAATGTACTTTAATAAATACACAAAGATTGAAACAATACAAAAATAATTGAAGAGGAATATAATGATGCATTTGAGGATAAATTTCAAGAGTCTTGCTAAGAAGCCAAATAGCATTAATTGGATGATCGAAACTTTTCCATCGAGGAAAATCAATACCAATTAGATCAACACAAGTAAATAATGCATTAACTTCAGAAATTCGAGCAGGATAATAATGCTGAAATGAATAAATTTAAATCATTTAGAAAATTACCAAAAATTCAACTTACACTACTTTCTGGATCCAAAGCAACAACAATAACACCACTTCCGATTTGATTCAAGTAATCAGAGACAGCGAGAGAAATTCGAACATTTTCATGAAGATAATTTTCATGAAGATAATCAGAAAAGATACACGACCGTAAAAAGCATAGCAAATCACAAATGACAACTTTATCAATAGCTTCAATATGTGGAACTGTTACCAATACAGGGTTAGTTCCATGAATCCATTGAGGTGATATTGAAAGAGTTGGACGATCAGCAGGAGACATTTCAAGACAATTTCCAGTAATTTCATTCCAAGTATCAACAAATTGAGGCAAAAGATATGATATTAATGCTGATTCCAATAATCTTAATTCAGGATTTCAAGCTAAAATGCCATAGTTAAACGTTTTTCGTGAATGAATAAAGCCTTACCTGTTGAAACAACAGCATAGTTAGGTTCTTGAGAAGACACCAAAAAGATTTCGACTTCTTCCTCTGGAACAAATTGATCTGGTAATGGAATTCCCAATTGCATGCATTGATTTTTATCTGCAATAAGACAAACAAAAGCAAAGCGTTCCATCTCAGCATCCCAAGAATAAGCAATATGATGATGATAATAAAAGAAATCAGCGGCTTCAACTTCCATAATTTTTCCATGATCATTAAGATTGACAACAACTTTATTAACAGTTGAAAGATTTGATACTTGACAGCGATAAAAAGTGTCTTCAAGGCGAATAAGAAAGCTAAAAAACAGTTCAGCAAACATTTACAACTGAATCCGGAAAAACTGTCGAAATTTATATATAACATTTGGATCGGTTGCACTTTCTGATTCTATCGAATCTTACAATTTTAAGGTGACGTTATAATTTCGTGGGGCCCTGAATACGAGTTGTTTCAAGATCAATAAACATGACAACCCCTCAATCAAAAAAATCATTAAAGTGCCAGAAATATCGCCTCCAAAAAGAGGAAAACGATCAAAAATCTTTTATTTTTTTCAATACATTTATTACACATTTTTGATAATTACTATGTATTTTTGTCTGCGTAATTATTATTTTTCATAAAAAATTTAAATAATTTTATAAAAGAGGACAAAAAAAGATTAAAAAAAGACAAAAAAACGTAAGTGAACGCGCACAAAAAAATCGCTTTCACTTGGTTCAGTTTCACCGCGTGTTATTAATTGGTGCGATGGCGGAGTGGTTAGTGCGTTGGAGTAACGAACAAAAAAGGAAAAGTTCGAATCCCAGTGGAAAAAAGTTGTCTCAAAAAATTGAGGCAAATTGAAATTGCCTCAAAAAAAAATTGAGGCAAAAAAATTTTGCCTCAATTTTCCAGAATTAAAATTGAGTCAAAAATGGCATTTTCTTAAAAAAATGCCTCAAATTTTAAAAATCAAAAAAATAACAGAAATTTTGTGGAAAAATCCTCAGATTAAAAAAAATGAGGCGTTTCAGTTAAAAAATGTTCATTTTTATTTTTGATGAGGACAATTTTATGTTTTTTCTTCATTTTTAGACACGAATAAAATATTTTTAATGTCAGCGTTTTATATGTTGAACATTTTTAAATACCCCAAAGACATGTTGTGATCAAATCAAAATTAAAAATGATTCCGTTTTAATTTTTCTTTGTTTGGAAGACAATGGAAACATTTCATTTTAAATTTGTTTGCTTTTGTTATTTTTTAACAAAAATGGATTAAATTTTTTTGATGACAGATTTTCTTTGTCTCTTAATTAAATTAAAATTAATGTTGAAAATATTTATCCAAAAAAGGTAAAAAAATTGATAAAAATCAAAGAGAAATCGAAATTAGTCAACATATTCAATTCATTTTTGTTTTTGATTCACAAAAAATGTATCGATGATTGACTGCAACCGATTAAAATTATTTATCAATAAATATTTTTTTATATTTATTATTGATAATTTTCCCCAAAAAGCAAAATGCCGCAAACCATTTCACAATAATCAAAAAATTGTTGAAAGCACGAAAAACTAAATTAGACTAAAAAGTATATTGCGAATATAGTTTTTGAAACCACAAATTGTATTAAACTGTTAAATTCTTAAATTTATCAGTTTCGGAAATCATGTTTTAAATAACAATTATTAACAAAAATTGTCGTTCATAATTTCATATTTTTTGCAAAATCTTTATTAAAAACTCATATTCCATACTAATTTTGCTGTAAGTGATAAGTGTAACTCTTTCGATGAATTCCCTTTACAAATCTTTTGACTTCAATGAGCTTTGACTCAAGAAAATAGTTGTTAAAAATTTCACAATGTTGGACAAGTAATATTGCTAAAACTGCTTGATCATATCGATGGCAATTTGCATATTCACCCCGCAATAATTTTGGCATTTCACATTTTAATCTCGAATTAACAGGTGCCATACAGTATTTCTCTTTTGCACATTCAATCCATTTTTTAATGATCATCAATGAATTTGTATTTTTCATAACAGAAAAATATGTCGCACCATACATGATATGTTGTTTTGCCTTAAATAACAATAATATCGAAAATATAAAAATGAAGACATACTAGTTCAGAGTCAAAATTAAAAAGTTTAAACAATGTTGGTTCTGTTGCAGCGAAAATTGTATGATCAGTTTTAACAAATTGCCGTAACCCACAAGTTGATGCATTTGGGGCTGCAAACAAGTTCTAAAATTTTATAATATTTGCATAAAATATAAACTCGCTGAAATAACTTCACATTTATGGATTCTTCACTGTCTTCATTAAAAACTATGGAAGAATCAAAGTAGAAAATGTTATCGAATTCTTGTAGCATCTCATAAATAATGGCAGGCTTCCATCGATATTCAAATAAATTTTTAAAATAATTTGGATATTTTTCATATGCAAATTTGCGGATTTCAACAAATGGGCAAGCTTTTTTATACGTAATCAACTGCTCATGTGAGATATTACTTAGCAAATAGGCAATCATAAAATCATTTTCCCAATCTCTGACTTCTTTTAAATAACCAATTGATAAACAACCTCGTCTAAAACAATATTTTACAGTTTTCAATGTTTCATTCAAACTTACATTGCTTCATTGAAATGATTTTCAGAAAAAGCTGTGACCAGACGAAAGGCAACTTTTTTGGTGGTGGATTCATATTTGAGTTGCGTGTCCGTATGCAAATGTTTGGAAAGTATTTTGTCTTTTTTGAAATAAAATAATGTTAAAAAAATAAAAATACAAAAAAGACAGAAATAGTCTGGCTTTTTCATTATTCGAACAACGCTAATCGGTATCATAATTTTTAAAATAATGATTCAAGCCGGAGGAAGTTTTATCTTTCTTTCAGGAAATTTTTGATTCAAAAATTCATTGTTAGCTGAACAATAAAAATGCAATTTTATAACAAAAGTTAAAAATAAAATTTCATATATTCGTTTCACAACTTTATATTAAAATGATCAGAAAATATGAAAGTAAGAAAACTTTATTAATTATTGTAGCCCTGTTTTTACTTACTTTGTTTATTAGGAAGTAAGTATAAGGTTTCATTTATCAAAGTTATTATTTATCAAGTTGTCAAAATTAAATCCATTTATTTCTGTTTTTTTAGTGAAACAATAAAATTTAAAAAACTGCCTCAAAAGTTTGTTATTTTGTCAACAACGATAAGACCGCGGTATCGGTTTTTGTTGCCAGTCACAGTTAAATTTTGGAATAAACTTGGAGTTCAATCAATTGTTGTTCTAGTTAAAGATAAAAATGGTAACAATTTGGAAATTGAAAACACATTAAATTTTCTAAAAGAACTGGGCGTTATAACAAAGATTGTATATTCTAAAAAACTGTCTTCAACTTCTTTAAGTCAGGTAAAAATAGCATGTTTGGGACACTGAATAAATACATCATAATTTAGATGATCCGTTTGTTTGGTGCTGTTTTGCCTTCTTTAAATGAGATAATGTCTGATGACTCAATTTTAATGACATCTGATGCCGATTTGGCCGTTTTTAATTTATCAAATCATATTCCTGATATTAAAAATGGCAAAAATTTGCGTATCCACAATATTGCCTGTTGTGATCCAATAAATGTCCCACCTCTGAGAGGAACCCATAAAATAAAGATGTATTCAATGAGTACAACAGGTGCAACTGTTAAAATATGGAAAGAAATTATGGGTGAATTTTGCTTTTAAAAATCTACTAAAAATTGAGCACGATTCAGGGATCAATAAAAATCTCATGACAATAGAAGAAATTGAAGATTATGTGATAAACGAATTTGGAAAAGACTTCTTTCATTCAAACGATGAATATACAAAAATACATGCAACTTTTGTATGGTTTGCAGATCAGTCATTGTTTGGATACAGAGTTGCCGAATGGCTTAAAATGTAAGTTTGCAAGCATACCATTAAGAACAATGGGGGTAGACATTTTTGAAATGCCGTTTATAAAACTTTGCTGACTTTACCAGCTAAAATTTATAGTAATGGAAATGAAACATTTTCTTATCAATTATTACCATTTAAATACCGTATTGATCGTTCAAATTGGCCTACACCAGAAGAATTTGCAAAAATGAATATCACAGATTATGAAGACTGTCATCAACCTACATCACCTTATGCCACTGGTGAATGGGAAAAATACAAGCCATTTTTAGATTTTGCTTTCAAAGATGACAAACAATTTATTGAACGTTTCGAGGCTTACAGAAAAGAGTTTTTAAAGTTTAAATAAATTAATCTCAAAGTTCAAAATCGAAAATCATAAAAAAATTTGTTTTATATTTTCACAAGAAATTGTAATTAAATAATAATTCGCAACCATTAGAAATATTATCAGTCTTTTTTATTAACAAAATTAAACATTACAAGTTCGAACAATTTTAAAAACGACTATTTAATATATTTCCCGTAATTAGAATGGCATTGATTATGGTTATGCCAATGATGAATATCTGGTATAATATTACGATATCCCGCTTTAACATCCCAAGCAAGATCACACATTTTACAAGCAATATTTTCTAGAATAACACATCACATCGAATTTTTTTGCAGAAAAAACCAGAAAAACGTGAGACAAAGTGTGGCAAAATGTTTATGAACGCCATGTGTAAAAAGGGCTTTCGAAAAAAAACGAAAAGACTTTTCTTTTGTTTTTTTTAAAAACGAAAGAAAACGAAAAATCTCACATTTTTCTGCCTTCGTTTCGATGTGACATGCTTTGTTTGTCTTTTTATATATTTTTGTCCATTCAAAATATCTAAAACATTTTTTAATTTACCAAAAAATTGGACAAACTTTTTACTTTTTATATTCATTTATGTTTTTCATCAGCATTTTCAAATATATTACCATGTCTTTAACAGATTTAAAATCTGATACGGCAATAACATACGGATTCAATTTAGCATGGTCGTTTTTTAACACTGTTCGATCTAATATTACTGGAACAATTAATTTTCGAAAACGAAATAGCTTTTCTGAAATATAATCCAAACATACAGCATTTTCAAAAGCAAAATAAAAATAATGATTTTCTAAAATCGGCTTTGATAATTGTTTTTTATTTATTTTAAGCTTACTAATGGCGTCCTTTTCACAATCTTCATCTCTTGGACACTGATTTCTATTACATTTACCAAATTGTGTTATATTCATATATTGCTTTATCTTTTCAATAATGAGTTCTCGCTTAGAATCTGTTTCGCAATGACTTACAAGGTATAAAGCAGAACTTGTTTTGGATGCAATTGCTTTTTCAACCTAAAAATTGAGGTTGTACAAATTTACACTTTTCGCACCTTGCATTGCAAGTTTTATATTTAGAAGTGCAAATTGATACCTGTTACCAAGGCCGTAGGCAGAAAAAAATTCCGGGGTGGGCATTTTAATTTCAGGGGGGCACGCCTTTGATCTTTTGCCGCCTAAACACGGCGGCGGCAAAAGATCAAAGGGTTTCCCCAGTTTCGGGGGGGGGGGGCACGTGCCCCAAATGCCCCCCCCCCCTCTCTACGGCCTTGCCTGTTACAGAAGACTTATCTATAATAGTAATTTGTTATTGTAAATAAATGTCTTACCTCGACTTCGTTCCATTTATCAGTATCATTTTTACCAGTTAATTCTTTTAAGCAATCATATGGCATTGGTAAATTGCTATCTAATCGATAGGTTACTGTATAATTGAAAAAATCTTTCCTTAGATTCGTAAAATATGGACCATTTACGGGTGGTTCGAAATTAACAAACACATTAGCCCTATTGTAATGACTAGATTTTGGGACTTCGCTCAATGCCCCACCACCCAAATAAAGAATTACAACATCTGCAATTGGCTCGTGTTTCATTTGTTTTGTAAAAATGCATTTTTTTGGACAATCCAAATTATCATGAATAATATCAGTCCAATGAAATTCATTCCATTGAAGAACAACTGGATAAGAAATGTTTGTTGAAGTTTTGAGTTTATTTGTTTTTTGACATTCTTCATAAAAGTTAACAATTTTGTAAAATGAAAATAAATGAATCACAATAAAAAGCATCAAGAAATACTGAATCATTATTGTTATTTGGGTAAACCGGCAGCTAAACTAATGTAATTAATACTTTGTTTTCTGTTAATATGAAAAAAAGATGAGATATGAAAGCTCAAGCTAAAATGAACAAACAAATTATGTTTTAATTCTGACAAAGAGATCTGATAAAAAAAAACTTTAATCCATCTAAAAACAAATGGCTTTCTAAATAGCATTTTAATACTAATGTAAAGCTAACATAATTTATGCATTAAAAATGAAAATCTGGATTTCTTAGTTCTAAGAATTCCTTATAGCAGCTGTAATCTTCACAATTTATTAATCACTTCACATAAGTGAAGCTTGGTAAAATTATAATGCGTTTGATAAATAAAATTTACGCTTGTATATTCTTTATTATGTTATACAAATTTTATATAAATTTATATACTGAAACTTTGTCTTCTACTGAATACGATTATTGGCTGCAAAATTTTATAAACACATCCGTAATTGTTAGTGCTGATGAAAGAAGAAATCTTGGTCTTAAAGATCTCGCAATTGCAACATTTGTTTCAAAGAATCATTTGGCCGAAGCAATGTATGTAAATTTTTTTTGCTATTTTTTAAGACTAAATTAATGGATTTTATTATATTTAATCCTTTTAATATTATTATTAAAAAATTAAAATCCTTTAGAAAATGTTGTAATTCATTCCAAAATCATTCAGATTTGAAAAATACAACATTTTTTGCATATCTTACTGAAGACGTTGACGTTTTTTCCACCGACTTATATTCCAAGCTTTGCCCAGTTGCTGAGATAAAACGTATAAATATTTCAACATGGCCACAACATACCCATAATCTTTTTAATTATCAGTTTAAAGCAATTTATCAATCAATTGCACTTCAAAACCGTAAAATGATTCTTACGATGGATAGTTCAGTTCGATTTCCGCCAAACCATAATTTTGATAAAATGATAAAAGTTGCAATACACCAAAATCCATTGGATGCAACATTACTTTCAAAACCAAATCCTCAACATAGCATTTATGCTGTTACTGATAAAAGAATGTACGATTATTTTCAGAAAATTGATATTAATCAAGTCTGTATTACAGTATATGTCTCTTATCATAAATATATATATCTTAGACAAAAACGATAATAGAATATCAAGCAGGTCTTGTCTTATGGATCGCCAGTGAAAATGGATGGAGAATAATGAAAAGATATGTTGAATGTGCTTTGAAACCAGATTGTATGGCACCAAAGGGTGCTAAATTGGAATGTGACATGGAGGTTGTTTTTTTAAAATTTCAACACAGGGGTCGAAAATGCGGCCGAAATTCTCGGCCGGCCGCAGGCCTCACAGAAACAAGCCGGCCGCGGCCGGCCTTTATTCTTCTCCTTTTAAAATTTAAAGATTTTTTGGACAAATAATGAAAGCGTTATTCCCGAATACGGTCGTTTTTTTATTTTGTGGTTTTATTTTCATGAAAAAAACTGAAAAAAAAACTACTATAGATGAAATAACAAAAAGGCACAAGCCTTGTAAAATATAAATCGTCCTTTTTTGTAAAAAATCAATACACAAAAAATTAGAGCGGCCGGTCGCGGCCGAAGGTTTTGCGGCCGGGCCGGCCTCAGGCCAAGACACTGTTCGCCGGCCTCGGCCGCGGCCGGCCGGCCGCATTTTCGACCCCTGTTTCAAAATCCATCAAAAACAAAATTTTTAGATCCTGAAGCACAAGCCATTGGAATATGCGCATTGTCACCGATTCGATCAATCAGCACTTAATTTAATTTTATTGGAAGAATCCATGTTCAACCCAAAAATGTACCAGTATGATAACACACAATTTAGCTTTGATAAATTTATCATAAAAGATTCGTAAAAATAAAATACAAAAAACGGAAGCAGACTTTTTAACATGATATAACCTTTTTCTCGACGAATTTAGAACTTGGTAATTTTCATCACAAAACCATAAAAAATCGCCCCAAAATTCAGAAACTTTTGCTTTTTTCAAACACCGGATAAGTTTGAAAAAACGATAACTCCTGATTTCCAAATACCTTTTAAATTTTGCGAACTTTTTTCGAAATCAAAATCAATTGATTGATCCCCTTTTAAAAAATTGATAAAAAATGAGAGTTTTCCGTTTGCTGAAAAAGAAACAAGTTTGCACCCGTGCTACCAGAAAATATCCGGTTTAACGCACATTGATGTGCTAAACATTTTTAAGACATCCCATCGGCACGGCAGCGCCGTGATTAAATCAAGCTTAACAATTTTAACAATAAACTGATTAGTAGACACCATTTTATCAACAAAGAAGTGAAAAAAGATAACAAAGAATCAAGCTAAAAATTAAAAGCTATCAGGCGATATTCCGTTTAAACATTTTTAATGCATCCCATCGGCAGAGCTGCGCCGTGATTTAATCAAAATAAAATTATTTCGCTTTAGTTTTCTTTGTTTGAAAGACAATGGAAACATTTCGTTTTGGATTAGTTTTCTTTGTCGTTTTTTAACAAAAGTGGATTAAACTCTTTTGATGACTGATTTTCATTGTCTTTTAATTAATTAAAATTAATAAAAGCTCAAAATATTTATCCAAAAAAGGCGAAGATAAAAGAAATAAATCCAATACAAATGGATAATTGAAAATAGTCAACATCTTCAATTTATTTTTGAACTTGATTCAAAAAATTAATAAAAACGATTGACAACAACCGATTGAAAAAATAGATATCATAAACTATAATTTATTGATTATATTTTCAATCACGTTTTGATAATTTTCATGATTATCCCCAAAAGGCAGAATGTCGGAAAATTTTTATAACAATTAGAAAATGATTAATAGTGCGAAAAAAGAGTAAAACTTTGTGTTAATAAAATTTTTTATGTTGGGAAAAAGGGTCTTTCTTTTTTGTGCCAAAAATAAATAATGTCGAAAGAAAAGGGATAATTTTTCTGCCCTTAAAAAAGTTGACTTTTTAAAAAATTGACATCGGAGTATTCAATGTGGTATGTCTAATTTATTACTTTGCTTTAACTCATAAATGTTACAAAAACATAAAATTAAATGCATAATATTTTATTGAAAAATTTTTAAAACAAGCATAATACGAAATTAAATTTAAAGGGAATGTCCTTCTGCTATTGAAAACATCTGAGCATATTGCTTTCGTGTTAAAATACTTCATCTAACCGTAGACATACTCAACGAACGCCGGGATTGGGGCTTCATCTTTTGCCCATAAACTCGTCTAGTATAAGGTATAATTGTGGCAAAAAATTAGCTGCGCAATCCTCATCCTGTGGGTTTACCAGGGACTCAAAGTTACTGTAATACAGTAATCCACAATGTGAAATCCACACCTTTAATTTGCATATTCTGCAAATTTTAGAAGCTAAAACGTTTCAAATCTTTCAAATTCGGATTCAGCATGCCCGAAAACCTATAAATCTATGAAATAGGGCCAATAAATTAGAACTTTCTAGAAATCTAAACAAATGTACGGAAAAATGGTGCTTCAAAATTATATTCGCTCGTCTGAAAAAATTTGCATACAATTTTTTTGTAGAAACTAGTGTTTAAATGTGGTTAAATATTCTTTATTAATCATATTTGGGAATCTAATAGGGAAAAAAGTCAATTATACTGATTAGTCATCAAGGTAAAATTGCGGTATTCGGTGTAAATCAAGATAGTTCATATTACGGTGCAGCGATGACGAATTGGTTTTAGTGAATCTAAACATTCCATTTCGTATTTTTACCATAATTATTACATCCACAATGCTTGATAAAGAATATTTAACTACATTTAAACACTAGTTTCTACAAAAAAATTGTAAGCAAATTTTTTCAGACGAGCGAATATAATTTTGAAGCACCATTTTTCCGTACATTTGTGCAAATTTCTAAAAGCTTGTGATTTCTTGGCCTTGTTTCCATGATTTATAGGTTTTCGGGCATGCTGAATCCGAATTTGAAAGATTTGAAACGTTTTAGCTTCTAAAATTTGCAGAATATGCAAATTAAAGGTGTGGATTTCACATTGTGGATTACTGTATTACAGTAACTTTGAGTCCCTGGTAAACCCACAGGATGAGGATTGCGCAGCTAATTTTTTGCCACAATTATACCTTATACTAGACGAGTTTATGGGCAAAAGATGAAGCCCCAATCCCGGCGTTCGTTGAGTATGTCTACGGTAAGAAATGAAAAAAAATTTATTAGCTCGAACACTCTCATAAAAATTCGTTATTTTAAAATCCCAAAAAGAAACCTACCCGATTAGTACAAAAAACCCTCTAAATAAAAATTTTTTGCCCTGCCAAAATTAAATATTCCCAGCTTTTTCAAAAATTCATTGATCCCTGTTAAAAAAAGAAGAAATACTCTTATTATTAATATTAGTATATTAATTAGATATTTATGTTATGGTTAAACGAATAAAAGACCCCAAAAGTGTGTGTTAAGAAAATGATTAAACATAGTTTAAAGCATTAAAAACATTTAAAAAGTGTTGGGATAAAATACGTAAATCAGGTAAACGATCTTTATGATTGACTCGGCTGCAAACTCTTTCCAAGCAAGCTTTTTGTGCATTCTTCATTTCAGTTTGTTCAGATTCTGGAAGGGAACTAAATTCAAGGTTGCAAAGGCAGAAATGACAAAATGTTGGAAATTCTTCAGGAGATAAGGGATGTTTGGATAATAAATATGTTAAAGGATGCATTGGATCAGTTTTGACTTCGTGGTTTTGGAATGGCTCCAAAGTAACTGTCAGAAATTGTTTATTATCTTCGGTGATGTATGATTTGAAAAGGGATGGATATTTTAGGGCCACTGTTAAAAAGCCATCTGCAATTTGAGCGGATAATGTGAATTCCTCCAATGCCTTTTTTTCTTCCAAAATTTGTTTCGCAAATATTTCAGGAGTGGACATTCCAATTTCTAAGCATCTTGCAAAACGACATTTCCGACATCCTTTTCCATCTTTTGTTGGAACTAAAAAAATGCAATAATTAAAACAAATTTAATATTTTGTATTTAATATAGTATTTCAAATTTTCCAAACAGGATAAAACTAATAATGATTTTCAAATGCTTTTCTAAAAAACCAACCTTCAAAACAATCATTTTTGCCAGTATTGCAATCAATTTTCTCCACTATTGGAACAGTACGATAAAAAAATGCTGCACAGGTATTACAAGCAGCACCACCATATCGTCGAGAGCCGGCAAGAATTGGCGAAGTACAAATTTCGCATTTACTTTGACTCATTTTAATTATCCAAAAATGCAGCTAATCACTCAAAAATGAAGATAAATGGTAGATTGAATGGAAGCTTATATTGCCGAAAATTGCCAGCTCATATCCATTCATTTGGTAAAACTTACCTCTTCAAAAGAAGTATGTCAAGGAAAGAATATAGCACGACCCGATGCCGTTTTTCAGGCATTTTCAACACAAATATTAGCATAGAAAGTCAGTCCTTTCCATTATTTTTCTTGTGTGTGTGAAAATTTAAACATAAACTTGTCTGTCATTCCTGAAAAGATGAGGACGCACATCTTTGCATATACGTTAAAAAATATTAATTGGGCGGGCTCAGGCATTGATTTCCATTTATTTTTCCCTTTGAGTGTTTTGTTAAGATTTCAAGAGGTTGCCCTGAAATTTTACTCCGTTTCAAGATCACGATTTCAGATTACTCGGTCATCATGCACACACGGGTTCCCATTTACGAGAAAAATTAATGAAAAAAGTGTCGGTTAGAGAAAGAGAAATAGTTTTTTCTCTTCTGCTGACGTGATATGCCTCACCGTAGACATCTCCAGCAAATGATGGAGTTGAGGGCCTATTTTTTGCCCATAAACTCGTCTAGTATAGAGAATAATTGGGGCAAAAATGTTGCTGCCAAATCCTCATTCTGTAGATTTAACACGGACTTAAAGTTACAGTACCGGCTCACAAATGACGCATCCTGGCTCACAGCAGTTCGATAATAATTTGTTTTTCAAAAATTCTATAAATTTCTTCAATAATGAAATCAGCGGCAATTCTTTCGGCAGAAGTAATAGTTCCGGGTGTTAATGTAAAAAAATGTTGCCGAAAAGAATTGCCGCTGATTTCATTATTGAAGAAATTAATAGAATTTTTGAAAAACAAATTATTATCGAACTGCTGTGAGCCAGGATGCGTCATTTGTGAGCCAGGTACTGTAACTTTAAGTCCGTGTTAAATCTACCGTATGAGGATTTGGCAGCTAATTTTTTGCCCAAATTATTCTCTATACTAGACGAGTTTATGGGCAAAAAAATAGGCCCTCAACTCCATCATTTGCTGGAGATGTCTACGGTAAGCTTTGTCAAAGTAAAATACACTTTCTTTTAATAAAAAAAAATTTTTTTGGACATTTTCTCGAGGTTATAATAATTGTTGTACATTGTGTTCCAGTTATGTCGTTTGAATAAATTTATTAATTTTTTTTCAAAAAATATTTAAATGATTCAATAAAATCGTATTTAAATGATTCAAAAAGAGCTTTTTTTTAACTATAATTCACTGGTAAATGCACAGTCTGCATCACGGATTTAGGGGTTAATCCGTGATGCAGACTGTGAGGAATGCATTATCAACTATTCCCCAAATTCGAGCAAGGCAATTGCACAGTTATAGGATTCTACAGCTCCTTTTTGTGCTATGATTATTCTATATAAAATACGAGTTTATAGTCAAAGTTTTATACTTCAACTTCATCAAACGTTGGAAATGTTGAAGGTTAGCTTTCTTTTGCTTATAACGAATGAAATTATTTTCCCTCAAAATTTATCCTCTTTTTCCTAAAAAAATAATTTAAATTTTTGTTTATTATCTTCCAAATAACAAAAAAACCAAATAATGATCACTGCTTCCTCTGAGGCATATTACGTCAGCAGAAGAGAAAAAACTATTTCTCTTTCTCTAACCGACACTTTTTTCATTAATTTTTCTCGTAAATGGGAACCCGTGTGTGCATGATGACCGAGTAATCTGAAATCGTGATCTTGAAACGGAGTAAAATTTCAGGGCAACCTCTTGAAATCTTAACAAAACACTCAAAGGGAAAAATAAATGGAAATCAATGCCTGAGCCCGCCCAATTAATATTTTTTAACGTATATGCAAAGATGTGCGTCCTCATCTTTTCAGGAATGACAGACAAGTTTATGTTTAAATTTTCACACACACAAGAAAAATAATGGAAAGGACTGACTTTCTATGCTAATATTTGTGTTGAAAATGCCTGAAAAACGGCATCGGGTCGTGCTATATTCTTTCCTTGACATACTTCTTTTGAAGAGGTAAGTTTTACCAAATGAATGGATATGAGCTGGCAATTTTCGGCAATATAAGCTTCCATTCAATCTACCATTTATCTTCATTTTTGAGTGATTAGCTGCATTTTTGGATAATTAAAATGAGTCAAAGTAAATGCGAAATTTGTACTTCGCCAATTCTTGCCGGCTCTCGACGATATGGTGGTGCTGCTTGTAATACCTGTGCAGCATTTTTTTATCGTACTGTTCCAATAGTGGAGAAAATTGATTGCAATACTGGCAAAAATGATTGTTTTGAAGGTTGGTTTTTTAGAAAAGCATTTGAAAATCATTATTAGTTTTATCCTGTTTGGAAAATTTGAAATACTATATTAAATACAAAATATTAAATTTGTTTTAATTATTGCATTTTTTTAGTTCCAACAAAAGATGGAAAAGGATGTCGGAAATGTCGTTTTGCAAGATGCTTAGAAATTGGAATGTCCACTCCTGAAATATTTGCGAAACAAATTTTGGAAGAAAAAAAGGCATTGGAGGAATTCACATTATCCGCTCAAATTGCAGATGGCTTTTTAACAGTGGCCCTAAAATATCCATCCCTTTTCAAATCATACATCACCGAAGATAATAAACAATTTCTGACAGTTACTTTGGAGCCATTCCAAAACCACGAAGTCAAAACTGATCCAATGCATCCTTTAACATATTTATTATCCAAACATCCCTTATCTCCTGAAGAATTTCCAACATTTTGTCATTTCTGCCTTTGCAACCTTGAATTTAGTTCCCTTCCAGAATCTGAACAAACTGAAATGAAGAATGCACAAAAAGCTTGCTTGGAAAGAGTTTGCAGCCGAGTCAATCATAAAGATCGTTTACCTGATTTACGTATTTTATCCCAACACTTTTTAAATGTTTTTAATGCTTTAAACTATGTTTAATCATTTTCTTAACACACACTTTTGGGGTCTTTTATTCGTTTAACCATAACATAAATATCTAATTAATATACTAATATTAATAATAAGAGTATTTCTTCTTTTTTTAACAGGGATCAATGAATTTTTGAAAAAGCTGGGAATATTTAATTTTGGCAGGGCAAAAAATTTTTATTTAGAGGGTTTTTTGTACTAATCGGGTAGGTTTCTTTTTGGGATTTTAAAATAACGAATTTTTATGAGAGTGTTCGAGCTAATAAATTTTTTTTCATTTCTTAGATGAAGTATTTTAACACGAAAGCAATATGCTCAGATGTTTTCAATAGCAGAAGGACATTCCCTTTAAATTTAATTTCGTATTATGCTTGTTTTAAAAATTTTTCAATAAAATATTATGCATTTAATTTTATGTTTTTGTAACATTTATGAGTTAAAGCAAAGTAATAAATTAGACATACCACATTGAATACTCCGATGTCAATTTTTTAAAAAGTCAACTTTTTTAAGGGCAGAAAAATTATCCCTTTTCTTTCGACATTATTTATTTTTGGCACAAAAAAGAAAGACCCTTTTTCCCAACATAAAAAATTTTATTAACACAAAGTTTTACTCTTTTTTCGCACTATTAATCATTTTCTAATTGTTATAAAAATTTTCCGACATTCTGCCTTTTGGGGATAATCATGAAAATTATCAAAACGTGATTGAAAATATAATCAATAAATTATAGTTTATGATATCTATTTTTTCAATCGGTTGTTGTCAATCGTTTTTATTAATTTTTTGAATCAAGTTCAAAAATAAATTGAAGATGTTGACTATTTTCAATTATCCATTTGTATTGGATTTATTTCTTTTATCTTCGCCTTTTTTGGATAAATATTTTGAGCTTTTATTAATTTTAATTAATTAAAAGACAATGAAAATCAGTCATCAAAAGAGTTTAATCCACTTTTGTTAAAAAACGACAAAGAAAACTAATCCAAAACGAAATGTTTCCATTGTCTTTCAAACAAAGAAAACTAAAGCGAAATAATTTTATTTTGATTAAATCACGGCGCAGCTCTGCCGATGGGATGCATTAAAAATGTTTAAACGGAATATCGCCTGATAGCTTTTAATTTTTAGCTTGATTCTTTGTTATCTTTTTTCACTTCTTTGTTGATAAAATGGTGTCTACTAATCAGTTTATTGTTAAAATTGTTAAGCTTGATTTAATCACGGCGCTGCCGTGCCGATGGGATGTCTTAAAAATGTTTAGCACATCAATGTGCGTTAAACCGGATATTTTCTGGTAGCACGGGTGCAAACTTGTTTCTTTTTCAGCAAACGGAAAACTCTCATTTTTTATCAATTTTTTAAAAGGGGATCAATCAATTGATTTTGATTTCGAAAAAAGTTCGCAAAATTTAAAAGGTATTTGGAAATCAGGAGTTATCGTTTTTTCAAACTTATCCGGTGTTTGAAAAAAGCAAAAGTTTCTGAATTTTGGGGCGATTTTTTATGGTTTTGTGATGAAAATTACCAAGTTCTAAATTCGTCGAGAAAAAGGTTATATCATGTTAAAAAGTCTGCTTCCGTTTTTTGTATTTTATTTTTACGAATCTTTTATGATAAATTTATCAAAGCTAAATTGTGTGTTATCATACTGGTACATTTTTGGGTTGAACATGGATTCTTCCAATAAAATTAAATTAAGTGCTGATTGATCGAATCGGTGACAATGCGCATATTCCAATGGCTTGTGCTTCAGGATCTAAAAATTTTGTTTTTGATGGATTTTGAAACAGGGGTCGAAAATGCGGCCGGCCGGCCGCGGCCGAGGCCGGCGAACAGTGTCTTGGCCTGAGGCCGGCCCGGCCGCAAAACCTTCGGCCGCGACCGGCCGCTCTAATTTTTTGTGTATTGATTTTTTACAAAAAAGGACGATTTATATTTTACAAGGCTTGTGCCTTTTTGTTATTTCATCTATAGTAGTTTTTTTTTCAGTTTTTTTCATGAAAATAAAACCACAAAATAAAAAAACGACCGTATTCGGGAATAACGCTTTCATTATTTGTCCAAAAAATCTTTAAATTTTAAAAGGAGAAGAATAAAGGCCGGCCGCGGCCGGCTTGTTTCTGTGAGGCCTGCGGCCGGCCGAGAATTTCGGCCGCATTTTCGACCCCTGTGTTGAAATTTTAAAAAAACAACCTCCATGTCACATTCCAATTTAGCACCCTTTGGTGCCATACAATCTGGTTTCAAAGCACATTCAACATATCTTTTCATTATTCTCCATCCATTTTCACTGGCGATCCATAAGACAAGACCTGCTTGATATTCTATTATCGTTTTTGTCTAAGATATATATATTTATGATAAGAGACATATACTGTAATACAGACTTGATTAATATCAATTTTCTGAAAATAATCGTACATTCTTTTATCAGTAACAGCATAAATGCTATGTTGAGGATTTGGTTTTGAAAGTAATGTTGCATCCAATGGATTTTGGTGTATTGCAACTTTTATCATTTTATCAAAATTATGGTTTGGCGGAAATCGAACTGAACTATCCATCGTAAGAATCATTTTACGGTTTTGAAGTGCAATTGATTGATAAATTGCTTTAAACTGATAATTAAAAAGATTATGGGTATGTTGTGGCCATGTTGAAATATTTATACGTTTTATCTCAGCAACTGGGCAAAGCTTGGAATATAAGTCGGTGGAAAAAACGTCAACGTCTTCAGTAAGATATGCAAAAAATGTTGTATTTTTCAAATCTGAATGATTTTGGAATGAATTACAACATTTTCTAAAGGATTTTAATTTTTTAATAATAATATTAAAAGGATTAAATATAATAAAATCCATTAATTTAGTCTTAAAAAATAGCAAAAAAAATTTACATACATTGCTTCGGCCAAATGATTCTTTGAAACAAATGTTGCAATTGCGAGATCTTTAAGACCAAGATTTCTTCTTTCATCAGCACTAACAATTACGGATGTGTTTATAAAATTTTGCAGCCAATAATCGTATTCAGTAGAAGACAAAGTTTCAGTATATAAATTTATATAAAATTTGTATAACATAATAAAGAATATACAAGCGTAAATTTTATTTATCAAACGCATTATAATTTTACCAAGCTTCACTTATGTGAAGTGATTAATAAATTGTGAAGATTACAGCTGCTATAAGGAATTCTTAGAACTAAGAAATCCAGATTTTCATTTTTAATGCATAAATTATGTTAGCTTTACATTAGTATTAAAATGCTATTTAGAAAGCCATTTGTTTTTAGATGGATTAAAGTTTTTTTTTATCAGATCTCTTTGTCAGAATTAAAACATAATTTGTTTGTTCATTTTAGCTTGAGCTTTCATATCTCATCTTTTTTTCATATTAACAGAAAACAAAGTATTAATTACATTAGTTTAGCTGCCGGTTTACCCAAATAACAATAATGATTCAGTATTTCTTGATGCTTTTTATTGTGATTCATTTATTTTCATTTTACAAAATTGTTAACTTTTATGAAGAATGTCAAAAAACAAATAAACTCAAAACTTCAACAAACATTTCTTATCCAGTTGTTCTTCAATGGAATGAATTTCATTGGACTGATATTATTCATGATAATTTGGATTGTCCAAAAAAATGCATTTTTACAAAACAAATGAAACACGAGCCAATTGCAGATGTTGTAATTCTTTATTTGGGTGGTGGGGCATTGAGCGAAGTCCCAAAATCTAGTCATTACAATAGGGCTAATGTGTTTGTTAATTTCGAACCACCCGTAAATGGTCCATATTTTACGAATCTAAGGAAAGATTTTTTCAATTATACAGTAACCTATCGATTAGATAGCAATTTACCAATGCCATATGATTGCTTAAAAGAATTAACTGGTAAAAATGATACTGATAAATGGAACGAAGTCGAGGTAAGACATTTATTTACAATAACAAATTACTATTATAGATAAGTCTTCTGTAACAGGCAAGGCCGTAGAGAGGGGGGGGGGGGCATTTGGGGCACGTGCCCCCCCCCCCCCGAAACTGGGGAAACCCTTTGATCTTTTGCCGCCGCCGTGTTTAGGCGGCAAAAGATCAAAGGCGTGCCCCCCTGAAATTAAAATGCCCACCCCGGAATTTTTTTCTGCCTACGGCCTTGGTAACAGGTATCAATTTGCACTTCTAAATATAAAACTTGCAATGCAAGGTGCGAAAAGTG
The DNA here is from genome assembly GCA_024447195.1 of Panagrolaimus sp. LJ2414. Taxonomy (NCBI): domain Eukaryota; kingdom Metazoa; phylum Nematoda; class Chromadorea; order Rhabditida; family Panagrolaimidae; genus Panagrolaimus; species Panagrolaimus sp. LJ2414. The sequence continues at coordinate 296,197 of JAMRXY010000278.1, forward strand.
TAAATTTGTACAACCTCAATTTTTAGGTTGAAAAAGCAATTGCATCCAAAACAAGTTCTGCTTTATACCTTGTAAGTCATTGCGAAACAGATTCTAAGCGAGAACTCATTATTGAAAAGATAAAGCAATATATGAATATAACACAATTTGGTAAATGTAATAGAAATCAGTGTCCAAGAGATGAAGATTGTGAAAAGGACGCCATTAGTAAGCTTAAAATAAATAAAAAACAATTATCAAAGCCGATTTTAGAAAATCATTATTTTTATTTTGCTTTTGAAAATGCTGTATGTTTGGATTATATTTCAGAAAAGCTATTTCGTTTTCGAAAATTAATTGTTCCAGTAATATTAGATCGAACAGTGTTAAAAAACGACCATGCTAAATTGAATCCGTATGTTATTGCCGTATCAGATTTTAAATCTGTTAAAGACATGGTAATATATTTGAAAATGCTGATGAAAAACATAAATGAATATAAAAAGTAAAAAGTTTGTCCAATTTTTTGGTAAATTAAAAAATGTTTTAGATATTTTGAATGGACAAAAATATATAAAAAGACAAACAAAGCATGTGTTATTCTAGAAAATATTGCTTGTAAAATGTGTGATCTTGCTTGGGATGTTAAAGCGGGATATCGTAATATTATACCAGATATTCATCATTGGCATAACCATAATCAATGCCATTCTAATTACGGGAAATATATTAAATAGTCGTTTTTAAAATTGTTCGAACTTGTAATGTTTAATTTTGTTAATAAAAAAGACTGATAATATTTCTAATGGTTGCGAATTATTATTTAATTACAATTTCTTGTGAAAATATAAAACAAATTTTTTTATGATTTTCGATTTTGAACTTTGAGATTAATTTATTTAAACTTTAAAAACTCTTTTCTGTAAGCCTCGAAACGTTCAATAAATTGTTTGTCATCTTTGAAAGCAAAATCTAAAAATGGCTTGTATTTTTCCCATTCACCAGTGGCATAAGGTGATGTAGGTTGATGACAGTCTTCATAATCTGTGATATTCATTTTTGCAAATTCTTCTGGTGTAGGCCAATTTGAACGATCAATACGGTATTTAAATGGTAATAATTGATAAGAAAATGTTTCATTTCCATTACTATAAATTTTAGCTGGTAAAGTCAGCAAAGTTTTATAAACGGCATTTCAAAAATGTCTACCCCCATTGTTCTTAATGGTATGCTTGCAAACTTACATTTTAAGCCATTCGGCAACTCTGTATCCAAACAATGACTGATCTGCAAACCATACAAAAGTTGCATGTATTTTTGTATATTCATCGTTTGAATGAAAGAAGTCTTTTCCAAATTCGTTTATCACATAATCTTCAATTTCTTCTATTGTCATGAGATTTTTATTGATCCCTGAATCGTGCTCAATTTTTAGTAGATTTTTAAAAGCAAAATTCACCCATAATTTCTTTCCATATTTTAACAGTTGCACCTGTTGTACTCATTGAATACATCTTTATTTTATGGGTTCCTCTCAGAGGTGGGACATTTATTGGATCACAACAGGCAATATTGTGGATACGCAAATTTTTGCCATTTTTAATATCAGGAATATGATTTGATAAATTAAAAACGGCCAAATCGGCATCAGATGTCATTAAAATTGAGTCATCAGACATTATCTCATTTAAAGAAGGCAAAACAGCACCAAACAAACGGATCATCTAAATTATGATGTATTTATTCAGTGTCCCAAACATGCTATTTTTACCTGACTTAAAGAAGTTGAAGACAGTTTTTTAGAATATACAATCTTTGTTATAACGCCCAGTTCTTTTAGAAAATTTAATGTGTTTTCAATTTCCAAATTGTTACCATTTTTATCTTTAACTAGAACAACAATTGATTGAACTCCAAGTTTATTCCAAAATTTAACTGTGACTGGCAACAAAAACCGATACCGCGGTCTTATCGTTGTTGACAAAATAACAAACTTTTGAGGCAGTTTTTTAAATTTTATTGTTTCACTAAAAAAACAGAAATAAATGGATTTAATTTTGACAACTTGATAAATAATAACTTTGATAAATGAAACCTTATACTTACTTCCTAATAAACAAAGTAAGTAAAAACAGGGCTACAATAATTAATAAAGTTTTCTTACTTTCATATTTTCTGATCATTTTAATATAAAGTTGTGAAACGAATATATGAAATTTTATTTTTAACTTTTGTTATAAAATTGCATTTTTATTGTTCAGCTAACAATGAATTTTTGAATCAAAAATTTCCTGAAAGAAAGATAAAACTTCCTCCGGCTTGAATCATTATTTTAAAAATTATGATACCGATTAGCGTTGTTCGAATAATGAAAAAGCCAGACTATTTCTGTCTTTTTTGTATTTTTATTTTTTTAACATTATTTTATTTCAAAAAAGACAAAATACTTTCCAAACATTTGCATACGGACACGCAACTCAAATATGAATCCACCACCAAAAAAGTTGCCTTTCGTCTGGTCACAGCTTTTTCTGAAAATCATTTCAATGAAGCAATGTAAGTTTGAATGAAACATTGAAAACTGTAAAATATTGTTTTAGACGAGGTTGTTTATCAATTGGTTATTTAAAAGAAGTCAGAGATTGGGAAAATGATTTTATGATTGCCTATTTGCTAAGTAATATCTCACATGAGCAGTTGATTACGTATAAAAAAGCTTGCCCATTTGTTGAAATCCGCAAATTTGCATATGAAAAATATCCAAATTATTTTAAAAATTTATTTGAATATCGATGGAAGCCTGCCATTATTTATGAGATGCTACAAGAATTCGATAACATTTTCTACTTTGATTCTTCCATAGTTTTTAATGAAGACAGTGAAGAATCCATAAATGTGAAGTTATTTCAGCGAGTTTATATTTTATGCAAATATTATAAAATTTTAGAACTTGTTTGCAGCCCCAAATGCATCAACTTGTGGGTTACGGCAATTTGTTAAAACTGATCATACAATTTTCGCTGCAACAGAACCAACATTGTTTAAACTTTTTAATTTTGACTCTGAACTAGTATGTCTTCATTTTTATATTTTCGATATTATTGTTATTTAAGGCAAAACAACATATCATGTATGGTGCGACATATTTTTCTGTTATGAAAAATACAAATTCATTGATGATCATTAAAAAATGGATTGAATGTGCAAAAGAGAAATACTGTATGGCACCTGTTAATTCGAGATTAAAATGTGAAATGCCAAAATTATTGCGGGGTGAATATGCAAATTGCCATCGATATGATCAAGCAGTTTTAGCAATATTACTTGTGCAACAATGTAAAAGTTTTAACAACTATTTTCTTGAGTCAAAGCTCATTGAAGTTAAAAGATTTGTGAAAGGAATTCATCGAAAGAGTTACACTTATCACTTACAGCAAAATTAGTATGGAATTTAAATTTTTAATAAAGATTTTGTAAAAAATATGAAATTATGAACGATAATTTTTGTTAATAATTGTTATTTAAAACCTGATTTCCGAAACTAATAAATTTAAATATTTAACATTTTAATACAATTTGTGGTTGCAAAAACTATATTCGCAATATACTTTTTAGTCTAATTTAATTTTTCGCGCTTTCAACAATTTTTGATTATTGTGAAATGGTTTGCTGCATTTTGCTTTTTGGGGAAAATTATTAAAATTATCAATATTAAATATAAAAAATTATTTAATGATAAATAATTTTAATCGGTTGCAGTCAATCATCGATACATTTTTTGTGAATCAAAAACAAAAATGAACTGAATATGTTGACTATTTTAATTATCGATTTCTCTTTGATTTTTATCAATTTTTTTAACCTTTTTTGGATAAATATTTTCAACATTAATTTTAATTTAATTAAGAGACAAAGAAAACCTGTCATCAAAAGAATTTAATCCACTTTTGTTAAAAAATAACAAAAGCAAACAAATTTAAAATGAAATGTTTCCATTGTCTTCCAAACAAAGAAAAACTCAAAATGGAATCATTGTTAATTTTGATTTGATCACGACATGTCTTTGGGGTATTTAAAAATGTTCAACATATCTTTAAGCACATAAATCCGGAACAAGCTATTCCATTGTTTTCGAAACAAAGATGAACTGAAAATCAAATGTATAATTTTTCCTGATCATAGATGCCATCGTTAAGCCATTAAAAAACCAACACTAAATATAACTCCCAAAAAAATTATTTATTTTTGTTTTAAAAGAATATTATTTTGTTGTAGTCATAACAGGAAAAATGCAAAACAGAAAAACATTTGTTATACAATTTCCTTGCCACAGATTTCAAATTTATTACTGGTAAAAAATAAAACATGGATTAATAACACAACTATAAATTTTCACAAAATGTTTCTTTGTATTTGAAAAAACGTTTAAGTAACAAAATATTATTTCTAAAAACAAGCTTTAAAAAAGGAATATATTTTTCCCATTCATTTTTTGCATAAGCTGAGGTTGGTTGATGGCAATCATCTAAATTATTTAAATTTATTTGCGAAAATTCTTTGGGAGTCGGCCATTGCATTCGATCTATTCGACGTGGTGCAGCTATGTGTTCAAATAAGTATTTTTCATTGTTGCTTCTAAAAACAAAAATAATTTGTCAAGCATTTTGGTGCAATATAACATTAATATTTTTATAAAATAATCAATAAAAATTACCTTTTACGCCATTCATCAATTTTATAGCTAATAAGTGATTGATCAGCATACCACAAAGGTGAACCAAGGTCATTTGAATTCTGAAAGAAATTTTCACCAAATTCTTGGATAATATAATTTTCGATTTCGTTGATACTGTAAAATCGTTTGTTAAAACCTGAAATCATATTATAGAGGTATCCAATAATTTCTTTAACAATATTTTACCCATAATATTTTTCCATGTCTTTATAGTTGCCCCGATTGTTATCATTGTATATTGTTTAACTCTATAGTTACCCCTCATTGGTGGAATTGTTATTGGTTCACAACAATTTGCGTTATATAAATGTAACGTTTTACCATTTGCAATATCAGGAATATGATTCGTCAAATTAAATACAGCTAAATCAGCATCGGATGTGATTAAAATATTTTCATTATCAAAAAGGCTGCTTAGATTAGGGATTACTGGACCAAATAAACGAATAATCTGAATCAGTTTTGATTAAATACGATAAATTTCAACTTTTCATACCTGGCTTAACGAAGACGATGATAACTTTCTTGCTTTAACATATATTATTAAAACATTCATTTCTTCCAATAAATCAATTGTACTTTTTATTTTTAACTCTGAATTTTTTTCACTTTTATCCTTAATTAAAATAACAATCGGCTGGACATCCAATTTTTTCCAAGTTGCTATTGTAATTGGAAGAAGAAAAAGGTACCGCGATTTAACGCTTGATGAAAGTATTACAAATTTTCCTGATAATTGCTTGGTTTTGGAAAAGAATAATTTACTTTGTCCTGCATGAAGATACCTATAAGTGTTTCTTTTTTAAAGTTTAAAAACTAAAATTTAAAGAACTGATTTGAGTAAAATTGAAAACTGGAACATCGACATTGTGCTGGCAACAAATATAAAAATTTGCATAATAATTCAAAATAACTTACACTTCAAGTTTGATAAATAATGTTAAAAGCAATAAAATAGCCAAACCCCAAATAAACCTTAGCCTTGCCATTATATTTTTAATATACACGCTTAATAATTTTAGTAAATTATGGTTCTCTCAGCAGAGTTTTATTTTTTATTTGGTGTTGTCTTTTTTATGACATGCAAACAAGTATTTTTTCTTTGTGTAATTTATGATAATTATGCAAACATTTAAAGCATGCTTGTTGTTTAAGAAAAATTTATAAATATTTTTATCTTTTTGAGATAAAAGTTTATAGAATTACAAATGATTTTTGAAATTATGATACGTTCTAGATTATTTTTTTGGTTACTTGTAATATTAGCAAGTATTTTCGTTTACAATTACATCAAGAGTAATTTTCATGAAAGCAGCGAAAGCAATTCTATTATTTACGATGTCAAAAAACACATAACAATTCATTCAGCGTTGTACTATAACGTTTCAAAACTGTGAGTGGTTTTTATTTTGTAGGTTTTCTGGGCCTTCTGAAGTTTGTATTATACTGTTAAGATCTTGTTAAAAATTTGTTAAGGATAAAATTGTGTTTTTTGTTGAAAAACGTGAAGTAGTAAATTATTTACTGTAAATGTGATAATCCTTTTAAAAATTGTTTTTCTAACTTTCAGATATTCAAATAGTACAATGATAATTTTAATGAATGCACATACGGAATATTTGACGCACAATATAACATTGCAGTGCTTTTCGCAAAATCCATCTAGAAATTTAACAACACTTGCTCAGGTTCGAACAGGTGACAGTTCCGGACCGTATTGCTTATGGAGGTCTTATTTTGTCACTTGCACGACCGTTAATAATCCAGATTATTTTGGATTAAAAGAAGTAAACTCTGAAAGTATAATTGAAATAAAATTTGAATATCCTGAAGAAAATAAATATCCTGTTGTAATGTGTTATCCACAAATGTTTTATGAATCCCGATGGCAACAAATTATTTTCGTAACTGAAATGTATAATTATTTTGGGGCTGATTTGCAAATACAGTATATTAATTCTGCAACGACTGAAATTATTGATATTTTAGAGGTTTTTTAAAACACTTTTTATTTTACAATTCTTTGATGTTTTAGATTTATCAGAAAAAAAGATGGGTCAAAATAATACCATTTGGGTATATGGACTTTGACAGAGTAGATGTTGAAGAGATAGGTTATCATCCGATGCATGAATTAAATGCCAGAAATCAGGCTACAGCATACACTGAATGTTTAATGAAATATAGGGTCTGTCAAACACATAATAATTTATTTATTTTAAACTAAAACCATTTAGGAATCAGCAGAGTTTGTTATAATTGGAGATATTGATGAAATTTTAATACCTCAAAAAAGTACATATTTTAATGAATTTTCACATTGGAGTAAAATATTTCAAAATTCAGCTGCATTTATTTATTACAGAGTCGATGCCAAAATCAAACAAGGTTTTTATTTTGTTCCATATGTTTTACAAATCATTACTTTTCCAGCTCAAGACAAGTTTTCGCTCTATGATGTGATAAACTCTTTAAGAGTTGATAATGTGACATTTGTTGGGAAATCAGTTTATCAAACAAAATATGCCGAAATGGCATGGATTCATTGGCCCGGATTTGATAACACTACAACTGTAGCAATTCCATTTCGGAATGGCAGTATTTATCACATCGGCCTAGCCGACCAAACGAAATACAAGGTTAGTTTAATTCTTTTATAAAACCAAAAAAATTTTGTGTATAAAATTTCATATTTATTGTTCTTAAATAACTAAAAGTGTAATTTTACATTCCAAAAGTTAATCCGTTTTAGAACCTTTGTACTCCGTGAGTTTTTAGGAAATTTTGAAACATTACAAATCAGTTGGTGCTCTTTCAAACATACAAATATCAGAAATATCAAAGCAATTTACATTCACATTTAAATCTTTGCCAAAACTAGAAATCAATAATATTTATGCGAAAATAATTCAAAAATGTTACGATGGAGATACAAATTTTCAAAAACCTCTGAGATCAAATCAAACGAAAGTTTGTTTAAATCCATTTCAATGCAAATTACCAAAAACAGTTGAAAATTTTAAATGCATTGTTGCCAGAAGAAAATATAACAAAAATTATTTAAAAAATAATATTGTTTTGCATGTTCCATCTGAAAATTCAAAGTTGTTGAAATTAAATAATGGTTGCAATGTCTTTTTTAGTTAATAATAAATTTTTAAAATTTGTTAAGGTTTCCATTTTTCTTTACAAGTCGTTGAAAAAATAAAGAAAACATTATTTTTGAGACATGTGAACCATATTTCTACATTTTCGCAACGATAATCGATTAGTTACTGTACTAAACAAAATTTATGACAAAAACATCGTTGTTCAGCACAAAATCTTTTTTACTGAAATTCAAATAGTGTATACAAATGAAAAATTTAGATGAATTACGGATAACTGTAATTTTTAAAGACTTTTTCATTCCGTTAAATTCATGTCTAAGAGATTGGAAAAAACAGAAAAAATGAACAAAAATAAAGTATAAATATATTAATGATAAAAATGAATAAAAACACCATTTCCATTGATAAATTTTTAATCGGTTCTTGAAATAGTTCTTGAATTACAATAGAAAAGAATATTGATCCAAAAAAAATAATAACTTTGAAACCTTAAAATTAAAAGTTAAAGCATAGGTATCACTACTGTACCTTTTACCTTGAATATTTGTAAGTCCCCATAATGAAGAGTAAGTAATAAACAGGGGATGAATCAAATATAAAATATGCGATATTTCACCCATGTATTTCATGAATAAATTAAAGCGGCGTTTTTTAAACGGATAAAGCTTAATTAAAAACAATGCCGTAATGCTTACAATAATTCTGTTGCTTATGCTATACAGATTGGATGAATATGGATAAAATAAACAAAAGTTAAGTAACAAAAATGTAACAACAAAAATTTTGCCATTGTTTTTTAAAATGTTTTCAAGTTTGTTAACATACATAAATTCACCAGTTTGAAAAGAATCTTCGGGCAGAAAACCGATAAAACCAATCAAATATTGCCACAAATGTGGAAAAAATGTTACCATTGTTGAAGTAGCTGTTGAATTTGTGAAATATAAAATAAATGAATCCGAAAAGACAATAAGTAGTAAAAACAAAGATGTTTTTGATCTGTGACAAAAATGTGACACAATTGGAGCATAAATACAAAATTTTAATTGAACACCAAAAAACCATGCATGAAGCAATGATGCATTTTCATTTATCTAAAATATTACCCATTTACTAAGACTTATATTTAGCAAATCAATGTTCCTTTTAAAAAACAAACAAGATTAAATGGTTGAAAACCAAGTTTTATAATTTGAGAATCTTTGGCAAATCCAATTGCCCATAAGGCATCCCGAACAATTCTGTAATAATGATCGGCATCATATAACCAACCATTATAAAGCATGTTCAAAAGAATCGTCAAAGAATATAATGGAATAAATTTTCGAATTTGATGAAGATAAAAACTTTTTATTTCGGATACTGTAAAAATTTGGTTACATGCCATTGAATACCCTGCGGTTACAAAAAATCTATAAAATTATTGTTGAAAACAATTACTTTAGTAGTCGTAAATAATTAATTATATGTCCAATCCAAAATACCCATTTGGAAATTTATCTGGCCATATGTGATATAACATTATTGAAAAAATTCCTACAACTTGGATAAAATACATGCCTTCACAATTCGGTACTGGTTTTAAATTAAGCAGCATTGTCTTTAATGGTTAAGTAGTAAACATTTAGTCCATCAAAAAAATAAACATTCATGTAGCAATTGAATTTCACTGTTCAATGTTTAACGAGTTGGCAATCATAATGATAAAAATTATTAACTTTATGCACTTATATAAATTTTATATTGATACAAAAAAATCATTGATTTTGGTGGCGCAAGAAATTCATGTGCTTTTTCTTTGTCTTTATATTAAAAAACGTTGTATTTATTATCAAATAAAATACAATGAAAAAGTTAATCGCTTATCCGTTATTATTTTAAATAATTCAAATCAAATCCAGATTTATTTATAGTTTTGTTTTTTAGACAAAAAACTTAAACTGGAAAAACATCTTTTAAACAAAGAAGTAAAAGATGGTAATCAGTAAAAATTGGGTCAATTTACTTTCAGCAAATAATCAACGTGACTAAATTTATAACGAGCTAAAAATTTTATTCATGTTTCCAAATTTCTTCTAAAAATTTTTGTTGGACGACCGCTGTGGCCTAATAGATAAAATTTTTGGGTACAAAAATTTAATTTAAATTGCCACAATTTGATTGAAATACAAGTTCATTTTAGATTTACACAGTTTTTTCAAACAATTTTTTCTGACGCATTACATAGAAGAGCTTTAACTCAAGATTACAATCACAAAACTGTTATTACCAAATACATTTTATTTGACAAATTTGATACTACAATTCTTAAAATTCACAAAATATACCGTTGTAAACAATAGTCATCGCCTATATTTATTAGAAACATATAAAAATCGTCCGAATTCTTTATGTAATTCACATGCAGCAATAAGTAATTCTCAAATTTTAAGTTTCTTACAAAATGCTTCATTAAATTGTTGAAATATTCTTCGATAGGAAAAACTTGTAAGATGACGTTTATTTGGCATATAATCGGAAAAGAATTTGATTTCTCTGTAAATGTTTTTTTTAAATTTTGATTTGAAAAAATAATAGCGTTTAATGCCATCTTTTATTTTATCTAAAAAACACAATAAAAATATTACTCATTAAATTTGAAAGTAAATCCAGCTGCTTAAAATTGATCCGTATAAATAAGTAATCAACAACTTTATGTCTGTAATGTAGTGTAAAAATATTTAACAGTTTATTAGATTCCGTAATGATCTCTGTAATCACTGTGCCGTTTAATACTTCTTTGTAAAGGTTAGATGTTGAAGTGGATGTACTTTCAATTCCAAAGAAAGTACTTTCTGGATGTAGAAGCATTATTCGTTTTTCTGGTAAAATATTCAATCCCAATCCAATTGTTACAACATTACATTTGAGTTTATCGTGAGAAGTTAGAACCAAGTAAAAATTGTTTTCAATATTCTCAATATCAATAGTTCTTAAAAAATTGGAAGAGCATTTCTTAAAAATTAATTGAATTTTTTGGCACTTCTATTGTTTAATGTTACTTACTACAGTATTCTTCTTTAACAAAATTAATGTTTCAAACATGTTATGAAAGTTATAAAATGTGTTTACAAAACATTTTCGAGTTTTTAAATAAAATGGATGTAACTGAATCATAGGATTTATTTTTGTTGTTTTTTTAAATACTGAACAAGCACTGATTAAATAACAAAATATTAATACATAGGTAATAAAAATGGAACAACCTAACAATTTTTTTAACTTTTTTGTTTTAACTAAAAAACAGAAGATCGATTTTAATGTACTAATAAGAAAATTTATTTTAAGCATTAAAACACAAAATAATAGATTTTATTGAACTTCAATAATTAAAGAAATTTTTTTCATATTACGGTAAAATATATTCAAAGAGTTCAACTAGTTCTTTTGAAGAAGTTACACGTTGTTACAAAGTTAGTTAGTTTAGCCCTTTTTTACTTTAGATTTTTTATACTGCATTTGAGCCAGTTGTTATTAGGATGGCAAACCAGTTGTCTGTTATCGTTTTCAATTTTAATACCACTTTTTACTAGCCTTTTGTCTTTTTGTTGTTAAAGAGAACATATAAAAATCAAGATGAATAGCCTTCCACCCAATAATAACTTTTTTAAGAATTTCTTCGTCTGGTAAAATACGTTTCTTAAAATAACACTTTTAATAATAAATTTATCAGACCTCACCGTAGACATCTTCAACTTATGATGGAGTTGAGAGCCCATATTTTGCCCATAAACTCATCTAGTATAAGGTATAATTGTGGCAAAAAATCAGCTGCTAAATCCTCAAACTGTGGGTTTACCAGGGGCTCAAAGTTACTGTAATACAGTAATCCACAACATGAATTTAAAGTCAAAATTTGCATATTCCGCAATTTTTAAAAGCTGAAACGTTCCAAATCTTTCAGATTCGGATTCAGCATGTCCGAAAACCTGTAAATCCAGGAAATAAGGCCGATAAATCACAACTTTATAGAAATTTGCACAAAAGTATAAAAAATCCCTGCCACAAAATCATGACTGCCCATTCAAAAAATTTTGAATATGATCTTTTGGAAAAAGTAGTGTTTCGGGATTGTTAAATATGCTTAATTAATCATATTCGAGAGGAAAACATGCAAAAATATGCAACGGCACAGATGTTCCACCAAGGTGAAATTACGATATTAGTGTTAAACAACAATTTTCTTATGTCGGTGCAGCTTTAGCGAATTGGTTTTATGGAATCCACGATTTCATTTGGTGACCTTGTTATTATTATTACCTCCCAAGACTTAATTAAGCATATTTAACAATCCCGAAACACTACTTTCTCCAAAATATCATATTCAAATTTTTTGAATGGGCAGTCATGATTTTGTTGCATCGATTTTTTGTACTTTTGTGCAAATTTCGATAAAGTTGTGATTTCTTGGCCTTGTTTCCTGGATTTATAGGTTTTCGGACATGCTGAATCCAAATCTGAAGCATTTTTTACGTTCCGATTTCTAAAATTTGCACAATATGCAAATTTTGAGTTTGGGTTCATCTTGTGGATTACTGTATTACAGTAACTTTGAGCCCCTGGTAAACCCACAGTTTGAGGATTTAGCAGCTGATTTTTTGCCACAATTATACCTTATACTAGATGAGTTTATGGGCAAAATATGGGCTCTCAACTCCATCATAAGTTGAAGATGTCTACGGTAAGATGTGAACAAGCATTTTTATTTCGAAATTTGTTTAAATAAAATATATGTTGATTATACCTTTTTAACTTAACAAACAAATAGTTTAAGTTGGGATTAAAAACGTTAAATGCTTAAAAATAAATTTTATTGTTAAATCAAACAAACAAAAAACAAAAACCCGTTATAATTAACCTTCATTTGGCCTAGATAAGCAAATCTAATTTAGAAAAATATTTGAAACATAAATAAATGTTTGAAAATAACACTGCTTAAAATAAAAATTACGATATGGTCGATACAAAAAAATGAACTTAATGTGTTTACGTAACATTACAACTCGATCTTATTTTTTCATTTGTTTTAAAAAAAGATAATATCGGATTCGCTTAATTTTTACAAGTTTTGAAAGGCATGCAATTTTTATTACTGTTTTGTCTTCTTTTTAGCTTCTTCTCTCGAGATCTGTCGGTTTGATTTTTTCCGTTTTCATTGTTCTTTTGTTTGTTTTCTCAGCATTTAGAAAAGTTTTTGTTAAAAATCACTTATTGTGTTTTTAAAATTATACTCATTTGATAAAAAAAGATAATGAAATCTTTTACGTTGGTTTATCTATTTGCCATACTTTTATTTCTAATTTATTTAAATTATTCTGGACATCAGACTTATTTATTTAAGAGAATCATCCTAGTATCTGAAATACAAACTGAATTTAATTTTGACTATAAACATTTGTTTACCAAATATAACTTAAATGAAACCTTATTCTTCGGTTTACCGTACGTTTCGGTTATAAATAGTTCAATATTTCAAAGTTTTGCTGATCACGTTAGTGTAATTCACGAAGATTCAATAAAATGTGGAGATATTATTTTTGTCAAAACTGATTACATTCAAAACTTTTTTGAAAATTTGCATTCGAAAATTAAAACCAGATATATTTTAATTACACATCAAAGTGATTATTCTGTAGGTTATCCTGAACAATTAGAATATCTAAATGACGACAAAGTTGTTGTATGGTATGGACAAAATATTGGTGCAAAGTAAGATATGTATTATAATTGACAGTGGAGATAAATTCAGAAGGGAGTATGTTTATGATACTATCTGTCATAAACATGCTCCCTTCATAATTTGACTCTCATGGAGATGCTAAAAAACATAAATTGAATTTCTGGGTTTTATTTTACATCAATACGCTTTGTAGCTATCTAGCATCGTTTTCGTTCTCCTGTGTTAAGCAATGATTAAAGGGAGCGGCCGGGATAGAAGAAGTTGATTTTCTTAGTCCATGTGGTTCCAGCCCGAAATCTCTCTACTATTCGAGTAAAAATTTTTTTTGGAGAATTAGAATTTTTTTACTCGATTAGTAGAGAGCTTTCGGGCTGGAACCACATGGACTAAGAAAATCAACTTCTTCTATCCCGGCCGCTCCCTTTAAGTATTAGGAAAATCGGGCTTTATGAGGTTAGCCTAATGCAAACAAATTTTTGGGGGATCTGAAATATTTGATGTTCATACTTTATAAAACATCTTCCCGTTAATGACAATTGTAACAATTTTGTTAGACATTCAAAGCTAAAACCGGTTCCACTCGGTGTTTATGCTCTTCCAAATGATACGATGGATACCGTACACCATTTTGTTCAAAATGTTATACCATATTATGATCGAAAGATATTACTGTATATTAATTTTTCATCTAAAACAAATGCAAATCGTTCAGCAATATTAGATTATTTCAATGAAGAATTTGGCAACTCTTCAAATATTTTATTTGAAAAAGATCGCCTAACATGGACTGATTACCTGAAAAAGCTGACACAGACAAGATTTGTGATCAGCCCTCCGGGTATATATCTTATAACTGAATAAATCCAAAAGATGTTTAAAAAAAATTTTTTTTTTTATTTTAGGAAACGGTATTGACTGCTTTCGAACATGGGAATCTATTGCAATGGGGGCAGTTCCGATTGTCTTAAAAACTCACTTAAAATCATTATATGAAAATATGCCAGTTATGGTAGTGAATGATTGGAAAGAAGTAACTGAAGAAAGCATGATGAGATTTGAGCGCGAGAGCTTGACAAGTTTTAGTAAAGATGGAATACCCTGGAGGCCAAAATTATGGTTGAGATACTGGATAAATGAAATTATGAATTTGAAAAAACAAGTCTCCTTACAAAAATGTCCGTAATATAATTACAGTAAACTTTTTAAAAATTTGTAATATAAAAAAATCAAAATATTAAGTAAGAGTGATCACTATGATGTCAGTATTAATAAATTATGTATGAGATCTTGAAATGATTTTCTGATATTTTTATAATACGAAAATCGTTGAAAAATAAATTTTCATTTGTCGAAATTTCTTTTGTTTTGAAAAATTGTGAATGTTCTTCATATTGCATCATTAAATCTGCAAAAAATACTGTATTAAAATGCCAATCGCTCAAAAAATGCGAGTCTGTTGAATATCCTTTTGGTTGGATAAAAAGAAAATAAAGCCCCTCCCAGTGTTTCTTTTTATCCATACATCTTATTTATACGTTTTCAACACAGACTTGCAAGTCGACATGTGTGTGATCTCAAACAAACAGAAGAGAAATTGCATTTATTTGTGTTTTTTTGTCATTGTTGACTCTATCACAGAATTGACCACTAGTCAGGTTAGTGCGATTAACTCCAGTTAAAAATGCACAAACTCTTTTTTTGAATATTTTGGATATAATTTTACCATTGTTTTCGCTCTTGTATTAAGAGTTAAATTTTTTACTTTTTTAATTTCATTTATTTTTTAACCTTTTTGTTGTCATCTTCTCAAAAATTAATTATTTTGCTGAAAATTTTATCTAATGACAGATTTAAAAAACGAGCAAAAGAAAATTTTGTAAGAAAAGGTTATGACAAAAAAAGGTTCGACAAAGTTTCGGAAATTTCAGAGCGATTTCTCGCTCGATGGAGAAAGAAAGAGTAATTAACAAAGACAGAACCGTAAAGATGGAAACCGAAAAATTACGCCTCAAACAGTGTTTGATCCCCAACGGTAAAACATTTTTCTTTGTTTTAAGAGTCAATCATTAATGTATGATAGAATTTTTTAACTTTTCAATATCGATAAAAAGAAGTCAAATGCCCTTTAAGACGCACTCTGGCTGGAACTCAAAAAAATCAAAGGAAGGCCGGCACAGGCCAAAAATAGATTTGGCCCAAACTTTGCCCATAGGTAAAACAAGCATGGAGAAGACGATCCTGCCTTCTGTTTTTGTTCAAAAAAATTTCTTACGGTAGTTACAGTACATCAAAGGTTTAAGCCGATGAATTTTCAGTCTGATGCGAAAAATCAGGAAATGAATTTTTTGTCATTATTTTGCTTTTGTATAGGTTATCGACTATGGGGAATCCGAAAAAGAGGCTTTTGGAAGCACCAGAATACCTGGAACATCGATTTTTTAATACACTGATTTATTCGAGCGAAGGAAACATGTCTTTAAATTCCCCAGGGGGGTGAAAGACTACGATATTATAAAACTGTAACATCTCTTTTATATAAAAATAAAAAAATTATAACAAATTACGGTAGCTAACACCGTTTAAAAAATTAATGAACATGCGCGATCGTGATTTTTCCCTTGTAAAACACAAGAAGAAGAAAAAATTTGTTGCTTTGGCAAAATGTCGCACAACGAAAATGTTGCTTTTTCTTTTTGCAATTAATGAAGTTGGTCTGGAAAGAATAGAAGTTGACGATCCTCTAACTGACGCAATCAGATAAATAACTATAGTTTTATTGTAATTTCAAATAATGATTTTTCTTATTTAAATTTCAGCTCAAATAAACCTTAATCATTAAAAATTAACATAAACTTTTTATAAATTATTGTAAACTACATACTAATACTATTATAAAACAAATAAATATGCAGATATTTTAATTCTTTTTACAGTAATTTCATAATTTTTTAAAAAAACTCCATTAAATTAAACCGGGGCCTTTCTTTTGCAAATCAGGCGAGAATATTGGTTCCAGTTTTGTGGTAGTGTTATTTGAAAATTTTTCAAAACAAAACTTTTTTTTAAAAATTCTAACAGAAAACTGTTTAAAACAAAATGGAAAATGTAAAAAACAAAATTACTTTGATGTTGACACAGATAAAATTTATTTAGAAAATTAGAGTTCAAGGATGGTTGATTTTGTTTGATCCACGACCGTATATTAATAATACGTTGGATAAAAATGATTTAATAATCAACAAAAACAGCTTTATAACTGATTTCTTTCAGTACCGAATATTTCCAAACAACACTTTTAAAACAACAACAGTTTTATATGAATAACAGGTAATAATGCAAAGACAAATTTGACAATTAATACAATGATTATTTCAGTAAATAAATTTTGACAAAAAAAGGAGAAAAAAGAATAAGATTATTTATCAAATTGAATTTCAAGAAGAATTGATTCATTATCACCAGATTGGATGGTCTCCCGGAAGCAATGAAATTCTTCAACGGATTCAACATGTTTAAAATCTTCACAAATAAATTTGCATTCATCGAAATTCTAAAAATATAGGAAGTTCATAAATGTAAAAAATAAAAGAAATAAACATACATAAAATTTCATGTTGGGTTTTGATCGATAAATTGAACAGGTAATTTTTGGTGGAACTTTGATTGTTTTATTAATAGTATCCATAAAGTCGATAAGTACGAATTTGGAATTCAATACATACACAGAAATCTGTTGAAAATGTTTATATTTGGTTGTTGTAATATTGTAATTGATTGATTCAAGTGAAGGAAAATATTTGATAACATATTTGAATTGAAAAAATTCTAAGTATTGACTTGAACTTTCGATGGTTAATTCTTTGACCGAAATTAAAGCAGGACTAAAAATATAGTGTGTTAAAGACAAAAATTGTATTCAAATAAACATACTTGAGAGAGTAACCAAGAAACAAAATTGAAGAAACAAAATTATTTGGAGATTCATAGGTATGCACAAATTTCAATGAACAAGTTCTGCAACAAAACATAGCGAAATTGTAGACATCGGGATTAATAATTGTTAAAGATTCAAGTTCCAAGGTATCACGAAAAGTAGGAGTCAATAATTTATTTGGAAGTGTAACATGTTTCAATGATGTTGAGAATACAGGAAGGAATTCATCCAAGAATGATTTTGTGCACAAGGGACCAACAGAAAAATCGATCAATTCTGAAAAACAAAATATTTATTCAAGTTTGCTTTTTACAGAAAATATTACTTACGCTTTTGTGCAAGAATTTTATTAATGATTGGTTGATACATTTGATGCAAGAATGAAATTCTGCAATTAATCCGAATTTTTTTAACACAAGATCCAATTTGATGCATCAAAAATTTTGAATGAGGTTTTTCACTTTCAAGTTCAAATTTACAGCATTTATCACCCTGAAAAAATAAAACTTTAAGAGTAAAAAAATAAATTCAACAAACCCATCCAATTTCATAATTTGTCGTATAAAGTTTAAGGGTAGTAACAGAAGAGAAAACTCTTTTCATTGCTTGAAGAGGTTGGATTCCAGAAAAGGCAAATTTAAAAACATCTTCTTGCTTTCCTTCTTCAATAAGCTTCTTTCCAATTTGAAAAAGTAAATCAGAATTTAAGCACAACATAACTCTGAAAAATGATAATTTAATAAATGAGATACAAAACGGTAAAAGAACCATAAAAGTTAGAATAACACAAAGAAAAACGAAAAAACTTTTTTCGATAAACGTCGCGGACTTCGATAAAAGTTTTTGCAAAAAGAGCAAAATGATTTCGAGAAAAAAAGAAGAGAAAAAGCGCGCGCTTTTTTTCCAAAATTTTTTTTTTCGTTTCAAAACCCTTTATTGATGTACGAATTTAGCTCATAAAATTAACTTTATGATTCACTTTTTATAAAATTTCCGCAGATAATTTGTTTAATCATTGTAAATTTAAATAATCAAAATCATATTTATTCTTCCTTGAAAGACAGTAATCAAACTATTTTTATGGTGAAAAATGATGAAAAACTAAATCTTAATATTTCATTTGACCAAAATAAAATACAAAAATCTACAGTAAATTTTATTCTAAATAATAATTTTAGACAATAAAAGCATTGGCCATTAACAGAAAATAGGAATGCAATGAATTAAATAATATTTTAAACAGCATAACATCGGTCAGCAGCTGTTTCAAATTGTTGAAAATTGACCGGGAATGGTTTTTGGGGATCCAAAAATGATGCAGAATCCGGAAAAGGGGCGCCAACTTTGGAGCAAATATCGCAATGAAGATAAAGGGTCATAAGTTGAAGACGCCGAAAATTCTCTGGTGAAATATGTTCAAAATCTTGATGACTTTTTTGAACTTTTTCATAATCATCATCCCCTGGGGCAGCAAAGAATCGCTCTAAAATTTGTACAAATTTCATTTATTTGTAAAGCTTCAATAAGAACTTTTTAGGAAAATTTTGGTCCATATAATTATGCAAATTTTTGTTTTAACCATTAATTTTTTTTAAAAGTTAGCAAAGTAAACATTTATAAAATTTGCATAACTGTAAAACAACTTACTTCCTTCAAGCCGAAATACATAATTGCAATCAGTTCCGAAATTATTTGTAACATCGGGATGTACAGGATATTTCTTTCGTTCAAATCCAACAACATATCGATTTGGGATTTCTTTAAATTCAAGATGATATTTAAATTTATCATTTGATAAAATGATGGCTCCATATTCTTCGGCATATTTCAACATTGTCCGATCATCAGCTTCTTTTCCAGTAAATTTAGGATATGAAAGAAGGTTCATCGTTTTAAGCTCTTTCAAAAGATATGAAAATTGTGTGATATGTGGTTTTAAAGCATGTTCTCCAGCAATTACTTGAACCGTATACCCTCGGGCAACAAAAAATTGAACAACGGGAATGATATGAAAGGCATTTTGGCGCCTGAAAAACAGTTGTTTTGTAATATGGTTAGATCAAAGGAAGTAAGGTGGGGTTATGCAAATATTGTTTGCATCAAATCCTTTTGACGGCGGCAGTAAAACATCAAAGGTCCCTTTAATTTTTTCAAACCCCTCCAAAAAGTAATCATAGGTATATAAAAAATTTGTATTTTTGGGTATGCAAATTTTTTATGTTTTAGTGAATCTTTACAGATAACGAAAATTTAATGTTTAAAAATTAAAATGAAAACTACAGTATTTTTTATTAATAATATTTGTTTAAATTAAACCGAAAATATTCGTTTGTTAAATAACAAATAAAACTTACGATTCATAAGAAGGAGGTGAATAATTTGGTGAAACTTTTTTAAAAACATTCATAAAATTTGCGGCATCAATAAGAATTAATCGAGGCAAATTTGGTAATTCTTCCATTATTTTATTTTTAGCTGCTTTTTGTTAATTTTAAAATTTTAAAAATTAGTAATTTCAAAACACACCAGCTTGAAGCGATCGCAATCAATATTTGTTTACAACATTTGAAAAAAAAGAAGAAAAAATGCTTGAGTTTTTGTGATTCATAAAAATGCATAAAAAGAAAAAAAATCAAAAAAGAGAGCGAGCAAATGTTTTGCTGTTGCTTTTTTTATTTATGCAAAAAAAGGTATAAATTATCAAAGAAGATGTTGCCGTTTTTCTTTCTTTCCTTTTATTTAGTTTAAAGCGGCGGTAAATACCTTTATAAAAGGGAGCGAGCTCTTAGATACTTTTTGTTTCCCTAGTTTTTTTTTCGTTCCCATCAGACAAGAGAACAATAAAAAAAGACTCAGATTCTCAGACACTTTTTTTAAAAATGCCATTGTCTTTGTTTAAAAAAGAAATTCCATTTTTTTGGGCACACCCTGTAACTTTTTAAGACGAACGCACACAAATTTGATTACAAAATGTTTTAGGACATTTGGCCGTTAACTATCTTGTACCTTTCCAAACTAGCACTGACGAATCTTTTAATATTAATTTGTGCACTATCTATTTTGTTCTGTTCCATGAAATTTTGTTTTCTTTTTCACTTTTGAAAAGTTCAAACAACGATAACTGCTTTTCTTTTGGTACTGAGTTCTTTCGAACAAAAATTTAAAAACAAAAACAGCTTTATTTGAATAACAGGCAGTAATGGAAAGACAATCCTGACAACTAATAGAATGAATGTTTCAGTAAATAAATTTTGACAAAAAAAAGACAACAAAAAAACAAAGAATAAAAGATTATTTATCAAATTGAACTTTTAGAAGAATTGATTCATTATCACCAGATTTAATTGTCTTTCGGAAGCAATGGAATTCTTCAACAGATTCAACATGTTTAAAATCATGGAAAACAGTTTTGCAATCATCAAGATTCTAAAAAAGAGGACGTTTATAAATGTAAAAAAAACATAAACATAGATAGAATGTCATGTTAGGTTTTGATCGATAAATTGAACAGGTAATTTTTGGTGGAACTTTGATTGTTTGATAGTATCCATTAGATATTGAGTTTAATGTTTGAATGCATCATTCTTAAGAAGCCGCATACTCTGCTTTGTTATGGTAACATTGTAATTGAGAGATTCAAGGGAAGAAAAAGCCAAGTCTTTTGAAGTTTTCCAAAATACCTCTGTCAATTACAGTACCAGAAGACCGTTTTAACAACAATATCAATGTTGCAATTTTTTTAAATTAATATTTATTTGCCATTCTTTAAATTTATTTGTATTCCAAAAAAATCACCATAGTTTTTCGTCTGGGATTGTGTTTGTATTTTACTTTATTGGAATTTGATCTTTGTTCATTTTTTTCTGTATAACCGCACCCAGCAAGAACAGTTTCTAGTTGACTATAAAATACTGCTGCTGCATTTGTGTCAATTTCCGTTTCAATTAAGAAAACAAGCTTAAATAAAATAAAATAAAAAGTTTTTATAAGCTTAAAAAATCTTTGAGCAAACGTTGAACTTGCAGAAAAAATTGCAGTATTAAAAACCTCTCAAATATTTGCTTTTTTCCATATTTTTTTGATTGTTATCGGTCTTCTCCGATCAAAAGAAAAGTGAGAAATAACTTTTTCAAAGATTCAAAGGTTCAAAAAAGTCATTAAAAATGAAATGGTGGATAATTGCCGGAATTTTGTGTCTTTTTGGAGTTTCAAAAGAATTTCGACCAATGGAACCATATTTGTACAATTATCAACATGAAAATTTGAATATCTCTGATGCGGATTTAAATGGACAAATTTATCCAATTTGGACTTATTCATATTTGATTGCCCTGATCCCATCTTTATTGTTGACAGATGTTTTTTTGTATAAACCTGTGTTGATTTTTGAATCAATTTGTTATATTGGAGTTTGGATTACCCTAATTTTTTATAAATCCATTTTTTCACAACAATTTGGGCAAGCTATTTATGGATTTGCGACAGCCACAGAAGTGGCCTATTTTGCATATATTTATGTTAAAGTTGATCGAAAAAAATTTTCAAAGTTTGTTTTTTTTTCATTTTTGATGTTTTTAGACTTTAATCAATGATAACAAAAATAAATCATTCTCTAATATTTTTAGGGTAACCGCTTGGACCCGAGCTGCTTTATTAGCAGGAAAATGTTCGAGCTATTTTACCAGTGAATTTTTTGTTCTTTTTCATTGGGGAAATTTACAGACGTTAAATTATATTAGCATTTCGTCACTTTTTATTGCCTTGATTTTATCCATTTTTCTTCCGAATGTTTCTTGGAAATCCATCGTTAATCGAAGGGTTGAATATCAGAGTAAGTAGAGTTTTTGGAGAGTTTTTTATCCATTTTGGGGTTTATCCAAAATTGTACAACAGCATACTATGTCTACCGTATCCTGTTTCGGTTCACATTACTTTTTAAAACTTTTTAACATCTCGATGGAAAAATTTGCATAATTTTTCTAAAACAGGGTACTTAAAAAATAATAACCCAACTTTGTAAAATATGCAAATTTTTATGCATATTATGATAGGCAAAACTTGCTTTCTCAAATTTGAATAAAATTTAGTTTTAAAGAATTGGTTATACTGTAATTTTTCTTTTATTTTTTAGCTTCAACCTTATCAACCCCAACCCCGCCCGAAGTAATTCCAAACAGTTATATTTCATTTGCGAAAAATCATGTCAAAAATTTTAAACAGCAAGTTTGTGAAATATATGCAGATTGGAAGGTTTTAAAATGGTCATTTTGGTGGGCAATGGCAACATGTGGTGAACTGCAAATTGGAAATTATACTCAAACCCTCTGGGGTCAACTTCAAGATTCTTCTGGAAAGAATACCTTGAATGGATTTATCGAAGCTGCTTGCCCATTTGTTTGTAAGTTTCTACCTTGAATATTTTTATTTGACTTTTCCCTTTTTTTAATTCCCCTGAAGGTAAAAAAATTAGAAAATGTGTGAATTTTTGAGTCTACCAAAATTAAGTTTTTAGGTTTAAAAATAGTAATGTTCAAATTTTGTACTTAAGTTTTTTGCGTCATAGTTTTGTCGAAAAATATTGAACGTTTAAAACCATGATTCATGAACTTTAATTTTCTTTCTCAAAAACTTTGAAAGAATAAAAGTTTGGAGGAATTAAAGTAGAAAGAAAGGTTATTCCATAAATGTTGTAGATCATTGTGAGTGAATAATTCAGAGTTATTTTTGGGTTTTATATTTTGTGTCATGGAGTCTGTGATTGAAAGAGTGTTTTTCCTATTCTGAATCAATCAAAATATGCTCGAGTTTAAAAATATACCAATCAATAAACCTAGCTTCTATCCGTTTTATCTATTCCAACCCCAAATATAATAGTAGCTTTGTTTGAGTCAAACTGGATTACTGTAGTTTTGTTTTATTTTGCAATTTTAAGTTTTTCCTTTTTTTTAGAAAATTCATTTATTTCTAACTTGAGGAACACAATTGCAACAAAACGTTAAAATTTTGTACTCAAAAAGTTTTGTGTCTTTTGTGTGTGCAACAATGTAGGTTTTAAAAAGATGATTCATGAACTTTAAGTTTTTCTTAAGAATATTTTAGTGCAATTAAAGTAAAGAAATGTCTGTCCTTAAACGTCTGTGAATTTAGTGTGATTCACAAATGGTACAACTATTTTTAGATTTTAATATGCAATTTTAAATACAAAATTTGGGATTAGTTTTGTAAGTAAAGAAATTTCATATAAAGCAACAAAATTCATAGCAGCTAAAAATTTGCATATCTTAAAATTTTGAAATGGCATTTAATTAACATAATTGCAACCATTAATCTATAATTTTCCACATTTTCAGCAATGATTGTAATTCTTGCAATGGAAAAACCAAAAATAAATTGGGATCGATGGGGTGAAGTTTGTTTAACCCTTTCTGCCTTCATTGATTGTTTGGTCCTTCTTGCGATGGCATTTGCAGAAAAGCTTTGGATAATGTATGCCGGATATATCGTATTTCGAGTGGCATATCAAGCAATGATAACGACGGCACAATTTAATATCGTATGCCGAATTGCATCAAATAATCTTGGATTCGTTTTTGGCATAAATACTTTTATTGCATTGGCTCTTCAAACAGCGCTTACCGCAATTGTCGTTGAAAAAGGGGCCCTTGGACTTCCAATTCGAAAACAGGTTTGTCCTGGATTTACTTTTTTGGACAATAGGTATTGCCAAAACATTTATGCAAATTTCCGGATGAGAAGGTTTAGTGCTACTTAATTAAGACAAAATTTTCATAAAAACTTAAGGATCCAAGAATTTGCATAAATGCTTTTGTATAGTTACAAAAAGTTATGAAATATTTTTTTGGTCTAAAACCGGTTGGACATGGTAATAATGTTCTTGATTATTATATTTTTTGAATAGACTAATTTAAAAGACCAAAAAGTACCAAGAACAAATATAATAAATATTTTTTTATTTAGTTTTATGTCTATTCTGCCTATCATGCTGGAATTGGTCTAGTTTTTCTTTTGGCAATTATTGGACGAATTGCTCGAAATTGGTGGCAATCAAGACTTCGAGGTTCAACAACAATTTTTAATGATCCCATTTGAAATAATGTCATTCAAATGAATGAATGTAATTAACTTTCACTTTCTTTCATTTTTTTCCAGAAAAAAGAAGCAATGAATTTTTTATTGTGTTCATTGTTTCATGAAGAATATTTAAGTCTCAGAACTTTTATTAGGGTAGTCTTAAAATTTTTTAATGTAGTAATAATAAAGTTTTATTTTCTTGTTGTGTCTGACATATTTTTTTGTATACTGTAGAAATATTATATAGGATTTTATGTTAGTTAATAAATGGCATATACGGTAATATGCAACAAATATTTCATATTGTCTTAAATCTACAATTAAAAAACGACCACAAATTTATACTCAAACTCATAACATCCTCGAATAGAGTCGATTTTGAAAATTTTTAAATTTTTAAAAACGCAGCAGATCTTTCGTTTCTCTTACATGTTTTTTTGATGGCTCAATTTTTTTTTATTTTTTTTGATCAACAAAACCTTTAAAAATCAAAATATGTTGTTTGAAAATATGTGTAACACTTTTATCCAAACTACAGATTATCAATTTTGAAGGAACAACAACTTTCAAAATTTTAATTTTTTAAATTTTCAAATTTTGTCAATTTTTTGTGTTTCTTTCAAATTTTAAAGTAACAAGTCTTTAAAAATGGGGTTTTGTTGAACCATTCAAGGAAAAGAGAATCACAAAATTTATTCATTTTTTGTGTTCATTTTGTCCTAAAAAGGCGTCAGAGTCAAAAATATACGTCTTTAAACTATTGTAGTAGCGAATTAAACCGATTTAATTTTTGCATGTTTTTGAAATAATAACAATAAAAAATATGTTTAAATACAATAATTTACAAGGAAACGGCCTTCAAAAAAAAAAGGCTTCATTCAAGTATTGGCTTGTTTTTTAATACGGTAGTTTTTAGGTTTTTATTTTCTTGCATTTTTGAAACTTATCTGATCGAAATTTCTGTGGGGGCAAGGATATTAAACTACATATATTATATGTAGTTTTATATCTTTAATATACATGTGAAAATTAGTTCCCCTAGTTTTTAGAAAAATGATTTGCATAATTTATGCAGTGTTACGTTTTATGCTTTTTTGATTTTACAGAAAAGTAATTTTTTGATGACCAAAATTTGTTCAATCAATACTCTTTTTTGACAGTAAAAATGCCTAATTTTTGATATTTTTATGCTAAAATGTCAATCGTGTTTTTATCGAATGTCTTTGTTTGTTGACCGATTATGGTTCAGCATGTCTCTTTTAAAAGCGGCGACATTTTTCTTATCTTTTTTATTTTAATCTTGTTTTCACTTTTGTTTTTATTCTTAGTTTTAGTTTTGCCTTTCTTGAACTTTCAACGAAGCAATGCAAAGGAATTTGGATGAACCATTTTGTTCTTTTTTTTTGAAAGATTCTATTAATTTGTTTTAATCACTAAAAAATCGATTTTGAGAGCTTTGTTTTGGGTTTTTTGAATTTAGTTTGAATTGTTTGATCAGAGGCTTTTTCAAGCTCATCAAAAACATATTATTTCACTTTTGTGAAAAGGTTGTTCCTATTTGTGGGCAGAAGGAATAACATTTTCTAAACAATAAAAACGGAACGAATTTAATATTTTTTGAGGGCTACAAATATTAAAAGTACAAAACAGAATGTTTGAAAACTTAGTTCATAATCCTTTCATCGACCCCTATTATAATATTTTGGCTAATTTGCATAATTTTTTCCCTTGATTTGTTTGAATATTTTGAGGACATTTTTTCTATGGATTTTGTTTTCCCAAAAACTTAATCAAACACATTCGTTTTTTATTACATACGTTTAATATATTTGTTTGAAACAAGCCTATTCCATTTTTTTCCTTTCTTCCTATTAAAAAGATTCCCAATTGTCATTTTTGATTATTGTTATTTATCCCTTATTTCTTTCTATCGTTTATCCGTTCCTTTAAAAAATAATAAAGGAATTTGCTTCTTTTTTTGACGTAATTTGTTTGTTCTGCTTTTTTGAAAAAGAAAGAAAAACACGTGATGTTTCTTTGTTGTTTTTGAAAAATGTTTGTTGAAAGAAAACTGACCATTCATATTTT
Organism: Panagrolaimus sp. LJ2414; assembly: GCA_024447195.1. Classification (NCBI taxonomy): domain Eukaryota; kingdom Metazoa; phylum Nematoda; class Chromadorea; order Rhabditida; family Panagrolaimidae; genus Panagrolaimus; species Panagrolaimus sp. LJ2414. The sequence goes on from JAMRXY010000278.1 coordinate 322,854, forward strand.
TTTCAGAGAAAAATTCCTTTCAAAGAAAATCCTTTGATTTTTTCTTGTTAAAGAATTTCTGATCAGAGATCTTTTATTTGCATATCATATCAGCTGATATAATATCAGTGATAAAATATTTGTACTTGGAATATACAAATATTATTCTTTCCAATTATACCAGTATTTGTGTTACAGTATACAATACAAAACAAAGACAGAAAAATGCCAATGAAAACAGAAGCATCTGAAACATCAAATTCTTTTCCATTGATGGTATGTTTTGTCACACTTTTACTTTTTGAATAACTTTTAAAAAACTTTCTCTTTTCTTAAACATTTTCTCTCCCAAACAAATACGATTAGAAAACCAAAAAACATATCTCTGCAAAAAAAGAAATGAAAGAAACCCAACTTTTTTTCTTTTGAAAATTCAAAACCTTTTTTTGTTATTCCATTTACAATCAAAAATAAAAAGTTGGGTTTCACGCGTTTTTTGTGGTTCTAAAAGAAAGTGTTTTCCATTGTTGTCGAAGTTGAGGGTGGAGATTAAGAATCTTTTTTTGATAAAAAAAAGAAGAACTACAAAAAGAAAGCGATTTTTGAAAAAACGTTGAAAAGGTATTGCCAAAAACTAGATATGTTTTTTCCGACGACGATTTTTTTGTAAAGCTTTTGTGATCGTGACTTTTTACATCCTTGAAAAAAAAGAGATAAGCTGACGGATGAGCTTCTCTAAAAGTGGAGACTTCTAAGAAATCTGACACTTTTAGTCAATTGTTTCTGAGATTTTTCTTTCGTTGTTTATGTATTCTATTATAGGCATCTGATGTCTTCTATTGTTGGTATGCAAATTTTTGAAGGTCCAAATTGGGAACAAAATAATTAAAGTTTTTTGGTTTTCGGATGAGGTCTTTCCCAAAAATATTAACTTTTTTATGCAAATTTATGTGCTATAAATCACATATAACTAACAATTTCCATCTAAAAATAATACTATACTTTCTGATCTTGAAGTGTTGAATTTCCTTTAAAATTACTTCCCTCTAACCACCCTGAAAGTAGTCTTACAAAAGCACAAAAAAACAATCACATCAGTGTTAAAATTTGTTGATTACCGCCACCACCCTTTTGTCGAATAACAAAGTTTTCACAACTTTTTTTTCTTTTTTTCTCAGAAGTCAATCATCTGCATGTATTTTATAATTAAGATTAAAGAACTACTTCAAACTATTAATTACTATAACTTTTATTTTCACATCCTACAACACTGATTTTTTTATAGTCAGTTAAAAACAAAAACTGCGTCACTTATGTTTTTGATCTTTTTGGGCTTTTAAGTTTAAAAAAATCAATTGTAGTTAGTTGTTGTACTGATTTTGATTAACGGTTTTTAAAAATAAATAATTCATTTTTTATGAACAATCAAAAAAAAAGAATTGCGTTTAATCCGTTTTAAAACAGTTTGTAACACAAAAGCTGCTGCTGCGACGGGATAAAAAAAAACGTTTCCTTCTTTGAAAAGAAATGTATGAAGGACAAATCCCCTTAGGCAATTTAGGAAGAATAAAAAAAACTGTTGGTCATTTTTTTAGCTGTTGCGACTTTTTTTCATTGCGTAACGTTTTTATTTTTACGGAAAAGTGCAGATTTTAGAGCTAAGCTTAATTTTTTGCTGGTGAGATAAGTTTTTAAAAATACGTTTTTATACGAATTAATTAAACTAAAATTTGCATAATGTTACTACTTATTAAAAATATCAATGATAAAATATAGCTAAACGAGAAATTTAATAAATCCGAGAAAAAAACTGGAATTTGTTGATGTTGTTGTTTTATTTTTTGTCTTTTCTCCAAAAACTTTTGACGTAAAAAAAGTTAAGAAAAAGTCCACGCCCCAAAATTAAAAAGTTTTGTGGTTTTTAAGGGTTTTTTTCATTTATAAAAATTTGACAAATGATGATTACTTTTACACTTTTTTTCTCATTATTTTTTGATTTGTCTCGCTCCAACTCCAAACTTTGACACTTTATATCATTTTTCTGAAGGCTATTGTCTTACTTCATCAAAAAGAAAAGAAGGGTTTATTATTATTGAATTTTTTGATATTATTCTTTCACGTGCCCATTTTCATTCCAGTTTCTATTTTATTCAACCCCTACGCCTTTCTCTTCTCTTTTTTATGTTCCCGATCAACTTTCTATTATCGCTATTATCGTTTTTTGATCCAACAAAAATCCCAATGTTTTTCCCGAATTTTCTTTTTCGCGCACATTATTTTTTCTCTTTTTTCGAATGTTTTTATCTTATTTTTAAAAAAGATCTAATCTTATCTTTATCCATTTTTTGAAGATATTATATCCACATTTTCTCTGCACATCTTGTTTTGTTTTTTTTCAACGCCGAAAATTATTGAATTTCTTGAAGAAATAAAAGTGTATCCGAAGCTGTTTTCACAAAAAAATGACGTCACAAAAAGATAAAAATTTATCCCATATTCAACTCAATGCAGCTTTAAATGTAAGTATTTATTGGACATTTTTGGGCATACTGTAGGTTACTGTAATTTAGAAATACAAATAAGGTACGATAGAAAAATATGTCTTAGGTAGTGTAACGTTATTTCTGTAGTTTACGGTAGCTATGATAATTATGTCTTTCCCAAAATCACAAAAAACTTATGTCTTGTCATTCCTTCTCGACACTGTTGTGCAGGATTGTAGTTAGTGATTAACTGCATAATTTGATTTATCTTTTAATTGTTTGATTTTTTTTTAAATTTCCAACTCCAACTTTTTTCTTCAAATTCAAAAAACATCACGTTTGTATTTTTCTTGCAAAAAAATATTTTTTTCAAAATAAAAACACGGATTATTGAAACCATCTGTTTTTCTTTTCTTCTTTTCTTTCTCCATCTTTTCCTTTTTTGACGTTGATCTTTGCAATACCGATTTTATTTAAATTTAGCGTAAAAAAATTAAGAAATCTAATTTTTCATGGTCAAGAAATCGACTAATCGATAATTAATTGTGAGTACGATTTATCGCTTCTTTATGACCACTGACGCATTTTAAAACAGAGCTTCCGCCAAAAAAACTTGATTGGCTTTGAATTAAATCTGAACAAATCAAGAGAAAAAAAATGGAACGCTAAAATTTAATTTATTCGAGTTTTTTTCTGCTGATTTAATCAAAAAAAGAGATTTTTTGCATACGTAAATCTTTTTTTTGCGTAAAAACACTAAGAAATTTGGCGCATAAAATTTTAGTTTTTCTATTTTTAGACATTTTAATGTTAAAAATGTTTTTGAACTCTTTGAAACTCTTTTTTTTTCTTCGTTTTTTGAAGTGTGTTTTTATGTGATTTTCGTTTTAAATATTTCCGCGCAAAAATCACAAAAACATGTAAAAAACCACAAGGACAAAAGAACAATTGGGTCCAAAAAGGGTATATTTCGTAATCATGTTTTTGGCAAAATTTTTTTAAAATACAAAAAAATAGATTTTTAAAAGAGAGTTGTTTTTGATTAAATTTTTAAATCTTTTAAAAAATAGTTGTTTATTTTTACAATAAAGTTTTAATTGTAAAAATAAACAATTAAAAAAAACAATATAAATCAAATCATGGGGGTGGATTTAATTCTTTTTTTGAGTTTTTTCTTGAAAGAAATAAAAAGTTTAATCTTTAATTTTTTGTTTTTCTTTCCAATTTTTTACAACCCCCAATCTTTTTTCTTCTCACCAGGTCTCGAGACCCCATGAGGTTTTCCGTCTTCAAAAAAAATATTTCATAACATATTTTTTCCTGTTGTTTTTTTTGTATTGAAAAAAACAGTCATATTTTTAATCAAAATTACAACTATGTCTTTTTCCAACAAAAAAATACCAGGAAAAATATGATATGTATCACAGCAAAAAATCATAAAACTGTAGAAACAAACAAGCAACAAACATCCTTAAAAAATAAAAAATAGTAAGAAAAAAGTGAAGAAAAACAAGCATTTGTTTTTTGTTAGTTTTTATGATTATCAGTTTTTAAAACAAAAACAAAATTGAACACTTGTAAAAAATAGGGTTAAAAAAGATTGCAAAAGATTGGTAATTTTTTTGTTGACCTTTAAATTTTAATTAATTAATTAATTAATTGATTAATTTTTTTGATAAATGTGAGCGGAAGCCTTTTGGCCTTGTTGATTTTTTACGTCTTTGATTTGTATCTTTCTTTTCTGTCACGTTTGGTCATTTCATTCTTTGCACACAATTTTGTGGGTGTTGTAAAGAAATTATATTTCTGCAAAATTGACAAAAGTTCATTTGAAAAAGAATCAATTTATTGCAAAATGTCTGTCTTTTTCTCAGTGATCAAAATTTCGAAATAGCAAAGTTTGCGAACACCTAATTTTTTTCAAGGACCATTTGACCGTTATTAATCAACTTTTAACGGGCTGCAAATTTTTAAAGATCTTTTTTGATTATCTTTTTGAAAAAAATACTTTGGGGTTATATCAGACTTTAGCAAAAAAGATGAAAAAATTGTAAATTTTTTTTGAAAAATAAATTGAAACCTTAAAATATGTCTGCCCTAAGTTTGGGTCCAGTTAAGTGATCGTTTTCTATTAGATAATTTAAAACGGAATTAAAAACATTACAAGTACAATCAAAAATTAAAAGCTAAAGTTCTTTCTTTGGCACACCTGCAACTTTTTAATTTGAGTTTTAAGTTGATCCAATAAGCACTTAAATGCATCTTTTATCAGCAGCAACAATTTTCCTCCCACTTTTTTTTTGCAAAAGATAAACCGATGATGTATGTTTGCTTGTCGCTTTTATTGTTTCCGTTTAAAATTAAATTTGCATCGTCTATTCTTTTTTTCTGATTTGCACTCAAATGACCTCTTTATTCTTTTTTACTATCTTGATTTTTACGATGAAAGAAATAACAAAACTTTGAGTTTCAAACGTCATTCGTTCAAAAACTCAAATATTTTTGAATTTCTTCGATTAAACTTGAATCCATTTTTGGAATTTTCTTAATTGCAATTTTTTGTGCAAAATTTTAAAAAGAAAGAAATTTAAAAATCAAGAAAAACGTGAATTTTGAAGAAAAACAAGATTAAACTTAAGAAATTTATCTTTAAAGAATTTTAATTTTTAATAATAAAAAATTTTTGATTATTGGTTTTCTTTGTTTTAATGAGAAGAGAGAGAAAATAAGCAAATTTTGGAACCTGTTTGAAACAGCAAAAAATGAAACAGAAAGATTTTATTGCTGCAGCAGCTGAATATTTTTGTTATCAGACAAAATTTGATATATTTTTTGAGAGGAGAAAGAACAATAATTAGAAGCCGCAGCAAAAAGCGTCATTGAAAAAAATCTATTGTTTCCGTTTTTGATAAAACATCAAAAAAAATGGGTGAAACACTTTTTTTTTCTATGTTCAAGTTTAACCTTTCGCTTTTTTGTTTTATTTGATTGTAAAAAAAAGTGATAAGGCTTTAATGAGCATGCACAAGCACTCATTCTATACTATAAACGACATTGATTGGAAAAGAAAGAATGCTATCATCAGCAAACATGAAAAATATAGAAAGTTAAATTAATACATTGCAGCTTAAAAATGAATGACAAAATAAGGTCTTTTGTGGACCTTTCGTTGGCCTTGTTGATAAAAAATGAGGTCAAAATGATAAGAATTGCAGGTCTTTTGTTTTATTGATGGTTTTATAATTGGGTCTTTCAAAGGCTTATCAAATGTAGTGTTTTTCAATGGAAACGGTTAAAAATAGGAAGCTAAAATTAGAATATGCAAATTTTTGGGTAAAAATATAGAAAATGTTAATACAGTATGACTAAAGTATAAAAATTCGTATGAAATACCAAATACAGTATCCGGTGAGTCAGAGATACAGATTTTTTAAAAATATTGTTAAAATTTTTGTGGATACTGTATCTTATAATAGTCCACTTACTGTAGCCAAACTGTTATTAAACAAGCTAAAAGTGTAAACAAAAAAGTTTTTTTACCAAAATATTTTCAAATTTCATGCAAAACCATTCCTTTTTAAATTTTAAAAAATTTTCTTTAAAATTTTTGTTTAAAAGGTTTTAAATAAATAAATAAATTGCAGGTTTTTTATTTCCAAAAAAACAAACATAAATAATATATTTTGACATTGATCTTGGGCATTTACCTCATAATATATGTTTAATGTCATAATCTTACAAAAGGTGATGAATCATGATACTTGCTTCTTAAATGAAACAAGCTACACGTCATCTGTCTTTTTTCTATGTGTGTTTTTGCTTACTCAATGGAGCCATATATTTTTCTAACGTTTTCCGTCATCGAAGTAGAAATGAGGCAAAGTAGGATAGGTTTTTCTGCTTTGAGTGATAACAGTAATAAGGGACTGTCCAGATCTGACGTCGGGTAAAAAGTCAGAATTTTGAAACCCCCTCCCCCTAAATCGGGTAGCGTCAGATTGGACAAAAACCCCCCGCCCCCTCCCGTCAGATAAATCGTCAGATTTTTAACAATTTTTAGAAAACTTGAAATATTTTATTCTTAAACGATTTTTTTAAATTATTAGCTTTACTAATACTTTTTAATAAGCGCAGATCAAATCGGAAGTTTCATTAATCTATGACAAAACATTTACATTTTTATTGTTTTCTTTGGGCGCTCTAAAAGTTTTTGCATACACATACTTTCTGCTATTTTTTATCTCTATCAAGAAAAGACACAAATTACAATTATTTATATAATATTAAAATACCATTTAAACTTGATAAAATATCATGCACTGATACTTTTTCGATGGTAAATTATAACAAAAATCGACAAAAAAATCAGCATTTTTCTGACGTCAGATTTACTCGATAACCCCCCTCCCCCTCACGTCAGATTTCGTCAGATTTGGGAAAAAAACCCCCTCCCCCTAAAACACCCGACGTCAGATCTGGACAGTCCCTAATGCATAATAGAAAGTGAACAGAAGAAGATAGATAGATAGGTTGATGATAAATTGAGTGATAAACCTCCCCACTTTTTCATTTTAAACATACGTCAACGATCAAAGCTTATATATCATATAAATAGGAAAGAAAAAAGAAAGAAAGTTTGCATTCAATTTTTCTTTCGATATATTTTTTTGATTGTTTATTTCTCATTCTTACAATTGCTTAAATTTAAAAAAAAACAATTACAATTAATTATTTGTATTTTTTAGGATTTAAAAATGGTTCAAGGTGTCGGTGTTACCCTGGATGTTCCATCCCTTCCTTCAATAACTGAAGATGATCAACCCTTATATTACTGTGACCGAACAGTATCCCGAACCCGAGCTGAAACAAAAGCTCAAACCTCCAACAAGGCTTTCAAAGTTTTAATTATTGTTTCAATTTTAACTGTTATATTTATCATTGCTGAATTAGCCGGAGGCATTATTGCAAATTCTTTGGCAATTATGACAGATGCCTTCCATATGATATCCGATTTAGCCAGCTTTATGATATCCATGATGGCAATTGTCTTAGCTCGTCGAGAACCAACAAAACGATATTCATATGGATATCAGCGAGCTGAAGTTTTGGGAGCTTTAACTTCAATTGTATTAATTTGGATTTTAACAGCTGGACTTGTTTATGTTGCAATTGAACGAATTGTTCATGGTGATTATGATGTTGATCCAGATGTCATGATGATTACAGCAGGAATTGGTGTTTGCTTTAATATTATCATGGGATTAGTTCTACATTTTGGAAAAGCTGGACATTCACATTTTGGTATGCCACATAATCATGATCACGGACATGGACATAGTCATGGGCATGACCACGGACATGGACATGACCATAAACATTCACATGGACATGGACATGATCACAAACATGGACACACAAATCATGGTGCAGATCTTGAAAGCCAAAATGGCGATTGCCATTCTACAGGAAGCCATGACCCCCATGATCATGATCATCAAGAAAATTTGAATATCCGTGCTGCCTTTGTTCATGTTTTGGGAGATTTGGTTCAATCAATTGGAGTTTTGATTGCTGCAATAATTATCAAATTTACTGGTTTTGAAATTGCTGATCCCATTTGTACTTTCTTATTCAGCATTTTAGTCTTGGTAAGTAATATGAAGATACTGTAGATGTAACTTTACAGAAGGATTAATGTAGCTAATTCAATTCATTCTTATGTTTTGGATACTGTAGTAATCAACCTTGATCACCTACTTTAGTGGACTAATCGTTGTTTGATCAATAAACCTAATCCTTTTCCATTTTTTAGATTACAACCTATTCAGTCATGAGAGATACAGTTCGAGTTTTGATGGAATGTGCCCCAACCCATGTTAATGTAAATGAAGTTCGTCGAGATCTTCTTTCCATCAATGGTGTTGTTGATGTTCATTCCCTCCGGCTATGGGCAATTAAGATGGATACTTTTGCTGTTTCTGTCCACATTGATACTGTGAAAAATGCTGATGTTTCTGCGGTTGTCTTTGATGCACATCAAATTTTACAAAATCGTTACAACATTGAATATGTGACAGTTCAAGCTCAATGCACTTCCCCACCATCTCGCCGATCGCCATCTGTTGTTTCAACAATCTCGGAAGAATCGACAGAGCAAAGACTTGCCCCTCTTGAATCTGTTGATTTACATTAAAAAATTACGATAACTTTTAAATCAATATTACTGTATATTTTTAGTTTTTGCTCATGTCAATTTTTAACATTTTTTACGGGTTTTGTTTTTTTTCTTTTTTCCATTAGAAAAGCTTTCAATGATTCCAAAATTTACATATTATTAATCTTCTTTTGTTTTCTTGTGGTTTTTTATTGTATGTATAATGTAACGCATAATTTTTTTGTATGTATTGTTTTATACTTTTTCTTGCTTAAAAGTTAAAATATACTTTTTTAAAAATCAATAAACTTTAATTCTAACTTAAACAATGCATTTTTTGTCCTCGCAAAGACCTTTTAAGACATAAGTCTCTACAATTTTTCGATAAACCAGAAAAAATGTGAAAGTGATCTCTGATAAGCGTATGATTTTGAGGAAAAAATGCAAAATGAAATTAGGTTAAAATAATATTTTGTTGTGTTTTTTAAACAAACACGGAGAAAAAAAGTGTCACCAGAACGTGACACTTTCGTATCCAAAAAGTGGCACTTAGTGTCACACTTTGCTCACTTGGAAAAAGTGTCACAAAACATGTACAAAGTGTCACAAAATGTGACAAAAGTGTTACCTTTTTATATTACTTTAATTTTTAATATATTTTTGTAGATGCCCTGAGGGGCGGGGTCATTTGCAAAATTTCAACGGCATGCCCCGTCGGCCCCAACCCAGCCCCATATTATGTGGGGAAGGCATATTTTCTTCCATTAATATTAAAATGGAGGAATGTTTTAAATTGGGTAAAAACCGGAGATGGAAGTTTACTTATTTCTATAGAAAGAAGAATAGAAGCCTAAGCACACTTTGGCGACAGAGAAACAAAGACAGACTCTCTCTCTTTATGAAAAGAATATTACATAAAGTGTCACCACTTTGTGACACCTTTTGCCCCATTTTCGTGACACTTTTTTGGTGGTGGCACTAATTTTTGTGACACATTGTGCTCTTTTTTTCTCCGTGAAGGATGGTTTTCCTTTTAGGGACTGTCCAGATCTGACGTCGGGTGTTTTAGGGGGAGGGGGTTTTTTTCCCAAATCTGACGAAATCTGACGTGAGGGGGAGGGGGGTTATCGAGTAAATCTGACGTCAGAAAAATGCTGATTTTTTTGTCGATTTTTGTTATAATTTACCATCGAAAAAGTATCAGTGCATGATATTTTATCAAGTTTAAATGGTATTTTAATATTATATAAATAATTGTAATTTGTGTCTTTTCTTGATAGAGATAAAAAATAGCAGAAAGTATGTGTATGCAAAAACTTTTAGAGCGCCCAAAGAAAACAATAAAAATGTAAATGTTTTGTCATAGATTAATGAAACTTCCGATTTGATCTGCGCTTATTAAAAAGTATTAGTAAAGCTAATAATTTAAAAAAATCGTTTAAGAATAAAATATTTCAAGTTTTCTAAAAATTGTTAAAAATCTGACGATTTATCTGACGGGAGGGGGCGGGGGGTTTTTGTCCAATCTGACGCTACCCGATTTAGGGGGAGGGGGTTTCAAAATTCTGACTTTTTACCCGACGTCAGATCTGGACAGTCCCTTATTCAACAACAACAAACAATACTTTTTTTTCAAATTCGTTCATTTTTAAGAAATGCAAATTCAATTTTGTTAAAATTATTTCCGTCTTTTCCATTTTCAATTGTTCCTAACATTTCGAATATATATTTGGCATTTTATTTTTATCACGAAAAAATATTACAAGTAAATTAATTTGCAAGTTACAGTACTTTAACATAACCATTTTTACAGTATTATTATATCTACCGTATAAATGTAAATAATTTTAGATCAGAATATATTTAACAGGTAATGAGCAAATACTTAAAGAAGAAAGTGGTAAAAGAACAGCTGATGATTCGGCGATCATTTTGGCGCATAAATTAAAACATAATTTTGGAATACTGTGCGAAACAACATTATTTTTGATTTTAAACAATTTGTGTTTGAACAACTTTTGGGGATTGTGGAGTTATGGCAATGTTGTTGTTATTATTTGTTGGTGTTTTTGGAAGCTTTTTAATAGCTCTATAATACAAAAACATACAAAATGCAAGATTTATTGCACTTAAAGTTGTAGAATATCGACCAATATATGACGGAATCGAATTGCCTGTGGCCTGAAAATTTGAATGAAATAAAAATTTTAAAATTCGTATATCCTAAAATTTCGCATTTAGGCTATTTTTTCATTTTCGCTGTGACAACGCCATAAATCAAAATGAACCAAAACTTACTTCTTTAAATAATCTGGCAAAAGCAGTCGGAATAAATTCAAAAAGTAATGTTGAAATAATTGTAATAACTACCGTATAACTTAATTTTGATGTAGTTGCAGTTGATTTAAGTTTAAATTTAATAAGTAAAAATAAAATTAATGTTGAAACAATATTAATTACACCAAAAATTAATTTGGCCCTTAAAAATCCATTTTCTTCTGCGCCTTTCGTTAAACAAGTTGGAGTGTAACAATTTGTTGGAAAACTTTCTGGAATTCGATCATAATAACCATCAAAAAAGAATTCTCCCAATATTACTGATACGGTAATGGTTGCACTAATAAATGCAAATATCAATTTTCCACAAATTTGGTATTTAAATGAAATGGCAATAATTAAGCATCGATCAAGGCAAAGAAAAATGTCACTGATAAGATTAAGACCAGAAATTAAACCTAAAAAATATCGTACAAAAAACTTGCACATATACAAAGCTTATTTAATTTGGGCTGGAGTTAGTAAAAGCAGTGAAATCAAAACCTCTGATGCCAATAAAAGTAGGGAAATCAAATAAGAAATTCAACAAATTTTCTAAATTTCAAAAACAGGTAATTTTAACAAAGCAATTTAGAAAATTTGTTGAATTTCTTATTTGATTTCCCTACTTTTATTGGCATCAGAGGTTTTGATTTCACTGCTTTTACTAACTCCAGCCCAAATTAAATAAGCTTTGTATATGTGCAAGTTTTTTGTACGATTTCCCGACTTTTATTGATATCTTTGATATATAGTTAATAATAATGCTTAGTATTAATACCCCTTTTTTAATGATTCATTTTGGTCGCTCTTTAAATTTTTAAAAAGCGCCACGAATTCTCTTGTGAAAACAGTGACTAAGTTGGTATAAATCACAGCTTTGTTATATAAAACTGAGATAAAGTCTAAGATAAAGTCTTAGGTCTAAGATAAGCTCATAAAGTCGCGTAATGGAACATACGTGAAGAAGAGGGTGGGAATGAGGCAAACCCTATACAACCCCCTCCGACAAAAAGGTCGCCAAATCCGAAAAAAATTTTTCGGCGGCGCTTCGCGCCGCCGATATTCTAAAACGTTCTATTCCTTTACCTGTTTTTTTACTTTATCTGTTTTCCCTTACAGTATTTTTTGTAATTTTTTTCGGCATATTTGCATGAGGGGACTTATGTTAATGGTTTTTTTTTGAGTTTGGTTTTTAATTTATTGGATTTTTCACTGTACCGTTTACATGTTATCTATTTATCATAAAATGAACGTACTATTTGTTTTCGTCATAGTATTCAAGGAGTATATTGCATTTTCTTTTTGATTGATTTTACTTTTAATGTTGATAAGTTTGCTCTTTCTTACTAAATTTTAAAAGTATATTGTGAAAACGCGTTAAGTGAAGCACTTTAAACATTAGCCTACATTGTAAATATTGTCAATATTACAACTCCAACTTGTGAATTTTAAGATATTGTGACAATATTATTGTCACATTGTTTATTTAAATATTATATACTAAAATTCATTAATCTAGTGATAGCTTCAGTTCATTTGGGTCACACACTATATAGTGATAAACTTAGATTTGTTGATGATGAAGCACCAGTTTTAAAACGCATTCTGAGTGAATTTTTGAAAGGCTTGAAATTTTTTCTCAGTTGATCAGAGTTTCCCACTTTGTTTAACTAGCTCCCTTCAAGAGTCCCACAATGATCAGTATTTGGCCCAATGTTTTTCATCTTTTTTATCTATGATTTTTCTGATGGATATAAAGCATTTACACAAATGGATAATCGACAATGTCTTTTAACTGTCAACTGACAAATGCAATAGGTTTCACTTTGACCAACAAAATACAACTGTATTGATATATCACAACTTGAGGGACCTATATGCGATTTAGGAGTTAGAGTTACATTTGAAGGACGAAATATTAAAATGACTGATGATGCATTAAAAAAGCATTTTGACATGGCAGAACTTGTTGGTGTTAATTGTGCAACAATTGGTAAAGACATTAAAGATTTTTATGCTAACGTAGCAGGTACTGTTGAACGTGAAACCTTTGAACAATGGACAAAACTTCCTCTACAAGTTTTCTTCCGAACCATGTTCGATCGCGTTGATGATATTATTGAAGTTAGCCAAGATCTTGAAAGATACATTAAAAATGTTTTGGTAATTCCAATTGGAAGCAGCGATGCTGAAAGTGAAACTCGAACAAATTGGAATATTGATAGTGAAAAAAAAGCTTGGATGCCTTTCAAACTTTGGACAAAAGTAAGTTATTATATTTTTGATGTGTGAAATTTTGAATGATATGAAGGCTTATAATGAAGTTGAACAATTAAAGAAATTCTACAACAAAACCTATGATCCAATCACTTATGAAGTCGTCGATTATAATCATTCTGTTATTTATGAAAACCATGAATTTGCTACCGTTGAACCTGTTGAAGCTCATATCCAATCTGCCATGAATGAAACTTATGATGATTGGGCTGGTGAATACAAGGATCTGTAAAAGATGATCATATCAATGACTATATCAATGGTGCAATTATCTTGTACTCTGTTGTCTTCCTTGTTCTCATCTTTCTTCGTCGTATGCAAGTTATGGTTAAAAAAGAATATACTGCTTCTGAATCGAAAAAACAATCGTTTTGTCAATCTTCTCTTCCTTGCTTATCTTTTCTGGATTCCTGATAATCGAGCTTCTTATCTAAATGGTATCCTTGGTCGTTACTGGATTGCTTAATTAATTTATGTATTACTTTGTGATGTTGTTTTTATTTTTTTACTTTGAAAAGTTTAATAAATATTTTTGTTTGATTTGTTAAAAAGTTCTAAAATTGATTGTGAGAATATAACGATATAAATATCGTTTAAATAGTTGTAAATTATCTGGAGCAAAAAGGCAATGACGAAAAGTTTTTGTTGAAGGCAAAACTGCAAAAAGCTGTGTTGGTGAAAACCCATGGTAAAGTAATAAGTTTAGTTAAAGATTGCGATTTTTCAACATGGAAAAATTTTTAAGAATTTGCAAAAATACTGCACTTTCTTAATAAAGTGAGGAAAAAAGCGTAAAAATTTAAAGGCTTCATTTTAATTTTTTTCCGTTTTTCACGTACTCCTCTCTTACAACTTTTTTCCCCAAATCTTCATGCAAGGGGGGGAGGGGGGGTAGGGTGGGAATTCCCACCCCTTCTTCACGTATGTAATGGAAAGAAAATAAAGGCTGAGCGTTGAAAAGCTTGTCTGAGCTGTGAGATACAGCGTAGATTTATATATTACCTAAACTAGCACACCAAATAATAAGCGATCAATAATTTACATAGTTATAATTAATAGCTAACAAAATTAGAAAGTATTACATATTTACATGCAAAGAAAACATTATGGGTAAAAGTATTTTTACAACCGCGGACAAAAAGAACCAAAAAATAATTTTTTGAACATAAAAAACACATCATCAACTTTCTTTACATGAAAAAATAACTTTTTGCTACATTTATGTTCAGTTTTCAAAAATGTATAACTAGTGCTGTGGGCCACAAATGCAACCCGGCCTATTTTACTGCGCACTTTTTAATCTATATTTATTTTAAAATAATTAACGGGAACAAAAAATTTAATGTAAAAAGTAACGGGCAAATTTTAATTTTTTACGGGCCGGATTTTACTTGACCCGGTCCATAAAATGTGAACCCAACATTTTACACATTGTCAAATCTGCGAAAAAAAGAAAAAATTTCACTTTTAGAAAATTCAAAAAATTTTTGCGGGCTTAAAATTTTTTTTGGCCCGGACATTTTATGACCCGGTCCGAAAAATTCGATTGAAAAAAAATTTTTATTATTAATTTAAAAGATAAACAAAAAAGTTTTTTGAAATCTCAGCGACAAAAAAAGAAATCAAAAACATTTCTTTCCGCGCCAAAAAAAAACTCCCACCACGAAAAAAAAGTGAATTTTTTGAGACGGAACACAAACGAAGAGACATCAGCATCATTTTTTGTGACAAAACTTTCTAAACCACGTTGTAGTGGTCCAATTTTTTTAATTTTTTTTTTATTTTTCGACATTAATAGACGCCCGGAAAGGTAGTCCAAACATAAAAATAGTAAAAAAGTAAAGGAGACGCCGCAAAGTAGGGGTTTTACGTTTTCGGGTCTGTGGCAGTTAGGGAAGTGAACCCAAATTGCCCCAGACTCCCCTTCGGGTCGTCCTGGGGCCAATTTGTAAGATGAGTTAAATAAACGGATAAGAGATTTCATATATCCCTGATCCATTATGATTTTTCATGTGCAGAAATTGTATCCCCTATACATTTCTATCGGGATATGCGATTTCATATATCCCTTATCCATTTGTATCGAAAAAGTGGTTTTTATATCCCATATTCTTTGATGTAAGGTGATATGGGATTTCATATATCTCATCACATATCCATATTATATATATATATATATAAAACTATTACCCGGAACTGCAGTCAATAAATACAAAATTTTTGAATCAAATATTGCTCCAGATGGTCTCCAATTGATCAAAAAATAAAGGCAACTTATCAAAGATAATCCACTCAAAAAAACAATATATCCCAAATAGGCTTTAAAAGTTGGAGTTAATTCGAAATGAAACTTTTTTTGTAACAATTTTACTGCCACAAATATCGAAAATGAATATGATGTTGCAATGACAAAAGTTTGGAACAATAAAACAAATGGGGTAATTGTGTCCATTCCCGAAGAATTAAATAAAGATTTTAACTGTGTAATCAAATGTTTTATTAAAATGAAGTTTAAAACAAATAATTTAATAGTAAATTTACAAAACTACCACATTTATCACATTTAAAGTAGACCTCAAGAGAGACACATGATGATTTGGTTATAGTGTTGATAATTCCCATATGTAATAATTAGGTTTTACATAAAAATTTAATAATAATAATAATTTAATTCCTTTTTAAAAGTGGTTTTTGAACGGCTGTTAAAAATTTACTGTGATTCCCTCATCAAATTAAAAAAACTATAAAATGTGTTTTTAACTTCCCGATTAATACTCATATATTTCCAAAAAAGTGATGATATAAGAGTACTTTTAAACAATAACTTCCCTTTTAAATCTCTTGTGTGCATAGGTTGGATAAATTATTGTGCTTATTTGCCAAGAACTTTAACACCGGGGGTGGCACTATGAGCTCGTAAGTATTTTAAAGTTCAAGAATTTATTCAGCTATCGGTCGCTTGCGGCATAATATATGAAAAATTACAATTTATACAACATTTCTAACAAGTTATACTGGTTTTTCACAAGATTTTGAATGTGTTCTTTTTTCACAAGAACACATACAAAAAAATGAAAAAAAAGAAAAATTGTTGGTTACGGTAACTGACAATTAAGATAAAAGTGAAAAAATGGAGGTCATGAGTCATGAGTTTGTAGTTATAAAATTTTTAATTCTAACATTTATGCTATTTTTAACAATTTTTGTTAAAATAATAACAAAACAATTTTATCATTTTTTGTAAAAAAAAAACAACTGATAAAATTGTTTTGCTTTTTTACAAAAATGAAAAATATTTTTTTCAAAGATGTGATCTTCGAACCACAAGCTTATCTTTGTTGACACACACGTTTTTAGGGGACATTGAAAATTTGCAGAAAAGTATTATTTTTTACAAAAAAACATTTATCGAAAACGTTCAACAATATAAATAGCGATGGGCGGGGAACACTTTTTCCTTTCTTTTCTTTGACATTTTTTTGGTTACAGTATGAAATTTCAAACTTTTTTTTAAAGACTAATAATCAGACCTACCAGACGTATTTTTTTACGCTGATTCCGAATATGCAACTTTTAAACAACTTTTCTCTACAGCAAACACCCAAAATTTGCATTTTTAGATGTTTTTTAATTTTTTGACCCATCTATAAATCGATATAAGCTTAGTGATTTATACCATTCGATAGCTCTTCAAAAAATACATCTTCGGTGAAAAGGAAAATCACCCCATATCACCCCAAAAAAAGATAAAGCGATCGTAGAGCTAGATTTGTATAAAAAATGCTTGAAAAACAAAGGAAAAAAAAAGAAATGAACTTTTTTTTGCACGCGCGTCAAAAAAATGCATTCTTTTTTGTGCAAAAAAGAAAAGGAAAAAGTGTTCCCTTTTCTTTTTTTCAACCAAAAAATTTTGTTATACCGAATTTTAAAATGGTATTTTCGGCATTTTAACTATTTTTAATAATTTTTTTGATTTTATTTTCGGTTTATTCAGGTTAAAAAGTACCTAGTTGGAACAATAAAATAGTTTGTTTTCAATTTTTATTTTTGACTTGCCCATCGCTAAATATAAAGTTTGAATTTGAAGTAAAACTGGGGGAAGTAATTTGAATTTGACAAAGTTTGTTTCAAAATATATTCTTATTGATTTGAAGTAAATTTTAGAGGATCCGAGCAATATGAAATTTGACCATTTAGTTTTAAAAACCGTAAACATTAAAAAAACCAAAAGTATGTATATTTTAATTAAATAAAATTTATTATTACTATACACCGTATATATTTAACAACATTTAATAATATCTTTAAAAATTCAAATTATTTCTTGACAGGCTTTATTTTTGTGTAATAATTATTGAGGAATTCCATAACTTTTTTGTCATCAAATTTTTCGTCTCCTTTTTGGCATTCTTTGCATAAAAATTCTGGTGGGAATTGGTATTTTAGGAATTGGGGATCTTCAGTTTCCGGTTTTCCATGTAATCGTTTATTTACAATGTTGTGGGCATTCCAAAGGTAAAGAACAGCATCTTCAGGGCTTTTAATCTAAAAATATAAAAGATGTTGAAAAATTGGATTGGATTTCAAAAAGTACCTTTTCTTTATCCATTTTGTAAGTTTTTTCAGTCATTTCAAGGAAATGCTTTTTGCAAGGTTTACATCCAAAAAAGGATCGAACCCATCCTTGAATAGCTTTTAAGGGTTCCATTGGATCATGTTTCTTATCTAAATTTAACATTTTTAAGATCTTGTAAAATTCATATTGCTAACCTTTGTTATTCAAATTTGCATTGACGATTAAAGTATGAAAAGTTGTCCAAAGTCCACAAGTATATCCTCGAAATTCTGGACCTGATCCTTTGCAGTGTTGCCATGCTTCTTTCTCTGTGAAGGGACTATCCTTTTCGTCCTGAAATTAAAATATTACTGTAAAATAGATACTGTAGCAATGGAAAAACTCACATCAATAACTTTAAACTTTTCAAGCCATTCATCTCCAGTCATACTATTGTTCTTTCCTTCAAGCCATTCTTTTAAATCACTAAAAACTCCAATGGCACGTTCGCTGTTTTTCAATGTCTAAAAATGCAATACTTTCGTTATTTTGAAACTTTATGCAAATTTTTAAAGCACATACTGTGGTTTGAGCCTCTCGGGTGTATCGTCGAGCTCGATTCTTTTCAGCACTAGTTTCAGTTGGGAAATACTTAAACTTATTAATTACAGTACCCATAAATGTCAAATATGTTAACTTACATCAATTAAAAGATTAACAAAATTTAATAAATTTGTAAAGTTTGAACCTTTGATAACTTCATTGGGTCGAATGACTTCATCTCTGAGGGCATAATGAACAGCTTTAAGCATATCCGATTCAGAAGTGTAATAAAGCTTTACGCATCTGAAAGTTGGATTGTTTTGACCCATTGGTTTGATAATCAAACTTACTTATCAGGATTTTCTTCACAATCAATGAGATCATATTTTCGAGTGGTTGTGGCAAGGGGAGCTTCAGTGGTTGTTTTAGGCTTCAATTTTTCAAGGATTTCATTCAAAGTGGCATTGCCAGAATATTCTTGTGAAAAGATTGGTTCTTTATTATCTTTTTCATAAACTGCAACAAATGGAAATGATGAGGGTTTAAGGTCCTTCGCTAATTCAGATTCAGAATCCACCCGACGACTGATAAATTCTTTATGATATGGATACATGTCAAGGATGAACTGTAATTAGAATATGCAAATTAATTTTAGATTTTAAGAATAGTTGTTAGATACTAGCCTTGTTAAATTTGGGTACGGATCAGAAAAGTCAAAATAAAATTTGCATACCTCAACTCCTTCGGTTACATTTGTGCCAGATTCTTCAAAGAAATAAACGACATGATCAGCATTTTTGAGTTCATTTTCGAGATCATTTTTATCTTTTACATATGGAAGCATTGACCATTCTTCGTACTTTTCTTTTTCGTAATCTTCAATAATTTGTTGGGCAACCATTTGACGGAGTTCTTCGGCAGATGATGAGGAATCGGCATCTACGTCAATGCCATCTTTGGCAGATTTGGCATTTCTTGGGAAATACTATAAAAAAGTTATTCGGTTTATGATAATTTTCAAAAAAGTCAAAAAAGATCCTAATTTGCATATTTATTTGGCATTTAATTTTATGTGCAGAAATGACACAAATTTGCATATTTTTGAGGAATCTTACCTTCATTGTTGGGAAAGTTGAAATGCCATTAGCTTTGCAGGCATCCTTGTTGTAGATGTCCGCGCAATTCATTGTTGCAACTTGGGTCACATTTCTCCATGATCGAACTTCTGAAGCAAATTCTCGATATGCAGGAGCAAATGAACGACAATGTCCACACCTTTAAAAATTATTTAATTAATTAATTTTCTAATATAATTAAATTTATTACCAATCAGCATAAAATTCAATGACAAATGAATGTCTTCGGCCTTCTTCAAAGACAGTATCATCAAAAGTGTCTTGATCAAGATGCATAATCAGCTCATACCCAGGGGTATACAGTAACGTATTATCACCATTTGGTTTATAATCCATTGATGAAATTTTAGCTGCAGCATTTTTGAAGGTTAAAAGAGTGCAAAAAAAGATCAAAAATGAGGATAAATCCATTTCTGGAATATCTAAAAATTTTATTAAAGTCAACACTGATTTTTGATAGTTCAACAAAAAAATGCACGCAAAATTTTCTTAAATGATTAATTAAAAAGAACGTTTCAGACCCAAACAATAAACGCGAAGAAAGAAGAGAGAACCCCTGCGGCAATGATTAAAAATTATTTTTTATATTGCAAAAACAATTTTGATTACACAAAATTTAACGATTATTTATACAAAATTTACACACACCGCACCCTTTTAAATTTGAAATGAACTCTTTCGATGTTTTGTGAAAAATATTTATTCACACACAAAAAATGAGTGTGTTTATTTACTTTAACAATCAAAAACCCTCAATTTACCACACATTTTTTTGTTATTCGAGGTTTGTTTTTGGCTGAAAAGTGATCAGAAGATTTAAGTAAATATTTTTGGTAAAATTGAAATAAAAATAGTTTTAAAGTTTATTCATCTGCAAATTTGTAGATCTCAAAGATTGTTTCAAACAATAACAATATTTGCACTCTTGAACGGAATGCTTATAATTAATCCAAGGTCAATGTTATTGAAACTTCAACTCTAACGTTCGGCGGTATTTGAGTTAAAATCAAAGTTACTCAGCAAAAATCAAAGAAAAAACTCTTTAAAATCTGAAACAATAAAGTTAAGTTTTTTGGTATTCAGTTCCAGAATCGGAGTCTATCAATAATTTATCAAGCTGTTGCCGGCATTTAGTTTATTGATAAAAATTAGATCAATCTAAAAAAATTGATGCTTTCCAGGCAAACTCTGAGTTGACATAAACTGTTTTTGAAAGATCAAAGAAAAACATGCCGCTTTTCATAGATAAAGGTCAAAAGAGGTGTTCAAAAAGATCGGAAGCTAAATAGTGTTCCACGAGTTCAAAAAAGTTATAGATACTAAATTTTTTGATTAGAATTTTTAAGAATTCCCCCTTTTACATTTGATAATACCAGAAATAACTGAAGAAAAATCATTCAAAAAACTTCTTCATAAAAGTAATTATCGCAAAAAAAACCAAAGTGAAACAACCATTTTTTATTTATCGTTCCCAAAAAATAATAACCTTTGATATTATTTTTGAAGGAACGCAAAAAGTGAAACACTTTTAAATAATTTTTGATGATAACTTTCAACGTTTTAAACCTATCATTACAAATGTTGTTTACTTTTTACACTTCTTAAATACTAAAAAAGTGAAGAAGTACACTTTCTTTAAAAGATTACTTTTTTGCAATAAATCAAAATAACAAACATGCATCTTTTTCAACTAAAATTGTGGTTTATTATGGATATTAAATGATTTTTGGTGTCATTTTAGAAAAACCAGTTTTTCTCTTCGCCATTTTCCATTTCCTTGACACAATTGAAACTACCAAAACAAATATTTTATATTTTCATACAAGGAAAAGAAAGACCCTTTTTTGCGTGAATGTTTATTTGTATTTATTTTGTTTGTTTCAATAAAAGTCCAAAACAACAAAATTCTATTTTGTTTTTAATATACATTTTTTATTTTGAATCATCAAAATTCTCGAAAATAATTTTAAAATTTAAAAAACTCACGTACAGAAAAATGAAAAAATGTTTTTAAAATTTTTTCTGTACAGGCTAATTTTAATTCAACAAACTCAGTTAATAATAAAATGATTGCTTTAAAAATTCTTTTACATGTTTTCACAACATTCCCATCCAAGATTTATGCAAACAATGTAAAAAAAGTGTAATAAAAAAACTGTATATCTTGGTGTGTCAAAAAAATATATACGGTATCCCTTTGACAAAGTTTAGACTGTAAAATTAAGAAATTCAACAAAATATAAAATTTCAAGCATTTATTTATTTATTTGTTACAAGATATAAACCATACATACAAATATTCAACATTACAAGAATCATTTAAAAATTAGTTTTATACAATATGTGTTTGAGGAGCAACAGCTGAAAAAAGGGAATGATTATTGTTATTGTTAAAATCTTAATTTGTGTTAAATAGAATATACAATCCCGTACTTAATTTTTCGAACGCTCTTCACTTTACTTCTACAGGTTTTATAGCGCGAAAATGGCAGAAAAGAAAAAACTTCGAAAATCTTTGAAAAAACAAAGAGTGTGCCAAAGTAAAGTGAAGTGCGCTCGAGAAATGAAGTACGGGATTGTACTGTATCCACAGATAAAAAACACAAAACAATAGTAAAAATCTCTTACCAACTCCAGATGTAACAACTTGAGGTTGTTGCTCAGCATAATATACGGTATTTGCCACAAGAACACAAATAATAATACAAATAATAATTAAAAGAATTAAACCAGCAGAACCTAAAAAATCAAATTTTTAAAAAAATTGTCAATAATAATTGAATTTCTTACCTCCACCAACATAGAAAACCACAGCCATATTTCTTCAGATGAATCAAAATATATAATATATTATATATTTTCTTGAAAGATCAAAAGTTTGTCGTCAATCAATGATTAAAAATGTTTTTTGCATTTGATGATGGCCAAATTACGTTATCCATCATGATGGATAACGTAATTTGTGTTCAAAAAATTTGCATGAATGTGTGATATAATAAGTTTTTTATGTAAATTAAAAGCGCTACCTTGTCAAAAATGGAATTGTTTTTAAAGAAAAAAGGAAATTTCGTGGTTCCGCTGAGCAAAAAGTGTTTCTCCTCGAAAAAACAACAATTTTTGTGGAAAAAATTTTAAAAAAACGAATGCCAAAAAAAATGTCACATTTTTTTCCATTTCGATTTGATGTGGCCTATTTTTTCAAAATTAGATAAAATGCTTTTTTGGCTTCTGTTGGAGATATTAGATGTTTGTTGAAACAAAAGCAAACAAATAATGCATTCCATTTGAACCCAAAAAAGAAAATCCCTTGCTTCTTTAAAAATGGCAGCAATGTCCGAAACAATCAATAATGCCCTTTTTTGAAAAAGAGAAAACAGCTGCTTTTCCGCAGTTGGACTTACAAGAAAAAAGTGGACAAAGACTTTTCTCATTTTTTTCCATTAAACCATTCTTAAGTCCATGTTTTGAGAAATTTTGTGTACTTGATGTGCCAGAAAGCTACAATTTATAAGAAATGAATAAAATTTATTATTGGCGGTGTACAAACAAAAGTGGATACAATATTGAAAGAATTAAAGAGATCAAAAATTTGAAAGAATTGTTAAAGTAAGTTTTTTTAAAAGAATTTTCATAAAAGAAAAACCAAATTTTGCAGAGGTTTTGAGGGAACAAATTTATTCACGCATATGTTTGCAGCATTTAAAGATGGCGGAAAACCTCTTCAAGAGGATAAAATGAATAAAGTTAAACTCACATATAAATGGTGTAAAACTGTAAGTATTTGTTATTACTGGCTAAAAACATTAAAAATGTCATCGTTTTTGGCACAATCTCAAAGCGCAATTTTCTTTTGACCTCATTAACATGCCGCATTTGGCACTGCCGAAGGCAGTTATAGTGGATTGGTAACTATATAAATCCGGAATTTTTAGGATAAAAAAGATTACGAAAAATTTTTAAAAATTTGTTGGGAGCAAAATATTTTTGATAAATCCGAAGTTAATGGCATTTATTGTTCTAAAAAAGTAAGCAAATTTGTTATTTATTATCCCATATATGTTAATTTTCAGAAAATTTCGATATGGTTAAATAAAAAGTGCGATAATATTAAAGTTTTTGAAAAACTAGGCTATCAAAATTCAGTTCGAAAACTGCATGTACCAGATTTTTCAACAACGAAATTTAATCACAACTTAAATTCATCAATCCCAACAATATCGGAAATTAAAAGATGGACAATTGGATATTTTGATACCACAAAATACAAATATCCTGAAAGATGTCAACGATTTCATCACAATAAATCAGAAGAAATTCTATTTAAATATATTACAAATTTTTATCAATTAAATGATACGAACCCTGAGGGGATGGGCACTTTTATGACTACAAATATTTTGCAGCAATCTGAATCGAGAAAACCAAATGCAAATAATCGATTTGTTTATTCTTCGGTAAGAAATAAATTGTTTGTTAAATTCCATGAAAAAAAATATGTTACTATATCTCTGCCTAAGGACATCATCATCATCTTATTCTTAAAGGGCCGCCTTTGATATTTTACCGCCGGCAACTAAAAAGCATTACTTTTTCAGATTCGTTCATCTCTGAAAAATGCAAATTCAATTTTGTTAAAATTATTTCTCTCTCTTCCATTTTCAATTTTTCCAAAAATTTCAAATATTTATTTGGCATTTTGTTTTTATCATGAAAAAATATTACAAGTAAGTATAAAGTTATAATACTTTGACCCAATCATTTTTACTGTAATATTATATCTACCTTATACAAGGTTATTAATTATTTTTAGATTGGAATATATTTAACAGGAAATAACCAAATATTTAAAGAAGAAAATGGCAAACGCACGGCCGATGATTCTGCGATAATTTTGGCACACAAATTAAAACAAATAATTTTGGAATACTGTAATCCAGAAGAAGAGGTCATAATAAATGTCAGCAATTCAGTGCCATTAGAAGATTCATTTTTTACAGATCCTACTTGTGAATTTGAAGTTTCAAATACCAGAAAAAGGATTTTAAAAGTGTAAATAAAGTGTAGAAATAAAATTGCAAATAAACTTGATAACACAATTCTTTATTTTTTATTACACACATATTATATGTGACATATAAATAGGAATTATTACTGATGAAATGATAAATGGTAGTATTTTTATTTTTCTTCATTATATGAGCCCTCAGGAAAAATCAGAATTCCAGTTTTGCTAAAGTATTCCGATTGTTTGAATGCAAAATGAAGGATGCAAACTGGGATAAAAGTGAACCATGAAAGAAGGGTAAAAATTACAGAAAGATTATCACCCAAATGTCGGGCAAGTAAATCTTCAGAATCCATTTCATCATCAAAAATTTGGAAGCATCGATGAAATGGTCCAATCATTGCCAAGTACGTCTGAAAAAATTTGCATAATTAGGATTCTGATTTTTAGAATTAGGAAATAGAATTTTTCAAAGATCTTAATTTCGTTGGGAGAAAAATTGTAATTTCTTCTAAATTTATGTTAAAGATTTCAATACAAAAAATCAACTTACAGTAAAGCAAAGAATAATTTTAAAATTTTTTGCTTTTTGTTTTTTGGCAGAAATAATACCGTAACCAGAGAAAAGCAAAAGCATACAAAAATGACTGCATAAAATCCATGAAAATATTGAAACTTTTGTTCCGTTATTTTCTTCCTCTTGAATATGGATTAACAAAATCCCTAAAGCTGATAAGCTGCAAAGAATGATAAAAGCAAAGATATAAACCATTTTCTTGCAAAGATGATAACATCGAAGATCCAATTGTGCCTGAATTGGAGCATAATATTCTGGAGGCCTTTCACTTACAATCATTTCTTCACCTTTCATTTGGATGGAAAAAATTGAAAGCTTTGAATTTTTGTGTTTTAATTTGCTGCCTTTTTAAATCAAATTTTTTTGGAGTTTGTTTATTCTTTTTTTGAAGAAGGATATTTTTAAAGCTTTGAAAAAAGTGTCAAAATTTTGACCGCTGCTTTTTCAAAGAAAACTGGAAACTTTATTGGTTTGCTTCGTTTTTTTTAAATTCATTTTTTGTTTGAGTAAACATAAAAGTTTTATTTACCAGGTTTTTGGGATGTCTTTTTTGGTGAAAGAATGCTTTCTTGCATCTGAATAAAATGTCTAAAGCTTGTTTTTATCAAAAAAATCATTTCTTATCAGCAGTAATTACTCAGTTACGGTATACTTAAATTCATTCTAATGTTATGTAAAAGAACAAAAGCAGAAAGATACTACTTATAAGTGTAGTGGAATCCTAGGGATGATGCACTCAAAAAATATTTGACGAAACGACGTTGCAGTGTAGGGGTATGCAAAAAGTCGTTTTCAACAGATTTTCTTTTTTCTTTTCTTTTCCTACTAATTTTCGCTTCGAGAGTTTTTTCTTCGAGGAAATTGATGTTATAGATATTGAGAACAGTAAAGAAAAACGTAAAAAACACGTAAATACTGCTTTAAATTAGTTATTTTTATTTGTTTTTACATAAAAAACCATATTAGAAAACCTAAATAATCATCAGAACTGTATTAGCTTATCAAAGGACATGATTAACTGTGTTTTTTGCAAAACACTCAAAATTTACCCTTCACTGTTTCTATTAGTACATAAAAGGGAAGCCAAGGGAAGCTGAGATTTTTAAATATGTTATTCCCGATACAAATACGGATATTTTAAGGGTAACCACAACACGGCCGGAGTTGGCCCAACAATGTTCTAGGCAAAAATGTATGGTGACAGTACTTTGCTAGCAAATACTTGAATCATATAACTTTAAAACTATAATTTTCTTACATAATTAATGTTTTAAACAATTGTACATCGATGACAGCATCTACTGATAAAGAAAATACAAAGAAAAACTGGTATTTGCAATTCTAGTTTATCAAATATGTCGATTATCTAACTCATATATAATTTTCTCTATAAACAATATATTTTCATATCAAATCCCATTGAATGTCTTCCAGATACATTTCATGGACCTTCATGGAGGTTATTCACAGCTTTAAAGTGTAAATCCACAACAATATATATCATATTCATCGTAGCAAAATCACTGTAGAAATACAGTAATTTGTTGGTGCAAAATAATTTCGCATTTGATGCATATTTTTGGTAATTAAAGTGTTGCATTACATCCATAAAGGTCCATGAAGTGTTCCTGAAACATATATAATGATTATTAGATATAAAAATATATATAAATTAACAAAGCCGTATATAAGGAAAGATTCCAAGTTCCTTTCTTCAAATACTGCAATAGGTTGTTGTTTTTTTGTAAAAGTTGCACACCCATTAGAGGTAATTGATGATGACAAAAATCATGAAAGTAATAGAAATAATAAAATATATACGTTTTAATGAAGATTAATGATAATCTTTAATTAAGTAGCATCGAATGATGAGCAAAAAATTTGTTTTGCGCAGTTTTTGGCAAAGTGAAAATCAACGCCTTCCAATGAAAAAGATTTTCAATGAAAAAAATGATTCTGAATCCGTTTATTACTGTTTTTAAAGTTATTTATATATTTTTTTCTATTTTTCTTTATCCATTGCTATAAGCATAAAAAATGCGACATTTTAAGACCAAGCATACCTCCATAAACCCCATAGAAGAGGAAATTCCGTAAAAAAACGAATTTATCTGCATACCCCTATTGCAGTGAAAAGATTTTTTAAATTGTTTGTTTTCAATTTATGTTAAAATAGTAATACTAAACAAGCTGTCAATAACTAAACTGTTAGTATTAGAAGTATCATAATTTATTGTGCTAAAATGTACAAAACTTTTTACAGCAAAAGATTTAAAAACGTCCAAACAAAAAACGTGTTTGGAACAAAACAAAAAAAAATTTTTTTTGAAAAATTTTAAAAAATGAATAAAATTTTCCCGAAACGAAAATAGACCCTTCCCATTTTTTACACAAAAAATTTTAGGGGCTCTTTTTTCTTCGATCGAACATCGATGTTCAACAAAATTTTTCTAATGTTGAAGCTTTTTGTTTTAACAGATTAAAATCTTAAATCTCCATTTTACACGTATTTTTTGTTATAAATTTATCTCGTTTAGCCTTAAGCTTATGCCCCTGTTAAAAATAAGATCTTTTGATTTTAGAAACACACTTTTCGGACCTCGGCAATCACCAATTAGCTTTAGCTAATCTTTGATCCACTTTTCGCGTTCACCTTCTGTTAAAATTATCCCGTTTATTTCATGCTATTGTTAATCATTACATTTATAGGGTTTTCGTCTCTAAATCGTTTTATCCGCGAGCCTTGATTCACCAAGATGGTCAGGGAAGACAAAACCGTCTGGAAGAAGAATTACTTCGATCGCCTCAAGGTAATATAATATTTTGCTTACATATTTAGTTAATTTACTTCATTTTTAGTCTCTCTTCGATCAATATCCCAAGTGTCTTCTTGTCGGAGTCGACAATGTTGGATCCAAGCAAATGCAAGAAATCCGTATTGCCATGCGTGGCCATGGTGAAATTCTTATGGGAAAGAATACCATGATCCGTCGGGCTATTCGTGGACATCTTCAATCTTGTCCTGAACTTGAACGTCTCCTTCCTTACATCGTTGGCAACATTGGCTTCGTCTTCACTAGTGAAGATCTTGGAGAAATTCGTAAAAAGCTTTTGGAAAATAAACGTGTAAGTTTTTTGCAGTTGAATGTTAGACAAGCCTTCTCGCTTTCGTGACTTTGCCTATGCATCTTTGCGTTTATTTTCTAATGAAGGCAAAATAAAAGGCTATTTCCAATCCAGTCTCTACTACATTTTGTTGTAAAAGACAGGAGTGAAATCGACATTAGTTTTATTTCTTTTACATTATCTTAATACCGTATTCTTTTTAGGGTGCTCCTGCTAAAGCTGGTGCCATTGCTCCATGTGATGTCAAGCTTCCACCTCAAAATACTGGTATGGGTCCAGAAAAGACTTCATTCTTCCAAGCTCTTCAAATCCCAACCAAGATTTCTCGTGGTACCATTGAAATTCTCAATGAAGTTCATATCATCAAAGTTGGAGAAAAGGTCGGTGCTTCTGAAGCTGCCCTCTTGAACATGTTGAATATTATGCCCTTCTCATATGGTCTTGCTGTCCAACAAGTTTATGATAATGGTACAATTTACTCTCCTGAAGTTCTTGATGTCACCAATGATGAACTTATCAAACGCTTCCAACAAGGAGTTGCAAATATTGCTTCCGTTTCTCTTGCTGTTGGATATCCAACCAAAGCATCCGTTCCTCATTCCGTTGCAAATGCACTCAAGAATATGTTGGCCGTTGCTGCTGTTACCGATGTTACCTTCAAAGAAGCTGAACGCCTCAAGGAATACCTTGCTGATCCATCTAAATTTGCGTCTGCTGCTCCAGCCGCCGCTGCTGCACCTGCTGCTGCCGCCACATCTGCTCCAGCTGCCAAGAAAGAAGAACCTAAGGAAGAATCTGAAGAAGAAGATATGGGTTTTGGTCTCTTTGATTAAACCATTTTATATTGTTTGTATCTTCGTTCTTTTTTGTTGGAAATAAATTTCTTTTTGTTGTTAATTGAGAAAAAAAAGGATTCATTAGAAATGGCATAGCAATTTTTTACAATGCATTGTAAGATCTTTGGGTAACTATGAAAATGTTGGCGTAGTTACCCAAAGATCTTCTTTGACTAAAATTTTGAAGCGTTGTCAGAGATGTTTTTACCTGCCTTTTAAATTTGAAGTAATTGTGTGTATAAATTTTATTTCATCCTAGGATATTAGAGCAAACTTAATGTATCGATGATCAAAATTTGATCTTTTTTGAGTTTTGTTGGTAATACGGTAAATAGAAAACTTTTAAAGCAACCATTCAAAATTGTTTCGCTGTTGTAAGTAATGTGGAATAAAAAATTGTTGATGTTTAATAAGCAATATGTGTATCATAATGTAAGTTCCATTGCTGATGAAGAGGCTAGAGAAAGATATGGTAGATTTTCTCCGTTTTGCTAAATGTGTGTCCTCCCGCCTGCAATGGATGCATTAACTATATGCATTCCCCATCATTTATGTTGGCCGACATGTATTAAGATAAAAATTAGCTTAAGTGAGACACAAAATTTAGTTAGCAATTTTCTTTCAAAATATATTTTTTTGTTGTAAACAAACGTTTACTAGGTTCTCAACAAATTGATAAGAAATAGAGACAGAAAGATCATTTTTTCACACGTTTGTACGTTTCAAAATGTTTGGTGCTGCCTTTTGAAGGGCACGATGAAGCATGAAATGCGGCTGCGATTGCGAAATATACATGCATTGCACAAAAATATTTTTTCTTTCCATTTGATGCATATGGAATTGGTGGTCAAAGAAAGTGATAAAATAGACCTTGTTACTGATCCATCCACTTGTGAAGCGCATAAAGGGGTAAAATTCTGTTTATATTTACTTAGGGGCTGTCCAGATATTGCGTCAGGGAGGAATGGTTAAATGACCGTGCCACCTTTGATGTGCGATAAAAGGTGTCTTTAATGTAGTGGGGTAAAGCAGATGATGACGTAATATCTGGACAGTCTCTTATTCCTCTTAAAAGAGCTATTTTGAATATCTTTCATATTTCTAAATAGGAAAGTTACCCAAAGGTTTTTGTATTGTCGAAATGCCAAAATCGTTAACTATAAATCCTACCAGGGATAGGATGCTTTTGATGTAATAATAATTTCATTGTTTTTAGCCTCACGCAAGGCCGTAGAGAGGGGGGGGCTTTTGGGGCACGTGCCCCCCCCGAAACTGGGGAAAACCCTTTGATCTTTTGCCGCCGCCGTGTTAAGGCGGCAAAAGATCAAAGGCGTGCCCCCCCCTGAAATGAAAATGCCCACCCCGAAATTTTTTTCTCCCTACGGCCTTGGCCTCACGGATCTATTCTGCTGATTAACTTTTACAAAATTAAAGACTGGAACAGACCGAAAAGAAGAGAGAAATCAGAGAAAGACGTTCAAGCCATTACAAAATTTTGTTCGAAACGTAATTATTTCCTGATTAAACAACCTTGCTGCACGAAAAAAGTAAAACTTTATTATGTATTTTTAAACAGTATAACTGCTTTTTAAAAAAATTTGACCACTAGTGGCCACTGCATATTTTTTGCATGATTTTTTATTTTTAGGACGTATTAAAAGCTGTAGTAACGTATGCAAATGATCCACGACGCATGCTTGAACGGTGCTGTTTAATATTCTTAGGCAGCCATGGAAATGAAGGTTATATTTTGGACAAAAACCGGAACAAAATACCCATACAACATGTGGTGAACACTATCAATAAATCCAGATATCTTCGTTATCAGTATACGGTATTAGTTGTTGAAGCTTGTCGCGGTACTAAAAGTAAAACTTTAAAAAAAGTTCAAAGATAAACCGTATTCGTTTTTTTTTTGCAGAACTGAGTAAGAAGGATTTTATTGAAGGTACAGGTGAATTAAAAGTTCCGAGAAAAGTCGCAGGAAACAAAGGCATTGTAATACCACATACGATGCCCAAGTTTTATCTTCTGCAGTCAACGCAACCAGGTACCAGTTCAAAACAGGGGTACTTTGTGCCAAGATTGTTCAAGAAGCTATCAAAATTTGCGTCTAAAACTGATGTTCTTTCAATTTTCAAAGACGTATGCAATTTAAGAATCCTATAAAATATATTAATTATTCTTTAAGGTTATTCTTCATATAAGACGGCTAAACGAATTATGATTTATGGACTCAATAAAAACATGACGTTTGATATCGTTTTGGACCAAAATTTTTTTTCGCTATACTAACGCAAAAAACGTCTCACCGAAAATTTCCAAAACATGAAATCAGTTTTTATTTCAATTCTGCCTCAAAAAAATTTTTTTTGAGGCAATTTGGACGACCAAAGCTGAAGCGGATATTTTTTTTGTGGACTGAGGCACATTTTAGAAAATGCTAGAGTTTGTGTAAATACAAAATTTAAACAGTAAAACAGGTTATTTTTAAAGATCTGCCTCAGGTTTTTGGCAACCCCTTGGCTTTAACAAAAACTGCCTCAAAAGTGAGGCACTTTTCGAACTGAAAATTGCCTCAAAAGTGAGGCACTTTTCGAACTCAAAATTGCCTCATTTTTTTGCCCCGCCGAGGAACCGAACTCTAGACCTCCGGATCCAAAAACAAACGCGCTACCAACTGAGCTATTCGATCAACACAATTGTGTCCTTAAAAAAGGTATATTACATTTTGCCAAAAAGAAAAAAATTAGTTGAGAAAATATTCTTCGTTGGCAAAATGTTGTATACCTTTTTTAAGGACACAATTGTGTTGACCAAATAGCTCAGTTGGTAGCGCGTTTGTTTTTGGATCCGGAGGTCTAGAGTTCGGTTCCTCGGCGGGGCAAAAAAATGAGGCAATTTTGAGTTCGAAAAGTGCCTCACTTTTGAGGCAATTTTGAGTTCGAAAAGTGCCTCACTTTTGAGGCAATTTTCAGTTCGAAAAGTGCCTCACTTTTGAGGCAGTTTTTGTTAAAGCCAAGGGGTTGCCAAAAACCTGAGGCAGATCTTTAAAAATCATCGGTTTTTAAAAATTTGGTCCAAAACGCATAAAAACTGCTTTCTTATGAAAATCGTCTCAGAAGATGTTTTTACTACTACTGTTTTCATGAATCTGCCTCAAAAAAATTTTTTTTGAGGCAGCTTGATGCGAATTTGTCAAAACCTGTTTTCTAAAATTTCAGTGAGACAGATTTTTAAAACAGTAGTGTTTTTCGTCCAAAAAAGGTCATGTATTTTTTTTTTAAAAATTGCCGTTTTTAAGGCCCCCGAGAATCATAATTCGTTTAGCCGTCTTATATGTCACGTAGTAAGCTTTGCGGAGGTCAAACTCAAGTTGCTGACCTTCAATGCAATAATAAGGAAAACTTTTTTCTTTGTCCTTCTACTGTTGAAAATACGTGTGACGCTGAATCCAGTCAAAATGTAAGCAGTGAATTCGATTCCGATTATGATTCTGGAATCGAAAACCATGAAAGTGATGATGGTTGAATCATTTCTAATCCCACCCTCCTACCCTGATCTCATTTGTTTTTTGTGTACATTGTATGTATTTTCATATTTTGTGCTTTATTGTAAAAAATAAATGAGGTTTTTTTATTAATAATTTCTTTTTACAAAAATTCGAAATATTCAAAGCATATTACAAAACCATTGCATTTCTTCCAAGGGGTGGCTTTGTATCATCCAAAGATTCGGGTTCTTTGTCATGAGTTTGATATCTCATAATTGAAGCTTTATGATTTTCACCATTTAATCGAAGGGAAACTGAGGCATTTCGGAAGCTATCCAAAAATGATACCGGAGTCCAAAGGGTAATCATTTGTTCAGGAAAATTTAGGATTCCATCTGCGACAAGTTGCCTTGAACGAATTATCATTCGAAGTTTATTTTCGCCACAAAATTTCGTGACCATTTCTTCCGTAAACATTGGAGAACCATCTGTTTGGGCTTCAGAATCTCCAGGAAGTTTAAGGCATGCCCATTGGCATTCAATTGTAATTGAGATATGTGAAGTTAAGGTTGGCGGACGTTGAATACTTCGAATTCCAGGAATTCCAGCCTTCATCATTTCAGGACCAATTCCACCAGAAATACAAAAATATGAATTATTTAAAAGTGCCGCCAATGGAAAAGAATGCATAATTTGTTCAATGAAACACCAAACCAATGGATCATCCATTAATCCACGCTTTTGTAAACCCCCAATAAAGTCATGACCCTACAAAAATCAAAATATGCAAATTTTTCAAAAAAAGTTATTTTTGACCAATTTTTAATTAAACATATTCAAAACTTGTACTCAAAAGATTTCGGCACATCTGTAAAAAAAGTCTCGTAGTAAAATTTGCATAATGTTATTATTATGCAAATTTTTAAAGAAAGTTGTAATAATTTTGAAAAGATCCGATTTTTAGATATTTAGATGAGTTTTGTGTTTGAAAAATTTTGGCATTTTCTTAACAAAAGCTTTTAAAAGTTGGCATTATTTTACAGTTTTAGGCATTATGCAAATTTCCTTCTAACCAACCTTAAGAACATCAGGATCTTCAAAGCAGCCTTTAAGAAGATAAATATGTTTTGGAAATTTGACTTTAAGTGCCAAAAGTAGAAATAAGCATTCATGTGGGGCAAAACCTTCTCCAACATAATTTCCCAAGAATAAATATCTCGCAATTGGAGGTAATCCGGAATATGACATATGATACATTAAAGAATCTCCATGTCCATGAACTCCACCAATAATTGTTACAATTCCTTGTAAATCGATTACTGTAGGCTCAGATTGAAGGATTGCCAAGGCTTCACGAAGAATATTAAGTAACTAAAAAATATTATTTAAATTTGGTAAATTATTATTTATGTTTAAAAAACGAACAGGTTTTGCAAGATAAACTGGTGGAGGTTGTTCTTCAAGATATCCAACAAGATGTCCCCATAAATTTTTTATTAAAGGTTCTGGATCACATTTATCCAAGCTCATTCCATTTGTTGCAAATGCAGGCTCAATTCCAACTACAACATTATTTGCTGAGGATGTCTGCTCAGCACCTGCCATTACACGAGATTCACTAAAGTTATACAAGTTAAAGCTTCATTTAACTTTGCCAAAAAAATTTGCATAATTTTTCTGTAATAGAAATTCAATTCCTTGGCAAAGACAAACCTTTCAATCAAGCTTTCAGCTTGAGCAGCAGCAGCTCGACGGCTTTTTCTAATTTCGTGCAAATTAAGTAACTTTTGGGATGCTTTAAATTGCATAATTTCTGGTTCACTGCTGCTTTGATCTTCTTGTTGACGCGGAATTTCAAAGGATGCCTTGGCATCATCAAGCAAGCAATTTTTGGCACTTTTCCATGCCTTTTTAAATGTGCCCTTAAAACATGCCTGATAAGTTATTTACTTAAAATTGAATATTACCATTTTCATCGATGATAGATGATGTTCATCAACACCTTCAACCTTGCTATCATCAATCGATTTTTCATATGCTGCAATATGAAGTGAAAGGGTGCTGCTTTTTTTGGCATTTAAGCTACTCCCTTTCTTCCATTGATTTCGTTTTCCTTCATCTTCTTCATCAGAATCAAACAATGCCAAAGTTTTCGATGTTTTTGAATTCCATGTATCTGTCTTCCATGATTTGCCATTGTTGAAATGATGTTTTTTGCTATCAATAAAATCTAATAAATTTAATGAAATTGCTGCCTCAAAAATAAACTCATCCAAAATTTTTAAAAAAGCTAAAATCCGTTTTAGGTATTTAAATTTTTTTGAAAAGCCTGCAATTTTTTCTTTTTACCAGTAATTTTTCTTTCATTTTTGTTTAAAATGCTTTTTGATGAAAGACCAGAATCAATTAAACATTTTTGAGTACCATTTAAATTGAGATTACTGTATTGGGTATCATTTTTGGAAGTTGTCAATGACTTTGATCTGCTTATCAAAAATAACTCTTTTGATGCCATTTATAAATAATAAAGAAATATTTAATGTAGATTGAATTAATTGAGATAAAAATCAAGCAAACACCAATAAGATTTTTATCGTTTGATACAAAAACCAACATTTTGATTGGGACATATAAGAATGATGCAATATTTCTTCGTGACGAAAACATACTGTATTTTTTTAAAGTAAACAAAAACAATGGTTGAAAAAATGTCGCAAATTTTTTTATCTCCATTCTCGAAAAAAAATCTTGATTTAAAAAAACAGATTCTGATTCTCGATTTCTGGATTCCAAAAATTCGACCTTGCACAACCCCAACGTTGAGTGCAAATTGTTCAGATTTTTTCATTAAAAAAATATTTTTTGAATAATTTTTGTTTTTCTATTTCATCATTTAATTTTTATTGTTTTAAAAAAATCAAAAGGAATGTTTGCATCAAAATTGTTTATTACATCAGAAATAGACATCTTTATTAATGTTTTGTTTGTTGAATTTGAAAAAACCGAATTAATATCGACATCGATTCCTCCTTAATTTTCTGTTTTATCCATGCATTCAAAAAAGTGTTAACACTTATCTATGTCGACGGATTCCATGACAAAATTAATAAATGTTTCTAAATTTGTATTTTTTAATTAGTTTTGTAATATTTGCACCATTAAAAGGAAAAATTCTTTTGAAATTTTTTTAAAATAAAGAAATGCCTATTATATTATTCAGCATTAAAGACGTCATTTTTCCATAAAGAATTTTCGAAAACATCTTTAAATTGAAAATAAATACGAGTTCGTTTTTTGTTAATCATCAAAGCAAAACTGTATTGCATAAAAGCTGCTATTATATTAAATTAAAAGCATTTTAGCTAAGGCTCACCTGAACCAGATGAAACAATTACTGGCTATTGTTTTTATTTCATTTATTTGGATGAAAACTGTTTTGTGTGAGATATTAAAATGCATTACATCAAAATAATGTTATGTTTTAGCAAAACATAGTTACAGTGACATCCTTGTCACAGATATGCAGAATCCATCACATCAAATGACTTGTTCTCTTGTATGTGAACCAAAAACAAGGTCCCAATATACACCGAACGAATTTTACACAAATGCTACATGTTCGCGACAACCTCCACCTCCACCCCCTCCATCAACTACAACAGGTTCATCAACAACTTCGACAACTCCAACAACAACGGCTTCTACAACAACCACAACTCCAACAACAACTTCGCCAACTACCACAGCTTCATCAACTACCACAACTCCAACAACAACTTCGCCAACTACCACAGCTTCATCAACTACCACAACTCCAACAACAACTTCGCCAACTACCACAGCTTCATCAACTACCACAACTCCAACAACAACTTCGCCAACTACCACAGCTTCATCAACTACCACAACTCCAACAACAACTTCGCCAACAACCACAGCTTCATCAACTACCACAACTCCAACAACAACTTCGCCAACTACCACAGCTTCATCAACTACCACAACTCCAACAACAACTTCGCCAACTACCACAGCCTCATCAACTACCACAAGTTCAACAACGACTTCGTCATTTCCTCCACCAAATTCTAATGATTGCAGATTAGTTCGTAAATCTGTTTGCCTTAATGGGGATCCCCATTATGTAACATTTGACGGTAGCCATTTCGATTACCACGGAACTTGTCCACATACTTTTGTTGAACCCTGTCACTCTATCAAAGGTTATGAACATTTTTCAGTTGCCGTTAAAAACCATCATTTGAATAAAACGTAATTTTTTAAATTTTATTTTAACTATCTCTCAATCCCAGTTTAAGCCTTTCACAAATTGAATCGGCCCAAATCATACTTTTTAATCAAACAATATTGATGAGATCAAAAACATTTGAGAATCGGCTTTTTGTCAATGGAAATCGACAAACTTTCCCATATTATTATCCAAATAGAACTGATTTTTTATTCAAAATTGAAAAAGATGGGTCTGGGAAAAAATCAATAATTACAAAAAATTCTATTGGTGTCACTTTTCATGATTACACTTTCTGCGTTGATATTCCTGATTGTCCAGAATTTTTTGGCACAAATGTTTTATGCGGTTTGGCCGGAGATTACAATGGAATGTGTTTTGATGATTTAAAATTTAAAAATGGTTCAAATTTTGCAAGAGAAAGTGTTTCGTGCAAATATGGAAATAGTGTCAGTGAATGGGCAAATTCGTTTATTATAAAAGGTAACTTTGATCCATTACATTTACATCCCCATGAAAAATGCTCTCCTGGAATTAATTCAAACACATCTCAAAGTTGCGTAAGTTTTTTGCAACACAGTTTTTTGATTTTCTTAAATTTTTCAGCATGGTGCAATGCTTCAATGCAATGAAATCTTCGATGCCAAAATTGGAAGTGGCCCATTAGAAGATCAATGCCGAAGTTGAAATGATGAAATTTACATAAAGCATTACTTGAAATGTGTTGAAGGTGCTTGCTACAAAAATGAATCCCCGTGTTCAACATTCTCGTCGTTTGTCACTGAATGTGAATCTCTTAAAAATAGTTAGTTTTAAGAAATTTATTTTTTTAACATTTTGAACAACATTTCAGCAACACTTTATGGAGATTGGAAAAATTCTATGGGTTGCATGGATTATGAAGAAGTAGGACATGATTTTGATGTTGATCTGGGTTTTCCAATTGAACAAATGAAACATTAATTATTTTGTCTTTTTCAAACGTAATTTTTTCTATTAATAAAAAGTTTTGATTCAAACATTCCTTTCGAATTTTTAAAAACAACTAAAATTAAATAAACAAAATTAAAAAACAAAATTCCTTCAAAAAATATTTTCATTTAACAATTTGCACGTAGAAACAACATTTTTTCAATTTCAAAACATACCACAAGAAAATGAATTTTCAGATTGATGGAGCAGGCAAAAAAGAAAAGATGATTCAAAACAAATTTTGAATCAAAAAAATTCAAAAAATCACTGCAACGCCGTTTCGGGCAAAACGTGTACCAGAATTTGAACACAAAACTTTTTTACAATCCCCAACATTTTTTCATCGTCAAAAATTAACTTTTCTCTTCCAAAAACAAACTCTTTTTAAAATTTACATGTTTTTCAGGTATCGTAATCTTTTGTGAAATCGCATTGATGGAAAACTTTGAACATTTATGCATATTATTCATTCATTTTTGTTTATCAAAATCAAATGCAAGCAAATATTTTTTTGTCAAAGTTGTGTTTCAAAATGACTGAGAATATCACCGCCACTTCCTCCATGGGTGACAATTTCAACTCATTTGTAAATGAATTTGCAGCAGAAGCGAAATGTTTTGGACGTGCAAGTTTACCAACTGAATTTACTGGAAAAGAAGCAGATATACGTTCTTCTGTGAGTATGGAAACTGTAACAACACAATCTATTGTAAGTTCATTTTTTGTAATTTTGGGTGATGGAACAGAATAGAATACATGTATTGGTGTTACTCGGTTTGAGCAAAGTTTACCAGAAATAGTATGTTGGATGTACTCATGACATTTAGTCAAACATGGAAATTGGCGATTTAAATCTTCCTAAAATTTAACAGGTCGACCTTGGATACATAAAGTGTGATTCCTCTTTTAGGCTGAAGGTTCATCTTGTAAACTTTGCTCAAACTTATTTCTTTAACAATAAGATGAATGTGTTATGGCAAGTATTAATCTCATCTAAATATTTCAGCATTCACCATTGCCACTTCATGCAAATAAACCTTTGTTAACAAGATTACAAGCACCTACAGTATCATCAGCAAGAAAATCTATGGCACCAATTACTTATTTAACAAGAAAACCATCTTCAAGATTATCAGTACCAACAGCTACAGTATCTTCATCAAGAAGATCTTCGACAACGACATCTCCATCAGCATCATCAAAATATTCAGAAAAGCCTTTATTAACAAGATTACAAGCTCCTACGGAATCTTCAGCAAGAAAATCTGTGGCACCAATTACATATTTGACAAGAAAATCTTCTTTGAAATTATCTTCAAAATTATCAGTACCACCTGCTACAGTATCGGCATCAAGAAGATCTTTGGCAACAGAATCTCCATCATCATCAAAATATTCAGAAAAGCCTTTGTTAACAAGATTGCAAACACCTACAGTATCATCATTAAGAAAATCTTTACCACAAATTGCCTATTCTGCATCACAAACTTCAATGACTCCGGCTATGACACCATCTTCAAGATTATTGGCTCCTACAGTATCTTCGTCAACAAGAAAATCTCTTGCTCCATCAACACCAAGGACTACAATGACACCATCTGCAAGATTGCTTGCTCCTACAGTATCCTCAAAAAGGAAATCATTGGTACCGTAATCATCTTCAATGAAAGTGTATGTCTCTTTATTAATTTAATTTATATATTATTTATTATTATTTTATTTTATTTTATTTTATTTATTTACGTGCCCGAAGCACATTGAAAATACAATTACAAATAAAAAATACATACAATTAAAATAAAAAGCGAAAATACAATTATATACATTTTATTGATAAAATAAAAGGCCCTAGAGCCTTTAAGACTTGTTCCCCAACAAGTCTTCCAAAACCAACTCCTTAAAATTCTTTTGTTTGAATTTTAATTTTATATTTTTTGGTAGTGCATTAAAAGTGGTTGCTGCGCGAATAAGGAATGAATTACCTCTAACTTTAACTTGAGTGCAAATCGGTGTAACAAAACGAGTACCTTCATGGCGTGGTAAAGATTGATGTAATTTTGGGTATCCCTTCAAATTTTTGTCAATTTCAGCGAGATTAAAGTAAATTTTCTGAAAAAGTGCCAAATCTGCTACAATTCTACGATCTCTTAAAGAAATTAAGTTCAATGCAGAAAGACGTTCTTCATATGTTTGTACTGAAAGATTTGGTTTACGTCTGCAAATAAGTCTTGTTGCTAGTCTTTGAACTCTTTCAATTTCGTTAATTAATTTCTTACTAGACGGGTTAAAGATCGGGCTACAAAATTCTAAGTGGGGCCTAACGTAAGTATTATTATTACTGATATTATTTACTATTACTTTGTATTAAACAATAAAAGTTGCTGATGTATGACTTGATAAACGGGATATAGGAGTTTTGGAAGGTGATTTTGTTTTTCTATTGGAATTGGCAGTTTTAGTTTTACTTGAGCGTTGTCGAGGATGCAATTTCATATTTTCACAAAAATGTTTTGAAAGATGTGAATCATGGAACCGGAAAGGCTCCACAACAGTTGAAGGACGAGATTTTCGAGCATTATGCAAATGATTTTCAAATTCTAATTGTAATACTCGAAAATCTGGAACTGATTTTGTGATATGTGGTTGGAAGGTTGGTTTTGGGGAATAGCAAGTTGGATAATGTCGAATACGGTATTGCACATGGGAACGAATTTCGTGATCCTGTAAAGAAAAAGGGGATTACTGTAGCTATGGTAAAGGTTGACTTTTAATAACTTTTATTTGTTAAACTTGATCCCTGAAAAGTGTGTCTTGAAGCAAAAATGCTGATTTTCTTTTTCGTTTCAAGAAACATTTCAAGGATCAAGTTTAACAAATAAAAAAGTTCAAAGAGTCCTTAAAAAAGATATTTACCTTCATTCCAAAAGGTTCACGAGATTGAAGAAGAAGTTCAACGGTTCGTTGAGATTTTGCTTGTGCTCGAATTTCATCATTCATTGATGAAGGTCGAATATATGTTGAAGGTGGAACAGGATGGGCTCGAAAAACAGGTTTCCGAGGGGAGAGTGCTGGTTC
Source organism: Panagrolaimus sp. LJ2414 (assembly GCA_024447195.1). NCBI lineage: Eukaryota > Metazoa > Nematoda > Chromadorea > Rhabditida > Panagrolaimidae > Panagrolaimus > Panagrolaimus sp. LJ2414. The sequence continues at coordinate 363,633 of JAMRXY010000278.1, forward strand.
GGAGACAGAACGGGATGAAAGGCGATCTAATTTCGGCACAAGTGGTTGCCGGATAAACTTTGCTTTATCCCTTTTTATTTGCTGAAATTTAAATTTTTAATTTGACTAATTAATGCTTTTTTGAATTTAACTAACTCCAATATAAAAATTTGAATCTGAAATATACGTAGTTTCTGGAGGGGGTCTTGCACGGAATCTAAAAATGTCTTCATTGAACGGTTACTGTAGAATTGTAAAAATTCTTACTGTCGCCTTTGTCGATCTTGTTCCTTTGCTTCTTGTTCTTCCTTCTCCTCCAAAAGTTTTTGCAAAAAATTCATGGAATAATTTGCTTTTATTGGATGACTTTCTTCTCTAAAATTAATAGATTTATTATTACTGTAATTAATTTACAGTAATTAAAATAAATTTCAATTTTTGAAATATACTGTACCTTAAAGTAAACATAAAAGGTTCTGGAACAGTTTTTCGTGGAAGCCAAACAATCTTTTTTGTTTGATTTCGTTTTCGAATTTTATTCTTTTTCGTTCCATTTTTGACTATCCCAGTTCCATTCTTCCGTGTCAGACCTGCTTTAACCACTTTTGGCCTCAATGGAATTAAATGTGGTTTCTCTAAAATTATGCAAATTTGTCATAGATTACTGTACTTAAAATATTTGTAAAATTTACCGCTTAATTCTTTTCGCTTCTGAAAATATTTTTTTAATTCTTGCCGAGATTTTTCCACAAAATTACTGTTATTAGTAGTGTTAAAATTACTGTGTTGAAGTGGCACTTTTACAGTATTCACTTTTTTAGTAATTGATTTTCGAGGTGATGGAATTTTTCGAATAGGATTTTTATAAATTTTTTGAGGATTCTGAATTTCTGCTACTGTTTTTCGGTAACTCCTAGAAGAAGGCGTTGAACTAATTTTATATCGACGACAAATTCCTGATGTTTGAAGTGCGATTTCTAACTTTTTATGAAATTGAATGCAATCAATTTTGAGGGCGTTGAGTTTTGACAAAAATTCATCTCCGATTGGATCGGCTACTGTAGTTGGAGTAGGAGCTGTTTCCTGAAAAGAAAAATATATTTTAGTTTTGTGGTTTCTTTTTGCATTTTTCAAATATTATGTAAGGTTCCTTATGCTGCTCTAATATAATAAACATTTGTAATCAATAAATTCTCTGCGGGCTTTAAAAGGACAAGAATAGTTTTTGTTAGGGCATTTCTAAAGTATGCCTTCAGGGCTGCCAACAAGACAAACCGAATTTGCATCTATCTATGTTTATTTAGTTTTTAATTATAAAGGTTTTTGAGGTTACAAAAATGGAATATCTTGATATTTACAAACTTCCACCAACTGCAAAATACCCAACTTTTGCTGAATTTCAATTAACGTTCTCTCCTCAAATATTTCCCTTCCCAGATTCATACATTCATTTTATCACCAAAAATCCTTCAATTCCAACAGTGTATCAAAAATTGATCAAAAGTTGTAAATATTTTTTTGTTAAAAACCCTATTTTAATTCTTAACTATTTATCTTTGAAAAATGACGACATGGAGACTTCATCGTTAGTGCATAAATATAAAATTTATGATATTAAAAGTCGAATTTGGGCCACTAAAACCCTCAACATTTGTTCTGGGCCTATTCAAATTTTTTTTCAAAAGCTTTACAAATGTAATGTAACAGAATTGGAACTCAATCAAATTAGCATAACCCATGCCGAATTTTTATTTCTTTCTGGTTCAGTTAAAGACTGCTATTTAAAAAGGGTTACTGTAATGTCAAAAAATGGGTCAAAAGTACCTTTGGAAATTATTCTTGAAAGCCTTCCTAAACTCAACAATAGATTTTGGTGGTAAGTAATCTTCCTTAAAATATACCGTTATTGATCAACGAAATATTTTAGCTTTTTTGATGAAAATTCTTTAAATATCTCGACAAATACCGTAAAAGAACTGGTCAAAATCCCGCATGTGAAAAATATCAAGTATTTTAGATTATATATGATTACCGAAGCTTTTGACATTGAAACATTTTCTCATTTTTTAAATGCAAGTTTTTCGACCCTTAATTTCTGTTTCTTCGAAAATTAATATTTTACAGGAAAATAAAAATTTCCTTGCATATTTGCAATACTGTAATCCCATTTCTGATGCTTATAAAATCAAGCTGCAAAAAACTATTGAAAATAGTGAAAATAGAACTCCCTCCTATGCAGAATTTCCAACACCGAATGGAGCTCTTGTTTATCAACTTCGGATCTGAAGAAATATTGTTGATACTGTAATCATCAAAGCTCTTTTAAAAGCGTACTCCCCGCACAACTGTTTTTTTTCGATATTGGAACATGTTTATCTTTTGAAGTAAAATACAGTACTTTTTTATCCCAATTTAAAATAAAATCTTCCATGATCTCGTTTTTCGGAAACACAGAAAACACTAATTAGATTTTGAAAATTCGAAAAATGGTCAAAATCTCTTTTACGATCGAGCATTTAAAATTTTTAGTCCAAAAGAAATCTCAAAAATCATTTACGAAATTGTACTCATTTAATTGAACTTTTGACATGTTGATGTTTTTTTTTGTTTGAATGTTTTTGTTGGAACTGGTTCAACAAAAAAATAACACGAGATCGTCCCACAAAAATAATATCGAAATCGAAAATATTTATTTGATCAAATAAAGGTAGATAGACAATATTATTATTATTTTTGCAAAATAATACTTTTAAATTTTTTTACACTCTAATCTTTGATAGTTAATTTTAATTTTAAAAAAAAAAACTTACTTCTTCATCATCAATTTCACCAGAGTACATTATTTTAGAGACAGAAGTATTGCAAAAATATTAGAGTTCAAAAATTTGCATAATAGCAATAGAGAGAGAAATAATAACAATGCCCAGAGGGAAAGAAAAGCTGGAAAGAAGTGGAACACCGGATTTTCGGTTGCGCAATCAAAAATTATTTTGCAGACTTAAAGTTTTACTTTCTTTCTTTGCCGCCGCCGACGGCACTGCAATGAAATGGCACTTTTTCTTTCTCTCTCTTTTTTTAGGCTTTTGTTCAAGCCTGTCATCATCAAAAAAGTAGTGGACAGCAGCAATGGATTCTCTCTCGGCTTTTTCTCATCTTGCGTTTCCACGACGACAACAAATTTTTTTGCAAGCAGCAAAAAATATGCAGCCTTTTTTAGCTTTTGGCATGCAAAAAATTACTTTTTTTTCTCTTTTTTGGCATTTTTTATTTTTTTGCGCAAAAAAATTTTGTTTAAAGTCTCTGTTTTAATTTTTAACTTTAATAATAAAAATAATAATTTTTGGGTGTGGTTACTTTTTTCATTCATTTTTTGCTGCTTCAAAAAAGATACCATTTTTTATAAATAAAAACTTTTTATTACAACAAAAAATTGAGATCAAGTAAAATAGAACAAAGTTTAAAAAAACAATGAAAAATATAATAAAAGAAAATTTGGTAACGGTAATTTTAAAAATAGTTGGAGGAAAAAATTTCTGGTAAATTCCATTTGAATGGTTTTTTATGAAAAATAGGTGCTGCCTTGAGGGCAAATACAGTAATAAAAAGAAAAATAAATAAAATCCAAAAATAGTCAAAATCCAAAATGAGGTAATCCGGCCAGCGGGGAAAAAGCATTGCAAAATCAGTGAATTAAATTTTGAGAAGAAATTTTTTTGAAAAGTTTCAATGAATTGAAACCATTAAAGGTTGGCATCGAACATGTCCGGCATTGGCGAGATCACCAAGGATTGAAGAGGATTGAGAATAATTTCTTGTTCGTTTAGGTTTTGGAAGTTCGGCAAGAATTTCTTCATCGGATTCACTGATAATTGAGTTTTGTCTGGTCGAGATTACGGTAGAGTGGATGGGATTTAATTCATAGGATCCAGAGTTTCGTTTGAAACGTTTAAGCAAAGATTTTGGACGTAAAAGGGGAACTGAAAGTCGTCGAGATTCTTCGGATTCAGATTTTAGAGGGAAATTTCTTCGAATTGGAGTTGAATTTGAGCGTTGATGACTGATTGGGTCCTGGAAAGAAAGAAAGAGATAAGAAACATGGATTCTGGATTAGATATTAGGACTTACCATTCCAATATAAATATTTACAATTGAGCCTTGAGAGGTTGAACAAGTACTAGCTTTTTTCTCTTCTTTAATAGCATCAGCAAGGAATTGTTCGGAAGAAGTTGAAAGTCGGAATTCTGGATTTCGAGAAAGTCCAACAAATTCTCCAAGCATATTTACAAGGGAGTCACGAATTCCTGGCTTTGTCATGATTTTTAGCAACAACAAATTAAAGTTTTAAAACTAAAAATTATCAGAAAATGATAAATTTAGAGAAGGTTTTTAATTTGAATTCTACAAAAAAGTATGCGTGCTTTTATACATAAATTTTTTCTTCTTCAAAAAAGATACTGATACTCTTGATTTAAAAAAAAAAGGTGGGAGGAGTTTAAGGCAAAAACAAAACTTGTTTTTTTGTGTTTTTTTAGAAAAAAAAGGACCAGACGTGTTGAAAGAAGGGTCATAAAAAAGATGGAGAGATCAAGAATGATCAAAAAAATATATTTTTTGGCACAAAAATAATAACAATTAAAGGTATCAAAACTACCACCAAAAAAATGATTCACAGAAAATATTGTTATTGTTGATTATGAAAATTTCTTTGTTGTTTTTCTCTGTTTTTTTACTGTTGTAAAGTTTTGAACATGTGAATTCTCGATTTTCATTTTTTGGAAACGCCTTAAAAGTTTTAAAACACAAAATAAATATTTTATTTCTTGAAAAAAGAAAAAAGTGCGAAAAAACAAAGTCGTTTTGTTTTTTTAAACCCATAAAAAAATTGGTGTTGTTGATTGATGTGCACCAGTTCTTCTTGAAAATACTCGAATATTTTCTGTTTTCTCTGAAAAAGAAAAAATACTAAAAAATATAAAATGTTTTGTTTTTGTTGAAAAATAAAAGTATCCTGGTTCTTGATCATTCTTGAACTCCTAAAATAAAGAAACCAAAATATGCATGTATGAAGAAACAAAGATACAATTTTTTTCTGTAGTTGTTTTTTTAAGTTGTGATCAGATATCAATGATGATATTAATGCGCATGTGATGTGATCAATCTCATAAATCATAATGTATCCCAAAAATAGAACATTCAAGAAAGCCAATCCTTGACACGCTTATTTCAACATCAGAAATTAATCCATCAACAATACTGAAGGCAATTAATTATTCATTGTACAATAATTTCATCAGCTTATCACTTGATTGGTCATTTAAACTTATGAGTATCACATTTCTACTTTCAATTACCAAGCATCAACACATATGTGTTAAAATGCATTTTTTAACGATCAAAAATGTTGAAATAATTTTTACTTTGAAAATTTTTCGAAGTGCTTTGAATCTTGGATTACTGTAATGCAATGTAACTCTTTTTGCAATAAATAAAACTTAAAACTACAGTATACCTCGTCAATAAACTTTAACCTGGAACTATACAAAAATCAAATTTTGTTTAAACTTTTAATTACCCTTTCTTTCCCATCTCTCTTTTTTTAAACATTTAAAACCCATTACTTTATCGTTAATCATTAACAAATCGTTAAAAAACGAAAAAAGATCGATTTTGAGTACATTTTAAGTTCATTTTCTTTTTTCTTCCAATTTAAACATTTTTCCATTTTTTACGGGGGTATCAGTTTTTTTAGTTTTTTCTTCCTTCTTTGTTGTCTGCCATAAGATAGGGTCATTGGATAGAGAGAGATGAAAGGCAGAAAAAATATAATTCAAAGAAGAAGAAGGAAAATAAAATATAAAACCGGAAAGAAAAAAGAAGAAAAAATCAACTAACAAAATTATATTATATAATTGTGATTTAACACGTTTTTCTTTTAACAAATGTCTCAAGTTTCAATTTTTTAACACTAATTAAAAATGAACAACAAACTTCAAGGTTTTTTTTATTCTTTTTTTAAATTGTTTTAATTGGTTGTAAATTGATAAAACTGAAGATCATTTTTAAATTTATAAATTCAAGGAAATCTCCATTTTTTTAATTGTTTAAGTGTAACAAAAACGGACAAAGTACAAAAATGGAAAAAGATGATTTTGGGATTTTTCAAATTATACGGTATACCTTTGTTTTCGTGCTGGGACATTTAAGTACAGCAAAAAATAATGTAAATTAATTTTCAATTACTGTACATGCTTTACAGGGTCCAAGGTACAATACAAAAAAATTGTTATTCAAAAATTTTTGCCTCCTGAAACATTTTTTAGAAACAAAAACAAAAAAATTGACTTTTGTTCCATCTCACTTTTTTGCGATAAAGATTTTATCTAAAATTGAGGAATTTGAAAGATACAAATCTTTTGCAACACATTCCAGACCCTTTTTTGTGCTGCTTGTTTACTCAGTTTTTTATTTTCTATTTTTTTTGTCAAATCATGATGCTGAACTTATCACATCAAAAAAAAGTTCAAAAAAACACAAACATTTTTATAACCTTATTTTTTGATAAATAAAAAAATTAGTTTAATTTTTTGGAAGAAAAATACATGCAAAAAAAGTAAAAAAACAAAAAATTAAATAAATCATGAGATCTCGATTTTTCTATTGTTATTTTTCTTTTTCGGAAAATAATCCAGGATCTTTGCAATATGAAAAATATCAAAAACTATTTTGAAATGGATTCATCAAAAAAAATTTTTGGTTTAAATTTTGAAAGAAAGAGAAAGTGGTTTTTGTTGAAATTGGGTTTATGTGCACCCAAAAATATAAAATTTGATATTTTGTTGCTTCGGTACAGTATACTTGCCGCTGGCGATTGTTGCTGATGTGTCATCTTACTTTTTTCTTTTTTCTTTTGGGGTTGAAAAAGAAGGACTACAAATTAAAAAATCTTTTTTCTGTTACATTTCAAAGAATTCAATCGAGCATCTTTTAATTATCATTTGACACTTTTCTTTTTATTAATTTTTGATTTTAATTTAAAAAATATGGAATTTCAAACACGTGAAAATCCTATTTGAATAATATAATTTATGATGTTTGAGAAATACAAAATTTTTAAGAAAAACCTTTCATTGTTTTTGTTAGATCCTTGGAATACAGTAACACAACAACACATATTTCGTCATTCTGTGTTACTCTACTTTTGCATACCAAAGTCTAACAATAGACATTTAAACTAGTTTCGAAATTAGACATAATCAAAAAAAACCTCATGAAAATTTTAAGAATAACTTTTTTAGTAAAATGTCAAGGTATTTGACATTTCACCTAAAATGTCAAATGCCTTAAAAGGAATTTAAGCGTACAAAAAGTCTAAAAAAACTTTGAAAAAACTTTCTTTGTCAAAATTTTTGAGCTTCTGATCAATCAATTATGCATGTCAATTTTAAAAGGAAAGAATTATTCATCATCAAATTTGCCGAAGAATTGCAAGGATTAAACTTCTTTCTTCCTTTTTTTGGAAATAAAAAATGTGGTCTGTTTTTTACTGTAATAATTTTAAATACTTTTTCATTTGCATTTTTCAGAAAAGAAACAGCAAAAGTGTCAGCCAATGAAAGTTTAATCTAGAAAAATAAAAAAATGTGCAAACTTTTTATCATAAAAAAATTTTTATGATCATCCAAAAAAATGCAGCCATAAAAAATTGAATGTTTGAAAAAAGCTGTCAATTAAAATTTTTCAAAAAAAAAAGATAAATTATGACTCTAAAAATAGAAAAATGGAATTCATAAGTTTTATAGTTTTTTGCATGTGTGTTGAAAAAAGACGTCAACGATCGCGATCACATTCGTCATCATCTGATCTGATCTGATGATATCTTCTGATAACTGATAAGAAGAGGAGATGATCAGAGAAAGAAAGGGATGATGATCTTTTAATTAAATTAAGTTTTTTTATTATCATGTGAAAAATAATTTTAAAATCCTGTTAATTATCTTTATATCATTGTTTGCACCCAAAATTTATATCTTTTTCCTTCTGATTGATATATCTTTTAATTATCAGTGATTAAAAAAAGTGTTCACATGGGAATGGATGGACTCGTGATAACCACAATACAAATATCAAAAAAACAAAATCGGGGGAAGAAGAAAAACTGGGTGTTGGTCATTTTTCTATGTTTAATTAATTAATTGATTTTCGTTCTATCCCAACCGAATAGGAAAAAAGACAAAAAAGAAAAAGAGAGATAACCTTCGATTACTGTTTTTTTTATCACGTGGATCATCACACATCTTTTTTTCTTCTTTTTCTTTTATTAAACAACAAAAAAATTATGTCAAACAAGGCGCCATCACAAATTAGTTGTCTTTCTTCTTTCCTGATACATCCATCTTCGTCTTCTTCTTTTTTTCCGTTTTTGTTTCAGTATTAATTAAAAAAAGGGACTTTTCTGACCCTAAAAATTTGAAAAAGGTAAAACTACTAATTTCACGGTGTTGTAATTTTTGTATTTTTTTGAGCACAGATTTTTAGGGACGTGACATTTGGCGAGAGTTTTTTATTGGCCTGAAATGTGTAGATTTTCTGATTTCAGCTATCAATAAAAAGGAAAAATTTAATAAACAAAGTCTTAAAATTTCAGGATTACTGTAACGTGATGAATATGTGTACCACTTGGTGTCATACGGTATCCCTCCATCCCCGTCATTTTCTAAAACTACAGTATTCCGATTTTTCATCTTTGTTTATGTATCAGATATGAGAAACTTCACAAATATTCAAATACATAAACTTTGTCCTTAAAAATCTGTGAACCCCAAGATGGATACACCAAATTTCACACTACAGTTTTTTGGTGTTACTACTACTATTTTTCATTTGTCAAAATTAATTTTAATCAAACTTTTGAGAAAAAAGTAAAAAAACAGGGACACCCAATTAATTTTCAAAAAAATTAGAAAATGATAAACAAAGTGTGATTTAAAAAACCCAAAACCACCCAAAAAAAAAAGTGTTCACAAAAGTGCAATAAAAACCAAACTTAAGTTTTTTATTCTATTTTTAAATCAAAAAAAAATAAATTAGAAACAAATAATTTAAATTAAAACAAAATATGTAAGACACACATAAAAAAACAACTAAATTAAATAATTTAAATAACTAAAATATCATTTCTTCTTCTTTTGTTGAATTTAAATACGTCTTCGAAGACGACGAATAACTTTTGGTTGAGCTTGAATGCCTTCATCAGAGGAGCTTGAAGAAGTTGTTGCAGTTCCACCAGAGATACTGTCATCACCATACTTAATATTTCCATTTTCATCAACGGATTCTTCGGTATCAGATTCATGATTATCCTAAAAAGTGATAACAATTATTAAAGAGCAAAAACGTGATTGTAGCCTATGACTACCGTAATCTATATACCAAGACTTTTGATCTTTCATTTGTGGTACCTATTACAGTATCACAAGTGATAGACTGAGTACTGAAATATACCTTAAGAATTCTCCAAATCTACAGTATCCAAACCATCACCAACAATTCTTTGCTAGCAACAAATTACTGATCGACCCCAATTCGACTTTGACCTCATTACAGTATCTTGCCACCTGTGATTTTCCCAAATTAATCATTCTTCTTCATTTCTGCAACAACAATAACCACACCCTTAATCGCTAAATTTTTTAATCACAAAATCTCATTAAATTATCATAAATCAAAGAATTTCAACTCAAAGAACTATACAAAAATTATTCTTTTATTACTTTTTCAATGGGTTCCAGTGAGTCTGCAAAAACTTGAAACTTTAAACTAATTTTTTCCAGAAATGGTCATAAATTTTTTTATGTGCGTCATTTGCCTTTTAATTTTTTATTTCATCATTTTTGCACACAACAAAAAATGATTGTTTCCAAAAAGTTGAAACACAATTATTATTTCTGTTGATTGTTGCTTCACTGATCACAAGAAATGTAGAAGAATCATCTGGAATAAAGTCATCAGCAGCAAAAAAAATGTCAATTTTACAGAAATTTTAAACACATGGTTTTTAAAGTGTGGCAGAGACAACAATTGATCTCATGGTTCTTCAATTTTTGTGTGCAAAAATTAAAAATTATGTTACAAAATCATCAATGATAATTTCTCCAAACAAAGAAAATAGTTAAATGCAAAAACAAACTGAATATCAATAGTACATGATCAAGACCTACCGTAGTTTTTCAAACAGTTTATTTGAAATTTAGGATTTAAACAGTACAGTAACCAAACACATATATTTCATCATTTTCAATTAATGTACACCAATCGAACAATAGAAACATTTTTCTAAATTGTTTCTAAAATGTTGCTTAAAGATATCTTTTTTAATATTTGTCTACCTTAATAATTAAGACCAAGGTTCAATAATTTTTAATGCGTCAATTAGCAATTATGTTTCAAAATCATTAATAATTTCTCCGAAAATTGAAACAAGTTAAACACACACAAAATGTAAGTATCACTTTGAACACAATTAACAGACACTGGCGGCTACTGCTACTTTTAATTGTTGCTGCTATAAGAAAATTGCATTTTCTTCTTCTTGCAATTTCATTGTTGCTGTTGTCGACGGTGAAGATGATACATATGATTTTTAGTCTTTTTTATAAATTCAGTTTTTCTCACTTCTGTTTTTTTAATCAAAATTTGATCTGCGCAAATGAAAAAAAAAGAAAACGGGAAACTATAAACTATCGATAAAGAAAAATGAGAGACCTAATTTTTTATGGATGGGAAAAAAGTACAAAAAAATAATGAAAAAAAAACTAAAAAATATATATTTATTAAACTAACTAAAAAATGCTATACATAAAAAACTATTAAGTGTTTCTAATTACTTTCATTCTTTGTTTTTTGCAATGTTTTTGATTATTTTCTTTTTCATTGACATGTTCGATTCTATCACACACACATGAACATACACGTGCATGAAAAATAAGGTAAAGTTTGTTTTTTTTATGAATGGAAAAAGCCTAAAGGAATGTTATGAATGAATGAAAAATGATGATGATTTGATAGGCATAAATTGACAGATGTTGTTGTGGAGAAAGTCCACAATTAGAATAATTTACATAATATGCAAAACGTCATTTACTTTCTCCTCGAATGTCTATAAAAACCCTTGCTCTCTTTCTTTTGTTGTTCATTCTATTATACTTTCATTTCTAATAAACGTACACACTTTTTATCTCTCTCTCAAACATACTCATCTGTGGAAAGAGCATTTCTTCTCCACAGATGTAAACACACAAATATTTGGCCTAAATTTTTTGAAGACAATGGTATAACTTTAGGGATTATTGTTGGTATTGACGAAAGGCTAATTAGCTCCTGTGGAACGTCAAAATACGGTAATATTGGATAACTTAAAGAAATTGCAATTTAATTTTGCAAAACACTTGCGAAACTATCATTTGAAGACACCAATGTCATTAAAATATCATACTGTAGTCACGCAATCTATTCAACCTTTCCCTCGACTCCACCATCAACATACCCATCTTTCAATCTATTTTTAATAAAACTTATTACTCCCAAAAAAATCACATCCCCTTGAGCTTGATCAAAGCAAAACATTCAAAAAAAGACATACCTCATCTTCTTGATTCATAATTTTTTGAGTATAATAGATGGCAAAAACAAATACAAAAATTGTAACAATATTAAGGCCAACCAAGTAATAAATATATTCACTAAAACAATGTCAATATAATAAATATACAGTAAACCAAAATATTATACTTACATTGGAACATCGATATCACCATTTAAAATTTGTCGAATCTTTTCAAACATGTTTTTTTGATTGAGAGAAGAAGCAAAGAGACACACGAACGATCTTCTCGACGACAAAAAGTGAAGAGTAAAGAATTTCCAAATGAATGTAAATGCATTATCGCAATGATATTGTGACGATGTCATTTGTTTATGTAAATTTTTGGATTTCAAAAAAGTGAATAAAAATAAAATGCTTGGAGTTTTTTGACAATTTTCATACTGTATTCATCATGGAAAACTTCAGGTAATATTTTTAAACAGTTTTTTTATTCAAAAACGTTTTTGAAAAACATATGTCGTGTTTCGGCTACAAATTTAACACGTCTACAGTAATCTTTTGAAACGAAAAGAACATTTTGGAGCTCATTAATTGTTTCAAAAATATCAAAGCATGGTAAAATAATGTTAGTAAAAATTTACGGTAAAAATTTTTGAAAAATTACAGTATCCTTATTGCAAAGTTATTTTAAAATGGATGCAAGAGTTTTTGAATCGTTGAATCTATTTGATATGTTTTTAAACACAGATTTTTTCGACCGTAATCTTTCAACACGATTTATTAAAAATTAATTTTATGCTGTCTCATTTATTTTGTTATTTTGGCAAAAAAATGGAAATCTGGAAATTTGCCAAGCTTCCATGAATTATTCCAACTCAGCTGGCAAAGAGAGCAACAATGACAACATGAATTTTTGCTGAACAAACAAAAAAGCTTCATGTTCAATTGATCAACATCAAATAATTTCATCGATTTCTTCCCAAAAAAACACCTTTAACCTTTTTAAACTTATCTTTTTTGTATCAGAGTTGTCGAAAAATTGTGTCTGAGAAAATTAAATGATATTTTATTGATTGTCTAATCACATTTTTCTCTCCCACGTATTTACGTAATTTTTTGATGTTCGCTTTGTTGATTAATTCTTTTACTAAGATTTTGTATAGTAATTAATTTAAGTATATTTTATTTCAGGGTCGTCACAATTCGTCAACGGCGAAAATTTCAAGGCAAAGGCATCAACGATAGCAAAAATATCGAAGAAGGTGAAGGTGAAGAGGAAGGAATGCGATTGAGTAATGACGATGATGACGCTGCTGAAGACGTAAGTTTTGCTTTGTTTTTTTGCAATTTTTTTGTTGTTTTTTTCTACATCTATTTTGATTGACTATAAAAAATGGCTATTTTTTGCTTTGATTTTCTAATCACTATCTTCCATCTTTTCTATCATCATCATTCACTTGTTAGTCAATCATCATCGAATTTCCTCTCTCTATCATTATTATTATTCACGTATTATTTGCACAACTTGTGTGAGTGAAGCAGCACCAAAAATGGAGGGAAAACTCAAAAAGAAAAACAAAAGCAAACGCATCACAAAATTTATATTACAGTTTAGCATACCCATGCTTACGGGAAAAACAGACTCAAATGCCTCATTTTTTAAGTGATTCTATTTTTTTCATTTTTTTGGAGGCAAACAATTGTTTGTTGGAATAATTCTTTTTTGATTTTTTAAACGCTTTTTTAAAACATGTTTTTAAACACCGAATTAATCGCGTCTGTGTGAAAAAGAGAGATGATATACTTGGGGGCGATTGATTGAATTCTTTTTTGCTGTTAAAATGACCCTGCTTTTTCAATTGTCGTTTTATTTATGAACATGTAAAATAACAGCAGCAACAACATTCTTCCTTGCTTTCGTCTTTTTTGAAACAAACAGTTTAAAAATGTGAATGTCTATTTCCGTGTTGCTAGGATCCCTTTAAGGCTTTTTGAAAAAATTTTAAAATGCTATTTCGAAAAAGTGTTTTTTGCCATGGACAATGGGCAGTATATGTTAATGGTGGTCATTCTGAAATGTGCCAGTTGTTGGGTTTTGAAATGCCGGGAATAAATCGTTCATTTTTTCTGAAAAACAATATTAAAATTTAATAGAAACATTTTGAATGTAACATTTTTTAGTTGTCGTTATTTTTGGACTATTACCGTAATCCTTACTGTTTTAGTACAAGTTTTATGGTTTTATGTGCTTTATTAATTATAGTATTTCTTTAAACTCTTTTTATCCCATAGTTACAGTAATATTTAGTACTCTTCTTTCTTTTTCAAATGAATTTTTTGCAATAAATTCTATTTGTAGATCTTTGACTTTTTTTCCCATCATTAGACAAATTAATCCTTGATTGAACTTTTTCTTTGATTTTATGACATTGAGCCGGGTTATAATTTTATTGGAGTCTGTTTGTGAGCAAATTCATCTTTGATCTATTTTTTACAAAATGTTTCTCCTCTTTTTTTTCTTTTTTCGACTTTATTTGAAACCGTAGCTACCGTAATCATTCTCCAAGTTTTGTATTCTCTCTAAGGATAAATTTAATAAAATCCCAAGTTTTCAAAAATAATTTCAATCTTTGAACAAATAAATCCCAGACTATTCTGCAGACTGACGTTAACTGAACCTTGATTTTCTTGGACTTTAAGTAAATCCATTTTTGACAGTTTTTTCTGCAAAAATTTTTACCTACAAAATTTACTTTTCTGTTGAAAATATCAAAGTTGCTCCCTCTCTTTTGTTTGACAGATTTTTTTTTTTTTTTTTTTTTGCTTTCCCTTACAATTTTTAATCCTTTGAAAATTGACTAATCTTTTGTTTTGTTTTTGTTTCAACCATGATTTTTTATTTCTTTTTTAATGTTTTTATATATTTTTTATAGGAACCAATGCTTTCACCTTCTTCGAGATCAGGTGTCCATGGAACAATTGAAATTGAAGATGGACCAAGCTTTGATGGATCAGGATCAACGAGACGACCAAAATCACCAGGATCAAATAGTGCAATCGTTCGATGGGCAAAAGGAAATTTTCGAATAATTTATATCATTTTGGCTGTGCTAATTTTACTTGGACTTGCTGTACTTGTGGTTGCAATATTTTTGATTACAAAAGTCAAAGGAATCAATGAAAAATATCAAAGTGAAAGTGATGAAGCAAGAAATCAATTTAGGGTAAGTATTTGGCTACCGTACTTTTACAGTAACTAATTCGATAATAAATTAGAATCTTTAAGAGACTGTATGAACAAGTCGCAACATTTCGAACCGGTCAACACGGCACTTTCCGAGCTATGGGAGCTTTGAATTTTTCACTAACTCCGGAACAAATTGCCCAAGCTAAAGCATTTGGTAAGTCTTATTTTGAGATTTTTCGTTGGTCATTGTTCCACGTTTTGTTGTAAATGTTTATGCAAAACGTTTTTTATCTTGACCTATAATAAAGTTTTTGAAGCAACCAGGGGACAGGCAATTTGAGTGAACCGTTAGCTTGTTATTGGAATGCTTCTACAGTATCCTAAATTAGATACATGTTGTTTTCTAAACTTACAGTATACTGTAATGATTTACCCACCAATTTTAGGCTTAATTCCAAATGCTGGTGGACAGCTTTCTCCTGGTGTTGCAGGTTTAGAACCAATTAAACCAATCATCGGAAATAATACCAGTCAACAACGAGATGAACCTTCAACGACACATATGTATGATCGATTTGTTCCAGATCAAAATTTTCTTCCACAATGGGCAAATCGAAGTTGTGACAGAAAGTGTTCAAAGTCAGAGTAAGTTTTCTGTTTATTTTAGCGCCCTTTTTATTTGTTTAATCTTTAAAATTCATTTTTTAGTTATTTTGGAACTCCACCATTACTCGTGATTAGTTTGGATGGATTTGCAAGAGAATATTTGGATCGAAAACTTGTGCCATCATTGGATTTGTTGACGAAATGTGGAGCTCGAGCAGATTTTGTTTATCCATCATATCCATCTAAAACATTCCCAAATCATTACACAATTGCTACAGGCCTTTATCCAGAAGCCCATGGAATTGTTGATAATGCTGCCTATGATCCAAACATTTCACCAAAATTGGAAGATATGAAAAAAACAAAATTCCCGAAATTCTTTGGTGGTGAACCAATTTGGTCTCAGGTAGGATTGTTAAATCGAAAATTCTATTAGATTAAAAATTCTAATTTTAGGTTGTTCGACATGGACAAAAAATGTTTTGTCTTTTTTGGCCGGGTTGTTCTTTTAATATTACTGGACATAATCCAACCAAAGATATCCCATATAATAAATCATTACAGTATTCACAACGAGTTGATATGGTTATTGATTGGTTACAACTTCCATCAACTGAACGACCATCAATGATTATGTCATATTTTGATCAACCAGATTATGTTGGTATGTTACCGTAATATTATTATTTAATTTTACTTTGATGTATTTAGGCCACTTTCATACCACCGATGAACAAGTAAATCTTGAGCTACAGTATATTGAAAGTGTGTTGAATTATTTATTTACTTCTCTTCATACAACTGGGCTAATGGATTGTGTAAATATTATTATTTTAAGTGATCATGGAATGCAATTTTTACATAAAAAAGTTTTTGTTGATGAAGTAATTGATTCAAGAGGAATGGTTGTTGCAACTGGAGTGGTTGGAAGGATTCATTTAGCTAATTCTAGTAAGTTCTTAACATACAAGTTCTTCCAAGTCATTATTATAATATAATATCGTAACCCTATTCATTTTTAGGTAAAACTACCGAAGAAGTTATCGATAAATTTGCATGTCCATCTGATAAATCTTATCGTGTATTTGATCGATCTTCAACTCCAAAAAGATTTCATTATGCTTCAACTCCCCGTGTTGGGGATGTTATTCTTGATGGCCTTAAGGGAACAACTTTCTATCCAACAAAGTCATCAGATTACGGTGTAACTTCTGATCATGGATACGATTATCTTGATGAAGAAATGCATGCAATCTTTTTTGCCCATGGTCCAAACATTCAACCTTTGATCCAAATTCCACCATTTCAAAATATCGAAATTTTTAATCTTTTTGTTGATCTTCTTCATCTCCCTCATGAAATACCAAATAATGGCACATACGGAATGTTAAAACCAATCCTTCGAGATCTTTCTCCAGCATATCCTCCAAAAGCTTTGACCGTACCTGTTGGAATTTGTATAAGTCCAAATCTTCGAAAAAATGAAGTTGAAAATTGTATGACAACTTCACCGATGTGTGAAGAGAAGAAATCCTCGATCAATGCTTTACTTGATTCATGCCAAATTCATCAACCTCCACTTTCATTTTTCCGATCTGAAATGATGAAATTTTGTCTAATTGATGCATGCTCGATTTCGATGATTGATAGCCTTGGATACCGTACTCAATATGATGATGGAAAAAGTTTTGGTATTTTTGAAACGCTTACTTCTGAAGAAGCTGAAGTTGCAGAATCAAAGATAAAGAATGGATACAATGAAACTGATATGGATTGTGAATTTACGCTTGGGAGATTCGATAGTGATTGTGGATTACCGTATCAAACAAAGAAGGGATTGCAAAAAGTTTCTTTGCTATCAAATGTTAATAGTGATATGAGATATTTGAAAAGAGTAAAATATGAACTTTTTGATAATGTTGTAAATGGTAGGTTACTGTAGTACATTTGTATGGCGTTATTTTAATTTCATATTTCTATGTAATTTTCCATATTAAATTTATTCAACTATTTTTAGGTCCATTTACATACCTTCAAAACCTTACCCTACAGTATGCAAAGAAGTATTCCCAACTTATTATTATTACTGGTACCATATATGATGCAAACAATGATGGTATTGCTGATCTTCCTTCACCTGGTGCAATTCCAACTCATATCTATAGAATCCTGATTCGATGTGAAGATAATGCATGGAATATTGATCGACATCGATGCCGAGATGAATCTGCAACTCGAGTCCTTTCTTTTGTAATCCCAAATCAACCAACAGAAAAGAATTGTCTTGAACCTTTGGATTATCTTCTTCTTAATACTGCAAGAATCAAAGATATCGAACTTTTAACTGGTCTTCACTTTTTCCAAGAACCTTCATGGTATTCTGAGCTTGAATCCCTAAGGCTGCAAACTGAAATTACACAAAGTTTGTGGAAACTTTAGGCTTTTTTGTTACACTTTTTTATATTGTTATATTTCGGGTATAATTTTTGAACATGTTTTAATATGCATCAGTACGTTATAAATAGCAAAAGAGTTTTATAAATAAATATAAACATACAACAATAGTTTGAGATTCAACAAGATAATAAAATTTAACCAAGAAATTTGTCTAATAAATATTGCTTTTTACGTTCAATAATCATTTCTTCAATTTCTTTTTGTGAAGGAACCATAACATGCTTGCTAAAAATGGAAGATTTTCGATAACCTTATTAAAATCAAAATTCAATAAAACATACATAACCATTTCTTTTCCATCATCCCCAAGTACCACAGATTCTTTAATATCGAATTCATCTTCGGAATCCTAAAAAGATGCATGCATTAGACACTGTAATTAAGAGTCGCATACGGTTATAAAAGTTTTATAACTCAGATCTGTTGCCCAAAAATGTCAAATCCCAAAATACAAAAACTTACATCATCAACTTTATACATTTCATCATCCATATCATTCCATCGATTCATTACAGCACCTTTCTCTTCCCATTCTTGATTTATTCTTTGAAAGGCTCGTTCTTCTTCAACTTTTTCCAACGGAATTAACAGTCCATCATCGTCATCCAAGTACCCGTAATAATCAGCATCAACATTTCTCAATAAATCACCTCTTTTCTTTTCAGCAGGTTCTTCTTGGGCAGCTTGTTCAAAAAGTTCTCGAACACCAGGTAAATCTTTTGCAGCGCCAAAATATTTGTACCCTTTATTACCATAGATTTCTTGTCCACCTGAATCTAATTCCCTCGGAGCTATCTTCCTGTAATCCGTTCCACCCAGTTCTTTAATCCTGCATTCCCAAGCATATTTGAGTTTGAGCAATCTATTAATTTCATCATTCAAATCTCGAAGTTTATATTCGCCAAGACCAGGATTCTGTAAAAGCAACAAGTTAGGATTATGCCAGAAAAGTAAAAAAAACAAACTTGAATTTGTGAAATCTTTTTTGAAATATCTGCTAAAATTTCTCGACGAAATCTTTCTGCATCTCCAACTCGATTACAATCATGGGTATCTTGAGGTCGACGAGCAAATGGTCCGCGTTCTTCTTGTTCTTTCATGCGCCGCCAACGGGCCAGTGCCGTCATGGCTTTCTCAGCATTTCGAGCCTAAAAATAAATAGATTATTATAATTTACAAGTCATCGTATTCGAATGCCATCTCCAAATCTCTCAGTGAATAGTAGGATAAAAAAAGACAAGAATCTCATTAAATGTTTATACTATTTCGGAATTTTTTAATTATAAATACAACAATGTTGAACCACATTATTTTCATATCTTTGGGTTAACAAAGCAATGCTAATTGCAAAATTAACTCAAGGCTATGAAGTTTAGTAGATTAACTCAAGGCTATGAAGTTTAGTAGAAGTCTAAAAAAGCAGTTAATGTTTGAATCCAAAACTGCTTTCGAATCCATTTATTCTTTACATAATTTGTAGGAGACAATGGCAAAAAGACCATCTAAAAGGCAATGTAAACATACCATTTTTGCAGAAGGTCTAACACAACTATAGATTTAAAATAAATTTGAAGATTCTAAAAAAGATGAAGAAACTTTGATAAATTCTTTGAATAAAAATTTTTCAAAACAGAGCCAGTTTTTCGTTTTGAGAAAAGTATTCACAATTTTTGAGTACCCCTTTTTGATGACAATTTTTAAAAGTGCCATTTTCAGATTCTAATTTTAAGCTTCACTTTTTTAACCTCTCATTTTTACTCGTGTCATGTAATTGTCTTATTTCCGACATTTCATTTTTATCTCATTAAAATTATTTTAGGTAATTTCTTTATATTATTGCTACTTTCAACAACTCTAATACAAATATGGATGAAGCTAAAAAGCAAATTTATTGGACTGCTTTGGAATCAAATCCAGAGGCAATGAACAAGGTATACCTACTATTAAGTAAAAATTATTAATAAAAATGTTTGTTTTTTTAGCTTATCAAAGATATTGGTGTTAAAGGTCTACGATGTGAAGAGATTTATGGATTTGATGATGATGCTCTTGAATTTGTTCCTCAACCTTGTTATGCCGTCATTTTGTGTTCCCCTGAATACAAAAAAGTAAGTATCTTCGACCATGTTGATGATATTCATGTTGGTGTGATTCCAAAAATTGTTCGATTAAAATGATCCGCCACAGCATAGAATATCACCAATTTAAAATGTTTATTTTTTAAAAATCCTTTTTAGACTCGTGAATATGTAAACCAACCTTACGAAGAATTGAAGGCAAAAGATTACAAAAATCCTGAAAAGGTCTTCTTCATGAAACAAAAAATTGGTCATGCTTGCGGAACCTTTGCTCTTCTTCATTCAGTTGCTAATATTCGGGATATCATTGATATTGGTGAGTCTTCACGAAGATTACAAATAGCGAAAGTAGAAATGTTATTGCATATTACGTTCCCGAATCGTTCATGTAATTAATCAGTATTGTTATTTTAGGAAACGGTCCATTTGCCCAATGGATTGAAAAAGCTCTTCCACTTGGAGTTGAAGAACGTTCAGACTGTCTTGCAAAAGATGAACAAATGCATAAAGCTCATGAATCAAGTGCACAAAGTGGAGAAACTGATAGGAATCGTGTCGAACATGGTTTTACTACATTCGTTAATGTTGATGGAACTCTTTATGAATTTCGTTCTTCAAAAGAATTTGCAAGGCCACTTGGTCCAACAGCTCCTGAAACAATGCTTAAAGATACCGCAAAATTTATCAAAGATTTAATGTCCAAATTTGAAAGTGAAAGTATTTCCTTCAATGCGATTGCAGTTGTTGCTGATCCATGAGAAACATTCCTGATGATTTTTTTGTAAAAATGTATATATTTTGAGCTTTTATCGATTTTGATATATATTTGAGATAAATATATGTAATAAAAAATTAGATACTAGAAGATTATGGTGATAAAAGTTAGAGAGACTTATAATATTTTTACTGTAAGAACAAGAATTTGGAGAAGACATTTGAATAAGCTTTTTATAAAAGAATTTGAACATACCATTTTTGCAGACGAAGTATACAATAAACACGATTCTGGATTTGTAACAGATTTGAAGATTCTGAATTCTAAAAAAGAAGACGAAACTTTTTGAAAATTTCAAAGTTTCTAAAACTGTGTTGCTCGCTTTTCGTTTTGAGAAAATTTATTTTTGTTATTTTTAATTTTTGAGTATCCCTTTTTTGATGACAATTTTTTGAAAGTGCCATTTTCAAACTCTAATTTAAAGCCTTTAGTTTTTATAACTCTTGTTTTTTACTCGTGTCATGTAATTGTCTTAGTTACCACATTCCCTATTTATCGATTACTCAACAAAATTTCTTTTAGGTAATCTTTTCTGTTACTGTTACTTTCAACAAATACAAATATGGCTGAAGATAAAAAGAAAACTTATTGGACTGCTTTGGAATCTAATCCCGATGCAATGAACAAGGTATACCTAATATTAAGTAAAAAATATTATTAATAAAAATTTTTGTTTTTTAGCTTATCAAGGATATCGGTGTTAAAGGTCTTCGATGTGAAGATATTTATGGATTTGATGATGATGCTCTTGGATTTGTTCCTCAACCTTGTTATGCTGTTATTCTGTGCTTCCCTGATTACAAAAAGGTTAGCATTTTTTCTATGTAGATGTTAAGAATCTGGGGTGATTAAGAGAATTTACTTGCATCAACATCGGACATCATTCATCAATAGGCATTTATTAAATTTAATCAGTTTTAGGCATTTGAATATGTCAAAGGATCATATGAAGAACTGAAGGCAAAAGATTACAAAAATCCTGACAAGGTCTTCTTCATGAAACAAAAGATTGGTAATGCTTGTGGTACTTTTTCTCTTCTTCATTCAATAGCTAATATTCGTGATATTGTTAATATTGGTAAGACTTTTATTCTTTGATCGGCTTTGGATCGGCACATTTATGGATGATTTTGTTTTTAATGATTTCTTCTGTATGATTATTGAGGGATAAACCATTTTGGAAATGGAGTTTATTAACTTTCTGTTTTTGGTAAATATACAGTATATTATGTGTCTGCTCCATAAGCTGATTTCGAAATTAGATTTTCTTTAACACAGTTCGTTTGTCTAATAAACAACATTGTAATTTTAGGAAATGGTCCATTTGCACAATGGATTGAAAAAGCTCTTCCACTTGGAGTTGAAGAACGTTCAGAATGTCTTGAAAAAGATGAACAAATGCATAAAGCTCATGAAGCAAGTGCACAAAGTGGAGAAACTGATGTTCCACCCGAAAATCGCGTCGAACATCATTTTATCACTTTTGTTAATATTGATGGAACCCTCTATGAAATTGATTCTTCAATGGAATTTGCACGTCCACTTGGTCCAACAACTTCTGAAACCATGCTTAAAGATGCCGCCAAATTTATCAAAGATTTCATGTCCAAATTTGAAAGTGACAGTATTTCCTTCAATGCAATTGCAGTTGTTGGTGATCAATAATCAAAAATTCTTGATGCTTTATTGGCTGCAAAGATATTTCTGATGCTGATGTGTATGCTTGATCTCGAGTGATATTTCTTTTACATATGTGCAAGGCTTTTATTCATGCTTTGTTTATTTTAAGTTGTTTCTTATTTTTTATATTTAATATTTTATTGCTTTGTGATTCATTGAATTTTGCTATGTTTTTTTAAAAAATAAATCATGCTCCATAGGCTTTTAAAAAATGAAGGTGTAGACATTGCAAAGAATTGTATAAATTTTTAAGCTTTTATCGATTCTAATGTAAATTTTAAAAAAGTTTTATATAAAAGATGTGATTCAGGAAGATGATGATGATAAAATCTTGAGAGAGAAAAAAGTCCCCTAAAATTTTATTTGAAGAAAGGACTATTATGTCTAATATTTTAGCTCCGATATCGATATTCAGATACGGTATTTGATTGTCACACTTCCCTAGTAGTAAATGCTCGCCCAAACCCTCATCTGTGCGAGTACGGTTTTTTACAGTATGTTACCGTAAGCTGATATATCACGATAAAAAATTTTCAATTCAAATCCCTTAATACTGTAATTTTTGATCTTTAAACAGGATTTATACTTTTCACGGTGTGCTGAGATGGTCCCTGGCTTTTTTCGGGGAACACTTTTTTTCCATATTAAAATTTCAAACCTAGATTCTGAGAAACTGACGCAATTTAAACGAATTCTGTGAAAGCAGTAAAAAAGTACATCATCGAGTTAGTCTGTGTCACTACAAAAACCAAAAAAAAGTAACACGGATTCTGTAAATTTCGAGATTCTGAATTGAAAATAGGGAACACTTGGTTTTTGTTGGATTTTTCTTTTTTTTGCTGCAATTTTTTTCTCTTTTTTTGCAGCAAATTTATTATAAATGCACTAAATCGTTAAAATATTTTATTTAAATTGCATTTAAACATTTATAATATCTATTCTATCAATGATATCGATCTTATCGAAGCTCCAGAAGCTACAAGTTGCTCAAAAAGCTTGAAAAACGTCTGATTTGGATGAATTTAAAGCTGTAAAGTAAGTTTGTTTGTATTTGTTATATTTATATATCGATGTAAACCTGATTAATCTTATTTTTTAGAAGCTCTTGTTGAATAAACATCTGCTGATGATCTTGCTATTATGATTGATTCTGGTATCTGATTGATGTCGTCAAGTATTTTAGTAATTATTTTTTACACCACATGTACATGTTTGCATATATACTTATGTGTTTCATATTCTTATAGATAATGGCTCTTTATATTGGAACTGCAGCTGCTGTTGCCTCTGGTAGATCTGCAATTCATCATCTTGCTATTTCAACTGAATATTCGCTACAAAATTATTTCATCAAATAATGAACAATATCGCGTCAAACATGGCTTTGTTCCACCTCAAAGAAAAACTCAATTTGAAATTATTCGCTTAAATGGTCCTGCAAAAGAAGATAAACTGGTTGTTCAATGAGCTAAAGCTCCATCTGATAAAGAAGATCATCAAGCTCCTTTCAAAGGCACAAGCTGACTAAGTTTGTGTTATTACTTTTAATCTTTAAACTTGTCTATTGTAATGTTCAATATATATAATGTAGTTTTTAATTTCAATTGCGATGTTTAAAAAATCTAATAAAACTTCAGAAGCATACCACTTTTATATCAAGGGCAAAAAACAAACATAATAACAATCAATAGTACAAAGAATGATTAACAAAAAGAATAATATGTAACTATAGTTTGGTCACACTTCAGCTTGATATCGGCATAGACGTTCCAAATCATTGAAGAATTGCTCTGATGACTTGCATCACATCAAAAAGATAAACTATCATATCTTGAAAACGTAATCAAGCAAGATCGAGATCAGTAATAATTCCTTAATCTTTGTATTCATAATTTCTTTTTGATAAACATAATCATGTTCAGGATGATCTATCATATGCTATAGCATCTACAAAATAAGTACGATTGGAGCAATTTCATTTTCTTGAGATTTTCGCCATTAGCAATCTTCTTGTAGAAATCCAAGTAAAGACCAAATCCAGTAACAGAATCAATCATAATAGCAAGATCATCAGCAGATGTTTATTCAACAAGAGCTTCTAAAAAATAAGATTAATCAGGTTTACATCGATATATAAATATAACAAATACAAACAAACTTACTTTACAGCTTTAAATTCATCCAAATCAGACGTTTTTCAAGCTTTTTGAGCAACTTGTAGCTTCTGGAGCTTCGATAAGATCGATATCATTGATAGAATAGATATTATAAATGTTTAAATGCAATTTAAATAAAATATTTTAACGATTTAGTGCATTTATAATAAATTTGCTGCAAAAAAAGAGAAAAAAATTGCAGCAAAAAAAAGAAAAATCCAACAAAAACCAAGTGTTCCCTATTTTCAATTCAGAATCTCGAAATTTACAGAATCCGTGTTACTTTTTTTTGGTTTTTGTAGTGACACAGACTAACTCGATGATGTACTTTTTTACTGCTTTCACAGAATTCGTTTAAATTGCGTCAGTTTCTCAGAATCTAGGTTTGAAATTTTAATATGGAAAAAAAGTGTTCCCCGAAAAAAGCCAGGGACCATCTCAAAAGGCGTTCGACACACCGTGTTTTTTGACCAAAACGTTTTCTGTGTCAAAAATAGTTTTTATCAAGTAATTAGATTTTTACAACATTTACAGTATTTTTGTTGTACCTCCTCATATTTCGATCAGTAACATTTTGAAGGCGAAAAAGTGGAATTTGTTTTAAAAGAATTTTTGGCCCAAATTTTGTCATAACAAAAAATCTTTTCTGTCACAAGTGCACAGCAAAATATTTTTGCCGTAAAACTTTGGCTTAACAGATTATTGCTCAAATAGTATTTATAACAAAATAAAAACCGTACTCTGACTCCACCCAAATGAGGTTTGGAAGCGATCACTCATTTCTGATCTTCCTTTTTACAAACGCTTTTTTTTCTTTCTCAAGCTTTTATCGCTAGCATCTTTCTGAATCACAAGGCTTTTAAGCCTTAAAACTTGTTTTTAAAAATATTTTTGTTACGACTTTTTCTCTTGTTTATTTTTTGGAATTTTGTAAAAAAATGAATACCAAAGAAATTGAAAAATATCGAAAAGAAGTTTGAAATTTTAATTTGGGGTAAAAACTCGATAAATTTAAATTTTTAGCAAATTGAAGCTATCAATGAATACCGTAAACTTCATGGTGTTGCCGTACTGAAAGAAGACAAAAAAATTACAAAGTAAACATACGATGTTTAACAAAAAAATTATGATAAAAATTAAATAAATTTAGGGATGCACAAACTTGGGCGGATTATTTGGCAAAAAATGGAAGATTTGAACATTCTAAAAATACAGGTCACGGTGAAAATATTGCTGCTGGGTATCCACTTTCCAGTAAGCTTTTCTTATATCACCTTTTCGAACAGCGAATTTATTTTAACCCCAAAGTTGCAACTTTGAGGTTAAAATAAATTCATAAATTCTTAGCAATATTGATTACCATATTATTTTATAATTTTTTAAAATTTTATCAGATTTGAATGCAGCAAATTTATGGTATTCTGAAGTTTCTAAAGTTGACTTCTCGAATCTCGAACGATCAACTGGATGTTTACATTTTACTCAAATAATTTGGAAAGATTCAAAAAAGATTGGAATTGGAATTTCAAAATCGACAAAAACTGAGATGTTTTATGTTGTTGCAAATTTTGATCCAGCTGGAAATATACGGGGTTCTTTCGTCCAAAATGTTCCACCACCTTTGAAAAAGAAAAAATAAAGCACTGATTTTTTATTGAAGTTGAAATTTTAATTTTTGTAATAAATGCTCTTAACATATATGAATAAAATTTTTAGAAATGTTTTAAAATTAATTAGAAAAAATGAACTTTTGACAACAGAAAAATTACTGTATAAAATTAGTTTTACAATTGCACTTTGGCAAAATGTGTTTGAAAAAATAACAAATTTTGCAATTTTTTTTTGAGAAAAACTGTAACTCTGAAACTTTGAATTTTGTTCAAACATTTTTTAAAATAATTTAATATTGCTGCTCAATTTTGTATTAATAACCAAAGCAATGCCATTACCTCCAGCTTTGTTAGAGCGACTGCAGAAACGTGGAATTCTTGCTCATACTATGGGTAATGTTTTTTCTAAAATAATTTGTGTTTCGAACTTTGGAGAATTGTTTTAATTTGTAAATGTTATAATAAATGATAATTATTTTAGTAGTTCCACCTCCACAATCACAAATAGAAGTTTTTGCTGAACATAAAAAAGAAGAAGAGGATGAAGAAGAAGAGGCACAGAATCGAAGCGGTGCACCAGGATGCCCCAATAAATGGAATGAATTTCATCAATGCACTGAATTTTGTTATGATCATTGGCGGGAAGGTGGTTCAGAAGATACTCTACCAGCGGTATATCTTGCACGACGAAAAGAATGGCAACGAAAATATCCTTTAGCCGAGAATTGGAAAGAAATCTATGATGCTGGAGTTCGACGATATTATTGTAAGCATTTTTAGTATTTGCATATTCTATATTAACTATTTTCAGATTGGAATTTTTATACGGATGAAGTTTCATGGTTTCCACCAAAACATCCACGAGCTATTATTTCAATCTCAGGACCACAAGCTGCTGCAATGTTTTATGAAGAATTGAAGAAAGAACAAGATGCAGCTGCAAAATTGAAATCAAAACAAAAAGGGAATAAACGACGAAATAATGATGATAGTAAAAGCAGTGAAAGACGAGATGCTAAAGCTGAAAGAGATCCAATGTTGCGTCGAGATGCTAATAGTGATGAAGAGCCAGAACTTTCTGATAGAGAAAAAATTAGTATGTTTATTGTTACAGTAACACATTTACTGTAATTTTTAATTGCTGAACTTTTTTAGAACGAGCTCGTCGACGTGGTATTGATTTGATGGATCCAGCCGCATATGGGGACAATGTTGAAGTGTAAGTACATAACTCTGCAAGGATATCAGCAGGGTAGGCACATGCCCCTTCAAATTCATGAAATGCTGTTGACGTCCTTGTGTTTTTTTAACATTATTATTTCATTGCTAAATTTCCTTTTTATTTCAGAGGTGGCGGTTGGTCAGCTGGTATGAATAGTAATATGGCGGAAGCAGCTGATGATTCTGCAACTGGAGCTTTATTTGAAAAACGACCGTATCCGGCACCTGGAGCTATATTAGCAGCGAGAAAGAAAAATGCCGAAAAATAATCTTTGAATTAATTTTGTATTTATTTGTGTTTTGTATTACATTTGATTTTTAATAGTAAACTTTTTTCGTTTTTCATGAAGTCCAAAGATTGTTCATTCTGACATCCTTAGGTGCAATAAATTTTTGATAAAAAGAGATTTATGGTACATCCTGGGCAAGGGGTACGATAGGGTGCGATTTGTCGCACCTTGAAGCGTGTACCGTGCAGCAAAAATCCAAATATTCAAAGGGTCTTTTCTATGGATTAAAAATAGGTACCTGCACACGGGCTCTTTTTTACCCCTATTTTGTCCGGTTAAGACGGACTTTGCATATAGTGATGATACAGAGGTGATTTTGGTACCAAATGATAGACAAATTATCACTGATTAATATTGGGAGGGTGCCTGATGTTTTTATCAAGTTTTACGGATTCTGGAGCCGGATTCTTAATCCCAAAAAAATTTCTTCATATAAAATGAGTTTTTTTCTTTTTTTAAGGATTTTTGGAATAAATATTGAAAAATAAGCAATATCAGACATGTTTCCAACAATTTAAAGCAAAAAATAGAAAAATAAAAATTTTCCATTTTTTGAATTTTTCACGTGGTCCCCCCTGTGCATCAAATTTCAAAAAAAATTTTTCTTTTTTTAACACAAATATTGGTCAAAAATGGTTGGAAATGATAAAATTTAATCTTTTAAACCACTTTTTAGCAAAAACAAACTTATTTAACATTTTAATCATATTTTAGAAGGATTTGATTTGTGAACCTATACCTATAGCTTTGATATCTATGCAATTTTTTTGTAGAGCTCAAAATAACGTTCTGTAACTTTTATTCAACTCGTTATAGTATTTACTAAAAACGATCAGATTATTTTGGGTATTACTTATCTGGTTGCTGTGTGGTGACGATTTAACTTTTTATATTAACATCTACGACATCAAAGTGCATCATCTTTGAAGTTTATGCATTTTCTTACCATTAAAGCTAGAGCTTTTATTTTTACTTTTTCTTAATCATCAATATATGGGGTAAAAACGATCAGATGATTTTTAAATAATATAGCTTGGTTAATGAAATATACCATTGGAAATGTGTCGTACCAAAAAAAACAACAAAAAAGTCGTTATTTTCAAGATGTTGAAATAATTAAATTTTTTCAAGATACCGGGTTGGCATTGATTGTAACATGTAAAGTAGGTCCCGAATATTGAAACTGCAATATGAAATCTGAATCCGGGCCCTAGAAAGCTCAGGGCATCAAAAACATCGAAAAAATGACGTTTTTCACGGTTTTTTTGACATTTTCATTTTGTTGAAAAGGTTAAAAATTTTATCATAAGCTATATTGTTTTGATACTAAAATATTCACCATAACTAGGATTTTAATTGTGCAAAACAGTTTTTTGATATCTTATCTCCTTCCAAAAATTTTACTGTAAAAACTGCTAAAATCGGCCAATTTTCATGATTTTTAAAATTTTGGCGCACCTTCATAAAACACCATAAAAACATCTGGGATATGGTTTTTAATCATTTTTAAGCTATTTTGGACCACTTTGGGCCAAGGCCGCGTTAACCGGACGCAAAAATAGCCCGTGTGCAGAACTAAAAAATTCAAGCGCTTGATACAGTATTTATTTGAATAAAATAATCTTAGAAATAGTATTACTCTAAAGTGCATCAAAATAATTTTTCATGACAAAAGGATTCAACGAAATCGTTTATATTGAAGTTTTTAAGAATCAAGTTCAACAAGAGGCTTTGGATTTCTATATGTATCAGGAAAAAGATACTGTAAATTTTTGTATTATCAATGTCTCATGGCGATTGATAAAATTGTATTTCAGGAAAAAATTAAAAAAAAAAGCTGGAAAAATTTGTTCAAATATTTTTGAAGAAAAAAGAATGTAAATTACAATATTTTGAACTGCTTGAGTCTTGACACTTTTGCCACGCAAACAAAGAACTCTTTTGTTACATTACTTTTAAACCAATTGTAATGGTTTAACACTCTTTGTTCCGATGATTTTTTTATTCCAAGTATTGATTTCGGGTTGAAGGTTAAAAAGTATAAATTCATTGCTGAACCAGCAAAAACCTTGTCATTCTTGCATCAAAAATCACGAAATGAGCAGTCAAAGTAAAATGTTATCTCGTAAAGTTTTTGTTGGTGGACTGCCTTTTGATGCTACTGAAGAAGATATCAATTCAACCTTTGAATCATATGGATCAATGACAATTGATTGGCCACGTCGGCATTCTTCATCTGATGGTGGTGGTGGAGGAGCAGGAGCTTCAAGTCCTCAAGGTTTGTTTTTATTATTTACTTTGTGGATATATATCGTTAGATATATTTTTTTGCACTATTTTCCAACTACTTTTCATCTGTCATGGAGTTGCTTATTACCAATACATTAATTAATATTTATGTATCATTTTTTTAGATCGTCGTCAAACATCTGGTTACGTCTTTCTTATTTATCGCAAAGAACAATCTGTTCATCGTTTACTTAATGGTTGTAAAGTTGATTCTGGCCGATATTTTATGTTTATGAGTACTCGAAATTCATGTCGTAAACCTGTAAGTTGTTTTTTATACTTTTGTTTATCGACAACAAACTCATTGATAATTTTAGGTTCAAGTTCGTCCATGGCGTCTTTGTGATTACGTGTATCTTCCTGTTCCTTCAACGGTTGTTGATCCTCGCAATACTGTTTTTATTGGTGGTGTTCCTCGTCCAACTCGAGCTAGTAAGTAGATTTTCAAGGATTGACCTGAAAGGATATATATGATCCTTAGGGTCAACATTTTATATTGATTACTCTCATATATAATATCCTTTTTTTAGTTGATATTGTTGAAGCCTTTGAAAAGAAGTATGGTCGAATTGCATATGCTAGTGTTGACATTGATCCAGAGCTTCGATATCCAAAAGGTGCTGCTCGAATTGTTTTTACAAATCGATATGATTATCTGAAGGCAATGTCTGGCCGATTTATCAATCTTCCACATTGTGGTTCATCTAAAAGAATTGATATTAAGCCGTATATCATTGATGAACAAGAATGCTCTTCATGCAATGGTGAACGATGTAATTTTCGTTTTGCTGCATATTTTTGTGCTGAAGCTGAATGCTTACAATATTATTGTGAAGCATGTTGGGATGTACAACATTTTGGTTCACCATTACGTGATCAACATCTTCCATATGTTCGAAGTGGTGAAAGTACTCGAGTAAGTTGGCTATAGACGACTTGTTAGACAATACGCTTATTAATCCAAATCACATTGTTTTTAGCAACTTCCATGTGTTCCACATCTTAATGATCATCAACAACGTGCACGTCATCAATTTCCTCCCTTTCAACATCATCAACAACAACAACCCCAAAATCCATATGGTCGTAGATTCTATATGAAGAATTATGTCAAAAGCTATTAAATGGTTGATGCTCTATTACTGCTAATACCGTATCCCTTTTTTGCATTTGATATACACAAAAGTTGATATTTTCCACATTATTTATTATATTTTTTATATTAATTTTTTAGTAATTTATCTATGTTTGTTTTTTATATAGTGAAATATTGAAAAATTTTTGTTTTTGTTTGTTCTAATATTTTGGTAATTAAATAAAGGTTATATTTTGTAAAAAGCGTTTATCTCATGGCAAATCATCGTAGGTAGTTCCTCCACATAAAAGTAAATATATTTAGTTAGATAAAAATATGGATTTTGTTGACCTAAAGAATTTAAATTTGTTAGAGTTTTCGATAATCGACAAAAGTTGAACATTTTCAAATTTTTCTTCATCTTTGGCAAAATGTGTCAAACAGCAGTAAAATAAGTTCGAGTTCGCGAAGCTTTAAAATTTTAAAGGACCTCAAATTTTTTTCTATCCCTCTCTCTTTGTTTCTTATGTTGTAAAGTGCCGTAAAGCTTTGCCGAAATATTTTCTATCAATTAAAAGATCCTATGTTAATTAATCAATTTTTAGCAAATTTTTAATTCAAAATGTCGTCTGCTCAAATGCCAATTATTCTTTTACGTGATGGAACTGAAAATCGTCAAGGAAGAGGACAAGTTATTAACAATATTAATGCATGTGTCTCCGTTTCTGATTATGTTCGAACAACCTTAGGTCCACGTGGGATGGATAAATTGGTTGTAGATCGTAAAGGTATGATTTTATTTGTTATTTACTCTGTTGCCTATGGTACTTCTAACACTAATCTAACATTTTGTTTTTTAGATAAAACTACAATCTCAAATGATGGTGCAACAATTATGAATATGCTTGATATTGTTTATCCTGCCGCTAAGATTATGACTGATATTGCTAAGAATCAAGATAACGATGTTGGGGATGGAACTACTTCCGGTATGAATTCCTTGATTATAAAGCAGATCTAAACTTCTTTCGTTTTTTAGTTGTAATTCTTGCTGCTGAATTTCTTAAACAAGCTAAACAATTTGTTGAAGACGGTGTTAGTCCACAACTTGTTATTCATGCCTATTATAAAGCCTCTGAAGAAGCTATCAAAAAATTGGATGAACTTGCAACTAAAATTCCTGAACATGGCCTTCGTGATATGCTTGTGAAATGTGCTGCAACAACTCTTAGTTCAAAATTGGTTGCACAAGATCGTCAGTACTTTGCTGAACTTGTTGTTGATGCTGTTAATAATGTTGATGATAGCTTACCCGTTTCAATGATTGGTGTTAAAAAGATTAGTGGCGGATCTGTCACTGAATCACATCTTGTTAAAGGTGTTGCCTTCAAAAAAGCATTCAGTTATGCTGGTTTTGAAATGCAACCCAAACATTACAAAGATGTCACTATTGCTTTGTTAAATATTGAACTTGAATTGAAAGCTGAAAAGGATAATGGCGAATTACGAGTCAATAATGTTTCGGACTTTGAAGATATTGTTAATGCTGAATGGAATATCCTTTACAATAAACTTGAAAAGATTCATGCTAGTGGAGTTAAGATTGTTCTTTCCAAACTTCCAATCGGTGATGTTGCTACCCAATGGTTTGCTGATAGGTAAGCTTACCTTTATTTCTCTTTCAAATGTCTTTTTTTTTAACAATTTCCAAATCTTTGTCTACTGGGGCAGTTAATATTAATTTTCCGTTTTCAGAGATATGTTTTGTGCTGGCCGTATCCCAGAAGCTGATCTTAAGCGTACTCAAATGTCATGTGGTGGTCAAATTCTTACTACCGTATCGAAGATTGAACCAACAGCTCTTGGAAAATGTGATGAATTTTATGAAAAACAACTTGGAAATGAACGTTTCAATTATTTTATTGGTGGTGCAAAAGCTCAATCCTGTACAATCATTCTTCGTGGAGGTGCTGAACAATTTATTGCTGAATCTGAACGTGCTCTTCATGATGCAATTATGGTTGTTCGTCGTGCTAAGAAAAACGATACTGTCGTTGCCGGAGGGGGCGCAATCGAAATGGAATTAAGTCATCACATTCGTGAAAAAGCTAAGAATATTACCACCAAAGAACAATTCTTTTGGAAAGCATACGGTAAAGCATTTGAAATTATTCCTCAACAACTTTGTTTCAATGCTGGCATTGATGGTGTTGATATTCTTAACCAACTTCGAAATCGTCATTTGAAAGGTGAAAAGCATGCTGGAGTTGACATTTTCCGTGAATGTGTTCGTGATAACTTGGAAGGATGTATTTGGGAGCCCGTTGCTGTTAAACGAGTAAGTTTATTTGTTTCACTTGTTTTACATTTACTTTACTTTAACTTTTTTTAGAATGCAATTAATGCTGCAACTGAAGCCGCATGTGTGGTACTAAGTGTTGATCAAACAATCACGAATCAGCCGAAAAAGAATGAAATGCCTGGTTTACCTAGCAAACATTAATATAATTGTTTGCTGACGATCTCCGAACCAGTTTTGGCTCGCTTTCTTGTTTTTTATTATGTTTTCAAATTTGCGTTTTTGTTTCTTGGCTTATTTTGAAGTAAAGGTTTAATAATATTTTTTCCATTTATATGTTCGAATGCATTATTTTAAACTAGTAATTAAAGTCAGTTTCATGAACTATCATACAGTTACCAAAAATGAAATTAATGTTTTAATTATAGTCGAAAAAAGTTCCTTTAATCTAACCTTTCAGAAAGCTTACAGTAGCTGCAGAAAATGTTTTTCAAGGTAACGTTGATAATTTTGCTTTTTTGTAGTTTGCTTCATCATAGATGTACCAGATATGAAGTTGAAGTTCATTGAGTTTATCCTTATTCTCATGGACCTTCTTTTCTTTATTACATCAATTTGTCTTTAAAACCCTTTTGAGGATTACTGTAATCTGGTTATTGTCATGGTATTGAAAACGAATAAATTTTATTTACAAAAAACAAACAAAAACGTAACAGTAAAAAATCAAAGAGTCGCAGATTCACGACAAGCAAAATTATTCAAAACAGTGAGTAAAAAATCTTTATCAAGAAGTTCCATTTTTGGTACAGGTTTTTCTCTGAAGAAAATCAAAATAAAATCAAGACATTTGTTTTTGAGTTTCGAAGCATTTTCATTGATGGCGCGATTCGCAATTTCACAGACATTTGTTACTGTAAGTTGACCACCCAAATATAATTCCATCTTTTCCTAAAAAAACAAGTGGTTTTTTTGTTGTAATATTCAAATTTTGCAAACCTTTAGAATTTCAAGATCATATTTATCCGCGAATTGCATAATCAAAAAAGCTTTTTCAATAGAAAGATCAGAATCAGGATTTTGATTATAGCACATTTTGATTGCCATTTCAATAATTTCAAATGAAAAATCTGGAATTTCAACACGATTTTCAGTGCTTTCTTTCATTTTTGTCGTAAACATTGCTTTAAATACTGGAGATTGAGCAGCAAGAATATTTTTATGGACCTGAAAAAGCGTAATTAAATTAGAAAATCTAACATTTATACATACCATAATTTCTTTTTGATCTGCAACAATTGTAAAATCTTCAAAACCAATTTTCCACATATTTGGAAAATGTTTTGATTGAAGATGTTCCAATTCTTGCTTTGATTCTGCAGTTTTAATTTTAAAAATTCCTTTAACTTTTAAAACAAATTTTCCATTAAAAATAAATTTCTTATTTAAATCAAACAGTTCAGCAACGGTACAGCAAAAAGTTCCACGGCCCTGGCTTTTTTCAAAAACAATGTTCATTTTATTTTTCCAATTTGCAGATTCAATTGAATATGTGCCTTCTGCTTCAATCGTCTTTTCATTTCCAAAATTCAGATGCAAAGAAATCCATGTTTTTCCAAGACATCCATCGTCATTCCATCCATTTGGATAAATTTTAAGAAAATATTGAACTTCAGAAGCATGAACAACAGTAAATTTATCAGTTTTTAAAAAATCACCATTTGTTGAAAATTTTAGAGTTTTTAGACGATCTTCTGCAATTGTCCATTCCAAAGCAAATGGATATTCAATCATCTACAAGTTTTCGTTTACCTTATTACAGTTTTTATAAATTTAAAGATACCTTGTTAGTTGTGGTAGAATTTGAAGCCATTTAAGAAAAAAACTTAACCACCAAAATCAAATCAAATAAATTGTACAAATAATGTGAAAAAAAAGGTTTTTATTCGATGTATTTGATTGCGAAATAGAATATGGGGTGGCTGCCTTTGACCCCTTAATGAATAGTACATAAAAATTAAAGAAGTCAAATGCCATGGCCATGGCACCTGACTTATATTGATTTTTGTTTCAAGCGGCCAAACTAACCCATAGGGTCTTTATCATTTAAATGATTTGTTTTGCATTTAAAAATTTCAGGCCAAACGTAAAAATATTCTCATAACAAATAAGACAAAGATGTCCCGTATTCAAAAAAAAGCATTCATTTTTGTATATATTAGGAAATACATTTTTCTAGAAAGAATATAAAAGTTCTTTACCAAAAATTTAAATTCCAGATTTTTGTATTAAAGCAATTCCAATGCGGGAATTTATGATAAACGGTATTGATTTAGATACAGTAACATGGTAAACCAAAATTCCCGCATTGGAATTGACAAAAAATCTGTACTTTTTCATAACCATTTTAAAGGTTCTGCTCCAAAAATTTCAATTCCAGATTTTTGTATTTAACCAATTCCAATGCGGGAATTTATGATAAATGTTATTGTTATAGTTACAGTAACATGGTAAACCAAAATTCCCGCATTAGAATTGACAAAAAATCTGTACTTTTTCATTACCATTTTAAAGTTTCTTCACCAAAAATTTCAATTCCAGATTTTTGTATTTAACCAATTCCAATGCGGGAATTTATGATAAATGTTATTGTTATAGTTACAGTAACATGGTAAACCAAAATTCCCGCATTAGAATTGACAAAAAATCTGTACTTTTTCATAACCATTTTAAAGGTTCTGCTCCAAAAATTTCAATTCCAGATTTTTGTATTTAACCAATTCCAATGCGGGAATTTATGATAAATGTTATTGTTATAGTTACAGTAACATGGTAAACCAAAATTCCCGCATTAGAATTGACAAAAAATCTGTACTTTTTCATTACCATTTTTAAGGCTCTGCTCCAAAAATTTCAATTCCAGATTTTTGTATTTAACCAATTCCAATGCGGGAATTTATGATAAATGTTATTGTTATAGTTACAGTAACATGGTAAACCAAAATTCCCGCATTAGAATTGACAAAAAATCTGTACTTTTTCATTACCATTTTTAAGGCTCTGCTCAAAAAAGATTTTTGTATTAAACCAATTCCAATGCGGGAATTTATGATAAATGTTAATGTTATAGTTACAGTAACATGTTAAACCAAAATTCCCGCATTGGAATTAACAAAAAATCTGTACTTTTTCATTACCATTTTTAAGGCTCTGCTCCAAAAAAGATTTTTGTATTAAACCAATTCCAATGCGGGAATTTATGATAAATGTTAATGTTATAGTTACAGTAACATGGTAAACCAAAATTCCCGCATTGGAATTGACAAAAAATCTGTACTTTTTCATTACCATTTTTAAGGCTCTGCTCCAAAAATTTCAATTCCAGATTTTTGTATTTAACCAATTCCAATGCGGGAATTTATGATAAATGTTAATGTTATAGTTACAGTAACATGTTAAACCAAAATTCCCGCATTGGAATTAACAAAAAATCTGTACTTTTTCATTACCATTTTTAAGGCTCTGCTCCAAAAAAGATTTTTGTATTAAACCAATTCCAATGCGGGAATTTATGATAAATGTTAATGTTATAGTTACAGTAACATGGTAAACCAAAATTCCCGCATTGGAATTGACAAAAAATCTGTACTTTTTCATTACCATTTTTAAGGCTCTGCTCCAAAAATTTCAATTCCAGATTTTTGTATTTAACCAATTCCAATGCGGGAATTTATGATAAATGTTAATGTTATAGTTACAGTAACATGTTAAACCAAAATTCCCGCATTGGAATTAACAAAAAATCTGTACTTTTTCATTACCATTTTTAAGGCTCTGCTCCAAAAAAGATTTTTGTATTAAACCAATTCCAATGCGGGAATTTATGATAAATGTTAATGTTATAGTTACAGTAACATGGTAAACCAAAATTCCCGCATTGGAATTGACAAAAAATCTGTACTTTTTCATTACCATTTTTAAGGCTCTGCTCCAAAAATTTCAATTCCAGATTTTTGTATTTAACCAATTCCAATGCGGGAATTTATGATAAATGTTAATGTTATAGTTACAGTAACATGTTAAACCAAAATTCCCGCATTGGAATTAACAAAAAATCTGTACTTTTTCATTACCATTTTTAAGGCTCTGCTCCAAAAAAGATTTTTGTATTAAACCAATTCCAATGCGGGAATTTATGATAAACGGTATTGATTTAGATACAGTAACATGGTAAACCAAAATTCCCGCATTGGAATTGACAAAAAATCTGTACTTTTTCATAACCATTTTAAAGGTTCTGCTCCAAAAATTTCAATTCCAGATTTTTGTATTTAACCAATTCCAATGCGGGAATTTATGATAAATGTTATTGTTATAGTTACAGTAACATGGTAAACCAAAATTCCCGCATTAGAATTGACAAAAAATCTGTACTTTTTCATTACCATTTTAAAGTTTCTTCACCAAAAATTTCAATTCCAGATTTTTGTATTTAACCAATTCCAATGCGGGAATTTATGATAAATGTTATTGTTATAGTTACAGTAACATGGTAAACCAAAATTCCCGCATTAGAATTGACAAAAAATCTGTACTTTTTCATTACCATTTTTAAGGCTCTGCTCCAAAAATTTCAATTCCAGATTTTTGTATTTAACCAATTCCAATGCGGGAATTTATGATAAATGTTAATGTTATAGTTACAGTAACATGTTAAACCGAAATTCCCGCATTGGAATTAACAAAAAATCTGTACTTTTTCATTACCATTTTTAAGGCTCTGCTCCAAAAAAGATTTTTGTATTAAACCAATTCCAATGCGGGAATTTATGATAAATGTTAATGTTATAGTTACAGTAACATGTTAAACCAAAATTCCCGCATTGGAATTAACAAAAAATCTGTACTTTTTCATTACCATTTTTAAGGCTCTGCTCCAAAAAAGATTTTTGTATTAAACCAATTCCAATGCGGGAATTTATGATAAATGTTAATGTTATAGTTACAGTAACATGGTAAACCAAAATTCCCGCATTGGAATTGACAAAAAATCTGTACTTTTTCATTACCATTTTTAAGGCTCTGCTCCAAAAATTTCAATTCCAGATTTTTGTATTTAACCAATTCCAATGCGGGAATTTATGATAAATGTTAATGTTATAGTTACAGTAACATGTTAAACCAAAATTCCCGCATTGGAATTAACAAAAAATCTGTACTTTTTCATTACCATTTTTAAGGCTCTGCTCCAAAAAAGATTTTTGTATTAAACCAATTCCAATGCGGGAATTTATGATAAATGTTAATGTTATAGTTACAGTAACATGGTAAACCAAAATTCCCGCATTGGAATTGACAAAAAATCTGTACTTTTTCATTACCATTTTTAAGGCTCTGCTCCAAAAATTTCAATTCCAGATTTTTGTATTTAACCAATTCCAATGCGGGAATTTATGATAAATGTTAATGTTATAGTTACAGTAACATGTTAAACCAAAATTCCCGCATTGGAATTAACAAAAAATCTGTACTTTTTCATTACCATTTTTAAGGCTCTGCTCCAAAAAAGATTTTTGTATTAAACCAATTCCAATGCGGGAATTTATGATAAATGTTAATGTTATAGTTACAGTAACATGGTAAACCAAAATTCCCGCATTGGAATTGACAAAAAATCTGTACTTTTTCATTACCATTTTTAAGGCTCTGCTCCAAAAATTTCAATTCCAGATTTTTGTATTTAACCAATTCCAATGCGGGAATTTATGATAAATGTTAATGTTATAGTTACAGTAACATGTTAAACCAAAATTCCCGCATTGGAATTAACAAAAAATCTGTACTTTTTCATTACCATTTTTAAGGCTCTGCTCCAAAAAAGATTTTTGTATTAAACCAATTCCAATGCGGGAATTTATGATAAATGTTAATGTTATAGTTACAGTAACATGGTAAACCAAAATTCCCGCATTGGAATTGACAAAAAATCTGTACTTTTTCATTACCATTTTTAAGGCTCTGCTCCAAAAATTTCAATTCCAGATTTTTGTATTTAACCAATTCCAATGCGGGAATTTATGATAAATGTTAATGTTATAGTTACAGTAACATGTTAAACCAAAATTCCCGCATTG
The DNA here is from genome assembly GCA_024447195.1 of Panagrolaimus sp. LJ2414. Classification (NCBI taxonomy): domain Eukaryota; kingdom Metazoa; phylum Nematoda; class Chromadorea; order Rhabditida; family Panagrolaimidae; genus Panagrolaimus; species Panagrolaimus sp. LJ2414. Next base: position 403,068 of record JAMRXY010000278.1, read on the forward strand.
GAATTAACAAAAAATCTGTACTTTTTCATTACCATTTTTAAGGCTCTGCTCCAAAAAAGATTTTTGTATTAAACCAATTCCAATGCGGGAATTTATGATAAATGTTAATGTTATAGTTACAGTAACATGGTAAACCAAAATTCCCGCATTGGAATTGACAAAAAATCTGTACTTTTTCATTACCATTTTTAAGGCTCTGCTCCAAAAATTTCAATTCCAGATTTTTGTATTTAACCAATTCCAATGCGGGAATTTATGATAAATGTTAATGTTATAGTTACAGTAACATGTTAAACCAAAATTCCCGCATTGGAATTAACAAAAAATCTGTACTTTTTCATTACCATTTTTAAGGCTCTGCTCCAAAAAAGATTTTTGTATTAAACCAATTCCAATGCGGGAATTTATGATAAATGTTAATGTTATAGTTACAGTAACATGGTAAACCAAAATTCCCGCATTGGAATTGACAAAAAATCTGTACTTTTTCATTACCATTTTTAAGGCTCTGCTCCAAAAATTTCAATTCCAGATTTTTGTATTTAACCAATTCCAATGCGGGAATTTATGATAAACGATATTGTTTTAGTTACAGTAATATGGTAAACCAAAATTCCCGCATTGGAATTGATAAAAAATCTGTACTTTTTCAAAACCATTTTATAGGTTCTTTTCCAAAAATTTCAATTCCAGATTTTCTTTTACAAGCAATTCCAATGCAGGAATTTATGATAAACGATATTGTTTTAGTTACAGTAATATGGTAAACCAAAATTCCCGCATTGGAATTGATAAAAAATCTGTACTTTTTCATAACCATTTTAAAGGTTCTTTACCAAAAATTTCAATTCCAGATTTTCTTTTACAACCAATTCCAATGCGGGAATTTATGATAAACGATATTGTTTTAGTTACAGTAATATGGTAAACCAAAATTCCCGAATTGGAATTGATAAAAAATCTGTACTTTTTCATAACCATTTTAAAGGTTCTTTACCAAAAATTTCAATTCCAGATTTTCTTTTACAAGCAATTCCAATGCAGGAATTTATGATAAACGATATTGTTTTAGTTACAGTAATATGGTAAACCAAAATTCCCGCATTGGAATTGATAAAAAATCTGTACTTTTTCATAACCATTTTAAAGGTTCTTTACCAAAAATTTCAATTCCAGATTTTCTTTTACAACCAATTCCAATGCGGGAATTTATGATAAACGATATTGTTTTAGTTACAGTAACATGGTAAACCAAAATTCCCGCATTAGAATTGACAAAAAATCTGTACTTTTTCATTACCATTTTAAAGTTTCTTCACCAAAAATTTCAATTCCAGATTTTTGTATTTAACCAATTCCAATGCGGGAATTTATGATAAATGTTAATGTTATAGTTACAGTAACATGGTAAACCAAAATTCCCGCATTGGAATTAACAAAAAATCTGTACTTTTTCATTACCATTTTTAAGGCTCTGCTCCAAAAAAGATTTTTGTATTAAACCAATTCCAATGCGGGAATTTATGATAAATGTTAATGTTATAGTTACAGTAACATGGTAAACCAAAATTCCCGCATTGGAATTGACAAAAAATCTGTACTTTTTCATTACCATTTTTAAGGCTCTGCTCCAAAAATTTCAATTCCAGATTTTTGTATTTAACCAATTCCAATGCGGGAATTTATGATAAACGATATTGTTTTAGTTACAGTAATATGGTAAACCAAAATTCCCGCATTGGAATTGATAAAAAATCTGTACTTTTTCAAAACCATTTTATAGGTTCTTTTCCAAAAATTTCAATTCCAGATTTTCTTTTACAAGCAATTCCAATGCAGGAATTTATGATAAACGATATTGTTTTAGTTACAGTAATATGGTAAACCAAAATTCCCGCATTGGAATTGATAAAAAATCTGTACTTTTTCATAACCATTTTAAAGGTTCTTTACCAAAAATTTCAATTCCAGATTTTCTTTTACAACCAATTCCAATGCGGGAATTTATGATAAACGATATTGTTTTAGTTACAGTAATATGGTAAACCAAAATTCCCGAATTGGAATTGATAAAAAATCTGTACTTTTTCATAACCATTTTAAAGGTTCTTTACCAAAAATTTCAATTCCAGATTTTCTTTTACAAGCAATTCCAATGCAGGAATTTATGATAAACGATATTGTTTTAGTTACAGTAATATGGTAAACCAAAATTCCCGCATTGGAATTGATAAAAAATCTGTACTTTTTCATAACCATTTTAAAGGTTCTTTACCAAAAATTTCAATTCCAGATTTTCTTTTACAACCAATTCCAATGCGGGAATTTATGATAAACGATATTGTTTTAGTTACAGTAACATGGTAAACCAAAATTCCCGCATTGGAATTGATAAAAAATCTGTACTTTTTCAAAACCATTTTAAAGGTTTTTTAATGGCCAATGGTGTAGCGGTTATGTAGTGTGCATGGTTCGGGTAAAGCGTGACACGGAAGGTTAGTGATCGGATATTTATTATACAATTACATATATATCAGAGGAGAAAGAGCATGATGGTGAAAGCTGTTGGACTAGCTGCTGCTCGGGAATGCTGCTCACTGCTGACTGAAGGCGGACTGACACAAAGAAGCTGGCGCTTGTGCCATATTTATAATGATGCCCTCAGGGCGGAGTTTGTCGTTGGCAGTCAGATGGACGGCATTGGTATTAACATGCCTTCGAGCATGACATCCCCGATCCACTGATGCTGATGTCCGCATCAGCTGATCAAGATGATATGAGATCAGAGAATGAAGACAGATATATACAATAATAATGAAAACATTTTCAATGCAAATTAAATTTACAATTTTAACAAATGTTTTACAAATTTATTTTTTTCAACTTTTACTTTTGTTGTTGAGCTGTGATCATCAATGTTGTTGTTGCTGTGGAAGGTTATGAACATGGAGGAGTTGCAAGTGTTTGATCAACTTTGAATGTGTATCCATCACGGCGTGACATTGTTGGATCTGTGTCTGTCCGGCTCCCCATAAAACTATGGCCCCCATAGTTCCCTATCCACTACTCATAATTAAAATCAATACCCGTTGATCATTATACCAGTAATGAGTTGATTGATATGGATCACTGCTGATTATCACCCGTATCATTGCAGATCATTTGCGTGTTTGAACCGCTTGTGCAAGGCTTTGTTGCATTGTGGCATTATTTGTTTGACATGTTTCGCCATTATGTTTGGAGTTGTTGGAACATTTGTTGGATCATTTGGCTTCTGTTGTTTCATTGTTGTTGAACATTTAAACAATTCACGAATTTTCTTGATTTCAATTCATTGGGCTTCTTTAACAATTATTATTATTACTTCACAATTTTATTCACGATACAATTTCAACACGTTAGACTTTCAAGACAAGACATAATTAAGCTTTTGGAGTATTATTTTTAATCAATTAATAATTTAACAATGATTCAAGGTTATTTAATAATTGTGACAAGACAATTCAAGGGACAAGCAATATAATTTTCATTTAACACAATCAATTTAAGGGAGTTTCTCTCGACCTTTCTCATACAATTCAATTAATAATTAAGGGCTTGTTCAATTTTAGGGACATTTTCACAATAATCAGGAATTAATTAATGAATCTTTTTTTTTCTTTTTAGACTAAGACAATTTAAGTTTTGAGGCTAAGGGAAGTTTTTGAGACAGAGCTTAAGGTCAAAACAAAGGATTGTGGTTTTCTAAATATTTATTAATGGATTTATTGCTAAAGCTTTGTGAAAGACTTTTTATGAATGAGAAGTTTGGATTTACAGAATAATAATTAAGACGATTTGGAATCAGATAGAAATCAAAGTTGGATTACAATAAAGAAATTAAGTTTTGGAAATTCTTTTATTTATTTTTTAGAATTTCTTCTTTTCTTTTTCAAAAATGAATTGTTGGAAAGTTTTTCTTTTCTTTCATCTTTTCTTTTTTTTTCAAAAAATAGGCGTTCACGAAAAGTTGGAAATGGTTGAACGCATTTGGCATTTTTTAAGCCATGTTCTTTTTTTTGGACTCTTTTTAAGTGGATTTTTCTTTTTTTTCTTTCCACTTCCTTTTTTTAGAAAATTGCTTTTTTTTCAATTTTCACATTTTTAAAACATAATTTGTCCCTTTTCTTTCTTTTGGAAAGAAGGGATTTAGTTTGCCGGAAATTTTGTTTCCACTTTTTTTGGATGGCATAATTTGAATGCATTAAAGCACTCTTTTTTTAAAATATTTGAATGAAGTTTCGAAAACTTGTTTGACGTAACTGACATTCGTCGAGGCGTTGGTTTAAAAGTGTGGCTGACATTTGTTTAAAATTCACAAATGCACATAAATTAGATTTTTTATGCTTCCGTTCTTTTGAAAATATAATTTAAAACGAAAACTTTTTCCGAAGTTTTTTCTCGGAATGATGACGATGGCATCCTTTTTGGTTCAATTCTTCTTTTTTTTTTCCAAACCAAAGTTTTCCTTTAAACTTTTAAGATGGAATTTGAATTTTTGTTTTGACAATAAATTCAGTAAATATCCAATTTTAATACTTGCAAGGCGACTTTTTTTGATTAATTTTTGAGTTGCATGGGCTTTTTGCAACTGATAATAGTAAAAGAATTACGAAAATTATTAAAGCAAGACATTCCTTTTTTTTTTTTTTTTTAAATAAGTTTTTGGATGTTAAACGAATAAAATGATCACTAAAAAAATTTCTCCAAAGACTGTAAACTAACCTGGTGCCGGGCAATACCAAGGGTAGCGACCTCCATTTAATGGCCAATGGTGTAGCGGTTATGTAGTGTGCATGGTTCGGGTAAAGCGTGACACGGAAGGTTAGTGATCGGATATTTATTATACAATTACATATATATCAGAGGAGAAAGAGCATGATGGTGAAAGCTGTTGGACTAGCTGCTGCTCGGGAATGCTGCTCACTGCTGACTGAAGGCGGACTGACACAAAGAAGCTGGCGCTTGTGCCATATTTATAATGATGCCCTCAGGGCGGAGTTTGTCGTTGGCAGTCAGATGGACGGCATTGGTATTAACATGCCTTCGAGCATGACAGTTTTTTACCAAAAATTTCAATTCCAGATTTTTGTATTAAAGCAATTCCAATGCGGGAATTTATGATAAACGATATTGTTGTAGTTACAGTAACATGGTAAACCGAAATTCCCGCATTGGAATTGATAAAAAATCTGTACTTTTTCAAAACCATTTTAAAGGTTCTTTTCCAAAAATTTCAATTCCAGATTTTCTTTTACAAGCAATTCCAATGCAGGAATTTATGATAAACGATATTGTTTTAGTTACAGTAATATGGTAAACCAAAATTCCCGCATTGGAATTGATAAAAAATCGGTACTTTTTCAAAACCATTTTAAAGGTTCTTTACCAAAAATTTCAATTCCAGATTTTCTTTTACAACCAATTCCAATGCGGGAATTTATGATAAACGATATTGTTTTAGTTACAGTAATATGGTAAACCAAAATTCCCGCATTGGAATTGATAAAAAATCGGTACTTTTTCAAAACCATTTTAAAGGTTCTTTACCAAAAATTTCAATTCCAGATTTTCTTTTACAACCAATTCCAATGCGGGAATTTATGATAAACGATATTGTTTTAGTTACAGTAACATGGTAAACCAAAATTCCCGCATTGGAATTGATAAAAAATCTGTACTTTTTCATAACCATTTTAAAGGTTCTTTACCAAAAATTTCAATTCCAGATTTTCTTTTACAACCAATTCCAATGCGGGAATTTATGATAAACGATATTGTTTTAGTTACAGTAACATGGTAAACCAAAATTCCCGCATTGGAATTGATAAAAAATCTGTACTTTTTCAAAACCATTTTAAAGGTTCTTTACCAAAAATTTCAATTCCAGATTTTCTTTTACAACCAATTCCAATGCGGGAATTTATGATAAACGATATTGTTTTAGTTACAGTAACATGGTAAACCAAAATTCCCGCATTGGAATTGATAAAAAATCGGTACTTTTTCAAAACCATTTTAAAGGTTCTTTACCAAAAATTTCAATTCCAGATTTTCTTTTACAACCAATTCCAATGCGGGAATTTATGATAAACGATATTGTTTTAGTTACAGTAATATGGTAAACCAAAATTCCCGAATTGGAATTGATAAAAAATCTGTACTTTTTCATAACCATTTTAAAGGTTCTTTACCAAAAATTTCAATTCCAGATTTTCTTTTACAACCAATTCCAATGCGGGAATTTATGATAAACGATATTGTTTTAGTTACAGTAACATGGTAAACCAAAATTCCCGCATTGGAATTGATAAAAAATCGGTACTTTTTCAAAACCATTTTAAAGGTTCTTTACCAAAAATTTCAATTCCAGATTTTCTTTTACAACCAATTCCAATGCGGGAATTTATGATAAACGATATTGTTTTAGTTACAGTAATATGGTAAACCAAAATTCCCGAATTGGAATTGATAAAAAATCTGTACTTTTTCATAACCATTTTAAAGGTTCTTTACCAAAAATTTCAATTCCAGATTTTCTTTTACAACCAATTCCAATGCGGGAATTTATGATAAACGATATTGTTTTAGTTACAGTAACATGGTAAACCAAAATTCCCGCATTGGAATTGATAAAAAATCTGTACTTTTTCAAAACCATTTTAAAGGTTCTTTTCCAAAAATATCATAAAAATCAATGTTACATCGTTTTTATAACCTATTAGGCTACCTCCATGCAAAATTTCAGATTTTTTGAAGCCCTCAAACAGATTTGTTGAAGGAAAAACCGAGTGGACAGAACTTATGGAACACCCTGATAATTTAAAAGTTTGACGACATTGATAATTTTAAATGCACAAATTTTTGTGAAAAAATAAATTTATTTATTACAAAAAAACTTTAACAATCTAAAGAAACTTGTCGATTGCTTTATGCAAAAATTCTTTAACAGAACTTGTTCCTTTTCTTGGTGGATTAATTTCATTTTGTTGAAGTTCATTAATTTCTTGCTGGCATCGATGACAAACTTGAACTGATTGACTTCTGGTCGGATGGTGATTTGTTCTCGAATGTGATATTGAGCCCATTGGCATTTGTAAAACATGTTAGAAACAGGTATTTCAATAATCGGATCTGGTCTAATTGGATCATTTGGGGATTTGTAGATTGGGGTATGGGGTCATTAAGGGATTTTTTTTGGAATCCCTTAATGACCTTAGTTCATCATTTGGAAGGTCAGCTAGAAGGGGCTCAGCATTTGATAAATCCATTATCAAATTATACCAATATTGACGTCAAGATTTCATATATATTTTATCATTCATTTTGTTAAAGTTGTGCCAAGGTTGTTTGCGAGGTTCTATAAAAACAATGAACTTATTAAGCTGCTTTTCCAGATTGAATACAAAATTATAGGGTATTTTGATTAGAGAATCTTCAACTTTTAACAATAGTTTTTTATCTTCATGTTGTCGAAGATTTGTTGTTGTTAGGCGGAGAAGTAGGGAACTAAATTTGAATATTAGAAAAGTTGAGAATTACATCTTTGGCCGAAATGGTAGTTACTGAACCAGTTATCCCAGATGACCGGGCAAAAAAAAATCTGAAATGCCGCTTGTAATTAAAACATGGATCATTTTGCATTAATGGAGTTGAAAAAGTTGTAACTGATGGAGAGATATGAGAAAACCCATTATATGAGTGGCGAGATGACATTTTTAAATTTTTTACCATATTTGATCGATTTTTGTGCCTTGGACACAAATATGATTCATGAATTGGAATTGCCGAAAAATATGTTGTTGAATAGGTTTTGAGCAAAAGCAAATCCGTGTTTTGTGGCGTTGGATTTTGGGAATTCGGGCAAGTTTTTGACGGATTTTCTAGTAAATTAGTTAGTTCTAATAGATTATCTCCACCATATAGAAAAAAATATAGTGGGGTCCGGTTCCGATTTGACTGGTGGGATTCCAGCTCCTTTTTTAGCCCAAAGGAGAGGACCTCTTGTTTAGCCCACAGGAGCACAGGCGGGGTCTTTGTTTAACCGGTTGTGTCCGGCTCCGATTTGACTGGTAGGATTCCAGCTCCTTTTTTAGTCCAAAGGAGAGGACCTCTTGTTTAGCCCACAGGAGCACAGGCGGGGTCTTTGTTTAACCGGTTGTGTCCGGTTCCGATTTGACTGGTAGGATTCCAGCTCCTTTTTTAGTCCAAAGGAGAGGACCTCTTGTTTAGCCCACAGGAGCACAGGCGGGGTCTTTGTTTAACCGGTTGTGTCCGGTTCCGATTTGACTGGTAGGATTCCAGCTCCTTTTTTAGTCCAAAGGAGAGGACCTCTTGTTTAGCCCACAGGAGCACAGGCGGGGTCTTTGTTTAACCGGTTGTGTCCGGTTCCGATTTGACTGGTAGGATTCCAGCTCCTTTTTTAGTCCAAAGGAGAGGACCTCTTGTTTAGCCCACAGGAGCACAGGCGGGGTCTTTGTTTAACCGGTTGTGTCCGGCTCCGATTTGACTGGTAGGATTCCAGCTCCTTTTTTAGTCCAAAGGAGAGGACCTCTTGTTTAGCCCACAGGAGCACAGGCGGGGTCTTTGTTTAACCGGTTGTGTCCGGCTCCGATTTGACTGGTAGGATTCCAGCTCCTTTTTTAGTCCAAAGGAGAGGACCTCTTGTTTAGCCCACAGGAGCACAGGCGGGGTCTTTGTTTAACCGGTTGTGTCCGGCTCCGATTTGACTGGTAGGATTCCAGCTCCTTTTTTAGTCCAAAGGAGAGGACCTCTTGTTTAGCCCACAGGAGCACAGGCGGGGTCTTTGTTTAACCGGTTGTGTCCGGCTCCGATTTGACTGGTAGGATTCCAGCTCCTTTTTTAGTCCAAAGGAGAGGACCTCTTGTTTAGCCCACAGGAGCACAGGCCCTTTGTTAAACCGGTCGGTCCGGTGTGCTGGAGGAGATGGATGAATGGCTGTTTTTTTTGGATTATGCCAGTATATATTCATTTTTGAAGAGTGATTATAATTTGCATAAAGCATGTGAAATGCAATGTTTTTTCACACGGAAATTTGCATAAAGTATGTGAAATGGAATGCTTTTTCACATGGAAATTTGCATAAAGCATGTGAAATGCAATGCTTTTTCACATGGAAATTTGCATTTTTTACTGTGAAAGTTCGCGCAAAAATAAATGTTTTTCCCACGTTAATAAAGCATGTGAAATGCAATGTCTTTTCACATGAAAATTTGCGTAATGCATGTAAACAAAAATCTTTTTTTAATATAGCCAAGAAGAATCATTTTGTTTTTGTAATTTGCATATTTAATTTAAAAAACAGTTGTTTATTAGTTTAGCGAGATAAATCCATGTTTTATGCAAGATTTAATGTGAGAAAATTATGTTTAAAAGATTTTTAAATGAAACTTTGCACTTTTTTGTCGTATTTCTAATAATAAGCTAAGAAGAAGGTTAAAACTACTAATTTCTAGAACAAACAAATTACGCATTATTTTACATTTAACAAAATAAACTTGCCTTTTCTTTAATCTCCAAAATACAATCAAAATGTCCATTTTCTAGATCTTGAGCTTTAAATACAGTCGAGCCTCGATTTTACGTCTTTCAAGGGACCGCAGACAAAGGACGTAAAATCGAGGTCGACGTAAAATCGAGGAACGTAAAATCGAGGTTCGACTGTACTCTAAATCTGTTAATTTGCATATTATAAACGATATTTGTTAATTGAATCATTTCCAGCGTGTAATCATCAGTATTTCATCATTTCCTCTCTTGTAAGCCGTAAATGGAAGACATTTTGATAAAACTATTTGTTAATGCAGAACAAACAGAGTTTCTTGGATTTTCGATTTTATTAAAACAACAAAAATGAATGAATGTATTTTGTTTTTGTCATTTCTCATTTTTTGTTTAAAAAATTGATTATTGTTATTTGCTTTTTTGAGGTCTAGATAGAAGAAAACGGGTTAAGAGATTCACAGCCAAAAAATAATAACATTGCTAAATTTGTTGACTTGAGTCTAGAGTTGTTCATTTCCCGGAGTTACAGTATTCCAAGCTACAGTAATATTTTACCAAAAATAGTCTAATGACCTGCAAAAAGACTGTTAATTATTGAATTCAGTTATTTTTGACTATTTACAATGTTTTTATTGCTTATTTATCCCATATTTAAATGTTTATTGTAAAATCGCTAAATATTACTGTAACATTTCCCGGGAAATCGGAACCATTTCCCGCAAAAAATCGGGAAATTTCCCGGGAATTTCCCGGGAGAGGGAAATGAACAACCCTACGAGTTGTTTTGGCTGACCAGGCTCTTTTATCTGTACTTTTTCATAACCATATTAAAGGTTCTTTACCAAAAATTTCAATTCCAGATTTTCTTTTACAACCAATTCCAATGCGGGAATTTATGATAAACGATATTGTTTTAGTTACAGTAACATGGTAAACCAAAATTCCCGCATTGGAATTGATAAAAAATCTGTACTTTTTCAAAACCATTTTAAAGGTTCTTTACCAAAAATTTCAATTCCAGATTTTTGTATTAAACCAATTCCAATGCGGGAATTTATGATAAACGATATTGTTTTAGTTACAGTAATATGGTAAACCAAAATTCCCGCATTGGAATTGATAAAAAATCTGTACTTTTTCAAAACCATTTTATAGGTTCTTTACCAAAAATTTCAATTCCAGATTTCCGTTTACAAGCAATTCCAATGCGGGAATTTATGATAAACGATATTGTTTTAGTTACAGTAATATGGTAAACCAAAATTCCCGCATTGGAATTGATAAAAAATCTGTATTTTTTCAAAACCATTTTAAAGGTTCTTTACCAAAAATTTCAATTCCAGATTTCCGTTTACAAGCAATTCCAATGCGGGAATTTATGATAAACGATATTGTTTTAGTTACAGTAATATGGTAAACCAAAATTCCCGCATTGGAATTGATAAAAAATCTGTACTTTTTCAAAACCATTTTATAGGTTCTTTACCAAAAATTTCAATTCCAGATTTCCGTTTACAAGCAATTCCAATGCGGGAATTTATGATAAACGATATTGTTTTAGTTACAGTAATATGGTAAACCAAAATTCCCGCATTGGAATTGATAAAAAATCTGTACTTTTTCAAAACCATTTTATAGGTTCTTTACCAAAAATTTCAATTCCAGATTTCCGTTTACAAGCAATTCCAATGCGGGAATTTATGATAAACGATATTGTTTTAGTTACAGTAATATGGTAAACCAAAATTCCCGCATTGGAATTGATAAAAAATCTGTATTTTTTCAAAACCATTTTAAAGGTTCTTTACCAAAAATTTCAATTCCAGATTTCCGTTTACAAGCAATTCCAATGCGGGAATTTATGATAAACGATATTGTTTTAGTTACAGTAATATGGTAAACCAAAATTCCCGCATTGGAATTGATAAAAAATCTGTATTTTTTCAAAACCATTTTAAAGGTTCTTTACCAAAAATTTCAATTCCAGATTTCCGTTTACAAGCAATTCCAATGCGGGAATTTATGATAAACGATATTGTTTTAGTTACAGTAATATGGTAAACCAAAATTCCCGCATTGGAATTGATAAAAAATCTGTACTTTTTCAAAACCATTTTATAGGTTCTTTACCAAAAATTTCAATTCCAGATTTCCGTTTACAAGCAATTCCAATGCGGGAATTTATGATAAACGATATTGTTTTAGTTACAGTAATATGGTAAACCAAAATTCCCGCATTGGAATTGATAAAAAATCTGTACTTTTTCAAAACCATTTTATAGGTTCTTTACCAAAAATTTCAATTCCAGATTTCCGTTTACAAGCAATTCCAATGCGGGAATTTATGATAAACGATATTGTTTTAGTTACAGTAATATGGTAAACCAAAATTCCCGCATTGGAATTGATAAAAAATCTGTACTTTTTCAAAACCATTTTATAGGTTCTTTACCAAAAATTTCAATTCCAGATTTCCGTTTACAAGCAATTCCAATGCGGGAATTTATGATAAACGATATTGTTTTAGTTACAGTAATATGGTAAACCAAAATTCCCGCATTGGAATTGATAAAAAATCTGTACTTTTTCAAAACCATTTTATAGGTTCTTTACCAAAAATTTCAATTCCAGATTTCCGTTTACAAGCAATTCCAATGCGGGAATTTATGATAAACGATATTGTTGTAGTTACAGTAACATGGTAAACCGAAATTCCCGCATTGGAATTGATAAAAAATCTGTACTTTTTCAAAACCATTTTAAAGGTTCTTTACCAAAAATTTCAATTCCAGATTTCCGTTTACAAGCAATTCCAATGCGGGAATTTATGATAAACGATATTGTTGTAGTTACAGTAACATGGTAAACCGAAATTCCCGCATTGGAATTGATAAAAAATCTGTACTTTTTCAAAACCATTTTATAGGTTCTTTACCAAAAATTTCAATTCCAGATTTTTGTATTAAAGCAATTCCAATGCGGGAATTTATGATAAACGATATTGTTTTAGTTACAGTAATATGGTAAACCAAAATTCCCGCATTGGAATTGATAAAAAATCTGTATTTTTTCAAAACCATTTTAAAGGTTCTTTACCAAAAATTTCAATTCCAGATTTCCGTTTACAAGCAATTCCAATGCGGGAATTTATGATAAACGATATTGTTGTAGTTACAGTAACATGGTAAACCGAAATTCCCGCATTGGAATTGATAAAAAATCTGTACTTTTTCAAAACCATTTTAAAGGTTCTTTACCAAAAATTTCAATTCCAGATTTTTGTATTAAAGCAATTCCAATGCGGGAATTTATGATAAACGATATTGTTTTAGTTACAGTAACATGGTAAACCGAAATTCCCGCATTGGAATTGATAAAAAATCTGTACTTTTTCAAAACCATTTTATAGGTTCTTTACCAAAAATTTCAATTCCAGATTTTTGTATTAAAGCAATTCCAATGCGGGAATTTATGATAAACGATATTGTTTTAGTTACAGTAATATGGTAAACCAAAATTCCCGCATTGGAATTGATAAAAAATCTGTACTTTTTCAAAACCATTTTAAAGGTTCTTTACCAAAAATTTCAATTCCAGATTTCCGTTTACAAGCAATTCCAATGCGGGAATTTATGATAAACGATATTGTTGTAGTTACAGTAACATGGTAAACCGAAATTCCCGCATTGGAATTGATAAAAAATCTGTACTTTTTCAAAACCATTTTAAAGGTTCTTTACCAAAAATTTCAATTCCAGATTTCCGTTTACAAGCAATTCCAATGCGGGAATTTATGATAAACGATATTGTTTTAGTTACAGTAATATGGTAAACCGAAATTCCCGCATTGGAATTGATAAAAAATCTGTACTTTTTCAAAACCATTTTATAGGTTCTTTACCAAAAATTTCAATTCCAGATTTCCGTTTACAAGCAATTCCAATGCGGGAATTTATGATAAACGATATTGTTTTAGTTACAGTAATATGGTTAACCAAAATTCCCGCATTGGAATTGATAAAAAATCTGTATTTTTTCAAAACCATTTTAAAGGTTCTTTACCAAAAATTTCAATTCCAGATTTCCGTTTACAAGCAATTCCAATGCGGGAATTTATGATAAACGATATTGTTTTAGTTACAGTAATATGGTAAACCAAAATTCCCGCATTGGAATTGATAAAAAATCTGTACTTTTTCAAAACCATTTTATAGGTTCTTTACCAAAAATTTCAATTCCAGATTTCCGTTTACAAGCAATTCCAATGCGGGAATTTATGATAAACGATATTGTTTTAGTTACAGTAATATGGTAAACCAAAATTCCCGCATTGGAATTGATAAAAAATCTGTACTTTTTCAAAACCATTTTATAGGTTCTTTACCAAAAATTTCAATTCCAGATTTTTGTATTAAAGCAATTCCAATGCGGGAATTTATGATAAACGATATTGTTTTAGTTACAGTAATATGGTAAACCGAAATTCCCGCATTGGAATTGATAAAAAATCTGTACTTTTTCAAAACCATTTTATAGGTTCTTTACCAAAAATTTCAATTCCAGATTTCCGTTTACAAGCAATTCCAATGCGGGAATTTATGATAAACGATATTGTTTTAGTTACAGTAATATGGTAAACCAAAATTCCCGCATTGGAATTGATAAAAAATCTGTACTTTTTCAAAACCATTTTATAGGTTCTTTACCAAAAATTTCAATTCCAGATTTCCGTTTACAAGCAATTCCAATGCGGGAATTTATGATAAACGATATTGTTGTAGTTACAGTAACATGGTAAACCGAAATTCCCGCATTGGAATTGATAAAAAATCTGTACTTTTTCAAAACCATTTTATAGGTTCTTTACCAAAAATTTCAATTCCAGATTTTTGTATTAAAGCAATTCCAATGCGGGAATTTATGATAAACGATATTGTTTTAGTTACAGTAATATGGTAAACCGAAATTCCCGCATTGGAATTGATAAAAAATCTGTACTTTTTCAAAACCATTTTATAGGTTCTTTACCAAAAATTTCAATTCCAGATTTTTGTATTAAAGCAATTCCAATGCGGGAATTTATGATAAACGATATTGTTTTAGTTACAGTAATATGGTAAACCGAAATTCCCGCATTGGAATTGATAAAAAATCTGTACTTTTTCAAAACCATTTTATAGGTTCTTTACCAAAAATTTCAATTCCAGATTTTCTTTTACAACCAATTCCAATGCGGGAATTTATGATAAACGATATTGTTGTAGTTACAGTAACATGGTAAACCAAAATTCCCGCATTGGAATTGATAAAAAATCTGTACTTTTTCATAACCATTTTAAAGGTTCTTTACTAAAAATTTAAATTCTAGATTTTCGTTTTTTTTGGGTGGCCTCGAGAAGGAAGGTCTCAGACCCCCCAACTTTGTTTGTTGGAGATAATCGTCTACAGCGATTTTAAACAAATGTTGGAACAGGTTTTGTATGTGAAGAAGTCAAATAATCTGATAAAAACGGAATGTTCCAATTTTATTGGTTTTTTTAACAAAAGTTTTTGATTTATTTCATTTTCATGCTCAAAGTTTAAAAAGACAACTTTTTTGTAGATTTTTTTCTTATTATTTTTAGTTATTTTTTTGTAATCAAATTTAAAATCAAACATTGTAAATTATTTTCTTGAAATAAATACTATATTGTTCAAAGTTTTCAATTACAGTATACTTATCTTCTCGTCTAAAAGACCCTTTATATTTCATTGCTAGAAAAAGAAAGTAAAAGACTCGTGATTCTTTTTTGAGGGGCGGACGAACACATTATTTTTTATTTGCAGCAATGTACATTCAATAAAAAAAGAAGTTTTTGCTTGGAAGAAACTGGGCGCTTGGTTGTTAGAAGAAATAAATTGGTTTATTACTACTCACCTGATTATTTTATTTTAATTAACTCCTATAGATGTTAATAAAAGAAGACGTTTTTCTGAAATTATGCCCAAGTTATCAAAAAGCTATTTCAAAACTGGAAAATGACAATGCTGCTCTTTCTGCAGATAACCACATCAGAAAAATTAGAATATTTAAAAAATTTATGAACCAATATTTGGTGCTGCCAGAAATTGTGGACGAAATATCACGGTTAGTATAAAGATCAGAACATGTCACATAATAATTCGAGACAGACTCCCTGGTATCGATCAAAAATAACAATCAATCGTACCCTCCCACGAGAGAGCAAAAGTTTCTATTGTTTGTCCTTTTTTCAATGCCGGCCATTTATGGCTCCTTTTTTCCTACGTTACACGGAGAAAAAAAGAGCAAATTTGGGATCACTGTGCTCCCCCTATAACGTTCTTATAGCTAAATTAATATTTTAGGTTAGCTTTAAATGCGCCATCAGAAATTCGTTATTCAGAGAATGTACAACGTGGACGAATAGCACAAAAAGCGATGTATCACTTTTATGATAGCGGATATTTTTCAAAATTATTGCATGACATTCCTGATTATTATGGAAGGTTTTGTGATGATTTTCAAGCACTTGATACTGTCAATCCGGAAAATTTTTTCCCTCAAAAAGGCATGGATCGGACTTTTCGATTTTATGAAAAATGGTTTTGTAAGTTATTCTTTTGCTCCTTCTACCTTTTTCATTGGATCTAGACAAACTAAGAAAAAATCATACATAAAACATAAAAATTTTAGGTAAACCATTGCCGAAAGATTTGATAAAAAAGTATCTTGAAGCCAAAAACCTTTATACTGAAATTGTTGAAGCTGAAAATGATGATCAAAAATGGATGGACTTGATAATTCAAGTTGACGATGACGAATTTGTTATCAACAATATTGATTACAGACTTGGTAAAGATCTTAATAACACGGAATTATGGAAGTTATATTTTCAGTTTTTGAAGAATCATGATACAAAAGTTGGTAGTTTTTTATTATTTAAATGTTTTCAACATTCTGGGAACCTTTTGGGTAGCATTTTTAAATTTAAAAAAAAACATGTTTTTTTTTACATTTTGTACACAATGTTCGTTGCTTCTAAGGGCATATATATATGCTATAGCAATTTAAAAAAATTCATATTTTGATTGCGAACAATCTTTTTACATAAATAATTCTATACACATTTTAGAAACTATTAAATTTATATTCCCGGTACTGTAGATATTTTCTCGATGATTCAAAGATGAAAACCGAATATGAAAAGGCAGTCGAGCAATACGGTCCAAGTATTGTTCACTGGGAAAATCCCTTCCCATTTGAAAAATATGAAAAAGAAAAATATATTTTTCCAAAGGAGAACAAGAAATATAACAATTCTTTCAAAAAACCTGTATTGCTTTATTCATCTCGTGATCGAATTGGACAAAATTTTTCTCTACCAAAACCAATTTTAGCTTATATCAAAGAAACAAAAACTCCTATTATCCTTCATAAACTTCATAAAAGCTGCAAATATTTCTTTTCTGCTCAACCATATCCTGTTTGTTACAGATTAGAAATATCCTTAGCAAGGGATACTTTTATTCAATGCGTCCATCAGCAAATCGGACTTTATCTGGGTCGTGGAAGTTTAACGGTTTCTTTTGATCAAAAACTCATAATTTCTAATACTTTTGATAACTCGACAATTAGAAATCATCGGTTAAGGTAATAACAGATCCCAACCCTTTTTAAATGCATACAAAATTTACCTTTTTAGTCGTTATTTAATTTCTGATATAATTAAACATATTCATTTATGTCTTGCCAAGTACATTCGAATTGAATTTCAAGATATTTCCAAAAAAGAGTTTAAATTTTTGGTTGGACATGGAAATGTCGAGGTTTTGCATTTAACAGAAGTAAATATTTTGGATGAAACCATAGGCAAGCAAATCACATTGGAAGAAATCTTGAAATTTGTGCCAAGAATTGTTGAATTTTAGTAAGTTTTTGTTTTTGCATTTCGGATAGTTTGTTTTTATTTTTTATTATAAGGCTTTGGATAAACTGGGATTAAATCTTTTTTACACCTGGATTGGGGCGGGTGAACTTTTTGTTTTTTTGTCTCCTTCAACTTAAGTTTTGGAAAATTCGATCCCTGCCCATCAAAATTCTTTTGTTTTTGCTTACCTTATTTGGAATCCATTAAATCTGTTTCGCTGGATTTTAGCATATGTGCTCCAGTGATAACGTTGCAAACTTACGAAATTCTTCCAACATTAGAATTTGTTAACAAATTTGAAGAATTTCGCATGGAATATATAACATACTTAGAACCTCATGGCTTTATTGAATTTATGAAGGTATGTTATGGCACCCTTGCTGGAGTAATTTTTATTTATATTTATTTTTATAAAAGCTTTTTTTCAGAAAAACTTTGACTTAAAAACACGTTTTTTTGGACATGTTGTATGTGACTTAAGAGAACAATTTTCAGCAGCTTGTAAAACTATAAACAATGAAGTAAATATTTTGTCAAAAAATAGTAAGCCCTATTCTTTTGAACTGTATTAACTTCTTTCTTTTACAATAAAGGTTTTTGTGTACTATAATTCATAGCATTATAGTAATCATTCATAACAATACGAACAAATTCGAATTTATGTAACAAAAAATAACAACTCTAGCAATCATAAATAAATAAAGTGCAACACAATTTGTAGCGTTGAACTTTGGGTTGAACTAAAAAATTTGAATTCTGAGGTAATTAGAGGCAAAAGATGAGTTGCACATTTGTGAATGAGAAACAGTTTGAACAAATTACACAAATCAATAGACTCTTCTTTACTGCAGTACTGGTTCTTCTAAAAAATTTGCCCATAAAAAACAGGCCGACGAACAAACAGTGCAAAGAAAAACTAATTGTAAATGCTAAAATAAAATAGATTTGTCTTTTGAGTTTTTTTCATCGTACATGCTCTTATTGATGGATGTTATGAAAGTGGAAAAGTATTAATATACACTTTCATTATCATTTTACTGTAATAATAATTTTAACTGGTATTGAACCAAAATGTTAATAAAAAAGGAAGTGTTGGAAAAATCATGTCCATCTTATCAAAAAGCAGTTAAAAAATTTGAAAAAGAATACTCTTTGATCTTGGAAGATCAAGATGAATTTTTAAGGAAAACAAGATTATTTAAAGAATTTTGGCAGAATTATTTAATGTTACCAGAATTTTGGGATGAATGTTATCGGTATGCTTTTCTTTGCACTCTTAAAATTACACAAAAAGGTATTTTTGACTTGTAGTTGTAAAAAATTTGGTCTTAATTTTTTTCAGTTTTGAATTGTTTAGTTTTTTAAACATTTTTGAAAGAAAAAAACGATTTCACAAATATTAAAAGTAATTAACTTTCAGTATACATTCAAAAATTGATGCGGGTCTTTTTCGTCACACTTATAATTTTTACGAAGAATCTATGAAAATGACAAAATTTGCGGCTTTCCATCATTTTTATGATAACGGATATCCAAACAGCAGATTCGTAAATGTCAAAAAATCATATTACGGGCATGTAATTTATCATTTCCGTTTTTGGCATAAATTTACTCTTGATGAAATAGAATATGATCTGACTTTTGCACAAAAATGCATGGATAGAACTTTCCGGCATTATCAAGAACATTTTTGTAAGCTTTTAGCTTTCAATCAACAATTTTTTGAAGTTGGAATTCAAATTTCAGATAGTCCGATTAAGTGTTTCCTCGCCGCCACCGCCGGCAGCTCGGCGGCGGCGGTGGCGGCGACGATTTCTTAAAAATCTTCGTAATTAGCATATTAATTGTTCTACAGATTTTAGAATTTTGTTTAAATTTTGCATGGAGTAGAAGGAAAGTATTCTTGTTTCGTTTTGATAATCTGTTTCTTTTTATGATCAATGCTAAAAAGAAGGCATATGATGTTCAAATGTTGTGAAAGACACCAACTAAAACAATTTGTCTTTTCAATTTAGTTGTCTTTTGTAAACGAAAAACACCTAAATCTTTTTACTCGTTTAAAGTTTGAATATGCCTCCTAAATTGATAAAAAAAACGAGCTAAACGACTTAATGCCCAGTGAATTAGCTTTTATTCCTTATTACTAAGCTACTCGGCAGCTCCGGCAGCGCCGGTGGCGGCGGCGATGTTTGAAAAAAGTAGGAACACTGGTCCGATTCCGAAAAAACTTATTACAAAATTTTATAAAGCGAAGAAACTCTATCAAAAAATTTTGGAAGCTGAAAATGACCTAAATAAATGGTTTAATTTTATTATAAAAGCTGAAAATAAAAAATTTATAAAAAACAATATTGAATTTAAACTTGGAAAGGATCTTTTCAATCAGGAATTGTGGAAACTTTATTTTAATTATTTGAAGCAAAATGACACAAAGGTTATTGTTTATATTGTTTCTATAAAATAAGAATAAATCTAATACTTTATCGCTTTAGGGGTTGTTACATTTGTATTCATGTTACTGTAGATTTTTTACTGATGACCTTGAAATGAAAAAAAGAATACAAAAATGCTTGTGAAATTTATGGTCCAAGTTTTGTTTCATGGAAGAATTTATTTGAGCATGAACAATTTGAAGGGGAAGAAGCTTCTATAGCTCCGTATCCATCTTGTGGTACACCAGTACCACCGATAATTACACCTGATCGCAAATTTACTTTCGATAATATAGAAAACCAAATATTTCCATTTCCCAAAACAGTCATATCCCATATTCTAAAATGCTACCGTAATCCAAATATCATTCATAAATTACATAATTGTTGCAAATATTTCTTTTCAATTTTACCGTATCCAGTTTGTCATAATTTTCGATTATGTAATTCAGATTTGGAATATTTTTTCAATGAACAATCTGTTGGCATTTTTGTTGAACCTGTCGTTCTTTTTGAGCATAAGTTAATCATTTCCAATACATTAGCTTTTTGGCCATTTCGTTGTTAACGATGCAATCACTCTTTTCGTTGATACAGTAACACCTTCATCAACTGAAGTACTTCCTAAAGAGATCAAATCTATGATTAAGTATCGAGATAGTATCCCCAAGATTTCCCCCAACCTAAAAAAGATCTCTCTTATTTCCAAAAGAATTTTAACTTTATCTCTAAAAGCACGTAGAAAAAAGGAGAAACAAATTATTCAGAAATATGGGATGAAGGGTATGTTTTCCCATTTGGGTAAACTTTTAAAACCCGACACTCATATCCCGGCCCTTAAAACTGATACCCACACAATTTTTTCGGAATCTGATAAAACAACTGTTTTCGCAGCAAACTTTTTAACTTATTTCCAAAATGAAAAATCTGTTATTCACTAAAATTATCAATCTCTCCTTTTTTAAAGGACAAGTTCCTTCTTTTTGGAAGAAGGCAACTGTCATACCAATCTTTAAAAAGGGAGAGAAACATTTTGCCGCCAACTATCGCCCCATTTCTCTGAACTGCTCCCTATCCATGATACCCCAAAAAATTGTTGTAAATTTTTTGAATAACTTTTTTCCTGAACACAAGCTAATCCCTACCTGTCAACATGGTTTTACAAAATCCAAATCGGTAACCACACAGTTACTCGAAACTTTCGACATCATAACCATGTGGGCAGAAAAAGGAATAGCTTGTGATATCATCTACTTTGATGTCAAAAAAGCATTCGACAGAATGTCCCACCCTATCCTTTTTGCAAAGCTCAAAAGAGCTAATGTCCCAAATTCTATCATTTCATGGATTAAAGCGTTTCTAACCAATAGGAAGTTTAGAGTTAAGGTTGGGGAATCTTTATCTGAAGAATACGACATCAACTCTGGTGTACCTCAAGGATCCAAAATTGGGCCTGTTCTCTTTCTTTTTTTTATCGCAGATTTGATCTCTCATTGCGCAACCCCTGAAGTCATTAACATGCTTTTTGCAGATGACCTTAAAGCAATTTCTTCTGTTCTTTCTGCTGCTGACTCCCCACTTCAAAAATTCTTAATAAAGCTCGAAGCATGGTCCAAAGAAAACCAACTTGAGATTGCTATTAGCAAATGCAATGTTTTACATTGCTTACCTAATAGTAATCCCAAGTATTCGTATTTCTATGATGGATTTAAAATTCCCAATAACCAAAGTTGCATTAGGGATTTGGGATTAAACGTTTCTAATGATCTTAATTGGGATACCCATATTTCTAAAATTTCCAAGAATGCTTTGGGTCGTCTTTTTATCCTCTTTAAAGCGCTAAAATCCACCTCAACTAAGCTTCTCGTTCATATGTATCATACATATGTTCGTCCCTTAGTTGAGTTTGCCACCCCTGTTTTTAACCCTACTAAAGTTAAGCTCATTGACAAACTTGAAAAAGTTCAAAGAGTCGCTCTTAAATTAATTTTTCTGCGTTCCAAGGAACTTAAACCCCATTTTAATGCCCCATATGAAGAAAAACTTGAGATGCTCGGTTTAGAGTCGCTTGAATCACGTCGAAATAAGTATGACCTATGCTTTTTAAATGACTTTTTAAACGGTAATGTTAACTTTAAACTTAACATTACTCTTAGATCGTCAAAAACGCGGGGGTCACAAAAAAAACTTGTCCTTCCAAAGGCCCTTAAATCAATCAAGAGAAATTTCTTTTCCTACCGGGCTATTTCAAAATATATAAAACTTCCCAGAAACCTACAGTATACCTGTTCGAAATCTTTTAAGAAAAATCTCCAGGCATTAAAACTCTAACAATACTAAAAGAAAACTACTACTATCACTTTAAACTTGTATATTGTATTATTTTTATTTACTTAACTCACAATTTTGTTGTTTTTTCTTTTTTCAATTTGTAACTTCTTTCTCTTTAGTTTTAGTTTGAGTTGTTCATTGTTTTTATTTTAATTTAACTTGTATTATTTCTAAGACTTGTTCTTATATTTATTTCATTTGTTTGTTTGTTTATTATTTAATCATCATGTGTTAGGACATGAATAAATAAATTATTATTTCGTGGACCGTAAGAAATTAAATAAAATTAATTAAATTTAATATGAGGAATATTTTAGCCGTAATGCTTTGACAACTTTTATTCCACAAATTTTCCAATGTTTCATAAAACATTTACGGCTTTATAAACAAGATTTAAGCATCAAGGAATTCAAATTTCTTGTTGCAGAAGGAAATGTGGAAACTCTGACATTGGAAGACGTGAAACTTTTGAATGAAAAAGATGAAAACATGAAACTTGAAGAAATTCTAAAATTAACCTCAAAAATTATTGATATCGAGTAAGTCAGAAAAAGTTCCATAAAATAAATTCTCACTTTACAGAATACATCAACCATTTATTACTCCAAAAACCTTTCAAGAACTTTTGAAATTTGATTTTGTTAACAAAATTGATTTTCTCCGTTTGGATAAAATTACATACTTTGAACCGTATGAATTTTGTGAATTTATTAAAGTAATAATTTTAAAATATTAATCAAATTGTTTTTGCAATCTTTTAAATTTTTAGAAAAATTATACACCTGATTCTGAATTTTGGGGACACTTTGAAAATGGTACCGATCCAGTGATAATTGAAACTGCAAAAAGCATTATCAAAAAAGAACTTTGGCCAAAATGGCCCGTCAATGACAGTTATTTATTTTCTTTGCATTGAAATTTTCAATTAAATTTTTTGAAAAACTATTTATTAAAATAAAATTTTGGCAATCACAAAACCGTACAAAACAATTGTGATTCAAAAATTACATAATAAAATGGTAATTTTAAAAATCAAAAACGTGGAATTAATTTGCATACAAAAGGTTCTGGTTGAACATTTAAGCCATGAATCCGCTTTAAACTTGCAGGTTTGGAATCCACATTTGTAATCTAAAAAGTGTTTTTAAACAACAATAAAAAAATATTGAAGAACAAACTTCAAACTGATTAAATAAATTAGCAGCAAAAAGAAAGAGTTCAAGTCGGGCCAGGGGTTCCCCCAAGCAGGCTCGTTTTCCAACATTGAATGGAACCAACTCTGGTCGAGATTGAAATTTTCCATCCGAAGTTAAAAATCTTTCAGGTTTAAATTTTTCATGTTCTGGAAAAACTGAATCATCATAAAAGATTTGAGAAATTTGTGGCACAACAATTGTATTCTCTTTAAGATTGTATCCTTGAATTTTAACATCGGACATTAGGCGATGAGCGGTGTTAAGGGGAAGTAGGTTGCAGAGTCTTTGAGATTCTGCAATTACGGCAGTCAAATATGGAAGACTATTTTTGGTCTGTAACGACCTTTTTATGCTCAAAAATTTTCGCAGCGGCGCTTCGCGCCGCTTCGTAAATTTTTTACTCACAAATATATGCCACACATCAAAGACGATTTGCGATAGATCAAAGGCGGCATCCTTTGATCTTTTTTCGCCAAATAGTATTTCCCTTATTTTTTAAATTTGGCTACTTTTTTCCTATTTTACATGGGCAATTTTGGTTCCAAACCACGTGAAAAAGTCGAAAAACGTCAAAATTTTAATTTTTGATTTTTTTGATTAAAATGGATGTCAGGGAGTGTGCTGAAGTGTCCTGCAAAAGATTTTTGCATAATTATGCAAATTTGTTGATTTGGAAGCATTTGAAGTGAGTGAACCTACCGTAACCATTTCATGAAGGTTAAAAAATGTGTAAAAATGTTTTTGTGTCTTCTGATTGGTACTATTTTGTTTAATAATTATAGAATAATGATTTTTTACCGTTTCCAATCAAATTACATTGTTCCAGAAAAAATTTCGTTAAAAGTCTTTCAATTTTGTTGAGTTACAGTATCACGACATTAAAAATTCCACGAAAATTCCTAAAAATTCCTGAAAATTCCAAAACTCTTAGATTCTGTTAGTCTTGGCCATCCCCACAGACCATTTTTACCTAAAAAACACTCATATTCGATTTTTACCAGAGCTCGTTCCACAATGTCCTCAAAATTTTCGGATCTCACCACGAAAATCCCCCAGAATTCCATGAAAATTCAAGATATCATAAAAATCAATGTTACATCGTTTTTATAACCTATTAGGCTACCTCCATGCAAAATTTCAGATTTTTTGAAGCCCTCAAACAGATTTGTTGAAGGAAAAACCGAGTGGACAGAACTTATGGAACACCCTGATAATTTGAAAGTTTGACGACATTGATAATTTTAAATGCACAAATTTTTGTGAAAAAATAAATTTATTTATTACAAAAAAACTTTAACAATCTAAAGAAACTTGTCGATTGCTTTATGCAAAAATTCTTTAACAGAACTTGTTCCTTTTGGGGTCGTTACATTTGACCCCATGACACTTGACCCCTGACAGTTGACCCCATGACATTTGACCCCATGACACTTGACCCCTCGAATTCCCCCATGACAGTTGACCCCATGACTATTGACCCTTTCATGACAAATGACCCCAAAAAAAATTGTGTTAAAAAATGAAGAGTGTGAATATGCTAAACATTATGCAAATTCTATTCAACCCATCAAAAATGAATAAATACTCATTTGTCCATCTCAATTGTCGCATTTCCGCCACTCATCAAGGCATGAAATCTCACGCGTTGATGACGCCATGGCAATGGGGTCAAATGCCATGGCGTCTTCCTTTTCTTGGTGGATTAATTTCATTTTGTTGAAGTTCATTAATTTCTTGCTGGCATCGATGACAAACTTGAACTGATTGACTTCTGGTCGGATGGTGATTTGTTCTCGAATGTGATATTGAGCCCATTGACATTTGTAAAACATGTTAGAAACAGGTATTTCAATAATCGGATCTGGTCTAATTGGATCATTTGGGGATTTGTAGATTGGGGTATGGGGTCATTAAGGGATTTTTTTTGGAATCCCTTAATGACCTTAGTTCATCATTTGGAAGGTCAGCTAGAAGGGGCTCAGCATTTGATAAATCCATTATCAAATTATACCAATATTGACGTCAAGATTTCATATATATTTTATCATTCATTTTGTTAAAGTTGTGCCAAGGTTGTTTGCGAGGTTCTATAAAAACAATGAACTTATTAAGCTGCTTTTCCAGATTGAATACAAAATTATAGGGTATTTTGATTAGAGAATCTTCAACTTTTAACAATAGTTTTTTATCTTCATGTTGTCGAAGATTTGTTGTTGTTAGGCGGAGAAGTAGGGAACTAAATTTGAATATTAGAAAAGTTGAGAATTACATCTTTGGCCGAAATGGTAGTTACTGAACCAGTTATCCCAGATGACCGGGCAAAATGTGGATTATTTGACCCTGAAATGCCGCTTGTAATTAAAACATGGATCATTTTGCATTAATGGAGTTGAAAAAGTTGTAACTGATGGAGAGATATGAGAAAAACCATTATATGAGTGGCGAGATGACATTTTTAAATTTTTTACCATATTTGATCGATTTTTGTGCCTTGGACACAAATATGATTCATGAATTGGAATTGCCGAAAAATATGTTGTTGAATAGGTTTTGAGCAAAAGCAAATCCGTGTTTTGTGGCGTTGGATTTTGGGAATTCGGGCAAGTTTTTGACGGATATTAAATTAGTTAGTTCTAATAGATTATCTCCACCATATAGAAAAAAATATAGTGGGGTCCGGTTCCGATTTGACTGGTGGGATTCCAGCTCCTTTTTTAGCCCAAAGGAGAGGACCTCTTGTTTAGCCCACAGGAGCACAGGCGGGGTCTTTGTTTAACCGGTTGTGTCCGGTTCCGATTTGACTGGTAGGATTCCAGCTCCTTTTTTAGTCCAAAGGAGAGGACCTCTTGTTTAGCCCACAGGAGCACAGGCGGGGTCTTTGTTTAACCGGTTGTGTCCGGCTCCGATTTGACTGGTAGGATTCCAGCTCCTTTTTTAGTCCAAAGGAGAGGACCTCTTGTTTAGCCCACAGGAGCACAGGCGGGGTCTTTGTTTAACCGGTTGTGTCCGGCTCCGATTTGACTGGTAGGATTCCAGCTCCTTTTTTAGTCCAAAGGAGAGGACCTCTTGTTTAGCCCACAGGAGCACAGGCCCTTTGTTAAACCGGTCGGTCCGGTGTGCTGGAGGAGATGGATGAATGGCTGTTTTTTTTGGATTATGCCAGTATATATTCATTTTTGAAGAGTGATTATAATTTGCATAAAGCATGTGAAATGCAATGTTTTTTCACACGGAAATTTGCATAAAGTATGTGAAATGGAATGCTTTTTCACATGGAAATTTGCATAAAGCATGTGAAATGCAATGCTTTTTCACATGGAAATTTGCATTTTTTACTGTGAAAGTTCGCGCAAAAATAAATGTTTTTCCCACGTTAATAAAGCATGTGAAATGCAATGTCTTTTCACATGAAAATTTGCGTAATGCGTGTAAACAAAAATCTTTTTTTAATATAGCCAAGAAGAATCATTTTGTTTTTGTAATTTGCATATTTAATTTAAAAAACAGTTGTTTATTAGTTTAGCGAGATAAATCTATGTTTTATGCAAGATTTAATGTAAGAAAATTATGTTTAAAAGATTTTTAAATGAAACTTTGCACTTTTTTGTCGTATTTCTAATAATAAGCTAAGAAGAAGGTTAAAACTACTAATTTCTAGAACAAACAAATTACGCATTATTTTACATTTAACAAAATAAACTTGCCTTTTCTTTAATCTCCAAAATACAATCAAAATGTCCATTTTCTAGATCTTGAGCTTTAAATACAGTCGAGCCTCGATTTTACGTCTTTCAAGGGACCGTAAAAAAAGACGTAAAATCGAGGTCGACGTAAGATCGAGGTCCGATTTATATGGGCTCCTTGTTGAAGGGACCGCAGACAAAGGACGTAAAATCGAGGTCGACGTAAAATCGAGGGACGTAAAATCGAGGTTCGACTGTACTCTAAATCTGTTAATTTGCATATTATAAACGATATTTGTTAATTGAATCACTTCCAGCGTGTAATCATCAGTATTTCATCATTTCCTCTCTTGTAAGCCGTAAATGGAAGACATTTTGATAAAACTATTTGTTAATGCAGAACCAACAGAGTTTCTTGGATTTTCGATTTTATTAAAACAACAAAAATGAATGAATGTATTTTGTTTTTGTCATTTCTCATTTTTTGTTTAAAAAATTGATTATTGTTATTTGCTTTTTTGAGGTCTAGATAGAAGAAAAAGGGTTAAGAGATTCACAGCCAAAAAATAATAACATTGCTAAATTTGTTGACTTGAGTCTAGAGTTGTTCATTTCCCGGAGTTACAGTATTCCAAGCTACAGTAATATTTTACCAAAAATAGTCTAATGACCTGCAAAAAGACTGTTAATTATTGAATTCAGTTATTTTTGACTATTTACAATGTTTTTATTGCTTATTTATCCCATATTTAAATGTTTATTGTAAAATCGCTAAATATTACTGTAACATTTCCCGGGAAATCGGAACCATTTCCCGCAAAAAATCGGGAAATTTCCCGGGAATTTCCCGGGAGAGGGAAATGAACAACCCTACGAGTTGTTTTGGCTGACCAGGCTCTTTTATCTGTACTTTTTCATAACCATTTTAAAGGTTCTTTACCAAAAATTTCAATTCCAGATTTTCTTTTACAACCAATTCCAATGCGGGAATTTATGATAAACGATATTGTTGTAGTTACAGTAATATGGTAAACCAAAATTCCCGCATTGGAATTGATAAAAAATCTGTACTTTTTCAAAACCATTTTAAAGGTTCTTTACCAAAAATTTCAATTCCAAATTTTCGTTTACAAGCAATTCCAATGCGGGAATTTATGATAAACGATATTGTTGTAGTTACAGTAATATGGTAAACCGAAATTCCCGCATTGGAATTGATAAAAAATCTGTACTTTTTCAAAACCATTTTAAAGGTTCTTTACCAAAAATTTCAATTCCAGATTTTCTTTTACAACCAATTCCAATGCGGGAATTTATGATAAACGATATTGTTGTAGTTACAGTAATATGGTAAACCAAAATTCCCGCATTGGAATTGATAAAAAATCTGTACTTTTTCAAAACCATTTTAAAGGTTCTTTACCAAAAATTTCAATTCCAAATTTTCGTTTACAAGCAATTCCAATGCGGGAATTTATGATAAACGATATTGTTGTAGTTACAGTAATATGGTAAACCAAAATTCCCGCATTGGAATTGATAAAAAATCTGTACTTTTTCAAAACCATTTTAAAGGTTCTTTACCAAAAATTTCAATTCCAAATTTTCGTTTACAAGCAATTCCAATGCGGGAATTTATGATAAACGATATTGTTGTAGTTACAGTAATATGGTAAACCGAAATTCCCGCATTGGAATTGATAAAAAATCTGTACTTTTTCAAAACCATTTTAAAGGTTCTTTACCAAAAATTTCAATTCCAAATTTTCGTTTACAAGCAATTCCAATGCGGGAATTTATGATAAACGATATTGTTGTAGTTACAGTAATATGGTAAACCAAAATTCCCGCATTGGAATTGATAAAAAATCTGTACTTTTTCAAAACCATTTTAAAGGTTCTTTACCAAAATTTTCAATTCCAGATTTTCGTTTACAAGCAATTCCAATGCGGGAATTTATGATAAACGATATTGTTGTAGTTACAGTAATATGGTAAACCAAAATTCCCGCATTGGAATTGATAAAAAATCTGTACTTTTTCAAAACCATTTTAAAGGTTCTTTACCAAAAATTTCAATTCCAGATTTTCTTTTACAAGCAATTCCAATGCGGGAATTTATGATAAACGATATTGTTGTAGTTACAGTAATATGGTAAACCGAAATTCCCGCATTGGAATTGATAAAAAATCTGTACTTTTTCAAAACCATTTTAAAGGTTCTTTACCAAAAATTTCAATTCCAAATTTTCGTTTACAAGCAATTCCAATGCGGGAATTTATGATAAACGATATTGTTGTAGTTACAGTAATATGGTAAACCAAAATTCCCGCATTGGAATTGATAAAAAATCTGTACTTTTTCAAAACCATTTTAAAGGTTCTTTACCAAAATTTTCAATTCCAGATTTTCGTTTACAAGCAATTCCAATGCGGGAATTTATGATAAACGATATTGTTGTAGTTACAGTAATATGGTAAACCAAAATTCCCGCATTGGAATTGATAAAAAATCTGTACTTTTTCAAAACCATTTTAAAGGTTCTTTACCAAAAATTTCAATTCCAGATTTTCGTTTACAAGCAATTCCAATGCGGGAATTTATGATAAACGATATTGTTGTAGTTACAGTAATATGGTAAACCGAAATTCCCGCATTGGAATTGATAAAAAATCTGTACTTTTTCAAAACCATTTTAAAGGTTCTTTACCAAAAATTTCAATTCCAAATTTTCGTTTACAAGCAATTCCAATGCGGGAATTTATGATAAACGATATTGTTGTAGTTACAGTAATATGGTAAACCAAAATTCCCGCATTGGAATTGATAAAAAATCTGTACTTTTTCAAAACCATTTTAAAGGTTCTTTACCAAAATTTTCAATTCCAGATTTTCGTTTACAAGCAATTTCAATGCGGGAATTTTGATAAACGATATTGTTTTAGTTACAGTAACATGGTAAACCAAAATTCCCGCATTGGAATTATTAAAAAATCTGTACTTTTTCAAAACCATTTTAAAGGTTCTTTACCAAAAATTTCAATTCCAGATTTTCGTTTACAAGCAATTCCAATGCGGGAATTTATGATAAACGATATTGTTGTAGTTACAGTAATATGGTAAACCGAAATTCCCGCATTGGAATTGATAAAAAATCTGTACTTTTTCAAAACCATTTTAAAGGTTCTTTACCAAAAATTTCAATTCCAAATTTTCGTTTACAAGCAATTCCAATGCGGGAATTTATGATAAACGATATTGTTGTAGTTACAGTAATATGGTAAACCAAAATTCCCGCATTGGAATTGATAAAAAATCTGTACTTTTTCAAAACCATTTTAAAGGTTCTTTACCAAAATTTTCAATTCCAGATTTTCGTTTACAAGCAATTTCAATGCGGGAATTTTGATAAACGATATTGTTTTAGTTACAGTAACATGGTAAACCAAAATTCCCGCATTGGAATTATTAAAAAATCTGTACTTTTTCAAAACCATTTTAAAGGTTCTTTACTAAAAATTTAAATTCCAGATTTTCGTTTACAAGCAATTCCAATGCGGAAATTTATGATAAACGATATTGTTTTAGTTACAGTAATATGGTAAACCAAAATTCCCGCATTGGAATTGATAAAAAATCTGTACTTTTTCAAAACCATTTTAAAGGTTCTTTACCAAAAATTTCAATTCCAGATTTTCGTTTACAAGCAATTCCAATGCGGGAATTTATGATAAACGATATTGTTGTAGTTACAGTAATATGGTAAACCAAAATTCCCGCATGGAATTGAAAAAAAATCTGTACTTTTTCAAAACCATTTTTAAGGTTCTTCACCAAAAATTTCAATTCCAGATTTTCGTTTACAAGCAATTCCAATGCGGAAATTTATGATAAACGATATTGTTTTAGTTACAGTAATATGGTAAACCAAAATTCCCGCATGGAATTGAAAAAAAATCTGTACTTTTTCAAAACCATTTTTAAGGTTCTTCACCAAAAATTTCAATTCCAGATTTTCGTTTACAAGCAATTCCAATGCGGGAAATTTTGATAAACGATATTGTTTTAGTTACAGTAACATGGTAAACCAAAATTCCCGCATTGGAATTGATAAAAAATCTGTACTTTTTCAAAACCATTTTAAAGGTTCTTTACCAAAAATTTCAATTCCAGATTTTTGTATTAAACCAATTCCAATGCGGGAAATTTTGATAAACGATATTGTTTTAGTTACAGTAACATGGTAAACCAAAATTCCCGCGTTGGAATTGATAAAAAATCTGTACTTTTTCATAACCATTTTAAAGGTTCTTTACTAAAAATTTAAATTCTAGATTTTCGTTTACAAGCAATTCCAATGCGGAAATTTATGATAAACGATATTGTTTTAGTTACAGTAATATGGTAAACCAAAATTCCCGCATTGGAATTGATAAAAAATCTGTACTTTTTCAAAACCATTTTAAAGGTTCTTTACCAAAAATTTCAATTCCAGATTTTTGTATTAAACCAATTCCAATGCGGGAAATTTTGATAAACGATATTGTTTTAGTTACAGTAACATGGTAAACCAAAATTCCCGCGTTGGAATTGATAAAAAATCTGTACTTTTTCATAACCATTTTAAAGGTTCTTTACTAAAAATTTAAATTCTAGATTTTCGTTTACAAGCAATTCCAATGCGGAAATTTATGATAAACGATATTGTTTTAGTTACAGTAATATGGTAAACCAAAATTCCCGCATGGAATTGAAAAAAAATCTGTACTTTTTCAAAACCATTTTAAAGGTTCTTTACCAAAAATTTCAATTCCAGATTTTTGTATTAAACCAATTCCAATGCGGGAAATTTTGATAAACGATATTGTTTTAGTTACAGTAACATGGTAAACCAAAATTCCCGCGTTGGAATTGATAAAAAATCTGTACTTTTTCATAACCATTTTAAAGGTTCTTTACTAAAAATTTAAATTCTAGATTTTCGTTTACAAGCAATTCCAATGCGGAAATTTATGATAAACGATATTGTTTTAGTTACAGTAATATGGTAAACCAAAATTCCCGCATGGAATTGAAAAAAAATCTGTACTTTTTCAAAACCATTTTAAAGGTTCTTTACCAAAAATTTCAATTCCAGATTTTTGTATTAAACCAATTCCAATGCGGAAATTTATGATAAACGATATTGTTGTAGTTACAGTAATATGGTAAACCAAAATTCACGCATTGGAATTGATAAAAAATCTGTACTTTTTCAAAACCATTTTAAAGGTTCTTTACCAAAAATTTCAATTCCAGATTTTCGTTTACAAGCAATTCCAATGCGGGAATTTATGATAAACGATATTGTTGTAGTTACAGTAATATGGTAAACCAAAATTCCCGCATGGAATTGAAAAAAAATCTGTACTTTTTCAAAACCATTTTTAAGGTTCTTCACCAAAAATTTCAATTCCAGATTTTCGTTTACAAGCAATTCCAATGCGGGAATTTATGATAAACGATATTGTTTTAGTTACAGTAATATGGTAAACCAAAATTCCCGCATTGGAATTGATAAAAAATCTGTACTTTTTCAAAACCATTTTAAAGGTTCTTTACCAAAAATTTCAATTCCAGATTTTTGTATTAAACCAATTCCAATGCGGAAATTTATGATAAACGATATTGTTGTAGTTACAGTAATATGGTAAACCAAAATTCACGCATTGGAATTGATAAAAAATCTGTACTTTTTCAAAACCATTTTAAAGGTTCTTTACCAAAAATTTCAATTCCAGATTTTCGTTTACAAGCAATTCCAATGCGGGAATTTATGATAAACGATATTGTTGTAGTTACAGTAATATGGTAAACCAAAATTCCCGCATTGAAATTGAAAAAAAATCTGTACTTTTTCAAAACCATTTTAAAGGTTCTTTACCAAAAATTTCAATTCCAGATTTTCGTTTACAAGCAATTCCAATGCGGGAATTTATGATAAACGATATTGTTGTAGTTACAGTAATATGGTAAACCAAAATTCCCGCATTGGAATTGATAAAAAATCTGTACTTTTTCAAAACCATTTTAAAGGTTCTTTACCAAAAATTTCAATTCCAGATTTTCGTTTACAAGCAATTCCAATGCGGGAATTTATGATAAACGATATTGTTGTAGTTACAGTAATATGGTAAACCAAAATTCCCGCATTGAAATTGAAAAAAAATCTGTACTTTTTCAAAACCATTTTTAAGGTTCTTCACCAAAAATTTCAATTCCAGATTTTCGTTTACAAGCAATTCCAATGCGGGAATTTATGATAAACGATATTGTTTTAGTTACAGTAATATGGTAAACCAAAATTCCCGCATTGGAATTGATAAAAAATCTGTACTTTTTCAAAACCATTTTAAAGGTTCTTTACCAAAAATTTCAATTCCAGATTTTCGTTTACAAGCAATTCCAATGCGGGAATTTATGATAAACGATATTGTTGTAGTTACAGTAATATGGTAAACCAAAATTCCCGCATTGAAATTGAAAAAAAATCTGTACTTTTTCAAAACCATTTTAAAGGTTCTTTACCAAAAATTTCAATTCCAGATTTTCGTTTACAAGCAATTCCAATGCGGAAATTTATGATAAACGATATTGTTTTAGTTACAGTAATATGGTAAACCAAAATTCCCGCATGGAATTGAAAAAAAATCTGTACTTTTTCAAAACCATTTTTAAGGTTCTTCACCAAAAATTTCAATTCCAGATTTTCGTTTACAAGCAATTCCAATGCGGGAATTTATGATAAACGATATTGTTTTAGTTACAGTAATATGGTAAACCAAAATTCCCGCATTGGAATTGATAAAAAATCTGTACTTTTTCAAAACCATTTTAAAGGTTCTTTACCAAAAATTTCAATTCCAGATTTTCGTTTACAAGCAATTCCAATGCGGGAATTTATGATAAACGATATTGTTGTAGTTACAGTAATATGGTAAACCAAAATTCCCGCATTGAAATTGAAAAAAAATCTGTACTTTTTCAAAACCATTTTAAAGGTTCTTTACCAAAAATTTCAATTCCAGATTTTCGTTTACAAGCAATTCCAATGCGGGAATTTATGATAAACGATATTGTTGTAGTTACAGTAATATGGTAAACCAAAATTCCCGCATTGGAATTGATAAAAAATCTGTACTTTTTCAAAACCATTTTAAAGGTTCT
Source organism: Panagrolaimus sp. LJ2414 (assembly GCA_024447195.1). Lineage (NCBI taxonomy): Eukaryota > Metazoa > Nematoda > Chromadorea > Rhabditida > Panagrolaimidae > Panagrolaimus > Panagrolaimus sp. LJ2414. Next base: position 437,409 of record JAMRXY010000278.1, read on the forward strand.
TTACCAAAAATTTCAATTCCAGATTTTCGTTTACAAGCAATTCCAATGCGGGAATTTATGATAAACGATATTGTTGTAGTTACAGTAATATGGTAAACCAAAATTCCCGCATTGAAATTGAAAAAAAATCTGTACTTTTTCAAAACCATTTTTAAGGTTCTTCACCAAAAATTTCAATTCCAGATTTTCGTTTACAAGCAATTCCAATGCGGGAATTTATGATAAACGATATTGTTTTAGTTACAGTAATATGGTAAACCAAAATTCCCGCATTGGAATTGATAAAAAATCTGTACTTTTTCAAAACCATTTTAAAGGTTCTTTACCAAAAATTTCAATTCCAGATTTTCGTTTACAAGCAATTCCAATGCGGGAATTTATGATAAACGATATTGTTGTAGTTACAGTAATATGGTAAACCAAAATTCCCGCATTGGAATTGATAAAAAATCTGTACTTTTTCAAAACCATTTTAAAGGTTCTTTACCAAAAATTTCAATTCCAGATTTTCGTTTACAAGCAATTCCAATGCGGGAATTTATGATAAACGATATTGTTGTAGTTACAGTAATATGGTAAACCAAAATTCCCGCATTGAAATTGAAAAAAAATCTGTACTTTTTCAAAACCATTTTTAAGGTTCTTCACCAAAAATTTCAATTCCAGATTTTCGTTTACAAGCAATTCCAATGCGGGAATTTATGATAAACGATATTGTTTTAGTTACAGTAATATGGTAAACCAAAATTCCCGCATTGGAATTGATAAAAAATCTGTACTTTTTCAAAACCATTTTAAAGGTTCTTTACCAAAAATTTCAATTCCAGATTTTCGTTTACAAGCAATTCCAATGCGGGAATTTATGATAAACGATATTGTTTTAGTTACAGTAATATGGTAAACCAAAATTCCCGCATGGAATTGAAAAAAAATCTGTACTTTTTCAAAACCATTTTTAAGGTTCTTCACCAAAAATTTCAATTCCAGATTTTCGTTTACAAGCAATTCCAATGCGGGAATTTATGATAAACGATATTGTTTTAGTTACAGTAATATGGTAAACCAAAATTCCCGCATTGAAATTGAAAAAAAATCTGTACTTTTTCAAAACCATTTTTAAGGTTCTTCACCAAAAATTTCAATTCCAGATTTTCGTTTACAAGCAATTCCAATGCGGGAATTTATGATAAACGATATTGTTTTAGTTACAGTAATATGGTAAACCAAAATTCCCGCATTGGAATTGATAAAAAATCTGTACTTTTTCAAAACCATTTTAAAGGTTCTTTACCAAAAATTTCAATTCCAGATTTTCGTTTACAAGCAATTCCAATGCGGAAATTTATGATAAACGATATTGTTTTAGTTACAGTAATATGGTAAACCAAAATTCCCGCATGGAATTGAAAAAAAATCTGTACTTTTTCAAAACCATTTTTAAGGTTCTTCACCAAAAATTTCAATTCCAGATTTTCGTTTACAAGCAATTCCAATGCGGAAATTTATGATAAACGATATTGTTTTAGTTACAGTAATATGGTAAACCAAAATTCCCGCATGGAATTGAAAAAAAATCTGTACTTTTTCAAAACCATTTTAAAGGTTCTTTACCAAAAATTTCAATTCCAGATTTTCGTTTACAAGCAATTCCAATGCGGAAATTTATGATAAACGATATTGTTGTAGTTACAGTAATATGGTAAACCAAAATTCCCGCATGGAATTGAAAAAAAATCTGTACTTTTTCAAAACCATTTTTAAGGTTCTTAACCAAAAATTTCAATTCCAGATTTTCGTTTACAAGCAATTCCAATGCAGAAATTTATGATAAACGATATTGTTTTAGTTACAGTAATATGGTAAACCAAAATTCCCGCATGGAATTGAAAAAATATCTGTACTTTTTCAAAACCATTTTAAAGGTTCTTTACCAAAAATTTCAATTCCAGATTTTCGTTTACAAGCAATTCCAATGCGGAAATTTATGATAAACGATATTGTTGTAGTTACAGTAATATGGTAAACCAAAATTCCCGCATGGAATTGAAAAAAAATCTGTACTTTTTCAAAACCATTTTTAAGGTTCTTAACCAAAAATTTCAATTCCAGATTTTCGTTTACAAGCAATTCCAATGCAGAAATTTATGATAAACGATATTGTTTTAGTTACAGTAATATGGTAAACCAAAATTCCCGCATGGAATTGAAAAAAAATCTGTACTTTTTCAAAACCATTTTAAAGGTTCTTTACCAAAAATTTCAATTCCAGATTTTTGTATTAAACCAATTCCAATGCGGGAAATTTTGATAAACGATATTGTTTTAGTTACAGTAACATGGTAAACCAAAATTCCCGCGTTGGAATTGATAAAAAATCTGTACTTTTTCATAACCATTTTAAAGGTTCTTTACTAAAAATTTAAATTCTAGATTTTCGTTTACAAGCAATTCCAATGCGGAAATTTATGATAAACGATATTGTTTTAGTTACAGTAATATGGTAAACCAAAATTCCCGCATGGAATTGAAAAAAAATCTGTACTTTTTCAAAACCATTTTAAAGGTTCTTTACCAAAAATTTCAATTCCAGATTTTTGTATTAAACCAATTCCAATGCGGGAAATTTTGATAAACGATATTGTTTTAGTTACAGTAACATGGTAAACCAAAATTCCCGCATGGAATTGAAAAAAAATCTGTACTTTTTCAAAACCATTTTAAAGGTTCTTTACCAAAAATTTCAATTCCAGATTTTCGTTTACAAGCAATTCCAATGCGGAAATTTATGATAAACGATATTGTTGTAGTTACAGTAATATGGTAAACCAAAATTCCCGCATGGAATTGAAAAAAAATCTGTACTTTTTCAAAACCATTTTTAAGGTTCTTCACCAAAAATTTCAATTCCAGATTTTCGTTTACAAGCAATTCCAATGCAGAAATTTATGATAAACGATATTGTTTTAGTTACAGTAATATGGTAAACCAAAATTCCCGCATTGGAATTGATAAAAAATCTGTACTTTTTCAAAACCATTTTAAAGGTTCTTTACCAAAAATTTCAATTCCAGATTTTTGTATTAAACCAATTCCAATGCGGGAAATTTTGATAAACGATATTGTTTTAGTTACAGTAACATGGTAAACCAAAATTCCCGCATTGGAATTGATAAAAAATCTGTACTTTTTCAAAACCATTTTAAAGGTTCTTTACCAAAAATTTCAATTCCAGATTTTTGTATTAAACCAATTCCAATGCGGGAAATTTTGATAAACGATATTGTTTTAGTTACAGTAACATGGTAAACCAAAATTCCCGCGTTGGAATTGATAAAAAATCTGTACTTTTTCATAACCATTTTAAAGGTTCTTTACTAAAAATTTAAATTCTAGATTTTCGTTTACAAGCAATTCCAATGCGGAAATTTATGATAAACGATATTGTTTTAGTTACAGTAATATGGTAAACCAAAATTCCCGCATGGAATTGAAAAAAAATCTGTACTTTTTCAAAACCATTTTAAAGGTTCTTTACCAAAAATTTCAATTCCAGATTTTTGTATTAAACCAATTCCAATGCGGGAAATTTTGATAAACGATATTGTTTTAGTTACAGTAACATGGTAAACCAAAATTCCCGCATTGGAATTGATAAAAAATCTGTACTTTTTCAAAACCATTTTAAAGGTTCTTTACCAAAAATTTCAATTCCAGATTTTTGTATTAAACCAATTCCAATGCGGGAAATTTTGATAAACGATATTGTTTTAGTTACAGTAACATGGTAAACCAAAATTCCCGCGTTGGAATTGATAAAAAATCTGTACTTTTTCATAACCATTTTAAAGGTTCTTTACTAAAAATTTAAATTCTAGATTTTCGTTTTTTTTTGGGTGGCCTCGAGAAGGAAGTTCTCAGACCACCCAACTTTGTTTGTTGGAGATAATCGTCTACAACAATTTTAAACAAATGTTGGAACAGGTTTTTTTTTGAAGAAGTCAAATAATCTGATAAAAACGGAATGTTCCAATTTTATTGTTTTTTTTAACAAAAATTTTTGATTTATTTTATTTTCATGCTCAAAGTTTAAAAAGACAACTTTTTTGTAGCTTTTTTTCTTATTATTTTTAGTTATTTTTTAGTAATCAAATTTAAAATCAAACATTGTAAATTATTTTCTTGAAATAAATTCTATATTGTTCAAAGTTTTCAATTACAGTATACTTATCTTCTCGTCTAAAAGACCCTTTATATTTCATTGCTAGAAAAAGAAAGTAAAAGACTCGTGATTCTTTTTTGAGGGGCGGACGAACACAATATTTTTTATTTGCAGCAATGTACATTCAATAAAAAAAGAAGTTTTTGCTTGGAAGAAACTGGGCGCTTGGTTGTTAGAAGAAATAAATTGGTTTATTATTCACCTGATTATTTTATTTTAATTAATTCCTATAGATGTTAATAAAAGAAGACGTTTTTCTGAAATTATGCCCAAGTTATCAAAAAGCTATTTCAAAACTGGAAAATGACAATGCTGCTCTTTCTGCAGATAACCACATCAGAAAAATTAGAATATTTAAAAAATTTATGAACCAATATTTGGTGCTGCCAGAAATTGTGGACGAAATATCACGGTTAGTATAAAGATCAGAACATGTCACATAATAATTCGACACACTCCCTGGTATCGATCAAAAATAACAATCAATCGTACCCTCCCACGAGAGAGCAAAAGTTTCTATTGTTTGTCCTTTTTTCATTGCCGGCCATTTATGGCTCCTTTTTTCCTACGTTACACGGAGAAAAAAAGAGCAAATTTGGGATCACTGTGCTCAAGGCCGTAGGCACAGCGGACCTTTTCTTGCTTTTTGGCAAAATGTTTTTTGTGTGTGCAAAAAAAGGTGCATGCAATTAGATATTGTAAAAAAATTACCTGGTAAACCCAAATATTTTTTTTGCATGTGGAATCGATAAAGAACATATCAGGGATTATAAAAATGTAAAAATTAGTGAAAAAATGTAAAAATATTACTGTAGAATACTGTAATGAAATTAACGATTTTTCGAAATTTTGAAAAATCAGAAAATGAAATTGTATGAACGGATTCTGAAACTTTATGGCTTAAAAATCTTGTCATACCCTGGGGCCACAGAAAAATATAATTTGGTAGTTTATCTGCTGTTTAAACATTTTTTACAGGTAATTTTGTAAGTATTCCCATATAAAACAATAGATAGGGGTACTGTAACTTCAGAATCCGGCTTCTGAAAAATAGAATCGCTCTGTAACTTTTCGCCCTGGGTCTATTGTAATAACTTCTGACACTTTTTACCGCATTTCAATTACTCATCTCTGTTTAATAGCGCGTCTAAAATTGGTTACGGTAGTTATAAAAGCCCCCCCCCCCTCTCTACGGCCTTGACTGTGCTCCCCCTATAACGTTCTTATAGCTAAATTAATATTTTAGGTTAGCTTTAAATGCGCCATCAGAAATTCGTTATTCAGAGAATGTACAACGTGGACAAATAGCAGAAAAAGCGATGTATCACTTTTATGATAGCGGATATTTTTCAAAATTATTGCATGACATTCCTGATTATTATGGAAGGTTTTGTGATGATTTTCAAGCACTTGATACTGTCAATCCGGAAAATTTTTTCCCTCAAAAAGGCATGGATCGGACTTTTCGATTTTATGAAAAATGGTTTTGTAAGTTATTCTTTTGCTCCTTCTATCTTTTTCATTGGATCTAGACAAACTAAGAAAAAATCATACATAAAACATAAAAATTTTAGGTAAACCATTGCCGAAAGATTTGATAAAAAAGTATCTTGAAGTCAAAAACCTTTATACTGAAATTGTTGAAGCTGAAAATGATGATCAAAAATGGATGGACTTGATAATTCAAGTTGACGATGACGAATTTGTTATCAACAATATTGATTACAGACTTGGTAAAGATCTTAATAACACGGAATTATGGAAGTTATATTTTCAGTTTTTGAAGAATCATGATACAAAAGTTGGTAGTTTTTTATTATTTAAATGTTTCAACATTCTGGGAACCTTTTGGGTAGCATTTTTAAATTAAAAAAAAAACATGTTTTTTTTTTACATTTTGTACACAATGTTCGTTGCTTCTAAGGGCATATATATGCTATAGCAATTTAAAAAAATTCATATTAAATAATTCTATACACATTTTAGAAACTATTAAATTTATATTCCCGGTACTGTAGATATTTTCTCGATGATTCAAAGATGAAAACCGAATATGAAAAGGCAGTCGAGCAATACGGTCCAAGTATTGTTCAATGGGAAAATCCCTTCCCATTTGAAAAATATGAAAAAGAAAAATATATTTTTCCAAAGGAGAACAAGAAATATTACAATTCTTTCAAAAAACCTGTATTGCTTTATTCATCTCGTGATCGAATTGGACAAAATTTTTCTCTACCAAAACCAATTTTAGTTTATATCAAAGAAACAAAAACTCCTATTATCCTTCATAAACTTCATAAAAGCTGCAAATATTTCTTTTCTGCTCAACCATATCCTGTTTGTTACAGATTAGAAATATCCTTAGCAAGGGATACTTTTATTCAATGCGTCCATCAGCAAATCGGACTTTATCTGGGTCGTGGAAGTTTAACGGTTTCTTTTGATCAAAAACCCATAATTTCTAATACTTTTGATAACTCGACAATTAGAAATCATCGGTTAAGGTAATAACAGATCCCAACCCTTTTTAAATGCATACAAAATTTACCTTTTTAGTCGTTATTTAATTTCTGATATAATTAAACATATTCATTTATGTCTTGCCAAGTACATTCGAATTGAATTTCAAGATATTTCCAAAAAAGAGTTTAAATTTTTGGTTGGACATGGAAATGTCGAGGTTTTGCATTTAACAGAAGTAAATATTTTGGATGAAACCAATGGCAAGCAAATCACATTGGAAGAAATCTTGAAATTTGTGCCAAGAATTGTAGAATTTTAGTAAGTTTTTGTTTTTGCATTTCGGATAGTTTGTTTTTATTTTTTATTATAAGGCTTTGGATAAGCTGGGATTAAATCTTTTTTACACCTGGATTGGGGCGGGTGAACTTTTTGTTTTTTTGTCTCCTTCAACTTAAATTTTGGAAAATTCGATCCCTGCCCATCAAAATTCTTTTGTTTTTGCTTACCTTATTTGGAATCCATTAAACCTGTTTTGCTGGATTTTAGCATATGTGCTCCAGTGATAACGTTGCAAACTTACGAAATTCTTCCAACATTAGAATTTGTTAACAAATTTGAAGAATTACGCATGGAATATATAACATACTTAGAACCTCATGGCTTTATTGAATTTATGAAGGTATGTTATGGCACGGAAATTCGTAACCCTTGCTGGAGTAGTTTTTATTTATATTTATTTTTATAAAAGCTTTTTTTCAGAAAAACTTTGACTTAAAAACACGTTTTTTTGGACATGTTGTATGTGACTTAAGAGAACAATTTTCAGCAGCTTGTAAAACTATAAACAATGAAGTAAATATTTTGTCAAAAAATAGTAAGCCCTATTCTTTTGAACTGTATTAACTTCTTTCTTTTACAATAAAGGTTTTTGTGTACTATAATTCATAGCATTATATTAATCATTCATAGGGTTGTCAATTCCCCTTCCCCGGGGATTCCCCGGGGAATTCCCCTGGGGAATCTCCGGGGAATTCTCCGATTTCTGCGGGGAATGCTTTCCATTCCCCGTAATTTTTCTCCTTATAGAAAAAAAATATTGTTAAAAATTAAATATTTTAGTAAAAAGAAGGTCATCTTTGCTTTAAAAACCATTTAAAAATATATAAATGTTTTAATTTATGTTAAAAATTCAAGTTTTAACATTTTTGGGTACTGTAATTTAAAAATTACAAAATGGCACTTCCGGGGAATGCCGGGGAATTCCCCGGGGAATCTCCGGGGAATCCCCGGGGAATCCCCTCATTTTTTCGATTCCCCGGAGAATGTACAACCCTAATCATTCATAACAATACGAACGAATTCGAATTTATGTAACAAAAAATAACAACTCTAGCAATCATAAATAAATAAAGTGCAACAAAATTTGTAGCGTTGAACTTTGGGTTGAACTAAAAAATTTGAATTCTGAGGTAATTAGAAGCAAAAGATGAGTTGCACATTTGTGAATGAGAAACAGTTTGAACAAATTACACAAATCAATAGACTCTTCTTTACTGCAGTACTGGTTCTTCTAAAAAATTTGCCCATAAAAAACAGGCCGACGAACAAACAGTGCAAAGAAAAACTAATTGTAAATGCTAAAATAAAATAGATTTGTCTTTTGAGTTCTTTTCATCGTACATGCTCTTATTGATGGATGTTATGGAAGTGGAAAAGTATTAATATACACTTTCATTATCATATTATTGTAATAATAATTTTAACTGGCATTGAACAAAATGTTAATAAAAAAAGAAGTGTTGGAAAAATTATGTCCATCTTATCAAAAAGCAGTTAAAAAATTTGAAGAAGAATACTCTTTGATCTTGGAAGATCAAAATGAATTTTTAAGGAAAACAAAATTATTTGAAGAATTTTGGCAGAATTATTTGATGTTACCAGAATTTTGGGATGAATGTTATCGGTATGCTTTTCTTTGCACTTTTAAAATTACACAAAATAGTATTTTTGATTTGTAGTTGTAAAAAATTTTGTCTTAATTTTTTGTTTAATTTGGAATTGTTTCGTTTTTCAAACATTCTTGAAAGGAAAAAACGATTTCACAAATATTAAAAGTAATTAACTTTCAGTTCACATTCAAAAATTAATGCACGTTTCTTTCGTCACATTTACAACTTTTACGAAGAATCTATGAAAATGACAAAATTTGCCGCCTACCATCATTTTTATGACAACAAATATCCAAACAGCAGGTTCATCAATGCCCAAAAATCATATTACGGGCATGTAATTTATCATTTCCGTTTTTGGCATAAATTTACTCTTGATGAATTAGAATATAATCTGACTTTTGCACAAAAATGCATGGATAGAACTTTCCGGCATTATCAAGAACATTTTTGTAAGCTTTTAACTTTAAATCAACAATTTTTTGTAGTCGGGATTCAAATTTCAGATAGTCCGATTCCGAAAAAACTTATTAAAAAATTTTATGAAGCAAAGAAACTGTATCAAAAAATTTTGGAAGCTGAAAATGACTTAAATAAATGGTTTAATTTAATTATAAAAGCTGAAAATAAAAAATTTATTAAAAACAATATTGAATTTAAACTTGGAAAGGATCTTTTCAATCAGGAATTGTGGAAACTTTATTTTAATTATTTGAAGCAAAATGACACAAAGGTAATTGTTTATATTGTTTCCATAAAATTTGAATAAATATAGTTTTTTCTTTAAATTATTAACGTTTTAGGGTTTGTTACATTTGTATTCCTGTTACTGTAGATTGTTTATTGATGATGTTGAAATGAAAGAAGAATACAAAAATGCATGTAAAATTTATGGTCCAAGTTTTGTTCCATGGAATAATTTATTTGAGCACGAACAATTTGAAGGGGAAGAAGCTTCTATAGCTCCATATCCATCTTGTGGTACACCAGTACCACCAAGGATTACACCTGATCGCAAATTTACTTTCGATAATAAAGAAAACCAAATATTTCCATTTCCCAAAACAGTCATATCCCTTATTCTAAAATGCTACCGTAATCCAAATATCATTCATAAATTACATAAATGTTGCAAATATTTCTTTTCAATTTTACCGTATCCAGTTTGTCATAATTTTCGATTATGTAATTCAGATTTGGAATATTTTTTCAATGAACAATCTGTTGGCATTTTTGTTGAACCTGTCGTTCTTTTTGAGCATAAGTTAATCATTTCCAATACATTAGCTTTTTGGCCATTTCGTGGACCGTAAGAAATTAAATAAAATTAATTAAATTTAATATGAGGAATATTTTAGCCGTAATGCTTTGACAACTTTTCTTCCACAAATTTTTCAATGTTTCATAAAACATTTACGACTTTATAAACAAGATTTAAGCATCAAGGAATTCAAATTTCTTGTTGCAGAAGGAAATGTGGAAACTCTGACATTGGAAGACGTGAAACTTTTGAATGAAAAAGATGAAAACATGAAACTTGAAGAAATTCTAAAATTAACTCCAAAAATTATTGATATCGAGTAAGTCAAAAAAATTTCCATGAATATAAAATCTGTTTTTCTTTTACTTTACAGATTTCATCAACCATTTATTACTCCAAAAACCTTTCAAGAACTTTTGAAATTAAATTTTGCTAACAAAATTGATTTTCTCCGTTTGGATAAAATTACATACTTTGAACCGTATGAATTTTGTGAATTTATTAAAGTAATAATTTTAAAATATTTATCAAATTTTTTTGCAATCTTTTAAATTTTTAGAAAAATTATACACCTGATTCTGAATTTTGGGGACACTTTGAAAATGGTACCGATCCAGTGATAATTGAAACTGCAAAAAGCATTATCAAAAAAGAACTTTGGCCAAAATGGCCCGTCAATGACAGTTATTTATTTTCTTTGCATTGAAATTTTTCAATTAAATTTTTTGAAAAACTATGTCTAAAAATAAAATTCTGCAATCACAAAATCATACAAATCAATTGTGATTCAAAAATTACATAATAAAAAGATAATTTTAAAAATCAAAAACGTGGAATTAATTTGCATACAAAAGGTTCTGGTTGAACATTTAGGCCATGAATCCGCTTTAAACTTGCAGGTTTGGAATCCAAATTTGTAATCTAAAAAGTGTTTTTAAACAACATTAAAAAAATATTGAAGAACAAACTTCAAACTGATTAAATAAATTAGCAGCAAAAAGAAAGAGTTCAAGTCGGGCCAGGGGTTCACCCAAGCAGGCTCGTTTTCCAACATTGAATGGAACCAACTCTGGTCGAGATTGAAATTTTCCATCCGAAGTTAAAAATCTTTCAGGTTTAAATTTTTTATGTTCTGGAAAAACTGAATCATCATAAAAGATTTGAGAAATTTGTGGCACAACAATTGTATTCTCTTTAAGATTGTATCCTTGAATTTTAACATCGGACATTAGGCGATGAGCGGTGTTAAGGGGAAGTAGGTTGCAGAGTCTTTGAGATTCTGCAATTACGGCAGTCAAATATGGAAGACTATTTTTGGTCTGTAACGACCTTTTTATGCTCAAAAATTTTCGCAGCGGCGCTTCGCGCCGCTTCGTAAATTTTTTACTCACAAATATATGCCACACATCAAAGACGATTTGCGATAGATCAAAGGCGGCATCCTTTGATCTTTTTTCGCCAAATAGTATTTCCCTTATTTTTTAAATTTGGCTACTTTTTTCCTATTTTACATGGGCAATTTTGGTTCCAAACCACGTGAAAAAGTCGAAAAACGTCAAAATTTTAATTTTTGATTTTTTTGATTAAAATGGATGTCAGGGAGTGTGCTGAAGTGTCCTGCAAAAGATTTTTGCATAATTATGCAAATTTGTTGATTTGGAAGCATTTGAAGTGAGTGAACCTACCGTAACCATTTCATGAAGGTTAAAAAATGTGTAAAAATGTTTTTGTGTCTTCTGATTGGTACTATTTTGTTTAATAATTATAGAATAATGATTTTTTACCGTTTCCAATCAAATTACATTGTTCCAGAAAAAATTTCGTTAAAAGTCTTTCAATTTTGTTGAGTTACAGTATCACGACATTAAAAATTCCACGAAAATTCCTAAAAATTCCTGAAAATTCCAAAACTCTTAGATTCTGTTAGTCTTGGCCATCCCCACAGACCATTTTTACCTAAAAAACACTCATATTCGATTTTTACCAGAGCTCGTTCCACAATGTCCTCAAAATTTTCGGATCTCACCACGAAAATCCCCCAGAATTCCATGAAAATTCAAGATATCATAAAAATCAATGTTACATCGTTTTTATAACCTATTAGGCTACCTCCATGCAAAATTTCAGATTTTTTGAAGCCCTCAAACAGATTTGTTGAAGGAAAAACCGAGTGGACAGAACTTATGGAACACCCTGATAATTTGAAAGTTTGACGACATTGATAATTTTAAATGCACAAATTTTTGTGAAAAAATAAATTTATTTATTACAAAAAAACTTTAACAATCTAAAGAAACTTGTCGATTGCTTTATGCAAAAATTCTTTAACAGAACTTGTTCCTTTTCTTGGTGGATTAATTTCATTTTGTTGAAGTTCATTAATTTCTTGCTGGCATCGATGACAAACTTGAACTGATTGACTTCTGGTCGGATGGTGATTTGTTCTCGAATGTGATATTGAGCCCATTGACATTTGTAAAACATGTTAGAAACAGGTATTTCAATAATCGGATCTGGTCTAATTGGATCATTTGGGGATTTGTAGATTGGGGTATGGGGTCATTAAGGGATTTTTTTTGGAATCCCTTAATGACCTTAGTTCATCATTTGGAAGGTCAGCTAGAAGGGGCTCAGCATTTGATAAATCCATTATCAAATTATACCAATATTGACGTCAAGATTTCATATATATTTTATCATTCATTTTGTTAAAGTTGTGCCAAGGTTGTTTGCGAGGTTCTATAAAAACAATGAACTTATTAAGCTGCTTTTCCAGATTGAATACAAAATTATAGGGTATTTTGATTAGAGAATCTTCAACTTTTAACAATAGTTTTTTATCTTCATGTTGTCGAAGATTTGTTGTTGTTAGGCGGAGAAGTAGGGAACTAAATTTGAATATTAGAAAAGTTGAGAATTACATCTTTGGCCGAAATGGTAGTTACTGAACCAGTTATCCCAGATGACCGGGCAAAATGTGGATTATTTGACCCTGAAATGCCGCTTGTAATTAAAACATGGATCATTTTGCATTAATGGAGTTGAAAAAGTTGTAACTGATGGAGAGATATGAGAAAAACCATTATATGAGTGGCGAGATGACATTTTTAAATTTTTTACCATATTTGATCGATTTTTGTGCCTTGGACACAAATATGATTCATGAATTGGAATTGCCGAAAAATATGTTGTTGAATAGGTTTTGAGCAAAAGCAAATCCGTGTTTTGTGGCGTTGGATTTTGGGAATTCGGGCAAGTTTTTGACGGATTTTCTAGTAAATTAGTTAGTTCTAATAGATTATCTCCACCATATAGAAAAAAATATAGTGGGGTCCGGTTCCGATTTGACTGGTGGGATTCCAGCTCCTTTTTTAGCCCAAAGGAGAGGACCTCTTGTTTAGCCCACAGGAGCACAGGCGGGGTCTTTGTTTAACCGGTTGTGTCCGGTTCCGATTTGACTGGTAGGATTCCAGCTCCCTTTTTAGTCCAAAGGAGAGGACCTCTTGTTTAGCCCACAGGAGCACAGGCGGGGTCTTTGTTTAACCGGTTGTGTCCGGTTCCGATTTGACTGGTAGGATTCCAGCTCCTTTTTTAGTCCAAAGGAGAGGACCTCTTGTTTAGCCCACAGGAGCACAGGCCCTTTGTTAAACCGGTCGGTCCGGTGTGCTGGAGGAGATGGATGAATGGCTGTTTTTCCTGGATTATGCCAGTATATATTCATTTTTGAAGAGTGATTATAATTTGCATAAAGCATGTGAAATGCAATGTTTTTTCACACGGAAATTTGCATAAAGTATGTGAAATGGAATGCTTTTTCACATGGAAATTTGCATAAAGCATGTGAAATGCAATGCTTTTTCACATGGAAATTTGCATTTTTTACTGTGAAAGTTCGCGCAAAAATAAATGTTTTTCCCACGTTAATAAAGCATGTGAAATGCAATGTCTTTTCACATGAAAATTTGCGTAATGCATGTACAGTCGAACCTCGATTTTACGTCCCTCGATTTTACGTCGACCTCGATTTTACGTCCTTTGTCTGCGGTCCCTTCAACAAGGAGCCCATATAAATCGGACCTCGATCTTACGTCGACCTCGATTTTACGTCTTTTTTTACGGTCCCTTGAAAGACATAAAATCGAGGCTCGACTGTAAACAAAAATCTTTTTTTAATATAGCCAAGAAGAATCATTTTGTTTTTGTAATTTGCATATTTAATTTAAAAAACAGTTGTTTATTAGTTTAGCGAGATAAATCCATGTTTTATGCAAGATTTAATGTGAGAAAATTATGTTTAAAAGATTTTTAAATGAAACTTTGCACTTTTTTGTCGTATTTCTAATAATAAGCTAAGAAGAAGGTTAAAACTACTAATTTCTAGAACAAATAAATTACGCATTATTTTACATTTAACAAAATAAACTTGCCTTTTCTTTAATCTCCAAAATACAATCAAAATGTCCATTTTCTAGATCTTGAGCTTTAAATACAGTCGAGCCTCGATTTTACGTCTTTCAAGGGACCGTAAAAAAAGACGTAAAATCGAGGTCGACGTAAGATCGAGGTCCGATTTATATGGGCTCCTTGTTGAAGGGACCGCAGACAAAGGACGTAAAATCGAGGTCGACGTAAAATCGAGGGACGTAAAATCGAGGTTCGACTGTACTCTAAATCTGTTAATTTGCATATTATAAACGATATTTGTTAATTGAATCATTTCCAGCGTGTAATCATCAGTATTTCATCATTTCCTCTCTTGTAAGCCGTAAATGGAAGACATTTTGATAAAACTATTTGTTAATGCAGAACAAACAGAGTTTCTTGGATTTTCGATTTTATTAAAACAACAAAAATGAATGAATGTATTTTGTTTTGGTCATTTCACATTTTTTGTTTAAAAAATTGATTATTGTTATTTGCTTTTTTGAGGTCTAGATAGAAGAAAAAGGGTTAAGAGATTCACAGCCAAAAAATAATAACATTGCTAAATTTGTTGACTTGAGTCTAGAGTTGTTCATTTCCCGGAGTTACAGTATTCCAAGCTACAGTAATATTTTACCAAAAATAGTCTAATGACCTGCAAAAAGACTGTTAATTATTGAATTCAGTTATTTTTGACTATTTACAATGTTTTTATTGCTTATTTATCCCATATTTAAATGTTTATTGTAAAATCGCTAAATATTACTGTAACATTTCCCGGGAAATCGGAACCATTTCCCGCAAAAAATCGGGAAATTTCCCGGGAATTTCCCGGGAGAGGGAAATGAACAACCCTACGAGTTGTTTTGGCTGACCAGGCTCTTTTATCTGTACTTTTTCATAACCATTTTAAAGGTTCTTTACCAAAAATTTCAATTACAGATTTTCTTTTACAACCAATTCCAATGCGGGAATTTATGATAAACGATATTGTTTTAATTACAGTAACATGGTAAACCAAAATTCCCGCATTGGAATTGATAAAAAATCTGTACTTTTTCAAAACCATTTTAAAGGTTCTTTACCAAAATTTTCAATTCCAGATTTTTGTATTAAAGCAATTCCAATGCGGGAATTTGTGATAAACGATATTGTTTTAGTTACAGTAATATGGTAAACGAAAATTCCCGCATTGGAATTGATTAAAAATCTGTACTTTTTCAAAACCATTTTAAAGGTTCTTTACCAAAATTTTCAATTCCAGATTTTTGTATTAAAGCAATTCCAATGCGGGAATTTATGATAAACGATATTGTTTTAGTTACAGTAATATGGTAAACGAAAATTCCCGCATTGGAATTGATTAAAAATCTGTACTTTTTCAAAACCATTTTAAAGGTTCTTTACCAAAATTTTCAATTCCAGATTTTTGTATTAAAGCAATTCCAATGCGGGATATTAAGATAAACGATATTGTTGTAGTTACAGTAACATGGTAAACGAAAATTCCCGCATTGGAATTGATTAAAAATCTGTACTTTTTCAAAACCATTTTAAAGGTTCTTTACCAAAATTTTCAATTCCAGATTTTTGTATTAAAGCAATTCCAATGCGGGAATTTGTGATAAACGATATTGTTTTAATTACAGTAACATGGTAAACCAAAATTCCCGCATTGGAATTGATAAAAAATCTGTACTTTTTCAAAACCATTTTAAAGGTTCTTTACCAAAATTTTCAATTCCAGATTTTTGTATTAAAGCAATTCCAATGCGGGAATTTGTGATAAACGATATTGTTTTAGTTACAGTAATATGGTAAACGAAAATTCCCGCATTGGAATTGATTAAAAATCTGTACTTTTTCAAAACCATTTTAAAGGTTCTTTACCAAAATTTTCAATTCCAGATTTTTGTATTAAAGCAATTCCAATGCGGGAATTTGTGATAAACGATATTGTTTTAGTTACAGTAACATGGTAAACGAAAATTCCCGCATTGGAATTGATTAAAAATCTGTACTTTTTCAAAACCATTTTAAAGGTTCTTTACCAAAATTTTCAATTCCAGATTTTTGTATTAAAGCAATTCCAATGCGGGATATTAAGATAAACGATATTGTTGTAGTTACAGTAACATGGTAAACGAAAATTCCCGCATTGGAATTGATTAAAAATCTGTACTTTTTCAAAACCATTTTAAAGGTTCTTTACCAAAATTTTCAATTCCAGATTTTTGTATTAAAGCAATTCCAATGCGGGATATTAAGATAAACGATATTGTTGTAGTTACAGTAACATGGTAAACGAAAATTCCCGCATTGGAATTGATTAAAAATCTGTACTTTTTCAAAACCATTTTAAAGGTTCTTTACCAAAATTTTCAATTCCAGATTTTTGTATTAAAGCAATTCCAATGCGGGATATTAAGATAAACGATATTGTTGTAGTTACAGTAACATGGTAAACGAAAATTCCCGCATTGGAATTGATTAAAAATCTGTACTTTTTCAAAACCATTTTAAAGGTTCTTTACCAAAATTTTCAATTCCAGATTTTTGTATTAAAGCAATTCCAATGCGGGATATTAAGATAAACGATATTGTTGTAGTTACAGTAACATGGTAAACGAAAATTCCCGCATTGGAATTGATTAAAAATCTGTACTTTTTCAAAACCATTTTAAAGGTTCTTTACCAAAATTTTCAATTCCAGATTTTTGTATTAAAGCAATTCCAATGCGGGATATTAAGATAAACGATATTGTTGTAGTTACAGTAACATGGTAAACCGGAATTCCCGCATTGGAATTGATAAAAAATCTGTACTTTTTCAAAACCATTTTAAAGGTTCTTTACCAAAATTTTCAATTCCAGATTTTTGTATTAAAGCAATTCCAATGCGGGATATTAAGATAAACGATATTGTTGTAGTTACAGTAACATGGTAAACGAAAATTCCCGCATTGGAATTGATTAAAAATCTGTACTTTTTCAAAACCATTTTAAAGGTTCTTTACCAAAATTTTCAATTCCAGATTTTTGTATTAAAGCA
Source organism: Panagrolaimus sp. LJ2414 (assembly GCA_024447195.1). NCBI lineage: Eukaryota > Metazoa > Nematoda > Chromadorea > Rhabditida > Panagrolaimidae > Panagrolaimus > Panagrolaimus sp. LJ2414. Next base: position 454,775 of record JAMRXY010000278.1, read on the forward strand.
ATTCCAATGCGGGATATTAAGATAAACGATATTGTTGTAGTTACAGTAACATGGTAAACGAAAATTCCCGCATTGGAATTGATTAAAAATCTGTACTTTTTCAAAACCATTTTAAAGGTTCTTTACCAAAATTTTCAATTCCAGATTTTTGTATTAAAGCAATTCCAATGCGGGATATTAAGATAAACGATATTGTTGTAGTTACAGTAACATGGTAAACCAAAATTCCCGCATTGGAATTGATAAAAAATCTGTACTTTTTCAAAACCATTTTAAAGGTTCTTTACCAAAAATTTAAATTCCAGTTTTTGTATTAAACCAATTCCATTGCGGGAATTTATGATAAACGATATTGTTGTGGTTACAGTAACATGGTAAACCGGAATTCCCGCATTGGAATTGATAAAAAATCTGTACTTTTTCATAACCATTTTAAAGGTTCTTTACTAAAAATTTAAATTCTAGATTTTCGTTTTTTTGGGTGGCCTCGAGAAGGAAGGTCTCAGACCCCCTAACTTTGTTAGTTGGAGATAATCGTCTACAGCAATTTTAAACAGATGTTGGAACAGGTTTTTTTTGAAGAAGTCAAATAATCTGATAAAAACGGAATGTTCCAATTTTAGTGTTTTTTAACAAATTTTTTTGATTTATTTTATTTTCATGCTCAAAGTTTAAAAAGACAACTTTTTTGTAGCTTTTTTTCTTATTATATTTAGTTATTTTTTAGTAATCAAATTTAAAATCAAACATTGTAAATTATTTTCTTGAAATAAATTCTATATTGTTCAAAGTTTTCAATTACAGTATACTTATCTTCTCGTCTAAAAGACCCTTTATATTTCATTGCTAGAAAAAGAAAGTAAAAGACTCGTGATTCTTTTTTGAGGGGCGGACGAACACAACATTTTTTATTTGCAGCAATGTACATTCAATAAAAAAAGAAGTTTTTGCTTGGAAGAAACTGGGCGCTTGGTTGTTAGAAGAAATAAATTGGTTTATTATTCACCTGATTATTTTATTTTAATTAATTCCTATAGATGTTAATAAAAGAAGACGTTTTTCTGAAATTATGCCCAAGTTATCAAAAAGCTATTTCAAAACTGGAAAATGACAATGCTGCTCTTTCTGAGCAAAAGTTTCTATTGTTTGTCCTTTTTTCATTGCCGGCCATTTATGGCTCCTTTTTTTCCTACGTTACACGGAGAAAAAAAGAGCAAATTTGGGATCACTGTGCTCAAGGCCGTAGGCAGAAAAAAATTTCGGGGTGGGCATTTTCATTTCAGGGGGGCACGCCTTTGATCTTTTGCCGCCTTAACACGGCAAAAGATCAAAGGATTTTCCCCAGTTTCGGGGGGGGGGGGGGGCACGTGCCCCAAAAGCCCCCCCCCCCCCCTCTCTACGGCCTTGACTGTGCTCCCCCTATAACGTTCTTATAGCTAAATTAATATTTTAGGTTAGCTTTAAATGCGCCATCAGAAATTCGTTATTCAGAGAATGTACAACGTGGACAAATAGCAGAAAAAGCGATGTATCACTTTTATGATAGCGGATATTTTTCAAAATTATTGCATGACATTCCTGATTATTATGGAAGGTTTTGTGATGATTTTCAAGCACTTGATACTGTCAATCCGGAAAATTTTTTCCCTCAAAAAGGCATGGATCGGACTTTTCGATTTTATGAAAAATGGTTTTGTAAGTTATTCTTTTGCTCCTTCTACCTTTTTCATTGGATCTAGACAAACTAAGAAAAAATCATACATAAAACATAAAAATTTTAGGTAAACCATTGCCGAAAGATTTGGTAAAAAAGTATCTTGAAGCCAAAAACCTTTATACTGAAATTGTTGAAGCTGAAAATGATGATCAAAAATGGATGGACTTGATAATTCAAGTTGACGATGACGAATTTGTTATCAACAATATTGATTACAGACTTGGTAAAGATCTTAATAACACGGAATTATGGAAGTTATATTTTCAGTTTTTGAAGAATCATGATACAAAAGTTGGTAGTTTTTTATTATTTAAATGTTTCAACATTCTGGGAACCTTTTGGGTAGCATTTTTAAATTTTAAAAAAACATGTTTTTTTTTACATTTTGTACACAATGTTTGTTGCTTCTAAGGGCATATATATGCTATAGCAATTTAAAAAAATTCTTATTTTGATTGCGAACAATCTTTTTACATAAATAATTCTATACACATTTTAGAAACTATTAAATTTATATTCCCGGTACTGTAGATATTTTCTCGATGATTCAAAGATGAAAACCGAATATGAAAAGGCAGTCGAGCAATACGGTCCAAGTATTGTTCAATGGGAAAATCCCTTCCCATTTGAAAAATATGAAAAAGAAAAATATATTTTTCCAAAGGAGAACAAGAAATATTACAATTCTTTCAAAAAACCTGTATTGCTTTATTCATCTCGTGATCGAATTGGACAAAATTTTTCTCTACCAAAACCAATTTTAGTTTATATCAAAGAAACAAAAACTCCTATTATCCTTCATAAACTTCATAAAAGCTGCAAATATTTCTTTTCTGCTCAACCATATCCTGTTTGTTACAGATTAGAAATATCCTTAGCAAGGGATACTTTTATTCAATGCGTCCATCAACAAATCGGACTTTATCTGGGTCGTGGAAGTTTAACGGTTTCTTTTGATCAAAAACCCATAATTTCTAATACTTTTGATAACTCGACAATTAGAAATCATCGGTTAAGGTAATAACAGATCCCAACCCTTTTTAAATGCATACAAAATTTACCTTTTTAGTCGTTATTTAATTTCTGATATAATTAAACATATTCATTTATGTCTTGCCAAGTACATTCGAATTGAATTTCAAGATATTTCCAAAAAAGAGTTTAAATTTTTGGTTGGACATGGAAATGTCGAGGTTTTGCATTTAACAGAAGTAAATATTTTGGATGAAACCAATGGCAAGCAAATCACATTGGAAGAAATCTTGAAATTTGTGCCAAGAATTGTAGAATTTTAGTAAGTTTTTGTTTTAGCATTTCGGATAGTTTGTTTTTATTTTTTATTATAAGGCTTTGGATAAGCTGGGATTAAATCTTTTTTACACCTGGATTGGGGCGGGTGAACTTTTTGTTTTTTTGTCTCCTTCAACTTAAGTTTTGGAAAATTCGATCCCTGCCCATCAAAATTCTTTTGTTTTTGCTTACCTTATTTGGAATCCATTAAATCTGTTTCGCTGGATTTTAGCATATGTGCTCCAGTGATAACTTTGCAAACTTACGAAATTCTTCCAACATTAGAATTTGTTAACAAATTTGAAGAATTTCGCATGGAATATATTACATACTTAGAACCTCATGGCTTTATTGAATTTATGAAGGTATGTTATGACACCCTTGCTGGAGTAGTTTTTATTTATATTTATTTTTATAAAAGCTTTTTTTCAGAAAAACTTTGACTTAAAAACACGTTTTTTTGGACATGTTGTATGTGACTTAAGAGAACAATTTTCAGCAGCTTGTAAAACTATAAACAATGAAGTAAATATTTTGTCAAAAAATAGTAAGCCCTATTCTTTTGAACTGTATTAACTTCTTTCTTTTACAATAAAGGTTTTTGTGTACTAGCATTATAGTAATCATTCATAACAATACGAACGAATTCGAATTTATGTAACAAAAAATAACAACTCTAGCAATCATAAATAAATAAAGTGCAACACAATTTGTAGCGTTGAACTTTGGGTTGAACTAAAAAATTTGAATTCTGAGGTAATTAGAGGTAAAAGATGAGTTGCACATTTGTGAATGAGAAACAGTTTGAACAAATTACACAAATCAATAGACTCTTCTTTACTGCAGTACTGGTTCTTCTAAAAAATTTGCCCTCTAAAAACAGGCCGACGAACAAACAGTGCAAAGAAAAACTAATTGTAAATGCCAAAATTAAAATAGATTTGTCTTTCGAGTATTTTTCTTCGTACATGCTCTTATTGATAATAACATTGTTATGAAAGTGGAAAAGTATTAATATACACTTTAATTATCATTTTACTGTAATAATAATTTTAACTGGTATTGAACCAAAATGTTAATAAAAACAGAAGTGTTGGAAAAATTATGTCCATCTTATCAAAAAGCAGTTAAAAAATTTGAAGAAGAATACTCTTTGATCTTGGAAGATCAAGATGAATTTTTAAGGAAAACAAAATTATTTGAAGAATTTTGGCAGAATTATTTAATGTTACCAGAATTTTGGGATGAATGTTATCGGTATGCTTTTCTTTGCACTCTTAAAATTACACAAAAAGGTATCTGTGGAATTGTAAAACATTTGGTCTTTATTTTTTGTTTAATTTGAAATTGTTTCGTTTTTCAAACATTTTTGAAAGAAAAAAACGATTTCACAAATTTTAAAAGTAATTAACTTTCAGTATACATTCAAAAATTAATGCACGTTTCATTCGTCACATTTACAACTTCTACGAAGAATCTATGAAAATGACAAAATTTGCCGCCTACCATCATTTTTATGACAACGGATACGCAAACAGCAGATTCGTAAATGCCCAAAAATCATATTACGGGCATGTAATTTATCATTTCCGTTTTTGGCATAAATTTACTCTCGATGAAATAGAATATAATCTGACTTTTGCCCAAAAATGCATGGATAGAACTTTCCGGCATTATCAAGAACTTTTTTGTAAGCTTTTAACTTTAAATCAATAATTTTTTGAAGTTGGAATTCAAATTTCAGATAGTCCGATTCCGAAAAAATTTATTACAAAATTTTACGAAACGAAAAAACTTTATTAAAAAATTTTGGAAGCTGAAAATGACTTAAATAAATGGTTTAATTTAATTATAAAAGCTGAAAATAAAAAATTTATAAAAAATAATATTGAATTTAAACTTGGAAAGGATCTTTTCAATCAGGAATTGTGGAAATTTTATTTTAATTATTTGAAGCAAAATGACATAAAGGTAATTGTTTATATTGTTTCTACAAAATTTGAATAAATTTAATATATTATCGCTTTAGGGTTTGTTACATTTGTATTCATGTTACTGTAGATTCTTTATTGATGATGTTGAAATGAAAGAAGAATACAAAAATGCTTGTAAAATTTATGGTCCAAGTTTTGTTCCATGGAAGAATTTATTTGAGCATGAACAATTTGAAGTGGAAGAAGCTTCTGTAGCGTATCCATCTTGTGGTACACCAGTACCACCGACAATTACACCTGATCACAAATTTACTTTCGATAATAAAGAAAACCAGATATTTCCATTTCCTAAAACAGTCATATCCCATATTCTAAAATGCTACCGTAATCCAAATATCCTTCATAAATTGCATAAATGCTGCAAATATTTCTTTTCAATTTTACCGTATCCCGTTTGTCATAATATTCGATTATGTAATTCAGATTTGGAATATTTTTTCAATGAACAATCTGTTGGAATTTCTGTTGAACCTGTTGTTCTTTTTGAGCATAAATTAATCATTTCCAATACCTTAGCTTTTTGGCCATTTAGTGGACCGTAAGAAATTAAATATAATTAAGTAAATTTAATATGAGGAATATTTTAGCCGTAATGCTTTGACAACTTTTCTTCCACAAATTTTTCAATGTTTCATAAAACATTTACGACTTTATAAACAAGATTTAAGCATCAAGGAATTCAAATTTCTTGTTGCAGAAGGAAATGTGGAAACTCTGACATTGGAAGATGTGAAACTTTTGAATGAAAAAGACGAAAAAATGAAACTTGAAGAAATTCTAAAATTAACCCCAAAAATTGTTGATATCGAGTAAGTCAAAAATATTTCCATGAATACAAAATCTGTTTTTCTTTTATACTTTACAGAATTCATCAACCAGTTATTACTCCAAAAACCTTTCAAGAACTTTTGAAATTTAATTTTGTTAACAAAATTGATTTTCTTCGTTTGGACAAAATTACATACTTTGAACCGTATGAATTTTGTGAATTTATTAAAGTAATAATTTTAAAATATTTATCAGATTTTTTTTGCAATCTTTTAAATTTTTAGAAAAATTTTACACCTGATTCTGAATTTTGGGGACACTTTGAAAATGGCATCGATCCAGTGATGATCGAAACTTCAAAAAGCATTATCAAAAAAGAACTTTGGCCAAAATGGCCCGTCAATGAAAGTTATTTATTTTCTTTGCATTGAAATTTTTCAATTAAATTTTTTGAAAACTATGTCTAAAAATAAAATTCCGGCAAACACAAAACCGTACAAAACAATTGTGATTCAAAAATTACAAAATAAAAAGGTAATTTTCAAAATCAAAAACGTGGAATTAATTTGCATACAAAAGGTGCTGGTTGAACATTTAAGCCATGAATCCGCTTTAAACTTGCAGGTTTGGAATCCAAATTTGTAATCTAAAAAGTGTTTTTAAACAACAATAAAAAAATATTGAAGAACAAACTTCAAACTGATTAAATAAATTAGCAGCATAAAGAAAGAGTTCAAGTCGGGCCAGGGGTTCCCCCAAGCAGGCTCGTTTTCCAACATTGAATGGAACCAACTCTGGTCGAGATTCAAATTTTCCATCCGAAGTTAAAAATCTTTCAGGTTTAAATTTTTCATGTTCTGGAAAAACTGCATCATCATAAAAAATTTGAGAAATTTGTGGTACAACAATTGTATTCTCTTTAAGGTTGTATCCTTGAATTTTAACATCAGACATTAGGCGATGAGCGGTGTTAAGGGGAAGTAGGTTGCAGAGTCTTTGAGATTCTGCAATTACGGCAGTCAAATATGGAAGACTATTTTTGGTCTGTAACGACCTTTTTATGCTCAAAAATTTTCGCAGCGGCGCTTCGCGCCGCTTCGTAAATTTTTTACTCACAAATATATGCCACACATCAAAGACGATTTGCGATAGATCAAAGGCGGCATCCTTTGATCTTTTTTCGCCAAATAGTATTTCCCTTATTTTTTAAATTTGGCTACTTTTTTCCTATTTTACATGGGCAATTTTGGTTCCAAAGGGGGGGGACCACGTGAAAAAGTCGAAAAACGTCAAAATTTTAATTTTTGATTTTTTTGATTAAAATGGATGTCAGGGAGTGTGCTGAAGTGTCCTGCAAAAGATTTTTGCATAATTATGCAAATTTGTCGATTTGGAAGCATTTGAAGTGAGTGAACCTACCGTAACCATTTCATGAAGGTTAAAAAATGTGTAAAAATGTTTTTGTGTCTTCTGATTGATACTATTTTGTTTAATAATTATAGAATAATGATTTTTTACCGTTTCCAATCAAATTACATTGTTCCAGAAAAAATTTCGTTAAAAGTCTTTCAATTTTGTTGAGTTACAGTATCACGACATTAAAAATTCCACGAAAATTCCTAAAAATTCCTGAAAATTCCAAAACTCTTAGATTCTGTTAGTCTTGGCCATCCCCACAGACCATTTTTACCTAAAAAACACTCATATTCGATTTTTACCAGAGCTCGTTCCACAATGTCCTCAAAATTTTCGGATCTCACCACGAAAATCCCCCAGAATTCCATGAAAATTCAAGATATCATAAAAATCAATGTTACATCGTTTTTATAACCTATTAGGCTACCTCCATGCAAAATTTCAGATTTTTTGAAGCCCTCAAACAGATTTGTTGAAGGAAAAACCGAGTGGACAGAACTTATGGAACACCCTGATAATTTGAAAGTTTGACGACATTGATAATTTTAAATGCACAAATTTTTGTGAAAAAATAAATTTATTTATTACAAAAAAACTTTAACAATCTAAAGAAACTTGTCGATTGCTTTATGCAAAAATTCTTTAACAGAACTTGTTCCTTTTCTTGGTGGATTAATTTCATTTTGTTGAAGTTCATTAATTTCTTGCTGGCATCGATGACAAACTTGAACTGATTGACTTCTGGTCGGATGGTGATTTGTTCTCGAATGTGATATTGAGCCCATTGACATTTGTAAAACATGTTAGAAACAGGTATTTCAATAATCGGATCTGGTCTAATTGGATCATTTGGGGATTTGTAGATTGGGGTATGGGGTCATTAAGGGATTTTTTTTGGAATCCCTTAATGACCTTAGTTCATCATTTGGAAGGTCAGCTAGAAGGGGCTCAGCATTTGATAAATCCATTATCAAATTATACCAATATTGACGTCAAGATTTCATATATATTTTATCATTCATTTTGTTAAAGTTGTGCCAAGGTTGTTTGCGAGGTTCTATAAAAACAATGAACTTATTAAGCTGCTTTTCCAGATTGAATACAAAATTATAGGGTATTTTGATTAGAGAATCTTCAACTTTTAACAATAGTTTTTTATCTTCATGTTGTCGAAGATTTGTTGTTGTTAGGCGGAGAAGTAGGGAACTAAATTTGAATATTAGAAAAGTTGAGAATTACATCTTTGGCCGAAATGGTAGTTACTGAACCAGTTATCCCAGATGACCGGGCAAAATGTGGATTATTTGACCCTGAAATGCCGCTTGTAATTAAAACATGGATCATTTTGCATTAATGGAGTTGAAAAAGTTGTAACTGATGGAGAGATATGAGAAAAACCATTATATGAGTGGCGAGATGACATTTTTAAATTTTTTACCATATTTGATCGATTTTTGTGCCTTGGACACAAATATGATTCATGAATTGGAATTGCCGAAAAATATGTTGTTGAATAGGTTTTGAGCAAAAGCAAATCCGTGTTTTGTAACGTTGGATTTTGGAAATTCGGGCAAGTTTTTGACGGATTTTCTAGTAAATTAGTTAGTTCTAATAGATTATCTCCACCATATAGAAAAAAATATAGTGGGGTCCGGTTCCGATTTGACTGGTGGGATTCCAGCTCCTTTTTTAGCCCAAAGGAGAGGACCTCTTGTTTAGCCCACAGGAGCACAGGCGGGGTCTTTGTTTAACCGGTTGTGTCCGGTTCCGATTTGACTGGTAGGATTCCAGCTCCCTTTTTAGTCCAAAGGAGAGGACCTCTTGTTTAGCCCACAGGAGCACAGGCGGGGTCTTTGTTTAACCGGTTGTGTCCGGTTCCGATTTGACTGGTAGGATTCCAGCTCCTTTTTTAGTCCAAAGGAGAGGACCTCTTGTTTAGCCCACAAGAGCACAGGCGGGGTCTTTGTTTAACCGGTCGGTCCGGTGTGCTGGAGGAGATGGATGAATGGCTGTTTTTCCTGGATTATGCCAGTATATATTCATTTTTGAAGAGTGATTATAATTTGCATAAAGCATGTGAAATGCAATGTTTTTTCACACGGAAATTTGCATAAAGTATGTGAAATGGAATGCTTTTTCACATGGAAATTTGCATAAAGCATGTGAAATGCAATGCTTTTTCACATGGAAATTTGCATTTTTTACTGTGAAAGTTCGCGCAAAAATAAATGTTTTTCCCACGTTAATAAAGCATGTGAAATGCAATGTCTTTTCACATGAAAATTTGCGTAATGCATGTACAGTCGAACCTCGATTTTACGTCCCTCGATTTTACGTCGACCTCGATTTTACGTCCTTTGTCTGCGGTCCCTTCAACAAGGAGCCCATATAAATCGGACCTCGATCTTACGTCGACCTCGATTTTACGTCTTTTTTTACGGTCCCTTGAAAGACATAAAATCGAGGCTCGACTGTAAACAAAAATCTTTTTTTAATATAGCCAAGAAGAATCATTTTGTTTTTGTAATTTGCATATTTAATTTAAAAAACAGTTGTTTATTAGTTTAGCGAGATAAATCCATGTTTTATGCAAGATTTAATGTGAGAAAATTATGTTTAAAAGATTTTTAAATGAAACTTTGCACTTTTTTGTCGTATTTCTAATAATAAGCTAAGAAGAAGGTTAAAACTACTAATTTCTAGAACAAATAAATTACGCATTATTTTACATTTAACAAAATAAACTTGCCTTTTCTTTAATCTCCAAAATACAATCAAAATGTCCATTTTCTAGATCTTGAGCTTTAAATACAGTCGAGCCTCGATTTTACGTCTTTCAAGGGACCGTAAAAAAAGACGTAAAATCGAGGTCGACGTAAGATCGAGGTCCGATTTATATGGGCTCCTTGTTGAAGGGACCGCAGACAAAGGACGTAAAATCGAGGTCGACGTAAAATCGAGGGACGTAAAATCGAGGTTCGACTGTACTCTAAATCTGTTAATTTGCATATTATAAACGATATTTGTTAATTGAATCATTTCCAGCGTGTAATCATCAGTATTTCATCATTTCCTCTCTTGTAAGCCGTAAATGGAAGACATTTTGATAAAACTATTTGTTAATGCAGAACAAACAGAGTTTCTTGGATTTTCGATTTTATTAAAACAACAAAAATGAATGAATGTATTTTGTTTTGGTCATTTCACATTTTTTGTTTAAAAAATTGATTATTGTTATTTGCTTTTTTGAGGTCTAGATAGAAGAAAAAGGGTTAAGAGATTCACAGCCAAAAAATAATAACATTGCTAAATTTGTTGACTTGAGTCTAGAGTTGTTCATTTCCCGGAGTTACAGTATTCCAAGCTACAGTAATATTTTACCAAAAATAGTCTAATGACCTGCAAAAAGACTGTTAATTATTGAATTCAGTTATTTTTGACTATTTACAATGTTTTTATTGCTTATTTATCCCATATTTAAATGTTTATTGTAAAATCGCTAAATATTACTGTAACATTTCCCGGGAAATCGGAACCATTTCCCGCAAAAAATCGGGAAATTTCCCGGGAATTTCCCGGGAGAGGGAAATGAACAACCCTACGAGTTGTTTTGGCTGACCAGGCTCTTTTATCTGTACTTTTTCATAACCATTTTAAAGGTTCTTTACCAAAAATTTCAATTCCAGATTTTCTTTTACAACCAATTCCAATGCGGGAATTTATGATAAACGATATTGTTTTAATTACAGTAACATGTTAAACCAAAATTCCCGCATTGGAATTGATAAAAAATCTGTACTTTTTCAAAACCATTTTAAAGGTTCTTTACCAAAAATTTAAATTCCAGATTTTTGTATTAAACCAATTCCAATGCGGGAATTTATGATAAACGATATTGTTTTAGTTACAGTAATATGGTAAACCAAAATTCCCGCATTGGAATTGATAAAAAATCTGTACTTTTTCAAAACCATTTTAAAGGTTCTTTACCAAAAATTTCAATTCCAGATTTTCGTTTACAAGCAATTCCAATGCGGGAATTTATGATAAACGATATTGTTTTAGTTACAGTAACATGGTAAACCAAAATTCCCGCATTGGAATTGATAAAAAATCTGTACTTTTTCAAAACCATTTTAAAGGTTCTTTACCAAAAATTTCAATTCCAGATTTTCGTTTACAAGCAATTCCAATGCGGGAATTTATGATAAACGATATTGTTTTAGTTACAGTAATATGGTAAACCAAAATTCCCGCATTGGAATTGATAAAAAATCTGTACTTTTTCAAAACCATTTTAAAGGTTCTTTACCAAAAATTTAAATTCCAGATTTTTGTATTAAACCAATTCCAATGCGGGAATTTATGATAAACGATATTGTTTTAGTTACAGTAATATGGTAAACCAAAATTCCCGCATTGGAATTGATAAAAAATCGGTACTTTTTCAAAACCATTTTAAAGGTTCTTTACCAAAAATTTAAATTCCAGATTTTTGTATTAAACCAATTCCAATGCGGGAATTTATGATAAACGATATTGTTTTAGTTACAGTAATATGGTAAACCAAAATTCCCGCATTGGAATTGATAAAAAATCGGTACTTTTTCAAAACCATTTTAAAGGTTCTTTACCAAAAATTTAAATTCCAGATTTTTGTATTAAACCAATTCCAATGCGGGAATTTATGATAAACGATATTGTTTTAGTTACAGTAATATGGTAAACCAAAATTCCCGCATTGGAATTGATAAAAAATCTGTACTTTTTCAAAACCATTTTAAAGGTTCTTTACCAAAAATTTCAATTCCAGATTTTCGTTTACAAGCAATTCCAATGCGGGAATTTATGATAAACGATATTGTTTTAGTTACAGTAACATGGTAAACCAAAATTCCCGCATTGGAATTGATAAAAAATCTGTACTTTTTCAAAACCATTTTAAAGGTTCTTTACCAAAAATTTCAATTCCAGATTTTCGTTTACAAGCAATTCCAATGCGGGAATTTATGATAAACGATATTGTTTTAGTTACAGTAACATGGTAAACCAAAATTCCCGCATTGGAATTGATAAAAAATCTGTACTTTTTCATAACCATTTTAAAGGTTCTTTACCAAAAATTTCAATTCCAGATTTCCGTTTACAAGCAATTCCAATGCGGGAATTTATGATAAACGATATTGTTTTAGTTACAGTAACATGGTAAACCAAAATTCCCGCATTGGAATTGATAAAAAATCTGTACTTTTTCAAAACCATTTTAAAGGTTCTTTACCAAAAATTTCAATTCCAGATTTTCGTTTACAAGCAATTCCAATGCGGGAATTTATGATAAACGATATTGTTTTAGTTACAGTAACATGGTAAACCAAAATTCCCGCATTGGAATTGATAAAAAATCTGTACTTTTTCAAAACCATTTTATAGGTTCTTTACCAAAAATTTCAATTCCAGATTTTCGTTTACAAGCAATTCCAATGCGGGAATTTATGATAAACGATATTGTTTTAGTTACAGTAACATGGTAAACCAAAATTCCCGCATTGGAATTGATAAAAAATCTGTACTTTTTCAAAACCATTTTAAAGGTTCTTTACCAAAAATTTCAATTCCAGATTTCCGTTTACAAGCAATTCCAATGCGGGAATTTATGATAAACGATATTGTTTTAGTTACAGTAACATGGTAAACCAAAATTCCCGCATTGGAATTGATAAAAAATCTGTACTTTTTCAAAACCATTTTAAAGGTTCTTTACCAAAAATTTCAATTCCAGATTTCCGTTTACAAGCAATTCCAATGCGGGAATTTATGATAAACGATATTGTTTTAGTTACAGTAACATGGTAAACCAAAATTCCCGCATTGGAATTGATAAAAAATCTGTACTTTTTCAAAACCATTTTAAAGGTTCTTTACCAAAAATTTCAATTCCAGATTTCCGTTTACAAGCAATTCCAATGCGGGAATTTATGATAAACGATATTGTTTTAGTTACAGTAACATGGTAAACCAAAATTCCCGCATTGGAATTGATAAAAAATCTGTACTTTTTCAAAACCATTTTAAAGGTTCTTTACCAAAAATTTAAATTCCAGATTTTTGTATTAAACCAATTCCAATGCGGGAATTTATGATAAACGATATTGTTTTAGTTACAGTAATATGGTAAACCAAAATTCCCGCATTGGAATTGATAAAAAATCGGTACTTTTTCAAAACCATTTTAAAGGTTCTTTACCAAAAATTTCAATTCCAGATTTCCGTTTACAAGCAATTCCAATGCGGGAATTTATGATAAACGATATTGTTTTAGTTACAGTAATATGGTAAACCAAAATTCCCGCATTGGAATTGATAAAAAATCTGTACTTTTTCAAAACCATTTTAAAGGTTCTTTACCAAAAATTTCAATTCCAGATTTTCGTTTACAAGCAATTCCAATGCGGGAATTAATGATAAACGATATTGTTTTAGTAACAGTAATATGGTAAACCAAAATTCCCGCATTGGAATTGATAAAAAATCTGTACTTTTTCAAAACCATTTTAAAGGTTCTTTACCAAAAATTTCAATTCCAGATTTTCGTTTACAAGCAATTCCAATGCGGGAATTAATGATAAACGATATTGTTTTAGTTACAGTAATATGGTAAACCAAAATTCCCGCATTGGAATTGATAAAAAATCTGTACTTTTTCAAAACCATTTTATAGGTTCTTTACCAAAAATTTCAATTCCAGATTTTCGTTTACAAGCAATTCCAATGCGGGAATTAATGATAAACGATATTGTTTTAGTTACAGTAATATGGTAAACCAAAATTCCCGCATTGGAATTGATAAAAAATCTGTACTTTTTCAAAACCATTTTAAAGGTTCTTTACCAAAAATTTCAATTCCAGATTTTCGTTTACAAGCAATTCCAATGCGGGAATTAATGATAAACGATATTGTTTTAGTTACAGTAACGTGGTAAACCAAAATTCCCGCATTGGAATTGATAAAAAATCTGTACTTTTTCAAAACCATTTTAAAGGTTCTTTACCAAAAATTTCAATTCCAGATTTTCGTTTACAAGCAATTCCAATGCGGGAATTAATGATAAACGATATTGTTTTAGTTACAGTAATATGGTAAACCAAAATTCCCGCATTGGAATTGATAAAAAATCTGTACTTTTTCAAAACCATTTTATAGGTTCTTTACCAAAAATTTCAATTCCAGATTTTCGTTTACAAGCAATTCCAATGCGGGAATTAATGATAAACGATATTGTTTTAGTTACAGTAATATGGTAAACCAAAATTCCCGCATTGGAATTGATAAAAAATCTGTACTTTTTCAAAACCATTTTAAAGGTTCTTTACCAAAAATTTCAATTCCAGATTTTCGTTTACAAGCAATTCCAATGCGGGAATTAATGATAAACGATATTGTTTTAGTTACAGTAACGTGGTAAACCAAAATTCCCGCATTGGAATTGATAAAAAATCTGTACTTTTTCAAAACCATTTTAAAGGTTCTTTACCAAAAATTTCAATTCCAGATTTTCGTTTACAAGCAATTCCAATGTGGGAATTAATGATAAACGATATTGTTTTAGTTACAGTAACGTGGTAAACCAAAATTCCCGCATTGGAATTGATAAAAAATCTGTACTTTTTCAAAACCATTTTAAAGGTTCTTTACCAAAAATTTCAATTCCAGATTTTCGTTTACAAGCAATTCCAATGCGGGAATTAATGATAAACGATATTGTTTTAGTTACAGTAACGTGGTAAACCAAAATTCCCGCATTGGAATTGATAAAAAATCTGTACTTTTTCAAAACCATTTTAAAGGTTCTTTACCAAAAATTTCAATTCCAGATTTTCGTTTACAAGCAATTCCAATGCGGGAATTAATGATAAACGATATTGTTTTAGTTACAGTAACGTGGTAAACCAAAATTCCCGCATTGGAATTGATAAAAAATCTGTACTTTTTCAAAACCATTTTATAGGTTCTTTACCAAAAATTTCAATTCCAGATTTTCGTTTACAAGCAATTCCAATGCGGGAATTAATGATAAACGATATTGTTTTAGTTACAGTAACGTGGTAAACCAAAATTCCCGCATTGGAATTGATAAAAAATCTGTACTTTTTCAAAACCATTTTAAAGGTTCTTTACCAAAAATTTCAATTCCAGATTTTCGTTTACAAGCAATTCCAATGCGGGAATTAATGATAAACGATATTGTTTTAGTTACAGTAATATGGTAAACCAAAATTCCCGCATTGGAATTGATAAAAAATCTGTACTTTTTCAAAACCATTTTAAAGGTTCTTTACCAAAAATTTCAATTCCAGATTTTCGTTTACAAGCAATTCCAATGCGGGAATTAATGATAAACGATATTGTTTTAGTTACAGTAACGTGGTAAACCAAAATTCCCGCATTGGAATTGATAAAAAATCTGTACTTTTTCAAAACCATTTTATAGGTTCTTTACCAAAAATTTCAATTCCAGATTTTCGTTTACAAGCAATTCCAATGCGGGAATTAATGATAAACGATATTGTTTTAGTTACAGTAATATGGTAAACCAAAATTCCCGCATTGGAATTGATAAAAAATCTGTACTTTTTCAAAACCATTTTAAAGGTTCTTTACCAAAAATTTCAATTCCAGATTTTCGTTTACAAGCAATTCCAATGCGGGAATTAATGATAAACGATATTGTTTTAGTTACAGTAATATGGTAAACCAAAATTCCCGCATTGGAATTGATAAAAAATCTGTACTTTTTCAAAACCATTTTAAAGGTTCTTTACCAAAAATTTCAATTCCAGATTTTCGTTTACAAGCAATTCCAATGCGGGAATTAATGATAAACGATATTGTTTTAGTTACAGTAACGTGGTAAACCAAAATTCCCGCATTGGAATTGATAAAAAATCTGTACTTTTTCAAAACCATTTTATAGGTTCTTTACCAAAAATTTCAATTCCAGATTTTCGTTTACAAGCAATTCCAATGCGGGAATTAATGATAAACGATATTGTTTTAGTTACAGTAACGTGGTAAACCAAAATTCCCGCATTGGAATTGATAAAAAATCTGTACTTTTTCAAAACCATTTTAAAGGTTCTTTACCAAAAATTTCAATTCCAGATTTTCGTTTACAAGCAATTCCAATGCGGGAATTAATGATAAACGATATTGTTTTAGTTACAGTAATATGGTAAACCAAAATTCCCGCATTGGAATTGATAAAAAATCTGTACTTTTTCAAAACCATTTTAAAGGTTCTTTACCAAAAATTTCAATTCCAGATTTTCGTTTACAAGCAATTCCAATGCGGGAATTAATGATAAACGATATTGTTTTAGTTACAGTAATATGGTAAACCAAAATTCCCGCATTGGAATTGATAAAAAATCTGTACTTTTTCAAAACCATTTTAAAGGTTCTTTACCAAAAATTTCAATTCCAGATTTTCGTTTACAAGCAATTCCAATGTGGGAATTAATGATAAACGATATTGTTTTAGTTACAGTAATATGGTAAACCAAAATTCCCGCATTGGAATTGATAAAAAATCTGTACTTTTTCAAAACCATTTTAAAGGTTCTTTACCAAAAATTTCAATTCCAGATTTTCGTTTACAAGCAATTCCAATGCGGGAATTAATGATAAACGATATTGTTTTAGTTACAGTAATATGGTAAACCAAAATTCCCGCATTGGAATTGATAAAAAATCTGTACTTTTTCAAAACCATTTTAAAGGTTCTTTACCAAAAATTTCAATTCCAGATTTTCGTTTACAAGCAATTCCAATGTGGGAATTAATGATAAACGATATTGTTTTAGTTACAGTAACGTGGTAAACCAAAATTCCCGCATTGGAATTGATAAAAAATCTGTACTTTTTCAAAACCATTTTATAGGTTCTTTACCAAAAATTTCAATTCCAGATTTTCGTTTACAAGCAATTCCAATGCGGGAATTAATGATAAACGATATTGTTTTAGTTACAGTAATATGGTAAACCAAAATTCCCGCATTGGAATTGATAAAAAATCTGTACTTTTTCAAAACCATTTTAAAGGTTCTTTACCAAAAATTTCAATTCCAGATTTTCGTTTACAAGCAATTCCAATGCGGGAATTAATGATAAACGATATTGTTTTAGTTACAGTAACGTGGTAAACCAAAATTCCCGCATTGGAATTGATAAAAAATCTGTACTTTTTCAAAACCATTTTAAAGGTTCTTTACCAAAAATTTCAATTCCAGATTTTCGTTTACAAGCAATTCCAATGTGGGAATTAATGATAAACGATATTGTTTTAGTTACAGTAACGTGGTAAACCAAAATTCCCGCATTGGAATTGATAAAAAATCTGTACTTTTTCAAAACCATTTTAAAGGTTCTTTACCAAAAATTTCAATTCCAGATTTTCGTTTACAAGCAATTCCAATGCGGGAATTAATGATAAACGATATTGTTTTAGTTACAGTAATATGGTAAACCAAAATTCCCGCATTGGAATTGATAAAAAATCTGTACTTTTTCAAAACCATTTTAAAGGTTCTTTACCAAAAATTTCAATTACAGATTTTCGTTTACAAGCAATTCCAATGCGGGAATTAATGATAAACGATATTGTTTTAGTTACAGTAACGTGGTAAACCAAAATTCCCGCATTGGAATTGATAAAAAATCTGTACTTTTTCAAAACCATTTTAAAGGTTCTTTACCAAAAATTTCAATTCCAGATTTTCGTTTACAAGCAATTCCAATGCGGGAATTAATGATAAACGATATTGTTTTAGTTACAGTAATATGGTAAACCAAAATTCCCGCATTGGAATTGATAAAAAATCTGTACTTTTTCAAAACCATTTTAAAGGTTCTTTACCAAAAATTTCAATTACAGATTTTCGTTTACAAGCAATTCCAATGCGGGAATTAATGATAAACGATATTGTTTTAGTTACAGTAACGTGGTAAACCAAAATTCCCGCATTGGAATTGATAAAAAATCTGTACTTTTTCAAAACCATTTTAAAGGTTCTTTACCAAAAATTTCAATTACAGATTTTCGTTTACAAGCAATTCCAATGCGGGAATTAATGATAAACGATATTGTTTTAGTTACAGTAATATGGTAAACCAAAATTCCCGCATTGGAATTGATAAAAAATCTGTACTTTTTCAAAACCATTTTAAAGGTTCTTTACCAAAAATTTCAATTACAGATTTTCGTTTACAAGCAATTCCAATGCGGGAATTAATGATAAACGATATTGTTTTAGTTACAGTAACGTGGTAAACCAAAATTCCCGCATTGGAATTGATAAAAAATCTGTACTTTTTCAAAACCATTTTAAAGGTTCTTTACCAAAAATTTCAATTCCAGATTTTCGTTTACAAGCAATTCCAATGCGGGAATTAATGATAAACAATATTGTTTTAGTTACAGTAATATGGTAAACCAAAATTCCCGCATTGGAATTGATAAAAAATCTGTACTTTTTCAAAACCATTTTAAAGGTTCTTTACCAAAAATTTCAATTACAGATTTTCGTTTACAAGCAATTCCAATGCGGGAATTAATGATAAACGATATTGTTTTAGTTACAGTAACGTGGTAAACCAAAATTCCCGCATTGGAATTGATAAAAAATCTGTACTTTTTCAAAACCATTTTAAAGGTTCTTTACCAAAAATTTCAATTACAGATTTTCGTTTACAAGCAATTCCAATGCGGGAATTAATGATAAACGATATTGTTTTAGTTACAGTAACGTGGTAAACCAAAATTCCCGCATTGGAATTGATAAAAAATCTGTACTTTTTCAAAACCATTTTAAAGGTTCTTTACCAAAAATTTCAATTACAGATTTTCGTTTACAAGCAATTCCAATGCGGGAATTAATGATAAACGATATTGTTTTAGTTACAGTAATATGGTAAACCAAAATTCCCGCATTGGAATTGATAAAAAATCTGTACTTTTTCAAAACCATTTTAAAGGTTCTTTACCAAAAATTTCAATTACAGATTTTCGTTTACAAGCAATTCCAATGCGGGAATTAATGATAAACGATATTGTTTTAGTTACAGTAACGTGGTAAACCAAAATTCCCGCATTGGAATTGATAAAAAATCTGTACTTTTTCAAAACCATTTTAAAGGTTCTTTACCAAAAATTTCAATTCCAGATTTTCGTTTACAAGCAATTCCAATGCGGGAATTAATGATAAACGATATTGTTTTAGTTACAGTAATATGGTAAACCAAAATTCCCGCATTGGAATTGATAAAAAATCTGTACTTTTTCAAAACCATTTTAAAGGTTCTTTACCAAAAATTTCAATTACAGATTTTCGTTTACAAGCAATTCCAATGCGGGAATTAATGATAAACGATATTGTTTTAGTTACAGTAACGTGGTAAACCAAAATTCCCGCATTGGAATTGATAAAAAATCTGTACTTTTTCAAAACCATTTTAAAGGTTCTTTACCAAAAATTTCAATTCCAGATTTTCGTTTACAAGCAATTCCAATGCGGGAATTAATGATAAACGATATTGTTTTAGTTACAGTAATATGGTAAACCAAAATTCCCGCATTGGAATTGATAAAAAATCTGTACTTTTTCAAAACCATTTTAAAGGTTCTTTACCAAAAATTTCAATTACAGATTTTCGTTTACAAGCAATTCCAATGCGGGAATTAATGATAAACGATATTGTTTTAGTTACAGTAACGTGGTAAACCAAAATTCCCGCATTGGAATTGATAAAAAATCTGTACTTTTTCAAAACCATTTTAAAGGTTCTTTACCAAAAATTTCAATTCCAGATTTTCGTTTACAAGCAATTCCAATGCGGGAATTAATGATAAACAATATTGTTTTAGTTACAGTAATATGGTAAACCAAAATTCCCGCATTGGAATTGATAAAAAATCTGTACTTTTTCAAAACCATTTTAAAGGTTCTTTACCAAAAATTTCAATTACAGATTTTCGTTTACAAGCAATTCCAATGCGGGAATTAATGATAAACGATATTGTTTTAGTTACAGTAACGTGGTAAACCAAAATTCCCGCATTGGAATTGATAAAAAATCTGTACTTTTTCAAAACCATTTTAAAGGTTCTTTACCAAAAATTTCAATTACAGATTTTCGTTTACAAGCAATTCCAATGCGGGAATTAATGATAAACGATATTGTTTTAGTTACAGTAATATGGTAAACCAAAATTCCCGCATTGGAATTGATAAAAAATCTGTACTTTTTCAAAACCATTTTAAAGGTTCTTTACCAAAAATTTCAATTACAGATTTCCGTTTACAAGCAATTCCAATGCGGGAATTTATGATAAACGATATTGTTTTAGTTACAGTAATATGGTAAACCAAAATTCCCGCATTGGAATTGATAAAAAATCTGTACTTTTTCAAAACCATTTTAAAGGTTCTTTACCAAAAATTTCAATTACAGATTTCCGTTTACAAGCAATTCCAATGCGGGAATTTATGATAAACGATATTGTTTTAGTTACAGTAATATGGTAAACCAAAATTCCCGCATTGGAATTGATAAAAAATCTGTACTTTTTCAAAACCATTTTAAAGGTTCTTTACCAAAAATTTCAATTCCAGATTTCCGTTTACAAGCAATTCCAATGCGGGAATTTATGATAAACGATATTGTTTTAGTTACAGTAATATGGTAAACCAAAATTCCCGCATTGGAATTGATAAAAAATCTGTACTTTTTCAAAACCATTTTAAAGGTTCTTTACCAAAAATTTCAATTCCAGATTTCCGTTTACAAGCAATTCCAATGCGGGAATTTATGATAAACGATATTGTTTTAGTTACAGTAATATGGTAAACCAAAATTCCCGCATTGGAATTGATAAAAAATCTGCACTTTTTCAAAACCATTTTAAAGGTTCTTTACCAAAAATTTCAATTCCAGATTTCCGTTTACAAGCAATTCCAATGCGGGAATTTATGATAAACGATATTGTTTTAGTTACAGTAATATGGTAAACCAAAATTCCCGCATTGGAATTGATAAAAAATCTGTACTTTTTCAAAACCATTTTAAAGGTTCTTTACCAAAAATTTCAATTCCAGATTTCCGTTTACAAGCAATTCCAATGCGGGAATTTATGATAAACGATATTGTTTTAGTTACAGTAATATGGTAAACCAAAATTCCCGCATTGGAATTGATAAAAAATCTGTACTTTTTCAAAACCATTTTAAAGGTTCTTTACCAAAAATTTCAATTCCAGATTTCCGTTTACAAGCAATTCCAATGCGGGAATTTATGATAAACGATATTGTTTTAGTTACAGTAATATGGTAAACCAAAATTCCCGCATTGGAATTGATAAAAAATCTGCACTTTTTCAAAACCATTTTAAAGGTTCTTTACCAAAAATTTCAATTCCAGATTTCCGTTTACAAGCAATTCCAATGCGGGAATTTATGATAAACGATATTGTTTTAGTTACAGTAATATGGTAAACCAAAATTCCCGCATTGGAATTGATAAAAAATCTGTACTTTTTCAAAACCATTTTAAAGGTTCTTTACCAAAAATTTCAATTCCAGATTTCCGTTTACAAGCAATTCCAATGCGGGAATTTATGATAAACGATATTGTTGTAGTTAAAGTAACATGGTAAACCGAAATTCCCGCATTGGAATTGATAAAAAATCTGTACTTTTTCAAAACCATTTTATAGGTTCTTTACCAAAAATTTCAATTCAAGATTTTTGTATTAAAGCAATTCCAATGCGGGAATTTATGATAAACGATATTGTTGTAGTTAAAGTAACATGGTAAACCGAAATTCCCGCATTGGAATTGATAAAAAATCTGTACTTTTTCAAAACCATTTTAAAGGTTCTTTACCAAAAATTTCAATTCCAGATTTCCGTTTACAAGCAATTCCAATGCGGGAATTTATGATAAACGATATTGTTGTAGTTAAAGTAACATGGTAAACCGAAATTCCCGCATTGGAATTGATAAAAAATCTGTACTTTTTCAAAACCATTTTATAGGTTCTTTACCAAAAATTTCAATTCAAGATTTTTGTATTAAAGCAATTCCAATGCGGGAATTTATGATAAACGATATTGTTTTAGTTACAGTAATATGGTAAACCAAAATTCCCGCATTGGAATTGATAAAAAATCTGTACTTTTTCAAAACCATTTTAAAGGTTCTTTACCAAAAATTTCAATTCCAGATTTCCGTTTACAAGCAATTCCAATGCGGGAATTTATGATAAACGATATTGTTGTAGTTAAAGTAACATGGTAAACCGAAATTCCCGCATTGGAATTGATAAAAAATCTGTACTTTTTCAAAACCATTTTATAGGTTCTTTACCAAAAATTTCAATTCAAGATTTTTGTATTAAAGCAATTCCAATGCGGGAATTTATGATAAACGATATTGTTTTAGTTACAGTAATATGGTAAACCAAAATTCCCGCATTGGAATTGATAAAAAATCTGTACTTTTTCAAAACCATTTTAAAGGTTTTTTACCAAATATTTCAATTCCAGATTTTCGTTTACAAGCAATTCCAATGCGGGAATTAATGATAAACGATATTGTTTTAGTTACAGTAATATGGTAAACCAAAATTCCCGCATTGGAATTGATAAAAAATCTGTACTTTTTCAAAACCATTTTAAAGGTTTTTTACCAAAAATTGTTCCAATTTTATTTTTTTTTAACAAATTTTTTTGATTTATTTCATTTTCATGCTCAGAAGAATACTCTTTGATCTTGGAAGATCAAGATGAATTTTTAAGGAAAACAAAATTATTTAAAGAATTTTGGCAGAATTATTTAATGTTACCAGAATTTTGGGATGAATGTTATCGGTATGCTTTTCTTTGCACTCTTAAAATTACACAAAAAGGTATTTTTGACTTGGAGTTGTAAAAAATTTGGTCTCAATTTTTTTCAGTTTTGAATTGTTTAGTTTTTTAAACATTCTAGAAAGAAAAAAACAATTTCACAAATATCGAAAATAATTAACTTTCAGTTCACATTCAAAAATTGATGCGGGTCTTTTTCGTCACATTTATAACTTTTACGAAGAATCTATGAAAATGACAAAATTTGCCGCCTATCATCATTTTTATGATAACGGATATCCAAACAGCAGATTCGTTAATGCCCAAAAATCATATTACGGGCATGTAATTTATCATTTCCGTTTTTGGCATAAATTTACTCTTGATGAATTAGAATATAATCTGACTTTTGCCCAAAAATGCATGGACAGAACTTTCCGGCATTATCAAGAACATTTTTGTAAGCTTTTAGCTTTAAATCAAATTTTTTTTGTAGTTAAAATTTAAATTTCAGATAGTCCGATTCCGAAAAAATTTATTACAAAATTTTATGAAGCAAAAAATCTTTATCATAAAATTTTGGAAGCTAAAAATGACCTAAATAAATGGTTTAATTTAATTATAAAAGCTGAAAATAAAAAATTTATTAAAAATAATATCGAATTTAAACTTGGAAAGGATCTTTTCAATCAGGAATTGTGGAAACTTTATTTTAATTATTTGAAGCAAAATGACAGAAAGGTAATTGTTTATATTGTTTCTATAAAATAAGAATAAATCTAATACTTTATCGCTTTAGGGGTTGTTACATTTGTATTCATGTTACAGTAGATTTTTTATTGACGACCTTGAAATGAAAAAAGAATACAAAAATGCTTGTGAAATTAATGGTCCAAGTTTTGTTCCATGGAAGAATTTATTTGAGCATGAACAATTTGAAGGGGAAGAAGCTTCTGTAGCTCCGTATCCATCTTGTGGTACATCAGTACCACCGATAATTACACCTGATCGCAAATTTACTTTCGATAATATAGAAAACCAAATATTTCCATTTCCCAAAACAGTCATATCCCTTATTCTAAAATGCTACCGTAATCCAAATATCATTCATAAATTACATAAATGTTGCAAATATTTCTTTTCAATTTTACCGTATCCAGTTTGTCATAATTTTCGATTATGTAATTCAGATTTGGAATATTTTTTCAATGAACAATCTGTTGGCATTTTTGTTGAACCTGTCGTTCTTTTTGAGCATAAGTTAATGATTTCCAATACATTAGCTTTTTGGTCATTTCGGGGACCGTAAGAAATTAAATAAAATTAATTAAATTTAATATGAGGAATATTTTAGCCGTAATGCTTTGACAACTTTTCTTCCACAAATTTTTCAATGTTTCATAAAACATTTACGACTTTATAAACAAGATTTAAGCATCAAGGAATTCAAATTTCTTGTTGCAGAAGGAAATGTGGAAACTCTGACATTGGAAGACGTGAAACTTTTGAATGAAAAAGATGAAAACATGAAACTTGAAGAAATTCTAAAATTAACTCCAAAAATTATTGATATCGAGTAAGTCAAAAAAATTTCCATGAATATAAAATCTGTTTTTCTTTTACTTTACAGAATTCATCAACCAGTTATTACTCCAAAAACCTTTCAAGAACTTTTGAAATTTGATTTTGTTAACAAAATTGATTTTCTCCGTTTGGATAAAATTACATACTTTGAACCGTATGAATTTTGTGAATTTATTAAAGTAATAATTTTAAAATATTAATCAAATTGTTTTTGCAATCTTTTAAATTTTTAGAAAAATTATACACCTGATTCTGAATTTTGGGGACACTTTGAAAATGGTACCGATCCAGTGATAATTGAAACTGCAAAAAGCATTATCAAAAAAGAACTTTGGCCAAAATGGCCCGTCAATGACAGTTATTTATTTTCTTTGCATTGAAATTTTCAATTAAATTTTTTGAAAAACTATTTATTAAAATAAAATTTTGGCAATCACAAAACCGTACAAAACAATTGTGATTCAAAAATTACATAATAAAATGGTAATTTTAAAAATCAAAAACGTGGAATTAATTTGCATACAAAAGGTTCTGGTTGAACATTTAGGCCATGAATCCGCTTTAAACTTGCAGGTTTGGACTCCACATTTGTAATCTAAAAAGTGTTTTTAAACATCAATGAAAAAATATTGAAGAACAAACTTCAAAATGATTAAATAAATTTGCAGCAAAAAGAAAGAGTTCAAGTCGAGCCAAAGGTTCCCCCAGACATGCCCGTTTTCCAACATTGAAGGGAACCAACTCTGGTCGAGATTGAAATTTTCCATCAGAAGTTAAAAATCTTTCAGGTTTAAATTTTTCATGTTCTGGAAAAACTGCATCATCATAAAAAATTTGAGAAATTTGTGGTACAACAATTGTATTCTCTTTAAGGTTGTATCCTTGAATTTTAACATCAGACATTAGGCGATGAGCGGTGTTAAGGGGAAGTAGGTTGCAGAGTCTTTGAGATTCTGCAATTACGGCAGTCAAATATGGAAGACTATTTTTGGTCTGTAACGACCTTTTTATGCTCAAAAATTTTCGCAGCGGCGCTTCGCGCCGCTTCGTAAATTTTTTACTCACAAATATATGCCACACATCAAAGACGATTTGCGATAGATCAAAGGCGGCATCCTTTGATCTTTTTTCGCCAAATAGTATTTCCCTTATTTTTTAAATTTGGCTACTTTTTTCCTATTTTACATGGGCAATTTTGGTTCCAAAGGGGGGGGACCACGTGAAAAAGTCGAAAAACGTCAAAATTTTAATTTTTGATTTTTTTGATTAAAATGGATGTCAGGGAGTGTGCTGAAGTGTCCTGCAAAAGATTTTTGCATAATTATGCAAATTTGTCGATTTGGAAGCATTTGAAGTGAGTGAACCTACCGTAACCATTTCATGAAGGTTAAAAAATGTGTAAAAATGTTTTTGTGTCTTCTGATTGGTACTATTTTGTTTAATAATTATAGAATAATGATTTTTTACCGTTTCCAATCAAATTACATTGTTCCAGAAAAAATTTCGTTAAAAGTCTTTCAATTTTGTTGAGTTACAGTATCACGACATTAAAAATTCCACGAAAATTCCTAAAAATTCCTGAAAATTCCAAAACTCTTAGATTCTGTTAGTCTTGGCCATCCCCACAGACCATTTTTACCTAAAAAACACTCATATTCGATTTTTACCAGAGCTCGTTCCACAATGTCCTCAAAATTTTCGGATCTCACCACGAAAATCCCCCAGAATTCCATGAAAATTCAAGATATCATAAAAATCAATGTTACATCGTTTTTATAACCTATTAGGCTACCTCCATGCAAAATTTCAGATTTTTTGAAGCCCTCAAACAGATTTGTTGAAGGAAAAACCGAGTGGACAGAACTTATGGAACACCCTGATAATTTGAAAGTTTGACGACATTGATAATTTTAAATGCACAAATTTTTGTGAAAAAATAAATTTATTTATTACAAAAAAACTTTAACAATCTAAAGAAACTTGTCGATTGCTTTATGCAAAAATTCTTTAACAGAACTTGTTCCTTTTCTTGGTGGATTAATTTCATTTTGTTGAAGTTCATTAATTTCTTGCTGGCATCGATGACAAACTTGAACTGATTGACTTCTGGTCGGATGGTGATTTGTTCTCGAATGTGATATTGAGCCCATTGACATTTGTAAAACATGTTAGAAACAGGTATTTCAATAATCGGATCTGGTCTAATTGGATCATTTGGGGATTTGTAGATTGGGGTATGGGGTCATTAATGGATTTTTTTTGGAATCCCTTAATGACCTTAGTTCATCATTTGGAAGGTCAGCTAGAAGGGGCTCAGCATTTGATAAATCCATTATCAAATTATACCAATATTGACGTCAAGATTTCATATATATTTTATCATTCATTTTGTTAAAGTTGTGCCAAGGTTGTTTGCGAGGTTCTATAAAAACAATGAACTTATTAAGCTGCTTTTCCAGATTGAATACAAAATTATAGGGTATTTTGATTAGAGAATCTTCAACTTTTAACAATAGTTTTTTATCTTCATGTTGTCGAAGATTTGTTGTTGTTAGGCGGAGAAGTAGGGAACTAAATTTGAATATTAGAAAAGTTGAGAATTACATCTTTGGCCGAAATGGTAGTTACTGAACCAGTTATCCCAGATGACCGGGCAAAATGTGGATTATTTGACCCTGAAATGCCGCTTGTAATTAAAACATGGATCATTTTGCATTAATGGAGTTGAAAAAGTTGTAACTGATGGAGAGATATGAGAAAAACCATTATATGAGTGGCGAGATGACATTTTTAAATTTTTTACCATATTTGATCGATTTTTGTGCCTTGGACACAAATATGATTCATGAATTGGAATTGCCGAAAAATATGTTGTTGAATAGGTTTTGAGCAAAAGCAAATCCGTGTTTTGTGGCGTTGGATTTTGGGAATTCGGGCAAGTTTTTGACGGATTTTCTAGTAAATTAGTTAGTTCTAATAGATTATCTCCACCATATAGAAAAAAATATAGTGGGGTCCGGTTCCGATTTGACTGGTGGGATTCCAGCTCCTTTTTTAGCCCAAAGGAGAGGACCTCTTGTTTAGCCCACAGGAGCACAGGCGGGGTCTTTGTTTAACCGGTTGTGTCCGGTTCCGATTTGACTGGTAGGATTCCAGCTCCTTTTTTAGTCCAAAGGAGAGGACCTCTTGTTTAGCCCACAGGAGCACAGGCGGGGTCTTTGTTTAACCGGTTGTGTCCGGCTCCGATTTGACTGGTAGGATTCCAGCTCCTTTTTTAGTCCAAAGGAGAGGACCTCTTGTTTAGCCCACAAGAGCACAGGCGGGGTCTTTGTTTAACCGGTTGTGTCCGGCTCCGATTTGACTGGTAGGATTCCAGCTCCTTTTTTAGTCCAAAGGAGAGGACCTCTTGTTTAGCCCACAAGAGCACAGGCGGGGTCTTTGTTTAACCGGTTGTGTCCGGCTCCGATTTGACTGGTAGGATTCCAGCTCCCTTTTTAGTCCAAAGGAGAGGACCTCTTGTTTAGCCCACAGGAGCACAGGCGGGGTCTTTGTTTAACCGGTTGTGTCCGGCTCCGATTTGACTGGTAGGATTCCAGCTCCTTTTTTAGTCCAAAGGAGAGGACCTCTTGTTTAGCCCACAGGAGCACAGGCCCTTTGTTAAACCGGTCGGTCCGGTGTGCTGGAGGAGATGGATGAATGGCTGTTTTTCCTGGATTATGCCAGTATATATTCATTTTTGAAGAGTGATTATAATTTGCATAAAGCATGTGAAATGCAATGTTTTTTCACACGGAAATTTGCATAAAGTATGTGAAATGGAATGCTTTTTCACATGGAAATTTGCATAAAGCATGTGAAATGCAATGCTTTTTCACATGGAAATTTGCATTTTTTACTGTGAAAGTTCGCGCAAAAATAAATGTTTTTCCCACGTTAATAAAGCATGTGAAATGCAATGTCTTTTCACATGAAAATTTGCGTAATGCATGTAAACAAAAATCTTTTTTTAATATAGCCAAGAAGAATCATTTTGTTTTTGTAATTTGCATATTTAATTTAAAAAACAGTTGTTTATTAGTTTAGCGAGATAAATCCATGTTTTATGCAAGATTTAATGTGAGAAAATTATGTTTAAAAGATTTTTAAATGAAACTTTGCACTTTTTTGTCGTATTTCTAATAATAAGCTAAGAAGAAGGTTAATTATCAATAAAATTTTTTGAAAAAATATGTATAAAAATAAAATTCTGGCAATCACAAATCCAGGCAAAACTAGCTTGATTCAAAAATTACAAAATAAAAAAAGTATCATAATTTTAAAAATCAAAAACGTGGAATTAATTTGCATACAAAAGGTTCTGGTTGAACATTTAGGCCATGAATCCGTTTTAAACTTGCAGGTTTGGATTCCACATTTGTAATCTAAAAAGTGTTTTTAAACATCAATGAAAAAATATTGAAGAACAAACTTCAAAATGATTAAATAAATTTGCAGCAAAAAGAAAGAGTTCAAGTCGAGCCAAAGGTTCCCCCAGACATGCCCGTTTTCCAACATTGAAGGGAACCAACTCTGGTCGAGATTGAAATTTTCCATCAGAAGTTAAAAATCTTTCAGGTTTAAATTTTTCATGTTCTGGAAAAACTGCATCATCATAAAAAATTTGAGAAATTTGTGGTACAACAATTGTATTCTCTTTAAGGTTGTATCCTTGAATTTTAACATCAGACATTAGGCGATGAGCGGTGTTAAGGGGAAGTAGGTTGCAGAGTCTTTGAGATTCTGCAATTACGGCAGTCAAATATGGAAGATTATTTTTGTCATCATTTGTGATAATTCTGTCACTTCCAATCACTTTTGTCAATTCTTCATGGAGTTTCTTTTGGGCTTCAGGATTGGTCATGAGATATAAGATTAACCACGAAAGAGTACTGTAAGTGGTTTCTTGTCCAGCAATCCAAAGATCAAAGACATTACCGAAAAGTTGTTGTTTCCTGAAAAAAATTTGAATATTTAATAAAATTAGAATAATTTTTATGTGCCATCGTAATAGGGACAAACACATCAAGGACGTCGGCAACATTTTATTACAAAGGGGTGCGCCTTTGATCTTGTGCCGATTGCGGTAAAAGATCAAAGGAAAGTGCCACTGATTCCACCCTGCTGACACCCCTGAGGGAGAAATAGCAAAAAACTTACGAAAAAGTATGATAGCTTTCTCCAGAATTTTCAAGTTTCTTCTGTTGTCGAAGGAATGCTTCGACGTAATCCGTCGGTTCAGAATCCTCATTCGTGAAATCAATTTTTTCCATCCTTTCATCGATTTGATTGTACAAAAAATCTTTGAGACCTTGAACTTCTTTTTTGAGATTATTATAAATGCTGTTAAAAAATGGAAGCTTCCTCAAAATATCAAATTTATCCCCTCGAAGAATCCAAAATCCAGTACTTGCAAAAATTCGGCCTGCTTTTGTTAACAAATTTTTAAGGGTATAAAATTCTTCCAAAGAAGTCTAAAAATATTAGTTAAGTTTTGGATTTCATATATCTGAATTTAGTTCAACCTCTTGAAAGCTGTATCCAAATAGTAAAGAATTGATAACACTTCCAACAGCAACTTCAATACTTTTTTGAAGACTTATTTCATCATTTTCTTCCCCTCCATTCTTGTTATCTTTCAATTGTTTTTTCATAATTTCCAACACCCAAACCACTTCATTCAGCACCCGTTCCTGCATCAAATTTTTACCAAGTCCAAAATTCTTTAAAAATTGTAAAGTAAATCGTCGATGCTCTTTCCAGAGAGGACCATCAGTAAGAATAATACCGTATTCCCCATCCCTCAAAATATCTGTAACCATTTTATTCTTTGGTTTTCCAGAAAATGCATCAGCATTTTTGACAAAAGCTTCTTGAATTAATTCAAAGGTGTTGAAAGTAACATAGGGTTGTCCCCCAAACCAAATTGTATAAAGATCACCATATTTTTGCCGAAACATGTTCAAACAAGCCGCAAGTCCAAATTTATTAAAATACCATGAATTTCCCAAAAATGGTAAGGGAATAGGCCCTGGAGGGAGGCCTCGAAGTTTCCAAAAAAATGAATAAAAAATTAAACCCCCAAAGGCAAATATCAAAATTAAACCTAACATTTTTTTCTTTAATAAAAATCAAAAATTTGGAACCTTTTTTATATAAAAATTTTTTGAAGAGTAGTTTTTTCTGCACTTTTAAATTCATTTCCTATCACTTTCGTCGAGGAAGAAAAATTTCATACAAAAAATGCGAATAATTAATTTCATTTTTTTAAACTAAAACTACGTTTATAAAAAACGTCTTTCAATAGCCCAAAAATGAATAATTTATTTTTATGCAATTTTTGACAGCTTTTTTTTGGGTGGCCTCGAGGGACGGAAGGTCTCAGACCACCCAACTTTGTTTGTTAGAGATTATCGTCTACAACAATTTTATACATATTTCTGAAACAGGTTTTTTTTGAAGAAGTCAAATAATCTGATAAAAACGGAATGTTCCAATTTTAGTGTTTTTTTAACAAAAATTTTTGATTTATTCGATTTTCATGCTCAAAGTTTAAAACAGACAACCTTTTGTAGCTTTTTTTCTTATTATTTTTAGTTATTTTTTTGTAATCAAATTTAAAATCGAACAGTGTAAATTATTTTCTTGAAATAAATACTGTATTGTTCAAAGCTTTCAACTACAGTATACTTATCCAAAAAATAAAAGCATTTTACATTTCACAAAAACTACAGTAATTTGCTACCGACAGCGTACTGTATAAACATAATAGTATCCATAAACATTTATTACTACTACTTTTAAAATTACTACTTCAAATAATAATAACAACCTATCACGAGAATATAACATTTTTACCAAAACCATAATTTTCCCCAAAAACTTGAACTATTTTGAGTATTTGAAGCAGCAGCACCTTGAATTGCTTCTAATTCTTCTGCAGATGATGCATTTACAAGTTTTTGAAGACCATTTGCATATTCATTAAATTTTGTCCAGGCAATACTTGTTGACCAAAGTTTTTGACGTAATTCTTTATTTTCCACAATTTCGCCTAACGGTTGAGGTTCCCGGTCTCGACTAAAAAAAGATAATCCATTACAGTAATCACAAAAATCCAAAGTCATAGACATACTTAAGAAAAACACCATTCATTTTTTCAGCTTCAGGATCTGCAGCAGCAAATAAAACTGGTTTTACACCTTTTTCAGGGCGTCTTTGACCCATAACATATCCAATTGGTTTCATCAGCCATCGACTAAGAAAGAATTGTTGAGCATCTAATTGAGCACTAAGATTGGTTGCCGTTCTTCCAGGATCTGCTAAAAGTACAGTAATATTTGAACCTTTAACTCTTTCTGACAATTCTTTTGCGAACATTGCTTGTGCCAATTTTGATTTCTTATAAACTTCAAAATCATCAAATTTAGACTTTTCAGTATTTAAATCATCAAAATCTAATTGTGGTAATTTAGTGATTACATTTGTATTGAGGAATACCAGACGAACGGGATGATCTTGTTTGAAAAGTTTATCAAGGAGAAGGCCATTGAGAAGGAAGGTTCCCATATGATTCGTTGCAAGGGTTAATTCAATTCCATTTGGAAGAACTTTTCTTTTTGGTTGCATTGTTGCTGCATTATTGATAACACCATCAATTCGATCAACGACATATTTACCTGCAACACAAAAAATTATAATGTAGTTATGTAAAGATTAACTGGAGTAAAAATTCTTAGGCTCAAAATTCATTATCTCAAATACAATAACAATTTGATTAATAAGAAAACTTTTCTCAAAGGCGGACATCCGAGTTAAAACTATAATAACAAACCTTCAGAAAGTCGTTCAACAAAAGTTTTAATTGAATCAAAATCAGCAAGATCACATTGTCGACAAAAGACTTCTTTATTACGAGTTGAAAGTACGATATCCCGACGAACGGCAACACATTTCTCACGATTTCGACAAGCCATAATTACTCGAGCATTCCGCTTTGCAAGTTCTTCAGCCGTTCTTTTTCCAATTCCAGATGTGGCACCAGTAACAATATAAGTTTTTCCTTTCAAATCAAAATCTGGATCATATTTTGCTCCAGCTTGGGTTGTGCTAAAAAATATATTTCAGTAAGATACAAAAGTAAGGAACTCGGTAAAATCGAAATATGCAATATTAAAACTTGAAATCAACAAAAACGTGACAAAGTGCTTCAATTATTAAACTTTGGAATATCAAATTAAAATTGCAAAAACTTACTCAATAATATAATATAAACCATATGCCGCACCAAAAGCCGAAAATCCCAACGACCATGGTGATAGCAAACCTTCACGAAGTCGACGAAAAGCTATCCCAGCCATTCTAGACTAAACATTCTATTATTAAACTTTCATTTAATGCAAAAACTAAAATATTTTTGGATTCAATTTTCAAAAACCGTTTATGAAAAATACAGTAAAACAAAACAAAAAATATAATAAAAAAATCTTTTATGCATAAATATTATAAAACCACCTGACAAAAAAAATAAGACAAATATAAGCTACAATAAAAGATAGAATAATAAATTAGGCAGAATAATGAATTATTATATTATAGACATTAATAAAGAAATTTAAACCAATTTCTTAGCTTCAAAGAATCCCTTCAAATGTTTCATTTGCCATGCGCCCATACAAACAAGAACCAAAAGTTGTGCAACTGCCCAATAAAGTACCCGAGAATTTGTTGATTCAGAAGTTTGCCGGAAGCGTTCTTCACGATAACGTTGATAATTTTGTTCTTTGGTGATTTGTTCTACTTGATCAAGGAGTTGACGAATACGAAGTTGAAGTTCATTGAGTTTATCTTTTTGTGCAACTTGTTCATAATCTTGTGCATGTTCACCAACTTGAATATCCAAATGTACACGGAGTTGAGCTCCAGAGAACCAAGCAGAAGAATTAGAATAAAGGCAGATAAGATGTTCACCAGGAGTATGAGATGTAAATGTGAATCTTCCTTCACTTGTGTAGAGTTTGCTTAAGATAACCTAAAAAACAAACATATTAGAACAAGCAATACAGATAACAGATACTAAGCAAATCCAAAAACTTACTTTCTCTTCAGGATCTTTTACTTCAACATGCATTCCAATATTTGGATAATCACCATATCCTTTTGTATTAGGATCATATAGTTGCACTTTGTAATTACCAATTACCATCGTTTCATCAGGAATTTCTTCGATAAAACATTTTCGTTCTGTTTCAGCAATATGAAAATATAATCCAGAAGAAAATCCAATTAACACAAATACCAGTAATAACTTTAACATGATGTTATGAAAGCTGCAAAAATAAAATTATGTCAAAAAGATGATAAAAAAAAGACGAAAGCAAATATTCAAACTGCAATAAACAGTTCAAAAACAGTAAATTTAACTCGAAATAAAACATAATCTCTTTATTGCACGGGATAAAACAAAACATGTGATAATTATAATATTATTAAAACTATTACGAGTAATAACAAAAGACTAGAAGGAAAAGGATAGGCAAGGATAACAACAATTTTAGAAAAAATGGATGGAATGCTGCTGTAAAAAGCGGCAAGAAAAATGGAACAAAACAAAGGCATACAAAATTTCTACAGTAATAATTGGGTATTCAGCTGCATGAGTCTTTAAATTGAAAACAAAGATTAAAAGATTCAACAAAAAAATGAGATAACAAAATTAAATGCCGAAACACGTTTTCATTTTTTGAAAAAAAGTTGTGTTGGAAAAAAATGTAAATGTTGCGTTTGCAACTGTGAACTTTACGCCAAAAAAAAGAACAAAAATAAAAATTTCAAAAAACTGAAAAGTAAAAAATTTTTTTGATTGGTAAATTTTGAGATTTATTAAAGAAAAAATTGGTTAAAAGAATTTTAGGAATTTTAAGGTAATTATCAGTATTTTCTCTTTAATTTCTAGTTTCAATTTTGCTACTTTTTTTGGCATAAAAACTACTGTAATTAAGAGTAAAATACAGTAAGAATCTTACTGTAGAATCGACATAATTTTGTTACCGAATTTTTTCGGAAGCAACCGAATACCCAATTACACTAAAATAAATAATTACTAAAATATTGAATTTTTTTGAAAGATAGAAAGGCCACGACATTGATACGTTAATATTACTTATTTTAAATATATAGCAGGAGTTGGAAAAATCAGGAGCACCAGAAAAAATGCACCAAAAATATAATATTTTGTTATTAGAAAAATATATATTTACATAAGACCATGGCCATTTTTTTAATCATTTAATTTTTCAAAAACCCATTTCTGCCGTACATCAGTTGGATCACATGGCATTCCCTGGAGGGCATTATCCTCTTTTTGAACGCTGACTTCAGTTTTTGGGATTACTGCAACGCATTGATTTTTGTATTTTAAAGCTCCTGTGGCTTCATTATATTCCCATCCGGAAAGTTGTGAACATTCTCGATTTGCTAATCGTCCACTTGGCTCAATTCCAAGGCACATCTTTGATGCCGATTGTCTTAGGGTTTTGGTTTTCTTATCAAATACCCATTCCTGTAAGTGGTGAGGTTACTGTAATAGCCATAAGCTATAAGTAAAAGACTTACTTGATTTCCACCAGTGCCATGGCATTGATACATTCCAGGAGATTGATGAGCTTTGATATTTCCCAATGAATCCAAACAAAGATTGCTTTGTTTAAGGGTCATATGAACACCAGTTTTTTCAGGGACTTTAAGCTCCGGATAAACTTCTCTCAAAAACCAATCAAAACTTTTACATTTCAGCTTTGCTTTAATTGCAAGTCGATCAGAAAAGCTAAAAATAATTTGCATAATTAGAATTTTCTTTTTTCGACATCAATCTTACTCTCCAACATCAACAAATTTTGCGGATGGCACTTGATTCAAATAATATTGCTTGTAATTATCCAACCAAACTTCAGCAGCTCTTCGAGTATTCTTTTGAAAAACATTTCCACTTCCACCTGGGAAAGTGTAAGGATGCTGTTTTCGGAAGACATGCCCCACCCGACTACATGGAATTATTTCAAGGGATCCCCCACATTGCCATACTCGGAAAGACATTTCAAGATTTTCGCCACCCCAAACATCCATTGCTAAATCATAGGTGCCAAGTTCTTCAAACCATTTCTTTGAAATTGTAAATAATCCTCCGGCCATTGCAGGAGATTTTATTGGAGCTGTTTGATTTTGGGACCGAAGATTCTTTCGTTCATTTCCCAAAAATTCCCATTTAAAAACAAGATTCCATTCAAAGCCACCTCGAAGATCGGCACTTGCTGGAACGTAATTGAAGGAATCCATATTTATTACATCAATTACAGGTGCAACAACAGCTCGAGGATTCTGCAAATTTTAAACTGTTTAATTACTGTAATTTTTTTAAATGGTATCAAATAAAGTTTCTGATTTAATTTAGATGGCAAACTTTGTAAAATAATGAAAAAGTAACGGTTGTTCTCATTGCACCTTAAAGATTTTTAGGCTGAAATTGAATATGCAAATTTTGAATTTTAAACCCAAAAAAGTATAGATATTTTGAAGACAACATTGTAATAAAAAATTTGCATAACCTTGATGATCTAATAGGATCAAGGCTTGATCCTATTTGTGGCATCTGTTTTAAAAATAATCAAACCTGATAAATTCTATCAAGCAAAGGTTCAAGCCATTGAACATTGCATTCACAATGACTATCCAAAAATGTTAAAATTGGAGCTTTTGCTAATGCAGCACCTTTAACTCTGGATCTGATAAGACCTTCTCTTTGGGTATTTCGAAGAATTGTGACATTTTCAATTACGGCCAAATCTTTTCCAACATCTTCTACAAAATTTAAAAATTAATGTTAAATGGGTATCTTAAAGTAATATGAAAATACCATCAGTAGAAAAATCATCAACTAAAATAATTTCTGTAAGTAATTCAGGAGGGGATCGAAGGAATGCTGTAAAAACTGTTCGAAGAAGGGTTGATCTTGCTTCATTGTGAAAGGTGATGATAATGGAAGTGGGTTGAAATTTAGAGATATCATATTTGGCAGATTTACAACTGAAACAATAGTGGAATTACGTGGAATTTAGTGCTTGCATAAATTTGCAACTGCAAATCAGTGACATTTTGCCAAAGCACAAATGTGACAATTTTTTGCGAGAATCACTTTTACAGTTATCTGTAAATTATCCTACTGTATAATTTATATGGCATGATAATCTAAAGATTACTGTAATAGTGATCATTCAAAACTGAATTCAAAACTTTTTGTAACACAATCAAATCCCTTACCCAGATTCCCTTGAATCAGTAATCTGCCGATCCCATTTTGTTGAATCGGAGGCAGCTTGATTGAATTTATTTTTGGCATATCGATCTTCTCCTTCTTTTAGTTTTCCAGCTTCTAAATATTTATCAACATCAAAATCACCCCATTTAACTTTTGGAGAATTTGGTTGATGAATGATAGAATGAATTGGGGCTTTTCCCGGATTTGCTGGATCATAATGAATTCCAGCATATGGATTTTCTGGGGGCAAATCTTTGTATGCCACTTCAACTTCATTAGGATTTTGAGGTTCATCCAAATTTGGGATTGTCTAAATTTTTAAGAATTAACAAACTACAGTAATCCAAAAAAGTATTATTATTACATTGTAATGATGAATGTATGCTGAATTATCAGGCTTTTGAATTGTTACTTTATCAGTTGATTGTGAAAGATAAAAAGCCCCGCCAATCCATGTTACAAAAAATAGAATTAAAAGATTTTTTGTTCGAAATAGCTTTCGCATGGTAGTTATATATTTCTAAAGTGTTAAACATAGCTTTGGATACAGTAATTAGAAGCATGTTAAGATATACCTGTTAGTTTTAATAAATATAAAAGGGATAATAATACTATTTAAGCCCAGCACCGCTCCCAAAATTGTAATAATATTGCAATTAGAAATATAAGAAAGGATTATTAAAATTAGATGGCTTTTGTCATGTTAAAGAGGAAGCAATAATACTGTATGATTTTTTGGGGTAGCGAAGATGGTGTTCTTTATCGCCGTATATTTCGAAAGCCCTGGAAGGAAATAATTGGATAAAATGTATGACTTATAAAAATTAAATAGAAAAAAATAAAAGAAAATTTCGGAATTTAACCGTTAAATTAAAATTCTAACAATTAACCGTAATAACATTTATTAAAAGGCACAAAAATATACTGTAATTATTCATAACTATCCTAAAACTAAATTTTAACAATAAACAAAAAATCAACGAATCTGGACACCATGTGAATCTTTAAATTGTTTTTCAATTTCTTTATGAATTTCATTTACTTCATCTTTTGTTAGAGCTCGATCATTACATCGATATACAATTCGATAACATTGACTATGAAGGCCTTTCTTTTTATGAAAGAATTCATCCACGATGCTAACTTGCTCGACCAAATCTCCACCAACACTTCGAATTAAATCCATTGCATTTGCTTTCATTTCATCTACCGTAATCCCGGATGGAAGCCAAAATGAAATATCCATGTAAAGTTGTGGATGAACACTAATAGGTTTGTATTTGATAGAATCTTCAGGTTTGGCATCTTTAAATTGATTCAAGAATCCGGTATCTTTAGTCCAGAATAATCGAATATCAGGAATTTCATACAGTACCATTGCAAGCCGTTCAAGACCAAGTCCAAATGCCCATCCAACTTTATCTCCAGCTCCTGCCGATTCAAGCAACTGTTGTTCCATTATTCCACATCCAAGGACTTCAAGCCATTTATCATTATAGAATACTTCAAGCTCATATGATGGATGCGTAAATGGAAAATATGCATCAACCCAACGCATTTTAGCATCTTGACCGAATAATGCTCGACACAGATCTTCCAATGTTGACTTCAAAGTTAATTCAAGCACTTTTACAGTATCCACAGAATGCAAAGCTTGCTTTGTTTCATTTCTTTTTCCATTTTCAATCATTCGATTTCCTTGATCAGTTGAATGTGCACCAAAAAGTTCTTCTTCAGAATAAATTCTAACACCTAAAAATATATATTAGCAAAATTATTAAATTGATCAATTTTTTGGAAGAAAATTTTGAAAAATTTAGTGGGATGAAATGTAAACACAGCTGCTTCAAAAAAGGACACAAAATTTTTTATAGCACTTTTAACAAACTCCCACGTTAAAAAGATATTGATATTTGCGATTTTAAAATCCCACACTTACCTTCAACTTGATGAAAGCATGGAAAATGTGTTCGGTCAATTTCATCTCGACGATAAACATCACCAAAAACCAAAAATGCATTGAAACCTTGCTTCAAAAGGGAATATTGATGTGCACTTGTATGTGCTCGTAGACAGTATTCTTTATTCACATAATATGTATCAGATGGTCTTCGACTGATATGATCCATTGGAGTAAGAAGAGAATCAAAATTCTCAAAAATTGAAACAACTCGAGATTGATTTTCTGCTACCGTAAAAACCGGAGATCGATTACCTTTTCGACGATGAAATGAATGCATATGATTGATAATTCTTTGTTTGATAAGATTCAGAGGATTCCCAGATTCTGTTAGCAGCCTTCGAGGAAAAAGTTTTGTAACAGCTGGTGAAATATTGTACATATTATCCGGGATATATCTTTTACCATCAAGTTCAAATTTTGTTGGAATAAATATTTTTGGTGTTTGAATAATATTATTGGCATCATTGTTTTTGCTGATTGTTTCGGCATTGATTGATGACGGCGATGAAGAGGATGATGATAAACGTGAGAGAGTAAACGTGGCAGAAGTATCTAAAATAATATAATCATGAATAAATTAAAATTTACTGGAAGTGTTAAAGAAAATTTGTTAACAAATTTTGACAGAAATTTGTGTTATTTTCCGAAAATTAAATAATTACACGAACAAAATACAATTATTTCTGTTCAAAATTAAAGCTTATTTATCAAAATATATAGATTTTTGGGTATCTAAAGTTAGATAAAGAAAAACAAGGGCATCTGATTTCCTTGGAAATTTGACACTGTTAATCAAATCAAAAAAGTTAACACGGATCATAAAAAATCTTCAAATAGCTTAAAAATATATTTAAACTTACACAAATGGTTTTTATTCTTTAAAAATATGCCAGTCTTTAACATCTTTCTTTTTTCTTCTTGTTCTGCAACTTTTTTTTGGAAGCTTTGATTTTTTTTCAAAAAATATATGTCCGTTTTCCTTTCTTTCTTCCGGCTTAGTTGTTTAATTTTCTTCTTCGTCTTCAAAACAGCAGCCACAAAAATATGTATAAAATTCAGCCAGCAGGGAAGTATGGAAGCTTATGGAAGAAGACAAAAAAAGTAGTAGTTGTTGTTTTGCCTTTGCCTTTGCCTTTGGCCGCTGCTGCTGTTCGTGAAAAACCAATTCATTAATGTTGCGCGCAGGTTGCGGTAAATATGGCAGCAGGAGGCAACTGTTTATGGCAAAATCAAGGTGTTTTCTTTTTTTGCGTTGAACGTTGAATGTTTTTGTTTGTTGCCACGTGAAAAATAATAATACACACACAGCATGGTCACACATTCGTTCGACACAATGCCAAACGATGTTTGATCGATGTTGTAGATGTTGAATGAGTGATGTTAAACATTAATTATCTCTGTTAAATAGCATTGTTAATTTTTATTTATCTATTGCAATATTACAAGAAAGACATATGAAAGATATTATTTTTTAAAGTTTTCGTTTTAATGCAATATTAGAGGAATGCGAGCAATTACAAGTTTTTGCTCCACTTTTTGATGAATTTATTTTTCTATCTCCTTTTTTTTGAACCTCAATTAAAATGTATTGGTAGTTAAAATAGTTTTTTATGACCCCATAGATAAAAATTATGGTTAGTCCAACAATTTTTGAACGTTAATTACATATTATTTGCGTGATTTATGTATAATTTAGCAATTTGTCGTCTTTTACAGTATTCTTGGATAAATAAACTTTATTAATTGAACAAAAAACAATATGAAAAAACATAAATTAACAATAAGAGGAAACCGTTTGAGATTTTAAAAAAAAATTATTACGTTTTTCATTAATTTTTGGGCCTTTTCCAGGAATTCGTTTATCCATATCATTTTTTACATGGTGAATCGATTCAGCGCCTAAAATACAAAGATGAAATTGGTGTAACATTAAAAACTACTAACTTTCTTCCGAAAAACGACCCCATGATCGGAAAGTTTCAACGAAAGGAATCACATGCTCTTTCAGCATATGTATTTTTGTTTTATTAAGAAAAAATTTGTTAGCATTATCACCATAATTTTTAACCAAGTTGAAGAACAAATTGATGTAAGCTTTCATTTCTTGAATTTCATCACTCGATAATTCTCTGGCAACAGCAAAACTTTGAATATTTGACGCAGCTTCAAAAAGGTCTTTACCGTAACCTTCATATACGATTCTTTTTTCATTCCCTTGTCGAAAATGACTCAAAATTCTTCTGCAGCCATTTCCG
The DNA here is from genome assembly GCA_024447195.1 of Panagrolaimus sp. LJ2414. Lineage (NCBI taxonomy): Eukaryota > Metazoa > Nematoda > Chromadorea > Rhabditida > Panagrolaimidae > Panagrolaimus > Panagrolaimus sp. LJ2414. Next base: position 496,011 of record JAMRXY010000278.1, read on the forward strand.
TTATATTCTTTAGCAGGAAGGTGAGGCCTGGCGCCAGAATTATCGAGAAACTCTTTCAATCTAAAAATAGATACAAACATATATTCAATTATTACGGTATGGAAAACAACTTACGGTGAATATTTATCACCTTGAGTTTTTTTAATAAAATCAATAATTTCGTTGACCAAGCTTATCAATATATGAACCGGTGGTGGCACGTAATGCGAAATTGGAATATTCTTTAATAATGGATAATCTGTTACTGATCCATTCATCCGTGGCTTAGCATTATTATTAACAACTTCATCAGCATGAGCAACAATACTTTCAATTGTGCGAAGTGTTATATCTTCTGACTTGAGCGTTGGCCATTCACTTCTTTTATTTAAACATTTTGGGCATCCGCATACAGAAAAGCCACCTTGAATGCTTAAAGAGATGGATTGGTATTTAAGATCACCGATATACGTGCTATAAGATATGTCTTACTGTAGATACTGTAACTAAACGAACTTACATAATTACAGATTTCCAGCCACTTTTTGTCATAATACCATTTTGCATTAAACGAAGAATATCAGCATCAATTGGGCTCAATATTGGTTGTAACAAAGTTTTTGATTCTTTGCCAGGGCCGGACCAAATAATCATCAGTTTTTTAACGGATAAAGCTAATTCCAAGTCATTGAAAAACGCTACAATCTTAACAGTTGATCCAGTTCTAAAACATTTATTAGTTATTAATAAAGTATATATGTTGACTCACTTTTCTGTTTAATTTTTAAATTAATATCATCACTCAGTTTTTGACGCTTCTGTGCCTTTTCTTTAACATGTTCTCGAAGTTCCGCTGCTTTTTTGGTAGCTTCTTGAGTTCGATATCGATTTGATTGTTTAACTCTTTCTCTTTCATCAGTAATTGCAGCTTGTCGACGAGTCTGTACAACATTTACAAGGCCTTCTTTTCTTTTTGCTAGCTTTGATTTCGACGGAGCAGCTTCAGCTTGTTCAGCAACATGTTGATCTTGATTTTCAACCCGATTGTTAATTTTTCCATATTTTTTGTATCCATTTACCTTCTGACCATTCTCTTTACACTTTTTACGCATTTTTGAGATCGGCGGCATTCTAAAATACATCCAAGAATACTGTAAAAGACGACAAATTGCTAAATTATACATAAATCACGCAAATAATATGTAATTAACGTTCAAAAATTGTTGGACTAACCATAATTTTTATCTATGGGGTCATAAAAAACTATTTTAACTACCAATACATTTTAATTGAGGTTCAAAAAAAAGGAGATAGAAAAATAAATTCATCAAAAAGTGGAGCAAAAACTTGTAATTGCTCGCATTCCTCTAATATTGCATTAAAACGAAAACTTTAAAAAATAATATCTTTCATATGTCTTTCTTGTAATATTGCAATAGATAAATAAAAATTAACAATGCTATTTAACAGAGATAATTAATGTTTAACATCACTCATTCAACATCTACAACATCGATCAAACATCGTTTGGCATTGTGTCGAACGAATGTGTGACCATGCTGTATACACACCCATTTTATTATTATTTTTTCAATATCCATTTTAGTTTAGTTATATTATTATTATTTTCATCAACAACAACAACAACTATTCGCCGTCGGCATTATTTTCAAACTCCACTTGAAAAAGAAAAATTGAAGAAAAAAGATTCCGTTTACATTTCTTCTTCTTATTTTCCATCCACTCATTTAATTCACTTCAATTCTTCCTCTTAAATGTGATATATTGAATTGCATCAACGAAAGAAGAGAAAAAGAACCCATTTCGTGACTCTCTCGTCTGCTTTAAGAAGAAGTATATCCAATAACGGCAACAACAAAAAAAAAACAATCAACATGGAAGAACTTGGTTTATTTCTTGTGTTATGTTCAACAATGTTTATTGGAAGTTATGCAGCTGGATTTGTTCCACTTGCTTTTACATTTTCTGAAGTAAGATTTTCTTTGTACATAAATTTCTTATCCATGGTTTTTTATAGTCAAAAGTAAGGCTGTTGAGTATTTTGGGTGCTGGATTACTGGTTGGGACGGCATTATCTGTAATTTTGCCTGAAGGGGTTGAAGCATTACAACCTAAACATTCTCATGGTAAGCATTTTCTCGTTTAATTTGTCAGCATTATAGTTTTTGTTATTTTAGTACCTCACAATCATCACAAAGACACCCATATTGCTAAACAAATCCTTGAAGACACAAATGGAGAAAATGAAGCACATCCACCAAGAATTGTACCAAAAGATGCAGAAATGCATGCAGAGTAATTTTTAATATTTTTTTGAATATTTTGTCAAACAATTTTTTAGTGTTCCGATGGATGTTAATGCACATGGTGATGGGAATTCGCAATTAAAAAGAGAGAAGCGACAAATTCAAGTTGAATTTGATAAAGGTTCGATCATAGATTTACTACTGTATTGTATACTATAATATTTAGAAACTGGTGCACAAGTTCATTCTGAAGCTGAAGAGCAACATGAACATCAAGAAATTGGACCAACGATAGGATATTCTTTGATATTTGGATTTATTTTGATGTTATTGGTGGATCAACTTACAAAATCTAAACAAAGTTTGTGATTGTTTAATCTTTTCTAAATATACTCAATGATTTTTAGCCGGTCGACAAAGACTTACAGCAACTGTTGGATTAGTGGTTCATGCTGCGGTGGATGGAATTGCCTTGGGTTCAGCTTCAGTCGTCAATAAATCGGATATTCAATTGATTGTTTTTGTTGCAATTATGCTTCATAAAGCTCCTGCTTCGTTTGGTTTAACAACAATTTTGATGGTTGAAGGATTAGAACGTTCAAAAATTAAGAAGCATTTATTTGTATTTGCATCAGCAGCACCAATTGGAGCTTTATTAACCTATTTCTTAATACCAAAAGTTGGTTTTTTGTTTTTTGAAAGTGTTACCTTAGCTCAAGAATCTACCCAGAATTAGAGCTCTGTGAAATCAGAATTTTATAAAATTGAGTTGCCGAAATCAAATTGGTTATTTTTCCGTTGAAGTTTTTTGTAAAATTATAAGTTTGATTTCGCAGAGTCCCGGCTTTGTTTAGTTTTGTTCTATCTCTACACCATTTTCTTACTTTATTTTTTGCTATTTTTAGGGTTCAATTGATTCATCTTCTTCAACAACTGGAATAATGTTACTATTTTCTGCTGGAACATTTTTATACGTTGCTACAGTACATGTTTTACCAGAGCTTGCATCAAGGAGGCCAGACTCCCATCTTCCACTACCAACAAGTCCATCGTCTTCAACACACTCACATCAACAAGGAGCAGATTTCACTTTAAAAGAATTGTTAATATTAATTATTGGATCGTTATTACCTTCACTTCTTGCATCTGGGCATCATCACTAACTTTTATTGTTTTGTTTTTTGTTCTGATTAAATACGAGGTTTTTGATAAGACTTTGTTATAGTTTATATTCTTTTTTATAATATGTACATATACATTTATTAAACTTTGATTTTAAAAAAATAATGTAAAAAAGTAATAATAAAAATGGTTTTCAAATGATTATATCAGACATGTCATTGTGGAGTTGTTTTTGGACGAATTGGTGGAAGTGGACGAGAATTTTCTGGATTTATATGAATTTCTGGAACGCCTTTGACGGAAGTGATATGAATTCCCAAAGTTGAAGGTTGGGGAGAAGTTTCGGAACGGATGGCTAAAAAATAGTTTTTGAATTAATTTGACGTTGTCAGCAGATTACGGTAGTTTGGATTTTACATGGTACAGTAGTTTTAGTTTTGTGTTTTTGGATTAAATAATGTTGCTATATCAAGTTACAGTATTATTAAAAGAATACTGTAATATTGTAAAATCACTCGTTACAGTAATCCTTTTGTGATACTGTAGTTTAGTTTGTTTTTAAACAAAAAAAAAAGTTACTTTTAAATTCATTTTTTCAAAGATGTGGTTTTTATGCTGTTCAAAACACATACATAAAAATAGTAAATACTTACGAGGAAGATGTCCACGTGGAGGTGGTAATGGACCATTTCGGCCATAGGGGCTCATATTACTAGCAGAATTTTGTCTTGCCAATCGATTAATTTCTTCCGTTTTACTATGTCTTTTGAATGGAAAGCATCTAAAAAACGCAATAAAATATGAATTCTATTGTTGTTATCGTTCAAAAAGGACATTAAATAAGATTATTATTATTATCCAACCAAACTATTCCTTCTTATAAAAAGAAAGAAGAAAGGCTTTTCAAGTTGTTGAAAAGGTGGTAACAAAAAAGAGAGAGCAAACAATTTCAATGGCACTCACCCGGAAGTCTGTTGGTCATAATCGAAAATGGCTTGACTACTTCCTCTTCGAATCACTTTTCTGAAAAATGAATAGTTTTTTCAAGCAATTTTACACGTAATTTCAAAAAATACACAACTGTTTGTTAAAAAAGGTCAAAGGGTCAAAAGTGGAATTTGAATGGGAAGGAAATGATGTGAAAGGAATATTTTTTTGGGGGAAGTGGTTTTAAAAGGTTTTTATGAGCTTATTATTTTGGAAATTATTAGAGATCCAAAAGTCGTTATTCAAAATTCTCCATATTACTTTTTTGATAATGCTAAAAATGGTATTGAACATCAATAATTTCCATTTCGATTTTCAAATTTCAGTATTTTTCAAATCAGATATTTTGAATTTGTTTTTTGAAATCTATTTCTATTGAGATATCAAATTTAATTTTTTAATCTAAGCAAAAAATGACTAAAAGTAAATAATCGAAATCGAAATTTTTAATCGGAAAAAATTGAAATTAAAAATTTCTTGCAAAATTTTAGAATTTTTTTTTAACTTTCTTGAATAGGGATTGTCCAGAAATCACGTGACCAACAAAACGTGATTTTCAGACCCTCCCTCCCTCCGTGACCAAAGATCAAAGCTTTTTACCGACAACATCAAAGCCGGGTGACCATTTGGCTTACCCCCTCCCTCCCCCCTCATGGTCACGTGATTTCTGGACAATCCCATATCAGACTTGAATAATATCAGATTTGAATCTGCAAACTGATTTTCCCCACTTTAGAGTCCGTATTTCTTATAATTTGAATAAAAAAGAAAATCACATACTTTTTGTTATGCAATATACAACAGATAATTGCAACGATAACAGAAATAACTAAAATTACAACCATCGCAAGAAAGACGTATAAAAGCCACGGCAGCTTTTCTAAAATTTCCATATTTTGCTTTCTTTTGCAAAGTATTTAAATAATAAATTTACCAAAAATATTAAAGATTTCTGGGATTGTTATGGAATGATCTTCTCCATTTTCATCTTCTTTTGTTCCGTTGCTTGGAGCTCCTAAAATTTCATTGCTGTTTTCAAGTTTTGCCGTGACATTTCTTATTAAAATTGTTGTGGTTTCTAAGATTGTTGAAGAAGTGGAAGCTGTGGCATTTAGAGGGACTAAAAATGGTGCCCTTGTTGAATTCATCTTTTTTGTTTATCCTGAAAAAAAGTAAGGAATTATTTTGGGCTGCAAAAATTTGCATCAGTTAGTTAATGAACTGTTTTCGAATACCATTTTCAGATTCCTGTTTAAAGGATTCAGTAAAAATTCCAAAAAAAATTTTACGCCAACATAAAAGTTAAATTTTTTTTAAAATTATGCAAATTTCAAAAAAGTTCAGAACGGAGATCATTTTTAGGGACATTTACTCCACTATGTAGACCCCCTGTATCTCCGATAGGAGTCGAAAATGGTATCCGAAAACAATCCTTTCTTGCAAAAAATTAAAAGTAATAAATCTTTTTATACATTTTTTGAGGTTTCAAATAAATTAAAACAAAAACAACAAAAAAAAATCGACGCGTTAAAATAAATAATTGCTTGTTTTTCGAAAAAAAGAAGGGGAAAAATGGGGAAAAACAACAAATTTTGCCACTCTCTTTTTTTGTCTTGTTGCAAAATTTGCTGCTTGCGACATTTGTAAAAACAGAGGTAAAATTTTAAGTTTCATTTCAAAGCAGTTTAGTTTAATATCATAGAAAGAGGGAAAGGAAAATAAACTTAAAAAGTTTTAAATGACAAAGATTAGACAAAAAATAGTAATCCATCATTTTATATATTTTTGCGTTGAAAAGATAAATGGCGAGAAAAAAAAGTTATGTTTTCGGGAGGGGATTGCTAAAATTCCAGGGAAATATTAGGATTGATAAAAATAGATTTCTGTGAATGTTGTTTTCACCATAAAATTTTTGACAACATTTTATAAAATATACAAAATTTTTTAAAAAGAAACTTTGACAACACTAAATTAGATTTCTTGCAGCTGTCTTTTTGTCAGCTACAGTACCCCATCTCAATAAATAGTTAAATATAAATTACAACTTTTAAAAGAAAAATTTAGTTTATTTCATGACTTTTTAGATTTAGCACGAATGCTCTTTTCTTTTAAAAATCTATTTTTATGCAAATTAAATAATCAAAAATTTTACCTTTTTCAACCCCAAAATTAAATTCGAAAAAATTAGTTTTTAAGCACCTTTTTACAGACTTTTGAAGCTTAAATTGAGAATTAAGAAAACTACGTTTAGAGAAAACTCAAATATTAAAATTAGCATAAATCTTTTCCTAAATCTTGGTATTCGATTTAATAAACAATTTTTATCTTCTTTTCCTTTTGACAGCTTAACCTTTATCGAGCTAAATAAAAATAAGATGTTATCTTGATGACCTCAAAAATCTTTTTTTCCCTTTGAAGTCATCATCTTTTAAGCTTAAGTTCCCAAAAAAGAGATATCCAAAAAGCACCATACATTTTTATATTATATTCTTTAAAGAATGCCGGATGCGGCAAAGCTTTTTTGAAGATTTTAATAAACACTATAATATATCCCGCCTAGATTGCGTGTTTGAGAGAGAGAAAGAGAGTGAGAGTTTTTTTGTTTTTCTCACCTCCAATATATTATATACTTTTTTTGGGGCCTGTTCCATCCATTCTTGCCCTTAAGGGCCGCAAAAGTAAAAGTAAAGCAAATATGTCCAAAACAGAAGGCATTTCAAAGGTAACCATGGGAACATTAAATCCGCACCTTTCTTTTCCCCAAAAATATGTTTTTAGAATAATAATAAGTTAAACGAACGAAAGAAAAAAAGTAATTGAATTCATTTAATTTTTTTTAGTTTTTTTTACAAAAAAAACTCAAATAACTCATTTGTTTCAAAGAATAGAAAAAAAGTGAGAACTCTCCAAAAAAATGAGTGCTTTTTCAATCAAAAAAAAGAAAGAAAAAATAAATCTTTTTTTCAAAAAAAATGTTCCCGCAATTTATTTCTTTTTTTTGTAAAAGTTTTGAGTTTTTTCAAGGGCATTTAACGAAAAATAGGTACCGAAAAAAAGTTAGAAGAGTAAAAAAAGAAAGTGAAAGGTATCAATTTTGTAAAAGTTGAACAATGACAGCAACTTTTTGTAATGACGTGTTTTTTACTTTGTTTGTTTGTGAAAATGGAGAGGGATAAAAAATGACAGAAACGGATAATAATTATCCATTCGAATAATTATTATCTCTTTCAAAAAAGGGAAAGTGAAAGGCGGATAAAAAATGAAAAAAGCTTCGATAATGGATTATTATGGTTGTAAAAAGAACAGTTTTTGCAACTATTTGAAGCAAAAAATATGGTAAATAGAAAATAACTGGCAGTAATTAAGGATTTTTATGCCCCAAAAAATGGTTCCATTAGGGTAACAATTATTTCTTTTTTCAAAGTCAGAGAGCAAAACAGGATAGAGAAATGAAAAAGACTTGGATAACGGATTTTCGTGGTAAAAGAGCAGTCTTATTTTTTACAACTTTTACTTTTTTAGAAATGTTTTTAAAAGCAAAAACAAAAGTTTTTTAAAAATGACGAACAAATTTTACAAATGATTTTGCAAAAAACGGTCAAAAACAGGGGTCTAAAAAATAAAAGTCCAAAATACTGTAATTAAATACAAATTTGAAAATACTGTAATTAAATTAAAAATTTTGGCTTATAAGCAGGAAACTTCAAATGGTCATTTATAACTAGCAACTCTTGACCACTTTTTTTTGCTAGTTAGCTTAACTTCTAGTTAACATAACTAGCATTTTTTGCTAGTTAAGTTAACTTTTTCAGTCTTAACTAGCAACGGTTTTGTTACCCAAAAGCGACGTCATTAAAAAAAAAGAAAGAGAGAACGCGAAGTCAAAAAGAAAACAGAGAAACAAAGAAACGCGTTTTTGTCAACAAAAGAAATTTTTTCTTTCTTTTCTTTTTTTGCAGCGAGCTAGTTAAGTTAACTAGCAGTTTCAAAAAAGAAAAAAGAATGCTAGTTAGCTTAACTAGCAGCGTTGTGAACAAAACGCCAAAAACAAAAATTATAACTTTTATGACCATTTGAAGGTTCCTGCTTATAAGTTTTAAAACAATTTTGATTCTCTTTTTTCAGTAGATTTTTCTATCGCAGGGTTTTAAAATTTAAAATTGCGTGTTCAAGTTTTATATATAAAAAGACCAAAAAAGCTATAGATGTATTAAATATTTAATAAAAATAGGCAAAGCAGACATTAATAAACAAGAAAAAAAGAAAACGGAACAACAAAGGTCAAAAATTGTTTTGAGCGACAGATGATGTTTTTATGCAAATGTGTTCCTTACAAATTATTATATTTTTTGGCAGGTCAAAAAAATGGATGAAAGATGTTTAAAGTTATTTTTACATATGCATTCCTTTCTATTCTTAAAAGACTTAAAAGATGGAACACAAAAGAACAAAAAAAGAGAGAGAAAAAAGGCGGTTGGCGCAAAAAATAAAAGCATAAAAAAAGTCCAGTAATCCTTTTGGTCATTTGTCAAAGTGCCAAAATCTTTGAAAAAGTTTTAACTTGAAATGAAAGGAAAAAAACACAACAAAAAACATTACAAAAAATAAGCAAGGTTGTAATAATTCAAGGAAAAAGTTGTCAATGGTCAAAAGAGTTGACAAATGTTAGTTTTTTTTAAACTGCATTTAAATTATTTTAGGATAAAATCTCTGATAAACTAATGAAACTCATTGTTTTTAACATTGGTAAACGACAAATTATTACTGTAGGCTGTAATAAAATCTTACAGTATCCTTCAAATACATTTTTCGAACGAAATTGTATTTTAATAAAAATACAAATTCGTTCGTTAAAAATAAAAGTGCAAAAATAGAAAAAAAGTAAAAATATAAAATTCCAAGAAAATAAAAATAATAATTTCTAAAACATGAAAAACAAGCAACAAATATTTTTTTCTTTGATTGAAAAAAACAGCAGCAGCGACCAAACCCTTTTTGTTTCCATTTATCATCATCAACTTTTTTGCCTTTGACAAATAACAAAAAAGAACTCAACAAAAATTTATCAAATTAAAGAAAAAGTTCAAAATGAGACGAATTTTAAAGAAAAAAGAGTTTCATTTACGTAATTAAAACTCTTTTTTTACTTTTAATTTTTTTACATTTTCTGACAAAATACTTCTTTCACAAACAAAAAAATTAATGAAACTTGATCAAAGTCAAAGCAAACAAAAAAATTTAAAGCGATTTAAAATTAAAAGTTTAGTTAATCTTAGATAAAATCACGGAAGAAAAGAGAGCGAAAAAGCGAAAAAAAATTAGAAAAGTAAACTTTCAAAAAAAACAAAAAGTTTGTTTTTCGCATTTATTATTCAAAAAAAGAAAGAAAAAGTTTAAAAATAAAAGTAAACTTTGTTGTTTTTTTCCTGTTTCGGAAAAAGTCATGTGAAAGGGTTTAACTTTCTTCTTCTGCTTCCTATTTTCTTTTTTAAGGTGTTTACAAAATTTTTGAGGGTTTGTTTGTGTCCTGTCATATTAAATATATATTTTATATATTTATTAATGTTCGTTCCGCTTCCCCCGGAAATCGAAAATCACGAATAAGGAGGGAAGGATGAGCCTTTAAAGGGATAAGAAAAGGTGGTAAAAATTTTTCGCTGAAGGTGACAAGGGCAAGGAATTTTGAAGGGAAAATTCAAAGATTCCCAGAATCAATAACCTCTGACTGGTACTGCCATTTTTATCACTTAAAAATGTTGATTTGACTCTTAACTAAAATATTCAAAAACAAAAATCTTTGAATTACACGGGATGAAACGTCGCAGAAACGGGATAAAAAGATGAGAATTCTGAGATTTTTTGCCATTTTAATATCATTCATTGTATTAAAAAATTAATTTTATTAAAACACCAAACATTTGCATAAAAAACAACAAAAAACCACTTAAGAAAAAAGACTTTTAAATTTTTTTTCTTGGTTTGCAGCGATGTTCTCCATCATTAATTTCGAGATAATTTTCACCATTTTGATTTTGACAAAGTTTTACAGTTACAGTTTTATGAAGTTGTCTGCATGGATGACACATGTAAATTTGGTTTTGTTTCCAACAAAAAACAAAACAATAATTTTTGTTCTTTTTATCAAAAATGAGGATTCTTGTTTTTTCTTTTCCGGCTCGAATATATTTCTCCAATTTGAAATCAGGTTCTTTAAGAATATCATTGATATTTTCTGGAATAAATTTTTTAAGACCACATTTATGTTCATTTTGGCTCAATTCAACATATTCTTCACCATTTACATTTTTCTTAATTTTTGCATGAACACTCGTTTTGTGATAAGTAGAACATGCAGTACATTTGTAATATTTATGACGTTCATACCATGTATATTCGTAGCATAAAGTTTTATCGTTTGAATCAAATACCACCATATGCTGAATGATTTTACCATGTGATCGTCGTTTAACAAATTGATAATTTGGTGATTTAACAATTTCGGGTGTCCATTCGGTGGGAAGAATAAATTCAACAGGTTCACATATATGTTGTTTTTTATTCTTTACCACAACCATATCTTTGCCATTTTCATCTTTTCTAATTACAGCTGTTATTAAATGTTTTTTGTAGTAACATTTTGAGCAGCAATAATGTGTTCCTCTTTTGATTAAAGCTCCAGTTTCTTTATTGTATATTCGCCGATATAAAAATTTGTAACACATTCGTTTTTCCTTATCAGTAAAGATATACAAAAATTTGGTATTAGTTCCATTAATAATTCCTTCAAAAAGTTCATAATCTGGTTTATAAATATTTATATCATCAGAATATTTGTCAGCATTGAATTCTCTCATTTGACATATATGCTTCTTTCTTTTCAGTCTTACATAATCAATTCCATCAGCATCCTGAAGTATTTCAGCTTTGACTTGAACTTTTCGTTTCCTGGAACCTGATGCACAACTACAGCATAAATAACCTTTAATTTTTTTTACAATAAAAATATTCATAACAAAGAGTTGTATTAATTTCATCAAAAATAATTAATGCTGTTCTTGATGAGCCACGTTGATAATAAGAAATTAATTTGAAATTTGGTTGTTTAATAATTTTTTGCTTTACAGTAAATTTTGATGGATCATATTTTCGTAATTCACAAACATGTTCAAATGAATTTAATCGAACAATATTTGGACCATTTTTTCTTTCCCAAACTTTTGCCTTTAAATTTTTCTTTAATTTATAACATCTACGACATATGTAGCTACATTGATATTTTTTGGTGCAATTTTGATAATAATATTCACAACACAGCGTTTTATCACTTGAAGGAAATATGAATAATCTAGATTTTGAAATACCATTATCTTCAAAGTAAATAATTTCATAATCTGGTTTTTCAACAATAATTTCGTATTTGCTGTATTTGTTCTTTTTTGAAACAAGATCATTGTTTTCGTTATCTTCTGCCAAACTGCTCATATCTTTAGCTTTTCGCTTTCGAAGATTTTTACTAAAAATTTTGTCAGTTTTTTCTTTAGTATCAAGTACAGTAATCCTTACCTATGTCCATTGTCACCAATCATGGGCGTTGACACAAATTCTTTTTCACCAGAAAACAATGAATCAGTAGTCATACGGGGGGTGATTGCGACAAAGTGCGGGAAAAATTTCCGCATTTCCCCGAACGCAGCTGTTCTCCGTTTTGGTCTAAAGAACTTTCTCTTCGACTTAAGACCAAATTCAAACCAAGACGGAAACCAAATTTCAAAAATGCTTAGATCAAAAATCAAAAATTCCTTAAACCAAAAATCCGAAATCGTTACGCAATAATTTTAAAAAAATTTTATTAAAATCACACAAAGATTAAATATTTTTTCATGCAAATTTGTATGGAGATTAAATATGGGGCATGAATATTTTTGGGATTAAACCTCTTACAGTATGATTACGTAACTTTTGAAAAGGACATACGTGACACACATTTTATACTTTATCGTGTATTCAAATTTTTAAATCATGGATTCCTTAATTCCCTATACCTAACCATGTGTTTTCTGGATTTTTTTCTTACGTAATAATTTTTTGCGCTTAATTTTTTCTTAATCTTGTATACCTAACCACGTGTTTTCTGGATTTTTTCAAGACTTTTTATTCCTAAATCATGCATTACGAAATCGCAAATCACACAAATTTTGTTCGATTTAAGCGAAAAAAGTTCTTTTTTCAAGCAGATTTTATATTTTCTTAATTATTTCTTAATTCTATATACTTAACTGTGTATTTTCTGGACTAAATCAAGGCTTTTTGCATGGTTTTTTACCCTAAATTATAACTTTTTCTATCAAAATGAAGCGATTTTTTGACTTTTTTTCAATATTTTTGTAAATGTGAGGGAGCGTGAAAAGGGAGAGGGAGAATTTTTGTCAAAAGTGTTTGTCCGTGTAAATATTTAAAAATATATTTTATTATCATGGTATTACGTAACAATTAATTTGACTTTTTCTTTTTATGAAAAGCGGTAGGGTCAAGGAGGTTAAACTTGGGGGTTTTTCGTAATACAGGTGGTTTCAGAAAGGTTTTTGCTATAACAGGCTTCTTGATTACAGGTTTTTTGACAACAGGATCCTTCTTAAGTTTTGCCCCAAATAAGACATCTATCTCGGCTTTTGTATAACGTTTTTTCGGAATTTTCTTTTGTTTTGTTATCGGTAAAGGATTGATCATTTCTAGTTTTTGAACTGAATTTTCCAGATTTTCAGGTTCTTTTTCTCCCGTCTCTTCATAATACCGTTTCATGTGCATTAATTGCGCATTCTCGAGAAGTTTTCCTTTTGTACGAAGCGTTTGCATTAAATTAGGTTCGGAGGTTTGTTTACCACTCAAACTTTTGTAACGTTCCATAGGTACAACAATTAATTTTTCCATGCTAAAACATAAAAATGTTTTAGAAATTCCCCCTTTTAACACAAATTCCACGAAAAACACGCACGCAAATAGATAAAAAACGGAATTATGTACCGATATTTGTGAAAAATAAACACGAGTTTAAAAAAAAAAAGAATCTTTATTGGACCAGGTCTTCCCTGTTCACTTGACAAAAAATTACGAAAAAAGTTTAAAATGGAACAGATTTAAGAGCATTACGAGCAATATCAAGAGAAAGAATGGAATCAAATTCTGCATAAACAATTAATTGCAGTCCAAATTCAGGTACAGGAGCAGAAAAATTGAGGGTAATTGCAGTCGTACCATTTGTTTGAAGTCCAACAATATCATTATCATGGTTATTTATAAGATCAAAGGCATAAAAACACGAATGCGCAGCATATTTTGCGAGTGAAATTTCATTTTTTGCAGTATCAGAAAGATCGGTATATGCATGGATAAAGTTATTTTCTTTCCAGTTTAAGTTATAAGCACTTGATGGAACACGTTTTTCGTTGGAATCAATTTGAATTGATTGTAAATTATGCGGTGCAAACTCAAAAGGAGACATTCCAATATGTCCGTGAAAAGCTCTTGCATCAATTAGACCAGCGAAAATACGTCTTGGAACTTTTCCATTAAATAAAGTAAGATTCGTGTATTGGCTTCCAGGAACAAGAAAATGGGACTTGATATCGGTTTTGGTATAATTGTATTTAGTTAATGAGCCTTTAAAGAGATTGTCTTGAATTGAAGAACTCAAATCAGGATTAAGGGCATATTGCTTAACATAAAGTTTGCAGTCCAAAATTTCATATTTATATTCTTGAGTGTCGGTAGAAAGTAAAGTAAAATTTGAACCATGAGGAATGATTTCAATATCTACGGTTAAATCATTGAGAAATAGCTTATTTTGTTGAAAAATATCAATGTCAAGGCTACATCTGGTTTCAAAAGTTTTGCCATCTGTATATAAAGCACGTCTTGCTTCAAAACCAGGACCTCTGATCTGACTTAATTCATCTTCGAAAAAACCACAAGCTTGCAGGCCATTGAGTTCTGGCTTACCATCAAGACAAAGTCTTCGCCTAAATTAATAAAAAGATTATTATTTTACACCTTAAATTTATGCTCTTACCGCATATATGCGTTATAAGCATACAAGTCATTTGAGTTGTATACTTGGCGTCCATTGAAAGAAACTCTAATATCTCTCATAAAAGTTGCCCCAAATCCTTGAATAAAGCTGACAGGATCAGAATTTTTAATTGGAACAAACACTGTTCCTTCTTTTTTAAGAATTTTAAATTTGGTAGCGATATAAGACTTTGCAAAATCTGCAAAACGCACGCCTGTATTAAGGCTAAACTTTATGGGGCCATCAGAAACAGGTTGGGAACATGGATATTGAATAAGTGCGCAGCTATCAATTCCAATTAAAGTTGGTTTACAGCTAAATAAATCAACAGATTCTGGCATTTGCTCAAGACTTAGAGGATCTAATTTAGACATGATTTTCGAAAAAATAGAGAGAAAAATTAAAATAAGACTGATTGGTTTCAGAAGTAAAGTTAAGAATGACAGTATTTTGTTTAAAATTTATTTTTTTACCACCATGATTAATTGCTTTGACCTTTTTGCGATTTTATTTTCTTTGAAGTTAACCGCTTTTAGAGTGATTAATTGCTTTTCGTGGTCTTTCTGACCATTTTCTTTCCATGGTGTGTAACAGCTGACGCTGGTCCAAGTTTGATCTCGTTCCTTTTTTCCCCGCCAAATTTTTTGACAAGCACGCGTCCTTTTTTTCCCGCCAAAAACTATGATAAGCACGCGTCCTTTTTTTCCCGCCAAAAACTATGATAGGCACGCGTCCTTTTTTCTCGAATGTGCCAAAACATTGCACCTTTTTATCTCATATACCTGACCTTTGCCACTTTTTGCCTCTTTTTTAGCTTTTGTGGTGACAGTTTTACGATTATTAATTACTTTTTTTCCTTCTTTTCCTCTCTTTTTTCTTGATCGAAAGAAACCTTTTTTAACTTAATATTAGCAAAGAGGGATAGAAATAAAGATATTTTTGTGCGCAAGGGGAAAACTTGAAATAAAAGGAAACATTTTATGATAAAAATTACAAGAAAATACAAAACTTATGTAGAAATAAAACAATTTTGAGGCAAATAGATATTTCCAGAATTATTGTCTCGAACGATAAAACCAGGGACATGGACATCTTTTCCTTTGCATTTGTAGTAATAAGTTAAAGCCAAACGCTCATTTGTTGTTGTAAAAGTAATTTCTGGGTCCACAAGACGGACATGATTGGTTCGAACAGAGAGTCTTCTAAGGTCAATATTGTCCCAATTTGGAATATCAGTCAATTTTGTCCAATTAATTGAAAAATAATTACGAAGTCCTTCACGATTATGACGGTGTTCAATGGGGATTTTTCCATAGGATAAATATTCATTTAAATTAGGAATGGACATTTTTTCGGCAAACTTGAGAATATTTACTGATTTTTTGTCCTCATTTAACCTTTTCGCGCTTTTTTATGAACAGCTGTCTTTTGATTATTGCCCTTATTATCAAGAATAATGAAAAAACTAACATATTTTTATTCCGCAAACTTTAACGGTAGAAAAAATATTGTCAAAAAACCTGTAATCAAGAAGCCTGTTATAGCAAAAACCTTTCTGAAACCACCTGTATTACGAAAAACCCCCAAGTTTAACCTCCTTGACCCTACCGCTTTTCATAAAAAGAAAAAGTCAAATTAATTGTTACGTAATACCATGATAATAAAATATATTTTTAAATATTTACACGGACAAACACTTTTGACAAAAATTCTCCCTCTCCCTTTTCACGCTCCCTCACATTTACAAAAATATTGAAAAAAAGTCAAAAAATCGCTTCATTTTGATAGAAAAAGTTATAATTTAGGGTAAAAAACCATGCAAAAAGCCTTGATTTAGTCCAGAAAATACACAGTTAAGTATATAGAATTAAGAAATAATTAAGAAAATATAAAATCTGCTTGAAAAAAGAACTTTTTTCGCTTAAATCGAACAAAATTTGTGTGATTTGCGATTTCGTAATGCATGATTTAGGAATAAAAAGTCTTGAAAAAATCCAGAAAACACGTGGTTAGGTATACAAGATTAAGAAAAAATTAAGCGCAAAAAATTATTACGTAAGAAAAAAATCCAGAAAACACATGGTTAGGTATAGGGAATTAAGGAATCCATGATTTAAAAATTTGAATACACGATAAAGTATAAAATGTGTGTCACGTATGTCCTTTTCAAAAGTTACGTAATCATACTGTAAGAGGTTTAATCCCAAAAATATTCATGCCCCATATTTAATCTCCATACAAATTTGCATGAAAAAATATTTAATCTTTGTGTGATTTTAATAAAATTTTTTTAAAATTATTGCGTAACGATTTCGGATTTTTGGTTTAAGGAATTTTTGATTTTTGATCTAAGCATTTTTGAAATTTGGTTTCCGTCTTGGTTTGAATTTGGTCTTAAGTCGAAGAGAAAGTTCTTTAGACCAAAACGGAGAACAGCTGCGTTCGGGGAAATGCGGAAATTTTTCCCGCACTTTGTCGCAATCACCCCCCGTATGACTACTTGAATCATATACATTTTTGTCTTTTAAAATTTGAATATATTTTTCTTTTTCAGAATCTTTTAATGTTTTTATCCAATCTCCAAATATTTCATCAAACTCTTGATCATGACATTTAGCAATTGCATTACAAATTGCAGGGAAGAATCGATTAAGGATCAAATCATCCGTACCAATTTCAACCTAAATATTATGTCTTTTTTAAAGAATACAAAAAATTGATAAAATTTACTTTATTGTTTATTAAAATTTCATAAATTCTTTTGCATCGAGATTCTTCATCAAAAATGAGGGCAAAATCTTGAAAATTGTACTCAGCAAAAACAAATAAAATGTTCTAAAATTTTAAGAAACTTTATTGGACTTAAAAATATTAGTCTACCTTTTTTGCGACGAATTTCCATTTAAACATTGCCGAAATCATTTTATAATCTGAAATATTTAAAAAATATATTTAGCGTGATAAGTTTATAATCCTACCTTCATTAACAGGTTCAACAATTAATAATTTTGAAAGCAAATGTATTAAAACTTTACATTTTCCTTCAAATTGTAATTTTTCGCTTTTATTATAAGTTATCAAATCAATTCTATTTTGTTTCATTTTGAAATGTTTTTTATAACAAAAATCAAATATCTGATTATAACAACGGCTTGATCTTGAGTAATAGCAGAAAAGTCTCTATTTTTTGCGAACAAGTAAGATCTTTTGTGCCAACAAATGTATTTGGACAAACTATATTTTGGTTTGAAATTGTTTTCGGATGATAAATATTATTAGTTGGACGAGCCCAACAAATACCCATGTAGAGAAAACCTTTAGAGGTTTTTAGTTTTATTGAAAAAACCGCTCTGAATACCTTCTTTTAATCCCTATTCCCGCGGCATTTTATCACCGTGAACACACTTGGGCAAGGTGTATGGATTCCATACACAGCGTCGCAGGTCGCGGAAGGGTTGAGAAAAGGATCGCGGGTGCGGAGGCCAAAATCAAAAGGGTCCTCGCTTTGGATTGAAAAATAAAACAATTTTTCGAAAAAGTAACCCCCGTACTCCCCCCTTTGCGATTTTCAGGCTCGCGGATTTTTCAAAACTATTCCATATAGGCCCGTATTTAGGGGGGGGGGGGGAGACGGAGCCGCCCTAAAATTTTTTAGCCCCCACAAAAAAAATTCCTGGATATGGGCTTGATTCCATATCCATCTGCCCATGTGTGCCCGTGAAATTAAAACGTTTTTGTTTTTGATTATTTAAAGGATCGAATCAATTCTATTAAGTGATAAAAATGACAATATCAATTAACGATTATTGATTTTGGGAATTTTTCCTTTAAAATTCCTTATCCAGGTCCTCATGATCATGTCATATGACCGTAAAACTTTCATTTCCGTCCCCGTGATTTTCAGTTTACGAAGGAGGAGCAAATGAACAATAATATTATTTGCAACGATTTCGCAATAAGAATTTTCAGCATTTATATATACTGTATTAGACGTAAAAACATAGAATATCACGTAAAAAATGTAAATATATATGAAAATTATTATAGGTCAGTTTTTATAAAATACATTTTTCTTACAATGACCATCAAATTCCTATTAAAAATAATAAAAGAAACAAACAATTTCCAACGGTCAAAAAAATTATTATTCATCAAAAATTCTTTTTTTCTTTTTTCAAAGAAAATGAGACCCTCTTTTTCTTCTTTCGATATTTTTCTTTGACGGTCGTTAAAAAAATGGTTTTCGAAGAAGAAAAATAACGGAACACATTACACCAGCTATCTTTTTTTATATATTCGTCATATCCCACATTTTTTGAAAAAAAAATCGAGGAGAAAATGTTACAGATGTTTTTTCTTTTTCATTTTCTTCGAAAAAAGAATGTTGACTCTTTTATTGCTTTATTTATTTTTCTTTGAAGAGGCCTTTATTTTTTCCCATCGGCGGCGATAGTTTCCGTAAAAAAAAGAAAAAAAAGAGTGTATCACTTTTTTGTTATTCTTGAAGAAAAAAAGCTCTGATCAAACAATAAAATGCCTCAGAGCAGGAAAAAAAGCAAACGTTATTATGATCATAATCAATGCCTTGAGGGATGACACAATCTTGTTGTTCAAGAATTTGTTACGTGTATGACACAAGCGAGGGGAAAAGAGTAAATAAACAAATATACAAGTCAACTTGTAGCTAAACTGGTCATAAATGTTACAAAAGCATAAACAAGTCAAATATTTTAAAGAGTGTAGGCAAAAAAACTTATGTTACAAGAGTTTGAATAAATTTACAAAGATTAAAGAAATAACTACATTTGATTCTTGCATGGAAGGTATTTAAAAATTTGAATATAAAAGTTCAAAAACAAAAAAAAATTGAAAAAAAATCTAGCAAAATAAAATATTTTCAAATGGAATAAAAATTGCAAAACACAAAATTAACTGAAAAAATAATTTGCGAATTCTATTTCAACAACAGTCAAAAAACACTGTTTACTCATGAAAACTTAAACAATTTAAAGTTGACCTTTAATTGATTTTTGACCAGGTTAATTGAAGAGTTACCAATCAAAAATGACCGTTAACTTGTATGCATGCTTCTATAATAAAATCAAGAATTTTAAATGTAAAATATAGGACGGAAAAGTAAAAGAAAATAATTTATAACTTAATTTTTTATCACCTACAGTATCAAAAATGAAGCTGATAAAAAGAGGAAAACGATTAAATGAACGGAAATGATAAAATGAGCTTTTCCTGAAAAGCTTAAATTGAGTATTAAAAAAACAATATATTATTTATATTTGAGGTTTATGACGGAAGCAGAAGGAAAAAAAAAAGATGACAGGTTTTTATTGTCGAAGAAGAAAAACTAACGCTAAAAGAAACAGGAGGAAAGAGGGAGGATAAAACAATGGAGGAAAAGGGAACCGGTTGCACGGCGTGGTAAAGTTTTCTTAGCACGAAAATGCGCTTATAAGTGTCATTTATCTTGTTTTATTTTACAAAACAAAAAAATTACAGATTTTACAAAATATTACTGCATATATTAATTTTTCAAGTGTTAATATTATTTTCTTGCCTTAGAGCAAGTTATTAGCTACCGATTGATATATAATATGTGACAAATGAAGTTATATTCACTGAAATCAAGGAAAAACAAAATGTGCTGCTGCAGTATTTTATTACAAATCGTGAAATTCGTTCGTCAAAAAGTATTCTAATCTCATTATTTTTCCTCTTATCATAATCTTAAAAGAATTTAGAAGGATTTGGCCAAAAATTTTTTCGAGAAAATGTCTCTAGTTTTCTCGTATTTGCAGAAAGTAAGTTTTTTACAAAAATCCACAGGGGGGACCATGTGAAATCGAAAAAATTTTTTTTCTAAAAATCATTGGAATAGGTAAATAAACACCCAAAAACACTAGTCTGATAGTTTTTGGGTGATAAAAATAGTTTAAAATGCTTTTTAACTCTCTACGAAAAACCGTCATGCATATGACGGTATGGTTACGGTAATTGAAAATTGTTCATTTATCACCTAAAAACTATCAGAATAGTGTTTTTAGGTGTTTATTTACCTATTCCAATGATTTTTAGAAAAAAATTTTTTCGATTTCACATGGTCCCCCCTGTGGATTTTTGTAAAAAACTTACTTTCTGCAAATACAAGAAAACTAGAGACATTTTCTCGAAAAAATTTTTGGCCAAATCCTTCTAAATTCTTTTAAGATTATGATAAGAGGAAAAATAATGTGATTAGAATACTTTTTGACGAACGAATTTCACGATTTGTAATAAAATACTGCAGCAGCACATTTTGTTTTTCCTTGATTTCAGTGAATATAACTTCATTTGTCACATATTATATATCAATCGGTAGCTAATAACTTGCTCTAAGGCAAGAAAATAATATTAACACTTGAAAAATTAATATATGCAGTAATATTTTGTAAAATCTGTAATTTTTTATTTTGTTTTAAAAAAAATAAAAAGTTGCAAAAGTGTTTTCCGTGCGGGAGTTTATATTGCACTTTTACCACGCCGTGCGGTTGGAAACATCTTTCGTATTTTTTTCACCCATCTTTTTCTTTCACGAAAGCACCTTAAAATTGATTGTTGCACTTAAATATATACATTTAAGTGATTCTGTTTTTGCCACATTTTTGTGACAACCAAAATTGGAGTTGTTTTTTTACAATTTTCTCGTTAACCAATTTTGAGAGAGTGAGAAAAAATAAAACACAGCACGTTCAAAACGGATAATCTTTTTACACATTTTTTCTTCCCATTTAATCGTCTTTATATTATTTTATGACATTCTGTTAATTTCTATACAGGCGAACCTCGTTATAAAGTCTTCTCATTCTTCGGTTCATTCTATAGAGAGTTCACCTAAATCGGACCTCATTAGAACGTCAACCTCGTTATTGCGTCATTTTTTTATGGTCCCTTGAGAAATGTTATTACAAAGAAATGTTGTTGAAACACTTTGCCAAGCGGAACACAAAATTTTCCATTTTTCTTTGAAAAAGATTCAATGTCTAACAAGGTAGCGCTTTTAATTTACATAAAATAACTTATTCTATCACACATTCATGCAAATTTTTTGAACACAAATTACGTTATCCATCATGATGGATAACGTAATTTGGCCATCATCAAATGCAAAAAAATTTTTTATCATTGATTGACGACAAACTTTTAATCTTTCAAGAAATTATATTTTTATTCATCTCAAGAATACTATTATATTATGGCTGTGGTTTACTATTATGGTGGAGGTAAAAAATTTAAATATTATTAACAATTTTTATAAATTATTATTTTTTAGGTGGTGGTGGTTTAGTTCTTCTAATTATTATTTGTTGTATTATTTGTTGTCTTTGTTCAAGAAGTAATGATAATAATACCGTATATTATGCTCAACAACAACCTCAAGTTGTTTCATCTGGAGTTGGTAAGAGATTTTTTACTATTGTTTTGTGTTATCTGGGGACAAGGCCGTATTTATTTTAGAAAATCCTTTGATCTTTTGCCGCCGCCGTGTTAAAGCGGCAAAAGATCAAAGGCGTGCCTCCCCTGAAATGAAAATGCGCACCCCAAAATTTTTTTCTCCCTACGGCCTTGTCTTTGGATATAGTATATTCTATTTAAAGGGACTGTCCCAAGGCAGAACAAAACTTTTTTAAAGACACTTCATTTAAAAAATTAAAAAGTTTTGTACTGCCTTAGACAATCCCTTTAACCGTAAATTAAGGGTTTAACAGTAACAATATAATCATTCCATTTTTTCAGCTGTTGCTCCTCAAACACATGTTGTTAATGTAAATCGTCACTAACTGATTTTCACATGATCCTTTGATCTTTTTAATGTTGAATGTTTGTATGTATGGTTTATATCTTGTAACAAATAAATAAATAAATGCTTGAAATTTTATATTTTGATGATTTTCTTTATTTTACATTCTAAACTTTGTCAGAGGGATACCGTATATTTTTTTGACACACCAAGATATACACTTTTTTTTACATTGTTTGCATAAGTTTTGGATGGGAATATTTTGTGAAAACACGTTAAAAAGTTTTTAAAGGGTTTAAATTAAAGCAGAAGCAAAAAAAATTATTCTCGAAAAGTTAAATGAGTTTGTTGAATTAAAATTAGTTTGTACAAAAATGAATATATACAGTAACCGGAAAACATATACAACATATGAAATTACTGGACGCCACATTTGATGCAAAGAACTTCAAAACTAAAATCAGTCAAATAAGTGGAACGTTAAAAATGCAGGATATTTTTTAGACTAGAAATAACATTTTTTGAATTTGGGTTTTAGATGTTTTATTTTTATTACATCAGTGATTCAATTTTCAGAAAATTTTATTAACCATGAAAAATGTAACAAAATTTAAACTAGATAAATTGGAATTCAAAGATGTGAAAAGTGAATGAATATTTTTAACAACAAAACATAAAAAAATAAGTAACTATAAATGGAAATAAAGGAAGGATACGGTAGCCTTAATTTTACTTTTTTCAATAAAAAATGAAACAAAAAACGTAAAATTGAATTTAGACTGTATTTCGTAGAGAAAAAAACGTGAGTTCCAAATCATTTATTATATTAGTAGCAACCTGAGAATAAAAAAATGAAAATGCCTGAGGCAAAAAAATAATAAATACTTGATAAAGCTATTTACAATAGTCTTTAAGAAAGGCATATAAAAGGACGAAGAATATCCTGAAAAGATAAAAAACTTGTTTCAAATCAGCTTCAAATTTTAGAAGATGTATCCAAATTTTAAAATACATAAATAATAGAAACTTTAGGTTTCGGATAAAAATATTTGAACAATTTAACCCCCAATATGTAATCTCTGTTCATATTTACTATAATGATGGATACGAATTTTTGGTTGTTCAGATTTTTTCCAAAAAGTTTCGAGTTTTCTTTTAATTTTATCAATTGCTTGTTGGGCAGCAACACTATTATATTTAAATTTTGCATAACAATTAGATTTCGAATCAAGGTTTTTCTAAAATATACAAAATATCTATAAAAAATATTTGCAATTAAAATTTTACTTTTAAAAATTCTGCAAATCCAAATGGTTCCAAATAAGTTAGTTCTCGAAGTGTGAAAAGTATTAACTTATTTTTGAAATCCATCTCGGACAAGATTTGAAAAGTTTGATCAGTTATTGTTGGAGCATCTATTCTGAAATTTTAATAATTAAAAAATTACTTGCAATTCAGCAATTCTCAAGTGATTAACTTACTCAAATTCAAGAATTTTTGGAGTTAATTGTAAAATTTTTTCAAGTTCAACCTTTTCAACTTCTTTATTATCATCTTCATTATCGTTTTGATCATCATTTTCATGAACAATTTCGACTCTTTCTAATTGCAAAATTTCAACATTTCCATTCCCAATTAAAACTTTTAATTCATTAAAAGTTAAATATTGATCGGTGATTCGAATATATTTTGCATAACATTGATAAATATTTGGAATGAAATCTGATAAAAGATCCTCCCTAAAAATTAATGACGTAATTTAGTTTGATTTGAATTCACTGAAAGATTTGCCAGAACTGATGTCAAACTCCTTTTTTGTACCTTTCTTTTCCCCTTAGATTTCCTACTTTGATCTTTGACGGTTTAAAACGGAACGTCAGATTTTGGTTTTCAAACACTTAATTTATTTTTAATAAAGAAAACATACGATCGCCTATCAATACAGTGAAATGCATTTGAGATCACGAATTTTTGATCAAAAAATAATTTTGTTGATGGTTCATTTTCTAAATCATTAGATCCGTTTGATGATTTAGTATCATTAGATGGCGTATAAGAGACCCAAATAGATTGTTGAAAAAATTCAACATAATATGGAACATCTGATTCGTGATCTCTCTTTGTAAGAAATAAACTGTGACAAGCAGGATACGGTAGAACAGCAAAAAAATATTTGCATGTTTGATGCAATTTATTTAGGATTTTTACATTATCATTTTTAATAATAAAATCCATGGTTGTTTTTGGAAAAGTAAAAATCTGTCTTCTGTAATTTTTAATGTTTATTTTTTGGTTGCTGTTTAATTTTGGTTCAGTTATTAAACGTTTTTTGTGATCAGATTCTGGCTTCAATTCTTCTTCATCACTTTCGTCTTCGTCTTCATCTTCTTCAACTTTCTTCTTTTTTCTTGTCACTTCTCCATCCTCATCAAGATACATGTCCTTCTCAAAAATCTCGAAATCAAAAGTATTTTTCCAAGAAACAATGCTTGGACCATAAATTTCACAAGCATTTTTGTATTCTTCTTTCATTTCAACATCATTAATAAAGAATCTACAGTAACAAGAATATACATACAGTAGTCTCTAAAACATGTTTAAATTTACTTTACAGTAATTATTAAACAAACAAACTTTTGTATCATTTTCTTTTAAATAATTGATATAGAGTTTCCCCAAATTACAATTTGTTACGTCATTTCCAATTCGATATTCAACATTATTACAAATATATTCAGTATCATTAACTTGGCAAATTAAATTAAACCATTTTTGTGTTTGATCTTCTGATACAATGAGTAAGGCATATTTAGATTTTAATCCAGAACGATCTCGAAGTTTGTAAGGGACTGATTTGTTTGAGGCTGATTCTGGGGCTGCAGCAATATCACTGGTGGCAGAAATTTCTTGATACAAGTTTTTGCTTTTCTCGTACATCAGAAATGCTTCTTTTGGTAATGGACTGCCTAAAATTTATATAACAATTTCAATCTTTAAATTTGTTAAAACAAAACTAACTTGAAAATTCATTAAAATGCTTCCATGTTTCATCCAACCCTTTCCTCGGCAAATTTAGCTCTTCTTTTATTTTTTGACAATCAACAAATTCATTATGCAAATTTGGACTTTCTTCAAACAATTTCACAAATCCAAAATTCTCATTTGAGCCTTCTTTAGAATTGCTGTAAAACTGTTTTCGGGATCGAATTCTCCAAAATTCCTCTTCTTTTCTATGATAATAATATCTTGAGGATGGTCGATCCTTATACTGTAAAGAAATCACTTTATTTGCTGCACTAAAATAAACATTTATTTATTTAAAGAAAAAATTTGCCATTAAAATTACATGAATAATTGTTCCCAAAGTTCAGGAAGCATAAAATAATTTTGAGAAAATTCAACCAATAACTTTTTTACAACAGAATACTTAATTTTCTTCTTTTTTAAGGCAATTTCAATCTTCTCCATTTCTTTCAGATATTCTGGATCTAGTTTTTTCAAGACTTTTTTGTCGACCACCAACATTTTTTAATTATATCAAAAATTAAAACAAATATTAAACTTAGTGTTGGAGAAACAAGATGAAACTAACAATTGCAATTGCGATTGAAATATGGCATTTTAAACAGTTTAAAATGCCACAAACTACAAAGTCTGATTTTTTAGGCGCCAAACGCAACACATGAATGTTATTTTTGTAGTCCATTTTTGAAAACACAAAAAATGAACAGAGAAAACTTTTCTTTCATTGGAACAACATACTATATGGAGATTTTCAGACGTTATGAAAGAAGAATTATAACTGAATTTGATAATGCTCGAAAATCAAAAAATCAAAGAATACCTATGATTTGTACAGCTGTCTGAAGTTTTTTGTTTCAACATGTCTGTACAAAATATTGTGTAATAAAGTACACGAGGATATATGTGTTTATGACAGTGTAGTTGAAACTGCAAAATTCGAACTGATTCAATTATGTAACCAAAAATCATATTAATCACCTATAGCTTTGATGAGCTCGCATCACTCTTCTTGAATTTTATCAGTTTTTTTTTCTTGTGTAACACACATGTTGCGGTGATAAAATCATGAAGATGAAGACAACATTAAATCAATAACTTTTTTTCTCTCGGTTAAAAATGCAAGAGGAATTTCTTTGTTTTTCAATTTACTTCAATTTATACGTTTGATATTATTTCGGTATTTAACAATGACAGTTCATGTTGGAATTGACCCATCTTGGGGATATTGTTCATATTTTGATGATACTAAAAAGCGCCAAACTAATTTAAAAATTGTTCAAGGTAATTTTAGTTTAACTTTTAGCAGGTGTAGAAACGAGATTTTTAGTGGATGAGAACGAAAAAGAAAAAGTTGATTCCATGTTTAACGAAATTAAATCAAAAATCAACGGGGAACTTGGATGTCTTTGTATTTGCTTAAATAATTTTTACGGAAATGAAATTCGTAAAATATTTATTGGCAGTGGATTAAAATTTGGATTTAGAAATATTGAAATTATAAATTATCGGCAAGCTATTTACATTGATGCAATGTCAAAAATTAATTACAAACCGTTGAATGAAAGTGTTATTTGGATTAAATGGGGAAACTATTTTCATGTTTGGCAAAAAAATGACAATAAAGCTAAATATATTAGCTTACAGAGCGCTGATTTGGCAAATGTAATTGAAAAGCTAAAACCCGACATTGTGTTATCTCGTAGCAGTAACGAGAAAGCAGATATTAAAAATATCTCAAAGGCTTGCAAATTTTTCACATATGCATTCTTCGATGATACATTAGCAAAAGGTAGTCTTCTAAAAGCTCGAATAACAGCTGGCGATGAAGAAGTTGCACATTTGGATGTAGAAAATTTTTTAACACATGCAATAATAATGAAATGTGTAGGAGAAAAAATAATATCATTTCCTGAAGGTCAACAACTTCCAATAATTCATTCACAAAAATTTTCAAAGAAATCGAATTGTAATTTTTTAGAAATTGTGAGTTAAAATATTATTATCTAATTAAAACTAAACAAGATTTTACGAAAAAAATAAAAAAAATTTGAATTTTTTAGAATTTCAGAAGAAGGGAAAGTAAAACCTTTAAACTCCCTAATTCCATTGAAGTATATTTCACATTCAAAATTGACACAAATGAAATTTATTTTGTTACTTTTGATGATTGTTTGAATGTTGAAAGTCTAATGAATGATAAAAATATGACTGTCAATACCGATTCAAAAACTATTTTAAACTCTTTTAAACAATTACATCTACAATCATCACCTTTAAATATTCTCAATTATTCGATCCCAAAAATGATTACTATATTAAATCCTAAAATCAATGCGATTGGAATTGATTTAGGAACTTCAAGATGTTGTGCCGCAGGATTAAGAAAAAATGGAATTCAAACAATTCCATTGGACAACACCGGAGAAAGATTGCTTCCATCTTTTGTTGCCTTTGATGAAGAAAATGTTAAATGTGGAAAAGTTGTTGCAACTCGGTTACGGTACTATGCAAAATCGACAATTTTTGATTCAAAACGGATCATCGGAAGAAGCTTTGGGGATATTGAAATTGATGAAAATTGGCAGTTTAGTGTTCATTCTGAAAATGCCAAAGTTTATTTGGAGGTTCTTGGATTCCAAGGAGAAAGAAAGAGAATTACGGCGGAAGAAGTCGCAGCAGAATTGCTGGAATTTATCAAACAAAAATCAGAAGAATTTCAGGGAAAAAAGTTGGACAAAGTTGTTGTAACTGTTCCCGCAGCATTCAATGAAACACAGAAGAATGCCACATCAAAGGCGGCAAAAATGGCAGGTTTTGATGAAATTAATTTATTGCCGGAACCAATCGCTGCTGCATTTGCATATTTCATCGATCAACCAATCCCAAATAATTCCACCCTTTTAATTTTCGATTTGGGCGGCGGAACTTTGGATGTTTGCATTTTCAAAATCCAAAATAATCAAATCCGAATTATTTCAAATACCGGAGACTCGAAACTCGGTGGAAGAAATTTTGATACAATTTTGATGAATTTCTTCAAAAATGCGTTTTACACAAAAAATGGAATCTCGATTTTGAAAGATAAAAACTATAAGTTAATGTTGGAATGTCAAAGGGTCAAAGAAGATTTGTCAAGTTTATTTAATAGCTCGTAAGTGTAATCTCTTTCAAAGTAATCCCATAAGTTATTTGAATAATAATTTTATGCACAAAATTCAGAAGAAATTTACAATTTGGCAAAAAAGGCTATGCAGACTCAGAATTTATTATTTTAGAATCGTAACAGTTTTTGACCGAAATTCTATGCATGCCTGAAGTCCAAAAATTTTCAATTTAAAGGAGATTTTTGATGTTTTTTGATTTCGACAGAAAGTTCTGGAAACTGAAAGTTGTTTACAATCAGGGACTTTTGCCTTTTTCCAACGTTTTTTTCAACCTTGCGAACTTTCTTGTGAAATCAAAAAAGCAGTAAATCAAAGATCTCCTTAAAATCTTTTCCCTGTAATATCGAACAAATCAAAAAGAAGGGGAAATTGTTTGTTCCATTTTGGCATTCGTTTTTTTTAAATTTTCTCGACACACAACACTTTCGCAGAATCGTGAGTGCGCAACAAACTTTTGCTTCCCATTCGGTCGTTTCTTTATTTTATGTCATTCTGTTAATTTCTACAGTTAGTAAACATGCTGAACTAAAATTCGCTATATTTTAAGTTGAAACGATTTGCCAGCCCAATGAAGCCCAAAAGCTACACCTTTTCTAAAAAACAGCTTCATCGATCTGGCAAATTGCTCCAACTTAAAATATCACAAAGTCCCTCTTACATATTTTAGTTCAGCATGTTTACTAACTGTAGAAATTGACAGAATGCCATAAAATAAAGAAACGACCGAATGGGAAACTAAAGTTTGTTACGCACTCACGATTCTGCGAACGTGCTGTGGACAAAAAATGTTGTTTTCTCGAGGAGAAACACTTTGCCAAGCGGAACCATAAAATTCCCTTTTTCTTTGAAAACGATTACATGTATGAAGTTATGAAAAGTTTGCTTCTGAATTAGGAATTGGTAAAATTTTGAAAACTAAATAGTTCAATGAATTAACCACTTTATGGTTTTATACCATATTAATTTTTTAGAATTGATATTGATGAATTTGATCAAACCCAAGATGGAGTAATTTCAATCAACCGAGAAGAATTCCAAAGAATCGCTCAAGTCCTGCTGAACAGAATAAAAAATACTGTTCAGTCTGCATTACTTGACTCAAAAATGCAACCCGGTCAAATAAACAAAGTTTTACAAGTTGGAGGTGGAAGTCGAATGCCAATGATAAAAAATTTGTTGAAAGAAATATTTCCATTTGCGGAACACTGCGCTCATGAAAATCCCGATGAAGTTGTTGCAATTGGAGCTGCTTATTATGCCTACAGTATCTTTAACTGATAAATCTTTGGTGTGTCGAATATAAATTTTTGTGCGTGTTAAATGTATAATTTTTTTCAAAATTAGATTACGACCAGCTTTTGTCGTATGCCATTTCGGAATTTTTTAAATTTAAATATAAACTTTTTACTTTTGTTTAAACGCTGTCAGAAAATTATTTAAAAAAAGTTCATAGTTGAATTACTGTATAAATGTTGAAAAATCACAAAAAAAGATTTAGAATCTGCACGATTCTGAATTCAATGCAAAAATCATTTGGTAAAACCTAATAATACAGGGTGATTCAAGAAAAAGTCCGATTAAAGAATCACTATAACTTTTTAAATTTTTAAGTTAAGAAAAAATTGATAGTACCATTGGACTCAGTATTGGTTGCCATTTTTAATTATCTAAAAAAATTTAAAAAATAAAAACTTTTTTTTTCTAATTTCACGTACTCCCCTCTGTGGAAAAAAATCATTTTTAGATCTGTTTAACTTTTTTTCACTTTTTTTTCATTCACTGTGTTTTAACAATAGGAAATTTTGCATATTCTTTGTTTTCGAAGAGAGTGAATGTAAAAAAAGTGAAAAAAGGTGAAACAGATCTAAAAATGATTTTTTTCCACAGGGGGGAGTACGTGAAATTAGAAAAAAAAAGTTTTTATTTTTTAAATTTTTTTAGATAATTATAAATGGTAACCAATACTGAGTCCAATGGTACTATCAATTTTTTCTTAACTTAAAAATTTAAAAAGTTATAAGGATTTTACAATCGGACTTTTTCTTGAATCACCCTGTACATGATAATCCAGAAGGAACATGTTCAACTCGACCACAAATTTTTTTGGTCCATTTTTAACGCTTTGCAATGGCAGAAAAACTTATTTTTTTGAAAAATTTTAGGTGTCTCCTATAAAATTCAGCATGTTATTTTTATCGTAAACGCCGAAAGTGTAAACCGAAATGTTTTTTGTTTTTCATAAATTTGCCTTCAACGACATATAACGTTACTTTCGAAACTGTAATTTTTACGTACCACTAAAATTCAAAAAATGTTATTTTCCAACCATTTAATTTTCAGAATTACTGTTTTACTTTTTTTCAACGAAATATTATTACTTTTGCAAATAAAAAATAATTTGTAGTCAAAAATGAAATCTCAAGACTTTTCTAATTTTGGACAAAAATAAAGATGTAGTTTGTTTAACTTTTTTACAAAAACACCTGTCTCCTTTGTTGATATATAAAAATGTTTTTGTGTCATAAGTTGATTACACAAGCTTCAACAAAAAAAGGTTGGATAACCTTTTAAAGTTGACAGAATTAATAATATAATTACATCAACAACAAAACATATTATGTCAGAAAGAAAAAGAAAAAGAAAGATTAAAGCTTATCAATTTTTCTGAAACGCTACAACACCGGAAATGTAAAACAACTTTTTACCAAACAAATTATTACAAGAAAGAGATTAACTTTTAAAATTTAAAATAAAAACAACCCTATTATTTTTATTTTATACAAGGAAAAAATTCTTTTTTATTTTATTTCATTAAATTACAGGTATGTATAATTATTTAAAAGTAAAGTAAAGCGGAACTTTGGTTTTTGAAGAAAGAAAAACGAAGAAAAACAACTTTGAAAGAAATTTATTCTGTTTTTTTCACTTTTTTCTGAAAAAAGTGATGATAGAAAATTTGGAAGAAGAGGTAATAAATTTTGAATATTTATTTTATTTTCAAATTTATGTTTATTCAATTTTTGGAATTTCTACAGTAATTTTGTTATTTTTTGGATATATCGTATTGGATTCAACCAAGAATCAAGCAAGAACATATCGTCTACTAATTATGGCAAATATTTTTTGTATGTTTTTGGTTGATTTTATGTATATTCTTGTTCAACCAGTTCGGCTAATCTCCTTTGATATTCTATACCCTACGGGGATAATCGCTGAAACAAGTCCAACAATATTTGCAGCATCCGCGGCATTTTTTGTTGGATGCTTTGGCATTTTTATTGATACTGCTTTATCGCCATTCATAGAACGGCATTTTCAAGTTACAAAAGTTATTTATTTAAAAGCAAAACGACAACGAAAACTCATTTATGGATTAATGGTTTTAACATGGATAATTTCAACCCTTTTTCTTACTGTATTTTTTTCAAGCTGTATCGATAATGATCGAGCATATAAAATTTTACGAGAAAATTTGCATAATCCTGAAATCCTGCTAATCGATAATCCGTCCGTGTTAATATTTGATACAGTATCCTCTTCTGTCGGAATTACAACAACAGTATTTTTGTTAATTTATGCAATTTATCGATTGATTTTAATTCTTTGGATAATTCTTAAAAATTTAAATTACTCAAAAACCCTCCAGGTTCATTCATATAAAATTTCACAAAAACGCTTTCAAATAATGTTTCAAACAACTCTTATTCAAATTTTGACTTTTCTTGGTTTTGGGATTCCATGTATTTTGATGCTTTTGCTTTGTTTATGCCCAACAAAGTGGTTACTGTTTTTTCAAGGATATTTCAAAAATCTTCCACTTTTATATTTATGCACCACTGGAATTGCAATTCTTTATCCCGCATGTTTTTGTATAATTGCAACCTATTTTATTAAACCCTATCGAAATGCAATAACAACTTTGTTTTTTAAGATATTTAGATAACATTTAATTATTTTACGTCATGTTCTTAGTTTTGATACGTGTGTAATTATTAAAGATCATAAGGGTTTAAATTATTAAAGTTATCATTAAATTTGTACCATGTTTAATAAAATAAAATGACTAAAATTCTTGAAAATCAAAGATTCTTTATGTTTTACTACACTTTTCACAAAACTATGAAATCAATAGAACATGTTGTTCAAACACTGTAATTATTTTTTGGGTCCAACAAGACAAATTAATTTGAATACGAAAAACAGCCAAAAATTCAGCAATAAAAAACTTGACATTACAAAAAATTTTAAATAATGTTAAGTGTCTGAAATTAAAAATCAAATGTCTAGTTTTTAAAAGCTTTTTTAAATGGAAATTGGAAAAATAACAAAGAAAAGGCAACTTCAAAATATGCTTCTCACAAAAGTTTTTATTTTTAATAAAAATATTCAGTGTTAAAAAACAGTTTTCAAAGATTGTGATACGAAATATTTATTTTGTTATCAAAAATCACTTCTTTTTATGTTATGACGAATTTGCTTTTTTAAAGTTATAGAAATTATAACATTACCACAGTAGTTTTTTCAGAATTTATATCCAAAAAACATGTTCAAGATTTTCACTTGTCTTTTCATTTTTATCTTATATTTTGGGTTCTTTGAAGCAAAACTTGATTGGTGGGATGCTAACATTGATTGGCCAGTTTGTGTTCGGATTTTCGAGGGTGGTGCAAATGAATGGTGCCACACGGCATATCTAAATTATACACAATGTCATGGTAATTTTTATTTCAAGAATTATTAGGATTAAAGATATCTTTTAGCAACTGCTCTTTATTGCTGCCATGACGAAGTTATTTGTTCAAAATGGAAACTCGGTGAATGTTGTATGCCATTGCCTTTGTAATTGTTACATTTACACAGTTTGATGTTTTACTAAACATAAAATTTACAAAATTGTGTGTTAATCAAAAATCAATAAAGTTTTACAAGTTTGGTCGAAACATTTCCAAAAAAAAATATTATTATTATTATTATTAAAATTTTATAAACAGTATTAATAAAATTATAAAAAATAAAGCTCCTAACAAAGTAATGCCCTGAAACAAATTGATATCACAAAATTCCTTCGCCTTCAGCAATCGTTGAATTTTCGTTTGTATTTAAATACAGTAATCGTCTTTGATTTAAGTCATCCAATAAAATATTAACATTTTTAACCATTTTTTCTGCGATACTTGTTCTCGCTGCTGTTCTTGCTTCATCCCCGGGACCATTTACAACTGCTTCACAATATCCGTATAAAATAATCTAAAGAACTTTTTAAATTATTACCTTTAGCAATTAAAATTTTTATTAGAATTGTTAAAATTTTAAAATTTTCTAAATTAATTTGCATAAATTATTTCAGTTGATTAACAATGACAAATGTTTAGTTCAAAAATTAGCATACCAATTCATCATAAATATTTCGATATAAAGCTTTTATCTTTTCATAACTTTCATCTGAATATTGATCATTTTGTAATTGTAAATCCATTTTTTTGAAAGACAAAAATGATTCTGCAGCCTAAAAAGTAATTCATCATGATACTGTAATATTTGCAAAAAGTATGCAAATTTTATAATGTCTGATAATTTTTAGCTTTACATACCCCAATCAGCGTTATTGGATGATAAGCAGGATCCTTACAAATATTTTTAAATGAATCTGTTTGTGCTTCATTTGCTTCAGTCAAATACAATTCATGATGCTTTCGTAATGAATTCATTTTTACTTCAACTTCCTTAAAAGTGATAACAAGTTGCAGAAAACACAAAAAACGAGTATGAAAAATACCGAAAAGAAATCTGATTGTACGGTAGTTGCTCCAAGATTTGCTGCAATTGCTTGATCAATTTTATCAAATCTTGCAAAAATATCTTCTCTCAATTTTTCTATTGCTGGAATCTAAAATTAAATTAAATTAATTTCTTTAAACACAAAAAAATGTTTTCAAAACCTCACATCAATTCTGTATAAGAATATCCGAAATACCGTAATCTAATTTTTTCTACA
The DNA here is from genome assembly GCA_024447195.1 of Panagrolaimus sp. LJ2414. NCBI lineage: Eukaryota > Metazoa > Nematoda > Chromadorea > Rhabditida > Panagrolaimidae > Panagrolaimus > Panagrolaimus sp. LJ2414. Next base: position 530,407 of record JAMRXY010000278.1, read on the forward strand.
CGATTTATTACAACAGACTTACAGCAGGATTTGGTCGAAAAAAATTTATTAATCCAACAGCTAAACCTGCCGCTGAAACAGTTGGACCAATAAATGAAAGTGCAAGGGCAGTCTCAGATTTCTTTTTCATTTCTGATTTCATTTTTGCCTTTGTACAATCATCTTGTGAGTTTTCATTACTTTTGTGTGGACATGGATATTCAGAAGGTGGAGAGGGCAGAGATGTTTGTGGTGGAGAATATGCTGGAATGGGGACAGGATTAAATGAAGGGGAATAAGCTGTAGGTGATGGATATATTGGTCGAGAAAGGATTGGAGAAGAAATTGCAGTTGATTTTGCAGATAAATCAAAATTGGACGGCTTCGAATAGGCAAAAGCAGAAGGATTTTGGACATCAGAAGGTGGAGAAGAAAATGGAACAAGTTCTTCGACATCAAATTTGAGCGTTTTGGGAATCATACTTTTATCAGATAACGTTTTTTCATCTTGGGTTGAAACAGAATCGATGATAAAATTTTGATTTAAATCAGATACGGTAGGTCTAGGTACTGATTTTATTCGATGAAATGTAGCAGCTGATATTTTTGGTTGAAGTTTTTGTTCTGTCTGAAGCGACATTTTATCACTTCCAAAAATCATTTGTTCATATTCTTGTGATGGGTATAATGATTCAACAGGACCATTTTTGATATCATTTGATAAAGCAGAACTTGGAAGATAGATTTTTGGAGGCTGATATTCTTTAATAAATGAATCTGGAAGAGAATATGGCTGTTTCGGAGAACGTAATAATTGATGTTGTTGTTGGAAGGGCTTTTGATATTCTGGTATTGATGAACCTTGATACGAAGAAGAATGATGTCTTAAATGATTTAAATCTAAAAATAATATTATTATGAAAAAAATCATTACAGTAATTAAAAATTTGTTTACTAGCATCTGAATACAAATAAGCTGAACATTGCCTACAACTTCTTTGGCCAATAATACAATTACACCTGGCAACACCTAAAAAGTAGTAATACATTTTATGTAATTTTATTATGCCTTAGGCATTCTACAATGACATCATTAAGAGCAAGGATAAATAAGCGTATTTTGATTTAAATTACTGTAAAGGTCAAAGGTTGATAGAAGTTAAAATGATTAAAATACAGAAAGTTTTGATATCATTATCACTGAAAAAACTTTTCCATCAGAAAAACATTTACTGAGACCAAGATAAAAGATCACAGTAGAAAATAAAACTAGAGATGTGCAGTGTTTTTTCAAATTTTAGCTATAAATATAATTTTGGTAACAATAAATGCAGAATTTTTTTCTGATTACTAATGGATAAAAAAAATTAAAAGGAATAATACTGATAAAAAAGATAATTGATAAAGAAAAATATCAAAAACCAATTTTTTTTCAGTCGGGGAACACTTTTTCTTCTTAAATATTTTCGTGTGGGGTGCAAAAAAACACACTTTTTTGCAGCAATTTTTTTGTTTGATTCTCCGTTGACTTCTTTATATAATTATCAGCTTTAAATCTTCAATTTAATTTAGTTTTTTTAATTGGTATATTCTAAATATTAAAAAATAAAAAAAAATATTTCTAAAAAATGAAAAAAAATCGAACCCGCGTCTGCATGCTTGTTAACCGAACGCCTTCTACCACTCGGACAAACATACAAACAGCTTGAGTCGTGAATTCGTACTCTTACACTTTTTGAGAAAAAAAGAAGAGGAAAATTAGAAAAACATGAATCCTGTCTAACCGGTTAATTTCGGCTGATTTCTAAAAAATAGCACTTCTGGAGCATTAAAAGCTCTATCGAACTGATATGGTTACAAGCTGGAATGGCTCGGAGTGTAGTATATCATTTTCTGAAAAACGGTCAAAAAAGCGGTTTTTTAACATTTTTTCAGATTTTTTGAATGGAAATGATGTTCAAAAGTTGGATTTTTGGAATCCTCGTAAAATTTTACATATAGTAGGATAAAAATAAAACGTTTAAAAAAAAGTTTCAATTTCTACAGTATACCTCACTTGCATTTTTCTTTGACTGAAAAAAAATGAAGGGGAACCACTATCGTTTCACTTTCATTTTAGTCGACCCAAAGAGTTGTGATGGTGTCAAATTCGTTCGTGTTGAGAGAAATAAGTCTTTCACTGCTTTTTTTTGCTTTTTTTACGACAAAGAAAAAAGCTTGTGATTTACAAAAACAGTGTTTTTTTAAATTAATTTTTTTATTAACAAACACAAATAATTTAATATAAAAATTTTAACATTTTATTTATTTAAATGAAGTAAATTGCAATGCAATGTTTGGAAAGATAAATGTGATTTAAATTTAAAAAAACAAAAATTTCTATCGAAAGTTATGATCAAAGCGTCTAGACTAGCATGTTGTAAAAACATTAAAAAATTGGCAAGCATAAAAAAGACACTAAAAATTCAATTCCGTTCATTTTTCAATATCTGTTATTGTTGTATTCCAATATGGCAACGCAGAACAAGTATTTAACTGAGATTTTCCCAAACACTGATTCCACATTTGTCAATAACAACCGGTTTAATAATTTAAACCTTAATTATGGTCATGTATGTTCTGAGGAAAGGGTTGATACCAGTAAATTTTCATCTTTAAAATGTGGAAAAGGAAGCGGTAAAGAATAATAATACGAAAAATATAATTTTACTGGAACCGTGTTTCAGAATATCAAGAACGAGATTTTTTTCGATCAAATACGTCTTCATTTGCTCCGGTTGAAACTCAACAAAAAATGTGGAATACTGATGAAACTATCTCATTAAAAAAGTTAAAACTGCCACAACCAAGCTTTGAACGTGATAAGAAATCAGCGAGCACATTATCACTTCATATTGCTGCTTATGAAGCAGCCACTGAACTTATGAATCAACAATATGAGGATGATTATTTTTTAAGTAAACCAGAAAAGGTAATTAAAAAATCTTGAAATTAAAATTATATCTTCACCAAGTTTTTTTACAGTCGAAACTTGAACTCAAAAAGAAATTGCAAAGAAAAATTCGAATCAAGAATGCTTACGAGTTTCCCCGGCAGCAAGAAGATGCCGTTCAGAAGCCCGAAATTATGCAATTTAAGGCCTCGCAGCAATTGCTAAAACCGGCACAGGAAGGCCCCTCACTTAAAAAACAAAGAACTTCTTATGCATCGGATAAAGATTTTTCATCACCGCCACCTCCATCTTCTAGCCCTTCATCTTCTTCCACTTCAACTCTGCCATCTCATTCTACAAGATCAACATCAAAGCCTCCCCTTATAAAAATTTTATCATTCCCTTCAACGCCTACATCTTCACGACCAAGATTTATTGCGCCAACAAAACCTACAGTATCAATGGATTGGGAAAATTATCAAGATCCAGATCCAGAGATTAACAAATTTGCAGAAGAACAGGTAACAAACCAAAATGCAAAAAAAAGAAACATTTGTAAGTAAAAATTTTTACAGAAACGTAAAGAAGCTGAACCACCTAAACCTCCAGAACCACCTAAGCCTGCAATGCCTCCTAAATCAAGAGAAGAAGAGCTCCTTGAAGAAATTGCAAGACTTAAAGGAGAAAATGCAAGTCTACATGGTGAATTGAATACTGCAAAACATTACATTTCCAACAAAAAATACAGAGAAAGACAAGCTAAAATGAAATCGGAAGAAGAGAAGAACGCCGAAAATGATGAAAATAAAGAAGAAAAAGATTTTCAAGATTTACCGAAAACAACTCGTAACCGTATCATAAATGAAATTTGGGACAAATTACAAACTAAACATTCTCCAAATATGGCAGCCCAAATTATTAGCGCTGTTTATCAACGAAAAGTACAAGCAGAAGAAACCTCGTTAACCCCAGCACAAACTCTTCAAGTGCTCAAAGATTCTGGAATTTCAATTGAAGCACTACGAAAAATTCGTAGCAGTTTGAATAAGTTTGATGTCCCAAATCCATTTGCATCTGATAGAGCAGTAAATAAAGAACGTGCCCAAATTCATGAAACTGTAAAGTTCAAAAAAGAAACAGTTTTGATGAGTAACACTTCAAATGGACCTAAAGTTGAAACTGATGTTTACTATCGCGAATCAGTATACGATGAATTGCAAGAAAGAATTGATGGAATTATTAGTGCTGGAAATTATGAGCCATTTTATGTAGATGGTGAAGAGGTAATTGCTGCAGTGCTTACCAAAGATAAAGCTACAGAATACTCCAAATTTTGCATGGGAATTGGAAATACAAAAGCACCAATCAATTCACCTCGTGGATTGTCATTGCTAGCATATTTTAAAGCTAATGATTCTCAAGAAAATATTTATGCTGCGTATGATCGAGAAAATGGCATCGGCCCCCAGGTGGACAATATTAAAGAAATTACAGTAACCATAAATGGGGAAACAAAGACTCTTCCAGTTAAATGGTTTGTAACAGGAGATTTCGAATTTCTCAATGCAATTGCAGGCCTTAATTCCAATTCTTGCTCATTCCCTTGCTGGAACTGTGAACAGAAAAGTGAAACAACTTATGGGGAACTTGATATGAATCTTAAAGCTGCAAAACGTGAACCCAAAATTGATCCCAGCAAATCACAAATCCGAGAGCCTTTATTCAGATCTATTCCCTTTGAACGTTTTATCCCTCCAGTGCTTCATATTACTCTGGGGCCTGGTACACAACTTTTTGAAGCCTTATGTGAACGTGCAAGGGAAATGGATAACACTGGCATTGAAACTACAAATGTCCCTGAATTACTTCAAACTGATAAAGCAAAAAAATCTTGGGAATCAACACAAGAAAAAATTGAAAAACTTCAAGCAACCTTGGAAAGATTGAATCACCAAAAAAGCTTATTTGATGAAAATAATGTTGAGGCTGCAAATGCATGTCAATCACCAAATTGTGTTGCAATCCGTGATGGTAAAAATGTGAATAAAATATATGAAATTGATCGTTTCTGCTATCAGTGTCAATTGTACTTCCATAAATCTTGCTTATATCATGGAACATGTCCTCATTGCGCCGGTAAATATCCAACACCTAAACAATCCCAAAATGTTATTGATCAAGATCGTAAAGATATTGATAAAGAAATAAAACAAACTTCAAAGTTGTTAAAAGAAGAAGAAGATAAAATTGCTGCCATCGTTTCCAAATTTAAGCTTGGAAGTTTAGCAAAAAATATGGAACAAGTTTTTCAAAAGCATGGAGGGAGCCGCAAACTATTTTTTCAATCATTTACCGGCAAACAGTTAACAGCCATGGGCCGAAATATTACTGCTATTTATTTTGATTTTGATGAAAAATTACAAGCCGATGAAAAAATCCAAAAAATTATCAGAGCAATTGTAAAGTTTTTCAATATCCGAAAATTATTGACCACTAAACGACTTGAAACTTCTGAAATTGATGAAATTGAAACAAAAATTCAAGATTATGCGTCGTATATGAAGGATAATTTACCTGATTTTCGGGTGCTTCATAAAGGACATACTTTGTTAAAACATTTTGGTGAATTTATGCGGAAGTTCAAGATTGCCGGATACTTCAGTGATGAAGCTATTGAATCTTATCATGTTATTTTTAATAAATATGATAAACGAATTGGAAATAGAGGACCGGATAAATATGCAGAACTCATGTTCAAATACAATAAAGAGGATACGTTTCTACATGATCGTGGTGTTTATATGGTTGAAGAAGAGTAATATTAATATGTAAACGTTTACAACAATTTACTTCATTTAAATAAATAAAATGTTAAAATTTTTATATTAAATTATTTGTGTTTGTTAATAAAAAAATTTATTTAAGACGCACTCTGACTGAAACTCAAAAACGGGCGGCACAGGCAAAAAATAGATTTGCCCCAAATTTTGCCTATAGGTAAAACAAGCATGGAGAAGACGATCCTGCCTTCTGTTTTTGTTCAAAAAAATTTCTTACGGTAGTTACAGTACATCAAAGGTTTAAGCCGATGAATTTTCACTTTGATGCGAAAAGTCGGGAAATGAATTTTTTGTCATTATTTTTACTTTGTATAGGTTTTCGACCATGGGGAATCCGAAAAAGAGGCTTTTGGAATCACCAGAATATCTGGAATATCGATTTTTTAACACACTGGTTTATTTAACTCTGAAAAACATGGCTTTAAATTCCACAGGGGGGTGTAAAACCATGATATTATTAAAATTTAACATCTTGTAAATATAAAAAGATAAAAAATATAATAAATTAGGGTCTTTAACATCGTTTTAAAAATTAATGAACATGCGCAATCGTGATTTTTCCCTTGTAAAACACAAGATGAAAGAAAAATTAATTGTTTTGGCAAAATGTCGCACAACGAAAATGTTGCTTTTTCTTTTTGCAAAATTTTTTACAAGGGAAAAATCACGATTGCGCATGTTCATTAATTTTTAAAACGATGTTAAAGACCCTAATTTATTATATTTTTTATCTTTTTATATTTACAAGATGTTAAATTTTAATAATATCATGGTTTTACACCTCCCTGTGGAATTTAAAGCCATGTTTTTCAGAGTTAAATAAACCAGTGTGTTAAAAAATCGATATTCCAGATATTCTGGTGATTCCAAAAGCCTCTTTTTCGGATTCCCCATGGTCGAAAACCTATACAAAGTAAAAATAATGACAAAAAATTCATTTCCCGACTTTTCGCATCAAAGTGAAAATTCATCGGCTTAAACCTTTGATGTACTGTAACTACCGTAAGAAATTTTTTTGAACAAAAACAGAAGGCAGGATCGTCTTCTCCATGCTTGTTTTACCTATAGGCAAAATTTGGGACAAATCTATTTTTGGCCTGTGCCGGCCTTCCCTTGATTTTTTTGAGTTCCAGCCAGAGTGCGTCTTAAAAAAACACTGTTTTTGTAAATCACAAGCTTTTTTCTTTGTCGTAAAAAAAGCAAAAAAAAGCAGTGAAAGACTTATTTCTCTCAACACGAACGAATTTGACACCATCACAACTCTTTGGGTCGTCAAAACGATAGTGATCCATGTCCAACAATAATGCCCCAACCAAGCAAAAATATAACTTTTATTTGAACGCTTATTTTAATAAACATGTTTTCTTTTTCCTCAAATATTAAAAATCTTCTGTTATTTTTTGTTCAAACAAATAGATCACACAAATATGCCTCGTTTTTTCTTTCAATTCTTTGTTTTAAGAAAAAAAAGAAGAAAAAAAAGAGCACAAAAAAGTTTCGGATCATTGCTTTTGAAAGAAAAAAATGGTGTTAAATGTGTATTTTTTTCTGTAAAGAGTTTTATTTTTGCTTCTTTTTTGAAAACAAACATGCACAGTTGCATTTTTTCTATCTTTGTAACCTTTCTATTTTCCCCTTTGATTTTTTGATTTAATGGGGTGGCAGAAATTCGAAGATTATGATGGAAAAAATCTCACGGTTGTGGTTTTAAATTAAAAAAATCAAAAACACCAAAATTACAATTGTTAGTTTCATTCCAATTGGAAAAATCAAGCTGAAAAAGGGTAAAACTGAATGCAATCAATTTTTTACCCCACGCCCCCTTTGGTGATTAAACATCAAAACTATTTGCAATCACTTTTGTGTAAACCGAATATTTTTTAATTAATTTTCCATATCGATGAAAGAAAAACTTAAAAAAGTTGGAACAAACGTAGCAAAAATTTTTTTAAAAAATCCTCAAAAAAATCAAACTTTAATCTTCTTTTTATACAAAAAAACAAAATCAGTTTAAAAATGTCAAAAAACTTGCGAAAACAAAAACCTTTTTTTCTGTCACCAATTTTATTATCATAGAATCAAAACATTCAATATGAAATTGAATTTCAAAATAATATAAAACCTGAGAACAAAAAACAATAAGACTAAATATACCTCGATAATTGGACATAAATAAAAAATAATGACAACAAAAATACACAAAAATAAGAATAAATAAATAATAATAATTTAATCATTTTTCCAAGAATTAATCAAAAAATAGATTTTATAAATACGAGTTTTCAGAGTTCCAGAAAAGACGGCATAAGTCTTTTCATTGCTTGAATCGAAGAAATCTTCTTCTCGTTGAATACCATATTTTTGATCAAGCTCTTCCAAAAATAAAGCATTTGGTTGAACATCATTAATCAATGTTACTTTTGCATGTTTTGCAGTGATATTTGAAATTCGCTGAAAAGTAGTAACAACTTTAATGATAAATCAATGACAGAAGATAAAAATATTACTTTAAAAAGGAATTCCCAATCAACAATAGCAGGAACTGTTAAATTTGCAAGATGAAGGGAAGTTAAACGACCACCAGGTTTTTTGTATCCATATTCTTCAATAAGTTCAAGAATGTTTTCTAATAAATCAACTTTCGGAGAATTCCGGCAATCAAGTCTGAAAGTGGAAAGTATACAATAGGGGTACGGTAACTTTTGGGGTAATATATCTAAGGATGACTTCATCAATAAAGATGGATATAATCAGGCAGTGAGAAAATATAATGTAAATTTTGAATTATGGCAAATATCAAAGGGTCGACTCTTTATTATTTTGGATATATAAAAGTCACCAGGGGTTTTAGTATATCCCAGAGAAAGTTAAAGGATATACACCAAATGTAACAATTACAAGACACCTACCGAAATTGATTATTTTGACGAGGAGGAGGAGGTGAAGATTTTGTGGTTGAGCGATGCTTTTTCTTAACAATTCGACCAGAACTACGGTATCGAGGAGGTTCTTCAATGATTCGAATTCTTCGTCGAATTACGACACTTTCATAATTTTCTTCATTTCGATGCCCATAAATATGCCGAGGTCGTCGAGCTTCAACCGGTGCTCTTGAAGATTTTGGTGGACCAACAATTGCAGGGCGATTTCGTTCCTTGAGGCTACAAAATGGGTACAGGTTAAAAAGGGAAAAATTTATGCAAATTATTAGTGGCACAAATTTTAAAAAACATTTTGGGCGTTAAATTAAATCAATGCAAAAATAATTAACTTACACAGTACGTTTTTGCAAGCTTAAAATATGTTGAAGTTCTGGAGTATCATAAAGCTTTGATTTTGCTTCAATGATATTTCTATCAACAAATCTGACATATTCGGCAAATTCATTTCGGAGAAGATCGGTTGTTGAATTATATCCCATTCCAATTGCTAACTTTGCAATGGGATATTCAGATTCAGTCCTGTAAAAAGTTAAAAATTTAAAGAAGTTTAAGGACATCAAGGTAGGTATGGCACTAGATATGGTTTTACAAAGGCAAAAATATGATAATTTTTTGGAGGGGTAGCTTTTCACAAAAATCAAAGGGGTTTTACGATTTAAAAAAAACAGAAAATCCCCAAATGCCATTTTCTTTGCATTTTACAGGCTTGATAATTTGTTTAAAAAAATAAATTTACTTTGACTCAGTTTCCAGCCAATCGATTGTATGCCGCTTTGACATAAGAAACTTTGAAAGTTGACATTTAATTTCTTTCAACGCATCATCCTTCGTCTTGATCAACATTGTTCAAGTTAAAGAGGAAGAAACTTTTTACAAATGCTAAAAATATATGCAAATTTTTTAAATGAAAAAAAATTAAATTTTTTAGTGTCACGAAGTTACAAAATCGACCAGAGTTAAGAAAAATTATATTAAAATTTTTTTCATATAATGAGTGATAAGGTCTCCGAAAGTAATCAGAAATCGAAGAGTGATGAAAAAAGAAGGCGCAAAAATAAATCCGAAAAGACTAAAATATTCGATTTGGAATAAACGTTTGTGCATCAAGAAAGAAGAATCAATTGTATCAAAAAATATCGAATTGGCTAATTGCAAAGAGAGGAAGGAAGTGAGTCACAAAAACAATGAAGACAATAACACTCAAAAAGATGGGTTATAGCCTGGGTTTATTTGGCGTCAATCCGATGTACAAGTACCGATAACAATGTCATTAGAGCAAGATGAAAATTGATACAATTAATGCCATCAAATAAAATGACAAAGTTTAGAAAAAAACTGCTGAAAAAAAATATCTCTTGAAAAATGTATTTGATTCAAAGAAAAAGCAAAAATCTAACCATCAAAATTTTGGCTAAAATCATTTTCGTTATTTTTGAAGATGTTTTACAAGAACTCTGTAGTTGTGTAATTTGATACACCTTTTCCCCTAAAATACAAAAATTTGGAACACAATTTTTTTGACGAAGAAAAAACGAAAAGACGATATAAGTTTCAAAAATTTTGTTATTAATTTTGGTCGAAAATTTAGGCCATTTATTACACTGGAACACCAAAAAAAATTTCGCGTTGCCTTTTGCAATTTTTGTAAAAAGGGTTATTCATTACTATGTGAACGCTAAAATTACAGTAGTGTAGATTTACTGTAATTACTGTAGTTTTGCATCATTTTTTTTTATCTCGCGAGCAATTCGAAAAAGATTTGACAAAATCAAGGAAGGAAAAAGCAAGGGGGTGCAAAAACTGCAGAAGTGCCGTATTTCCCTTTTCGATTTTCTGGGAAATGTGCAGCCCTTTGCGTAAGCTAGCGAAAAAACATAACTGCTTCCCTCGACTAGACATTAAAAAAATGATTTCAAAAATGGAATAAAAAATGAAGGAGAAAAAGTGATGATTCAGAAAGGATGTCTACAAAAGATTTGATAAAAATCTTTATAACATTTAACTTTTTTGCAAAAAAAGAAACCCAAAAATCAAACTATCAAATTTCAATTCTTATGGAAATAATTCATTTTCACACCTTTAAATTATGGAATAAATCAATCACACTTAAGAAAACTCAAATTTTATGTGCTGCTGTTTTTTGCGCAATGTTTCTGACCTCAAAAGAAAAAAATGTTGCAGTAATCAATAAAAAAAGCTATCACAGATTCAAAAAAAACAAAGAGATGGTCATCGTGATAAAAAAAAACTAGATTCAATGAATAATATTTTTTCAAGCAGCAACATTTTAATTAATTTAAGATTTAAAATGAGCAATGTTGAAGATTTTTCGCACGGGATATAAAAATAAAACCACTTGCATTTTAGAAAATAAAACATTTGAACAACGGGAGAGAAAAAGGTGGAAATCAAAAGAGGATTTTCAGGATTTTAAGAAGTAGATTTAATTCTATTACAAAAGCTATATTTTATTTTTTAGAAATCCTTAAAATAAAAATTAATAAAAAGTTTTTATGCACAAAAATAAATTTTTCCACATCTGCTGCTTTATCAAGTGAAAAAAGAAAATGAAACACATTTGTTTCTTCGCTTGCGCAAGTTTTAAAAGGATCAAAAAGGAAAGGTCAAAAATAGGCACTTTTTTAAATGAAGCAACGATGCCGCTTTGAAACTTTAAATAAAGGCGGAAAAATGAAGAAAAAGGAGACTTTTTGACATTTTCAATTTTTCAATCAAGTTTTTGAAAACGTTGCAAAACTGCAAAAGACAAACAAAATAAAAAAATATTGAGATTACGAAATGCCGATTAAAAAAATAAAACACAAAATCTGCAAAAATCATTATTTGCAAAAAAATGGGTTGAGACAATCTCGAAAGCGTGAAATTAAAAATTAGCTTTTATTGGAATACAAGGCTAATAGACATTTTTTCAAGGAATTTAAATATGCAAATTTTTTAAGCAAACACGGAAAAATTATTCAGTCATATTCAAGAATTGAAACTGCAACCAAAAAACGAAACAAACTATTCCAGAGATCAAGTATTACTAATTATTTTCACACCTTTGCTAACATTAAACAAAAATGCTTATTTTGTAGGTAAAAAAATCAAGTAAAAAAGATTTTTTTTGCATTTTCACCATTCTTTGTTCTGAAAAAAAGAAAGAAGAGAAAAAAAGTTATTTGAAATTCAAAAATTTTTTTTGAATAGCAGTTTCTTTTTTCATCTTCAAAAAAAACAACAAAGAAGTCACTTCTTTTTAGAAGTGAACGACAGGAAAAAAACGGGAAAGCGATTTGTTTTGGCAAAAATATTTGTAATAAAAAAACAATTTTTGCTATTCGTTTTTTTTCTTTATCAACTTTAATCATTCTAAGCATGATTGAACCAGAACATATAAATTATAGCAGTAAAAAAAGCGAAGTAAAAGTTAATATCTGAAAAGTGCAAACTGAAATCGGGATTAAGAAAATTCAAAAAAAAACACAAACAAATTACTACAGAAGTGCCATCTTTGACGATCTAAAAACGATAGTTTCAAAATGTAATAAATTAATTCAATAGATTTGATGTGAAAAACAAAGTAGCAGATATTGTAAAATTAGATTATAAAGACAAAGATTACTCAAGGGCTTTGGAAATGAATATCCTCCAAGACTTTGACAACCTTCCTCTGCATCTAAAATTATGATATTTTTTGCCAATTTTATTGCAGATCAAAAACAATAACTATTATTCTTTGCCCAAAAATTTAAACTAAAATATAATAAAACGTAAATAAGTACTACAAAGTATAAAAGATTTATGAAATAAACAAAAAATCTTAATGATAAACCATAAAAGTTTTAATCTAAAAATATCATATTGTAATTTATGAAGACAACACACAATTTTTTCCTAATGTTTTTTTACAGTTATTCTTTTCAAAGCTCCCAGAAATCTCAACACGAATCCCTGTTGCTTGTAACTTTCCCATAAGGCAACGAAACAAGAAAGTTTTTTTTAAACAAATTTTTTTTCTTCTTTCTTTTTTCACATCGAATTTTTTTGCAGAAAAAACCAGAAAAACGTGAGACAAAGTGTGGCAAAATGTTTATGAACGCCATGTGTAAAAAGGGCTTTCGAAAAAAAACGAAAAGACTTTTCTTTTGTTCTTTTTGAAAACGAAAGAAAACGAAAAATCTCACATTTTTCTGCCTTCGTTTCGATGTGTTTTTCTTCCGGTTATTTTCTTTTTTTCTGAAACTGGTTCTTTGTTTTTTCGAAGTTAGATGAAGTAAATATGATATGCAGATTTTGTTTCAGAATGCGCAATTGTAAAACCGATACATCCATGTTAAAATTAATCTAATATCGCGAAAACTTTGTAGCAAATTCGCTTTTTCTATACGAACTAAATTTGACAATCTGTAATTCGTGTATTTATTTTTGTTTTTTGTCGTTTATTCTTTTGTTTTATCATAAACTGCTAAGGATTCTTGTTAATCCTCCCCATCATAATCTTTATATACTAAAAAACCTTTTGTTGCGTTTCATTATTTATCTTTGCGCGTGTCATCATTAGATTTTTTTAAACTTTTTTATATTTGTTCTCTTTTTAGTTTAACTTATAATTATGGATTCATTGATTCCTGTTATCAATAAACTTCAAGATGTTTTTGCCACTATTGGCCGTCGTGAAAATGAAGTACAATTACCTCAAAGTGTTGTTGTTGGTTCACAAGTAAGTTGCTTATTTATATAATGATTATATAATCCTTTATATGTTCATCATTTTAGTCTGCTGGTAAAAGTTCAGATATTGAAGGAATTGTTGGACGAGATTTCTTGCCACGTGGAAGTGGAATTGTTACTCGTGGGCCACTTTTTATTCAATTGATTCAAACTCCAGGAGATGATGAAGGAAGAGAAGCTGAAGGTGATTGGGCAACATTTGAATATGTTCCAGGAAAAATCTTTACTGATTTTGAAAAAGTTCGAGAAGAAATTGAAGCTATTACCAATCAAACAACTGGAACAAATAAAGTTTGTTGCTTTCATGTTTAATACATACATATTCATACTAATGCTCGACGCGTTTAGGGTATGACTCAACGACGGGAAGATGCTGATGAAATGTTGACTGCTTTGAATAAAGCCAATGATGTTTTGGGTGAAATTAATGATACTCAAGTTTGATAATTTTGTTGAGTTTGTTTTGTTTTTTTCTTTAATTAAAAACTTGTTGTGTTTACTGTAAGTTTGTTGCTACAGTACTTTTATTCTTATTGTAAATTTCTTTATTTGAATTTTTTTGAGTTTACAAATTTTTCATGTTGTTTGTTATTTTTTCTTTTGATGAATAAATAAACATTTTGTTAATAATTTTAATGTTTTTTACATTTTTTACAAGGTATGCTTTATGTGACAGTATTTTCCTTTAGTATGAGGATGTCAATGAGGCCTCTTTGAGAGTTAAACTTTTTTCATTCTTTGATTTTTCATAATGAACTGCTGCTGTAAAAGTGATGCTTTATAATTAATTGCGTTTGGTAATCTTATTCTTCTAGTACCCCTTCATTTAGGTTAACTCGAAGAAAATGCCGTTTGACCTGGTTTGCTAGTGCACTTTAAAATCATTATACGGTATACAGTACAGATTATTATTTATTCATTCACACATTTGTAGAAAATAAAAAAGCTCCAAAATTTCAAATTTATTCATACAGTATACGCTAAATTAATTTTTCTAGAAGAATTTTTTAAATGTTTTTAGAAATTAGATTTATCTTTAACTTTTATCCTTGGAAACTAATTGTAAGTTATCGACTCAAAAGCGTGGGGTTTCCATCATGTTGTTCTTAGAAGCAGTTAAGTTACACGTATTCTAACATCAGAGTGGTTACATCAAATCTGTCTCTAGTTTTGACTCTTAAAATTCGAACATTCTTTTTTGCTTGCTTTCTTTAACCATTCCCTTTGCTACTATAAATTTTGCAATCATTTGTGCATCAAATTCATAAATCTATTTTCTTTTTGGATGGACATTGTAGCAGTATTGAAACATTTATGCGAGCTGGTAAAGAATTTTTTGAAGTTGCAGTAGAATATTTTGGAAGAGCAACGACTGCTGTACTTTCAGAAGAAGGTATTCACACAAAAAAATTTAAACAATGTCCAAGTCTGTTATTAATAATAATGGACATTGTAAAAAAACTTTTTTTTGTGATCAATTTTTTTCAAATTCATTTATGTTTTGATACCAAGCTTGGTGAACAAGAATATATATATCACAAGCGTTCAAAATGCCGTAGAACGAACGCCGCACCAAAAAACAGACCAAAATACTTTATATTTCTGTTTTTTTGTGCAACGGCCTAAAGTTTCTTTACTGTAATTCTTTTCAAAGCTCGCAGAATTCTCAACACGAATCCCTGTTGCTTGTAACTTTCCCATAAGGCAACGAAACAAGAAAGTGTTTTTTTTTCGACACCTTGTTTTTCTTCTTTCTTTTTTTCTTCCGGTTATTTTCTTTGTTTCTGAAACAGATTCTTTTTTTTGTTGTTTTTTCGGAGTTAGATGAAGTTAATTAAAAGTTTGATTAGCAGATATTATTTCAGAATGCAGACGCTCACAATTGTAAAAACATTTACATCCGTGTTAATATTCTTCTGATATCACAAACTTGGAAGCGAGATCCTTGACAAACAAACTAAGCTTGAAAGCTCGTTTTTTTTCATTTATCAATCTTTGTTTTTTTGTCGTGTACCCTTGGCTTTATAAATTGCAGGTGATTCCTGCTTAATTCTTATGTAATATTCTTTTGTTGCGTTCCATTCCATTATTTACCTGTGCGCGTGTCATCATTAGATTTTTATAAACTTTTTTATATTTTTTCTCTTTTTAGTTTAACTTATAATTATGGATTCATTGATTCCTGTTATCAATAAACTTCAAGATGTTTTTGCCACTATTGGCCGTCGTGAAAATGAAGTACAATTACCTCAAATTGTTGTTGTTGGTTCACAAGTAAGTTGCTTATTAGTACATACTATTAATCCTTCATATATTCATCATTTTAGTCTGCAGGTAAAAGCTCTGTCATTGAAGGAATTGTTGGACGAGATTTCTTGCCACGTGGAAGTGGAATTGTTACTCGTCGACCTCTGTTGATTCAATTGAATCAAACTCCAGAAGATGATGAAGGAAGAGAAGCTGAAGGTGATTGGGCAACATTTGAACATGTTCCAGGAAAAATCTTTACTGATTTTGAAAAAGTTCGAGAAGAAATTGAAGCTATTACAAATCGAACAACTGGAACAAATAAAGTTTGTTGCTTTCATGTTTAATACATATTCATACTTACACTTAACGCGTTTAGGGTATCTCAAACGAATTGATCAGTCTCAAGATTTATTCTGCTAATGTTGTTACTTTGTCATTGATTGATCTCCCTGGTATCACAAAAGTTCCTGTTGGTGATCAACCTGAAGATATTGAAGTACGTTCTTTGTAATATGATTATATATTTATATATCTTTTTTTCTAGTTTATCATTCGTGATATGATTTTTTCCTTCATCAAAAGTAAAGAATCCATTATTCTTGCTGTAACTCCTGCAAATCAAGATTTCGCTAATTCTGATGCATTGAAACTTGCTCGCGAAGTTGATCCAAATGGTGATCGAACTCTTTGTGTTTTGACAAAACTTGATTTAATGGATCTTGGAACAAATGCCAATGATGTTTTAAAGGGTAACGTAATTCCTGTTAAACTTGGTATTATTGGTATTGTAAATCGATCACAAAAAGATATTGACGATAACAAATCTGTCGAAGATTGTATTAGTGATGAAGAAGATTTCTTATACAAGAAATATCCAAAGCTTGCTGCAAAGAATGGTATTAAATGTTTGGCAAAAACTTTGAATAAGGTATGGTTTTATGAGATACGGTATTGTAGAGAAGGGTGATTTTGGTGGTGGTTGTCGGGACTGGAACCTGTTCATTGCCAAATTTAGCGTATGAGCCGTTGAGTGCCTTTATACATAATGATGATTGAAATATAAACTGTTAGTCCTCAATGCGCGACATCTAACCCCGATATTGGGAAAATTTTCACTGTATTACTCTAAAATTCCATTCCCCTTCATTCATTTTTTCATAGTTTATATTGTGTATTTTATTTTGTAGCTTCTTATCCGTCATATTCGCCAATCATTGCCTCAACTTAAAGAACGGATTTCAAAATTGATTATTGAAAAGCGAAACTTGTTGGATACTTTGGGTGAACCAATTCGTGATAAAAACAAGACATTTCTTGAAGTTATTAATCATTTTGTTTCTGCTTTTATTTCAACAATTGATGGAAGCGCTGATGATGGAGATGATGACGATGAAAATCATGGTTTCGATGATTTTGTGAAATTGTAAGTTTTTTAATATGATATTCTTGTTAAAATCTCATCAAGATATTATAGAGCTGGAGCTGCAAAAATCTGCGAAATTTTCTACGATGAACTTGAAAAGGATATGGCAAAAATTGCACCAATGGGGGATGTATCTGTTGGAAAAGTACTTTCTGTTATTCGAAATGGATCTGTAAGTTGCTTGAATGATTTTAAGGATTTTTTAAATTAGTTATAATTTCAGGGTTTAAAACCTGCGTTGTTTATTCCTGAACGAAGTTTTGATATTCTTGTTAAAAGACAAATGGAACGCTTTAAAGAACCAATGATTAAATGTGTGCTTGAAGTTGACAAAGAACTTAATCGTATTATTCGGCAATGTGGTCCTGAAGTTAAACAAGAAATGAAGCGTTTTCCACGTCTCTATGATCAAATTGGAAAAGTTGTTTCAACAATTCTTTCTCAAAAATGTGTCAAAACAAAAAATTTTCTCGAAGATTTTCTTGAAACTGAAATCGCTTTTGTTAATACCATGCATCCTGAATTTGTTATTAACAAAAAACTTGTTAAAGCAATGCATGAAGATCCAAGTGATGATTATGAAGATGATGATCATAATGGTTCTGGTGATGCTTCAAATGATGTTCTCCGATTTTATGAAGATCTTCATCCTGGAAAATTAACTTTTCGTGAAAAGCGTTGTTTCTGTATCATTGGTATGTTGTTGTTCTTCTTCCTAACTTGAATTACTGTACCTTTCTTTATAGATAATTTGATGAACCAGTACTTCAAAATTGTTCAAAAATCAATCAAAGATCGGGTTCCAAAAGCTATCATGAAATTTATTATTAATGATTTATACAAAAATCTTTTGACTGATCTAACTCAGTCCCTTTACAATTCTACAAATGTTGATGACTTGCTTGTCGAAAGCCCTGATATGACTCAACGACGGGAAGATGCTGATGAAATGTTGACTGCATTGAATAAAGCCATTGATGTTTTGAGCGAAATTAATGATACTCAAGTTTGGTAACTTTGTTGAATTTGATTTGTTTTTTTTTTTCAATTAAAAACTTTTTGTGTTTACTGTAAGTTCGTTGCTATGGTACTTTATTTATTTTAATTGTGAACTTTCTTTGAATTTTGTTAAGTTTATAAATTTTTCATGTTGTTTGTTATTTTTTCTTTTGATGAATAAATAAACATTTTGTTAATAATTTTAATGTTTTTTTACATACTGGTATACTTTATACGATAGTATTTTTTTTAGTATGAAATTGTCAATGAAGTCCTCGAGGAGGCATCATGAGGCCTTCTCGAGGGTTAAACTGTCTTTTCGTTCTTTGATTTTTTATAAAGTATCGCTTCTACCTGTTGCTGTAGAAGCGATACTTTATAATTGATTTCTTTTAGAAATTTTTTTTACCGGTAACCTTCATTACGTTTACTTACGATCTATAATTCTGCCTTTTTATCTGTTTTGCTAAAGCATTTTAAAAAAATTGTACAACTTTATGCCTTATATAGGGTACAACACACACATTTGTAGAAAATAAAAAAGCTTCAGAATGTCAAACTTATTTATACAGTATACTTTTAACTTTTGATTAATTTTTCAAAAGAATTTTCTAAATGTTTTTTTAAATTAGATTTATCTTTAACTTTTATCCTTGGAAACTAATTGTAAGTTATCGAGTCAAAAGCGTGGGGTTTCCATCATGTTGTTCTTCGTAGCACTTAAGCTACACGTATTCTAACATCAAAGTGGTTACATCAAACTTATCTCTAGTTTTGACTTTAAAAAAATCGAAACAAGCATTTTTGTTTACTTTCTTTAACCTTTCCCTTTTCTACTTTAAATTCCTTTCTTTTGAATGTTAACAAAAAAGAATTTGGAGTCCACAGTTAAGTTTTTTTTCTTCAAAAAAATTTTTTAAAACTGTTTTATCCCAGAAAAATGACGTTTTGTTTCAAAAATTACTCATTTTTCGAGTTTGATTTGTTTGTTTTTTAAAAAAGGTGGGAACAGCTTAATGTGTAATATGGAACATTTTTCGGTGAACATATATAAATGAAAAATTTAAAAATGATTTTTAACAATTCAAATCTAAGAATCTTAAAGTGTAAATTATAAAATAAATTATTTTTTTTATTTTTGGTTACTGTAATTATTGATTGAAAAACAATGTCTAACGAAACTCAACATTGTGGTATTCATATTACTGTAAGTAATAATTATTTTTTAAAATAAATATTTTACAATATTATTTTTTAGAAATGTGCTTTAATTGTTGCTTTTATTGGGCTAATTTGTTCTTGTCTTTCTGTAATTTCTGTAATATTTTTATGGTATTATATTCCATCTGCAGCAATTTTAGTAATAATTTATGCATATGTAATAGTTGGAATTTTACTAGAAAAACCAAATTATTTATCGCCTGCTTTAGTCGTACTTGTATGTTTAACAATTTATTAATTATTGATTGCTTAATGATAAAATTAATTTTAGAGTTTAAATGTTTTCATTAATATTTTCATGTTTATTGCTTTAATTATTGTTGGAATTATTGCCCCTACGGGCATTGATAATTATGATACTCTTCAAGAAGCAAAAGCTGGTAAACACTTTTATATTACGGTATTACAGTAACCAATTTTTCATTTTTCAGCAATGAGAATATCATATTTTATTACAGCTGTAATTGTTTCAATTTGTACAATTTATAATATTTTTGCATTATATGTAATTCATAAAGCAAGAAATTATTTAATTTCTTTAACCTTGGAATTACCATCTCCGGTTACAGCTGCAAAAATTACAAAACCCTTTTCATTCCCAGCAGCATCACCCGTTCCAGTTCATTTTCCGTTTTCAATTCCAAACAAAGATTTTCCTCCACCTCCACCACCATATTCTGGAAAATAAAGTTTTTTGAAAATTAACGTAAAAAATTTGTTGTTTTTGTATATTTTTAGTTGTTGAAACGTCTTTCATTTGTTGAACCTTGTTTGAAAAAATGTAATCAATAAAGTTTTAAAAAATTTAGCAAAAATATTTCATATCACTGAAAGCTCAATTATATTGATTAATAAAATTGAAAATACAATAATTTGAATCCTTTCATTAAATATGGAAATCTATTAACTCTAAATGCATAAGTTATCAAACATAACTTCTTAAGCATTCAAAATTAAATTAAGGAATAGATTTAAAAACTTGTAATGTTTTTTCAAGAAATGGTTTTCAAAAATTTACACACTCAAATTATGATAATTTTTTGCAACAACTTTCAAAAAATTTAAGAATTTATATCCTTAAAAAATTCTAAATGGGAAGAAACTTCTTTCAGAGAAGGACACCAAATGAAGGGCATTGTTTTTGTAGACAAATAATTTTTTCAATGTTCAAACAAAAAAGTGTGCCCTTGTTGTTCTAGATATTTTTAGAACAAATATCACATATCCTCTTTTTCGATGTTGTTATTTGCAAAGCTAAAACTTTGAAGCAAAGCTTGTTTACAAATTTTTTCAAAATAAAAAATGTAAAAAGTAAACAAAAGCGAAAAGGCTTTTTTAAATCTTTTTTTTTCAAGTTGAATATCTTTTTTTTATTACTTCAAATTCTTCTTGTTTAAAGTTTTTCATACATGCTTTAACTTCAAATTTTTGAAATCACGTCACTTTTAAGAGGGTTTCTTCCTACATATTTTCTTTTAACAAAAAAAGATGACCCTAGTTTGTTCTGTTGACTTTTTTTACAATGAATCAGTCAACATTTAATCCACTTTTTTCGTTAAAACTTTGTTGTTTTTTCAGTAGGAAAAAAATCTTAGTCATTCTTTTTGTTTGTTTTTTCCCTGGGTTAAGCTACCGAGTTTTAAATTTTCTTTTTCTTATTTAAACTAATCTTTTTTTTAAATTTTAAACATTTTTTAAATTAAAATTTGTTGATATTTTTGTCATCAACAATTTTTAGGTTTGTGTTTGAGAATATTACCGTAATTTTAAAAATTCAAAAATGACCTTTGAAAATTCATTAACCAACGAAGAAGCATCTTGCTGTGGAATGCATGTTCTTGTAAGTAATTTTTTTTATCATTACAGTAATCCAATCCCATAACATTTATAGTCCTGCGCAAAATTTGTTGCCATTGTCGGAATTGTTTATTCACTGTTTTCAATAATTTCTGCAATATTTTTATGGTATTACATTCCATTTGCGTTTTTGTCGTTTTTGGTTTTTCTTTATGTTTTTATTGGAATTCAAGTTCAAAGGCCGTCATTTTTGCTACCGGGTATTATTCTTTTGGTAAGTTTTATTTTTTGGATTACTGTATATTCAAAATATGTAAAATTTTTAGAGTATTGATGTTTTTCTTAACTTTTTAACATTTATTGCGTTGCTTGTTATTGGAATTATTGCACCTATAAATCTTGCTGAAACTCGGGCAATTGAAACTGATGGTGATATTCAAAGAGCAAGAGCTGGTAAGAGTTTTTGATTACTGTAGGGTCAACTTTCACATTGATGATTTGGATTAAATTGGTTTTACCTCCACTTGGACTCGAACCTCTTCGGCCTTGATCAAGAGCCCTCGACCACACAGACATTGTTTTATTAATGTATTAAAATTGAAATAATTTTAGTTATTCGATCAGCATATCTAATTACAGCTGTATTTGTTTTTCTTTCATTAATTTACAATATATTCGCATTAACAGTTATTAAAAAAGCAAGAAATTTTATGATTTTATCTTCTCAAATGCCACTATCATTTTCTTCAATCGAATATCCATCAACCCAGTTTTCTTCTAATTTACCACCTTCTACAGTACCACCAACTACCGTACCTTCATCCCTTTCACCAAAGGCAACAATACAACCTCCTCCACCGTATTCTGAAACATTATAAAATTACCGTAAACTAAAATTTATTTTATGCCATATTTAAATAAATCTTTATTTATTGATTAAAAACTTAATTTACAAAAATTATGACCTAACAGACTATCAAAAAAAATGCCACGATACCTGAATATTCAAAAATCGTTTTTCAATAAATTTGACGTCATTTTCAAAGAATTCAAGTCCAAGGACAAAGAAAGTTTTAAAACCTTGAAAGTTCTTGAAAATTCAGGGAAAGAAAAGTTTTCTTAGAAAACCCATCATTGTTTGATTAAGTTGCGTTAAAAAATATTGATTTTTTATTATTTTAAAAGTTTATAAAGCGCAATTATCAAAAAGCTAAAAACTTTAAACAAATAAAACTTTTATTACGTAGCAACACCGGGAACGCTTTCTTCCTACACATTTTCTTCTTCCTCAATTAAAGAAGAAAAGCTTTACTTGTTTTGTTTGCAGTGATTTAGTCAAAGAATTTAAAAAGACAAAAAATGACGATGTTTAAACAGTATTAGCATGTAGTGTAAGCACGAATGACATGAATCATAACACATTCCTCCACCATGAAATAAGTATAAAAGAGAGAGAAAAATGATTGAAAAAATTTAAATTTTTAGCTCTTGTTTGATTGCTGAAATAATGGCAAAATTATTCAAAATTTTCTGTTTTTTGTTGATATTTTTTATCGTTTCAAGTAAGTTAAAATATTATTTTATAAAAAATAGTACAGTATAATTTTTTAGATATGGTTGACAGCAGATCTTCAAAGAATTCTGGTCGAGGTGACAGCAACAGCCGAGTCACTTCACCTTCAATCAAACCACCAACTCCAAGACCAATTGCTACAACCAAAAAACCATTTATTGGATTTACTCAACCTACAAACAAAGTTACTCCAAGAATACCATTTTTTGGTATTATTAAAGTTACTCCACCTAAACATAAGAAAACTACAACAACAACTACAACAACCACAATATCCCCAACCACCTCTCCACCTTGTGGTGAATTGTGTGATTTGTCGTTTCTGAATATATTCCATTTCATGAAAATTCTTCAAAACAACAAAATTAACGGCACCCGAACAAACTGATTAGCATTAAAAAAATTATTGTTCTTTGAACTTTGTCTTGTAAATAATTGATTCCCTGATTCGCACAATTCATTCCATAAATAAATATTTTATGTACAAAATATAAATTTACAGTACAAACTTAGGTAACAACATTCAAACAACAACTAATTCATAACTTACTGTAAGCAAATTTTTTTCAGGGTGTCCGTAAACTTTTGTGGCAGCAATTTTTTATACTTTCATGGGCGAAATTGCCACTTTTTGAAATTTCGGCATTATTTTACGGATATATATGTTTTCGAGCATGCTGAATCCGAATCTGAAACATTTGGACAGATTCCACTTCTAGAAGTTACAGAATAGACTATTTTTAGGGTGTCCGTAAACTTTTGTGGAGCAGTGTATTCTTTGCAGACAGTGAAGGGGAAAACACATCTATTATAAGTACTACATCGGTATCTTTGAGATTGTTTCAAAATGTTTAAAAGAAAAAATTTCAGCGCTTAATTGTTAAAACTTTTAAAGTTTATATAAAAAATTTGTTAAATAAATTAATATGCCTGTCAGAAGATCAAAGTATATAAGAAAAATTTGAAGTCATTCAACCTATGAACATAAAAGATGCAATCTTAAGATGTAGCTTTTGAATAGGTTTATAATTGTTTATTTACACAATGAATTTTTAAAGTGCGGAGGAATTTGTTTTTTTTTGCGTTCCCAAAATATTTCAACATGCTAATGTAGAGAAAAACAAATTTCTTGTAAAGTATACCCCAAAGAAAATGTATAAGACTGTCAGTTTAAAGAAACTAAAAAGTCAAACAAAAAAACTTAATTCAAAACTGAAATTTTCAAAGTGTTTTTAAAAATTGTTTTTAGAATTTTGTTGCTCCGATAAATAAGTTATTTAATTAATATTTTTGAAAAAAGTTCATATATATTACTTTTTAGGTTTAAGAGTACAGTAGTTTAGATCCAAAAAATTAAAATCTGCAAAAAAGCAGCTTTAGGCTTTTAAAAGTAAAAAAAATGTACTCTTTAACTTGCTGATTAAGAATTTGAAAGCAGTTTGTATTTAAATTTGCTATCTCCCAATTCTCAACTGGTTAAAGAATACAGTAGTTTAGATCCAAAAATTAAATTCTGCAAAAATGCATTTTCAGGCTTTTAAAAGTAAAAAAAATGTACTCTTTAACTTGCTGATTAATAATTTGAAAGCAGTTTGTATTCAAATTTGCTATCTCCGAATTCTCAACAGGTTAAAGAATACAGTAGTTTAGATCCAAAAATTAAATTCTGCAAAAATGCATTTTCAGGCTTTTAAAAGTAAAAAAAATGTACTCTTTAACTTGCTGATTAATAATTTGAAAGCAGTTTGTATTCAAATTTGCTATCTCCGAATTCTCAACAGGTTAAAGAATACAGTAGTTTAGATCCAAAAATTAAATTCTGCAAAAATGCATTTTCAGGCTTTTAAAAGTAAAAAAAATGTACTCTTTAACTTGCTGATTAATAATTTGAAAGCAGTTTGTATTTAAATTTGCTATCTCCCAATTCTCAACTGGTTAAAGAATACAGTAGTTTAGATCCAAAAATTAAATTCTGCAAAAATGCATTTTCAGGCTTTTAAAAGTAAAAAAAATGTACTCTTTAACTTGCTGATTAATAATTTGAAAGCAGTTTGTATTCAAATTTGCTATCTCCGAATTCTCAACAGGTTAAAGAATACAGTAGTTTAGATCCAAAAATTAAATTCTGCAAAAATGCATTTTCAGGCTTTTAAAAGTAAAAAAAATGTACTCTTTAACTTGCTGATTAATAATTTGAAAGCAGTTTGTATTTAAATTTGCTATCTCCCAATTCTCAACTGGTTAAAGAATACAGTAGTTTAGATCCAAAAATTAAATTCTGCAAAAATGCATTTTCAGGCTTTTAAAAGTAAAAAAAATGTACTCTTTAACTTGCTGATTAATAATTTGAAAGCAGTTTGTATTTAAATTTGCTATCTCCCAATTCTCAACTGGTTAAAGAATACAGTAGTTTAGATCCAAAAATTAAATTCTGCAAAAATGCATTTTCAGGCTTTTAAAAGTAAAAAAAATGTACTCTTTAACTTGCTGATTAATAATTTGAAAGCAGTTTGTATTCAAATTTGCTATCTCCGAATTCTCAACAGGTTAAAGAATACAGTAGTTTAGATCCAAAAATTAAATTCTGCAAAAATGCATTTTCAGGCTTTTAAAAGTAAAAAAAATGTACTCTTTAACTTGCTGATTAATAATTTGAAAGCAGTTTGTATTTAAATTTGCTATCTCCCAATTCTCAACTGGTTAAAGAATACAGTAGTTTAGATCCAAAAATTAAATTCTGCAAAAATGCATTTTCAGGCTTTTAAAAGTAAAAAAAATGTACTCTTTAACTTGCTGATTAATAATTTGAAAGCAGTTTGTATTTAAATTTGCTATCTCCGAATTCTCAACAGGTTAAAGAATACAGTAGTTTAGATCCAAAAATTAAATTCTGCAAAAATGCATTTTCAGGCTTTTAAAAGTAAAAAAAATGTACTCTTTAACTTGCTGATTAATAATTTGAAAGCAGTTTGTATTTAAATTTGCTATCTCCCAATTCTCAACTGGTTAAAGAATACAGTAGTTTAGATCCAAAAATTAAATTCTGCAAAAATGCATTTTCAGGCTTTTAAAAGTAAAAAAAATGTACTCTTTAACTTGCTGATTAATAATTTGAAAGCAGTTTGTATTTAAATTTGCTATCTCCCAATTCTCAACAGGTTAAAGAATACAGTAGTTTAGATCCAAAAATTAAATTCTGCAAAAATGCATTTTCAGGCTTTTAAAAGTAAAAAAAATGTACTCTTTAACTTGCTGATTAATAATTTGAAAGCAGTTTGTATTTAAATTTGCTATCTCCCAATTCTCAACTGGTTAAAGAATACAGTAGTTTAGATCCAAAAATTAAATTCTGCAAAAATGCATTTTCAGGCTTTTAAAAGTAAAAAAAATGTACTCTTTAACTTGCTGATTAATAATTTGAAAGCAGTTTGTATTTAAATTTGCTATCTCCCAATTCTCAACAGGTTAAAGAATACAGTAGTTTAGATCCAAAAATTAAATTCTGCAAAAATGCATTTTCAGGCTTTTAAAAGTAAAAAAAATGTACTCTTTAACTTGCTGATTAATAATTTGAAAGCAGTTTGTATTTAAATTTGCTATCTCCCAATTCTCAACTGGTTAAAGAATACAGTAGTTTAGATCCAAAAATTAAATTCTGCAAAAATGCATTTTCAGGCTTTTAAAAGTAAAAAAAATGTACTCTTTAACTTGCTGATTAATAATTTGAAAGCAGTTTGTATTTAAATTTGCTATCTCCCAATTCTCAACAGGTTAAAGAATACAGTAGTTTAGATCCAAAAATTAAATTCTGCAAAAATGCATTTTCAGGCTTTTAAAAGTAAAAAAAATGTACTCTTTAACTTGCTGATTAAGAATTTGAAAGCAGTTTGTATTTAAATTTGCTATCTCCGAATTCTCAACAGGTTAAAGAATACAGTAGTTTAGATCCAAAAATTAAATTCTGCAAAAATGCATTTTCAGGCTTTTAAAAGTAAAAAAAATGTACTCTTTAACTTGCTGATTAATAATTTGAAAGCAGTTTGTATTCAAATTTGCTATCTCCGAATTCTCAACAGGTTAAAGAATACAGTAGTTTAGATCCAAAAATTAAATTCTGCAAAAATGCATTTTCAGGCTTTTAAAAGTAAAAAAAATGTACTCTTTAACTTGCTGATTAATAATTTGAAAGCAGTTTGTATTTAAATTTGCTATCTCCCAATTCTCAACTGGTTAAAGAATACAGTAGTTTAGATCCAAAAATTAAATTCTGCAAAAATGCATTTTCAGGCTTTTAAAAGTAAAAAAAATGTACTCTTTAACTTGCTGATTAATAATTTGAAAGCAGTTTGTATTCAAATTTGCTATCTCCGAATTCTCAACAGGTTAAAGAATACAGTAGTTTAGATCCAAAAATTAAATTCTGCAAAAATGCATTTTCAGGCTTTTAAAAGTAAAAAAAATGTACTCTTTAACTTGCTGATTAATAATTTGAAAGCAGTTTGTATTTAAATTTGCTATCTCCGAATTCTCAACAGGTTAAAGAATACAGTAGTTTAGATCCAAAAATTAAATTCTGCAAAAATGCATTTTCAGGCTTTTAAAAGTAAAAAAAATGTACTCTTTAACTTGCTGATTAATAATTTGAAAGCAGTTTGTATTCAAATTTGCTATCTCCGAATTCTCAACAGGTTAAAGAATACAGTAGTTTAGATCCAAAAATTAAATTCTGCAAAAATGCATTTTCAGGCTTTTAAAAGTAAAAAAAATGTACTCTTTAACTTGCTGATTAATAATTTGAAAGCAGTTTGTATTCAAATTTGCTATCTCCGAATTCTCAACAGGTTAAAGAATACAGTAGTTTAGATCCAAAAATTAAATTCTGCAAAAATGCATTTTCAGGCTTTTAAAAGTAAAAAAATGTACTCTTTAACTTGCTGATTAATAATTTGAAAGCAGTTTGTATTCAAATTTGCTATCTCCGAATTCTCAACAGGTTAAAGAATACAGTAGTTTAGATCCAAAAATTAAATTCTGCAAAAATGCATTTTCAGGCTTTTAAAAGTAAAAAAAATGTACTCTTTAACTTGCTGATTAATAATTTGAAAGCAGTGTGTAGTCAAATTTGCTATCTCCGAATTCTCAACAGGTTAAAGAATACAGTAGTTTAGATCCAAAAATTAAATTCTGCAAAAATGCATTTTCAGGCTTTTAAAAGTAAAAAAATGTACTCTTTAACTTGCTGATTAATAATTTGAAAGCAGTGTGTAGTCAAATTTGCTATCTCCGAATTCTCAACAGGTTAAAGAATACAGTAGTTTAGATCCAAAAATTAAATTCTGCAAAAATGCATTTTCAGGCTTTTAAAAGTAAAAAAAATGTACTCTTTAACTTGCTGATTAATAATTTGAAAGCAGTTTGTATTCAAATTTGCTATCTCCGAATTCTCAACAGGTTAAAGAATACAGTAGTTTAGATCCAAAAATTAAATTCTGCAAAAATGCATTTTCAGGCTTTTAAAAGTAAAAAAAATGTACTCTTTAACTTGCTGATTAATAATTTGAAAGCAGTTTGTATTTAAATTTGCTATCTCCCAATTCTCAACTGGTTAAAGAATACAGTAGTTTAGATCCAAAAATTAAATTCTGCAAAAATGCATTTTCAGGCTTTTAAAAGTAAAAAAAATGTACTCTTTAACTTGCTGATTAATAATTTGAAAGCAGTTTGTATTTAAATTTGCTATCTCCGAATTCTCAACAGGTTAAAGAATACAGTAGTTTAGATCCAAAAATTAAATTCTGCAAAAATGCATTTTCAGGCTTTTAAAAGTAAAAAAAATGTACTCTTTAACTTGCTGATTAATAATTTGAAAGCAGTTTGTATTCAAATTTGCTATCTCCGAATTCTCAACAGGTTAAAGAATACAGTAGTTTAGATCCAAAAATTAAATTCTGCAAAAATGCATTTTCAGGCTTTTAAAAGTAAAAAAAATGTACTCTTTAACTTGCTGATTAAGAATTTGAAAGCAGTTTGTATTTAAATTTGCTATCTCCGAATTCTCAACAGGTTAAAGAATACAGTAGTTTAGATCCAAAAATTAAATTCTGCAAAAATGCATTTTCAGGCTTTTAAAAGTAAAAAAAATGTACTCTTTAACTTGCTGATTAATAATTTGAAAGCAGTTTGTATTTAAATTTGCTATCTCCGAATTCTCAACAGGTTAAAGAATACAGTAGTTTAGATCCAAAAATTAAATTCTGCAAAAATGCATTTTCAGGCTTTTAAAAGTAAAAAAAATGTACTCTTTAACTTGCTGATTAATAATTTGAAAGCAGTTTGTATTCAAATTTGCTATCTCCGAATTCTCAACAGGTTAAAGAATACAGTAGTTTAGATCCAAAAATTAAATTCTGCAAAAATGCATTTTCAGGCTTTTAAAAGTAAAAAAAATGTACTCTTTAACTTGCTGATTAAGAATTTGAAAGCAGTTTGTATTTAAATTTGCTATCTCCGAATTCTCAACAGGTTAAAGAATACAGTAGTTTAGATCCAAAAATTAAATTCTGCAAAAATGCATTTTCAGGCTTTTAAAAGTAAAAAAAATGTACTCTTTAACTTGCTGATTAATAATTTGAAAGCAGTTTGTATTCAAATTTGCTATCTCCGAATTCTCAACAGGTTAAAGAATACAGTAGTTTAGATCCAAAAATTAAATTCTGCAAAAATGCATTTTCAGGCTTTTAAAAGTAAAAAAAATGTACTCTTTAACTTGCTGATTAAGAATTTGAAAGCAGTTTGTATTTAAATTTGCTATCTCCGAATTCTCAACTGGTTAAAGAATACAGTAGTTTAGATCCAAAAATTAAATTCTGCAAAAATGCATTTTCAGGCTTTTAAAAGTAAAAAAAATGTACTCTTTAACTTGCTGATTAATAATTTGAAAGCAGTTTGTATTTAAATTTGCTATCTCCGAATTCTCAACAGGTTAAAGAATACAGTAGTTTAGATCCAAAAATTAAATTCTGCAAAAATGCATTTTCAGGCTTTTAAAAGTAAAAAAAATGTACTCTTTAACTTGCTGATTAATAATTTGAAAGCAGTTTGTATTCAAATTTGCTATCTCCGAATTCTCAACAGGTTAAAGAATACAGTAGTTTAGATCCAAAAATTAAATTCTGCAAAAATGCATTTTCAGGCTTTTAAAAGTAAAAAAAATGTACTCTTTAACTTGCTGATTAAGAATTTGAAAGCAGTTTGTATTTAAATTTGCTATCTCCGAATTCTCAACAGGTTAAAGAATACAGTAGTTTAGATCCAAAAATTAAATTCTGCAAAAATGCATTTTCAGGCTTTTAAAAGTAAAAAAAATGTACTCTTTAACTTGCTGATTAATAATTTGAAAGCAGTTTGTATTCAAATTTGCTATCTCCGAATTCTCAACAGGTTAAAGAATACAGTAGTTTAGATCCAAAAATTAAATTCTGCAAAAATGCATTTTCAGGCTTTTAAAAGTAAAAAAAATGTACTCTTTAACTTGCTGATTAAGAATTTGAAAGCAGTTTGTATTTAAATTTGCTATCTCCGAATTCTCAACAGGTTAAAGAATACAGTAGTTTAGATCCAAAAATTAAATTCTGCAAAAATGCATTTTCAGGCTTTTAAAAGTAAAAAAAATGTACTCTTTAACTTGCTGATTAATAATTTGAAAGCAGTTTGTATTTAAATTTGCTATCTCCCAATTCTCAACTGGTTAAAGAATACAGTAGTTTAGATCCAAAAATTAAATTCTGCAAAAATGCATTTTCAGGCTTTTAAAAGTAAAAAAAATGTACTCTTTAACTTGCTGATTAATAATTTGAAAGCAGTTTGTATTCAAATTTGCTATCTCCGAATTCTCAACAGGTTAAAGAATACAGTAGTTTAGATCCAAAAATTAAATTCTGCAAAAATGCATTTTCAGGCTTTTAAAAGTAAAAAAAATGTACTCTTTAACTTGCTGATTAATAATTTGAAAGCAGTTTGTATTTAAATTTGCTATCTCCCAATTCTCAACTGGTTAAAGAATACAGTAGTTTAGATCCAAAAATTAAATTCTGCAAAAATGCATTTTCAGGCTTTTAAAAGTAAAAAAAATGTACTCTTTAACTTGCTGATTAATAATTTGAAAGCAGTTTGTATTCAAATTTGCTATCTCCGAATTCTCAACAGGTTAAAGAATACAGTAGTTTAGATCCAAAAATTAAATTCTGCAAAAATGCATTTTCAGGCTTTTAAAAGTAAAAAAAATGTACTCTTTAACTTGCTGATTAATAATTTGAAAGCAGTTTGTATTCAAATTTGCTATCTCCGAATTCTCAACCGGTTAAAGAATACAGTAGTTTAGATCCAAAAATTAAATTCTGCAAAAATGCATTTTCAGGCTTTTAAAAGTAAAAAAATGTACTCTTTAACTTGCTGATTAATAATTTGAAAGCAGTTTGTATTCAAATTTGCTATCTCCGAATTCTCAACAGGTTAAAGAATACAGTAGTTTAGATCCAAAAATTAAATTCTGCAAAAATGCATTTTCAGGCTTTTAAAAGTAAAAAAAATGTACTCTTTAACTTGCTGATTAATAATTTGAAAGCAGTTTGTATTTAAATTTGCTATCTCCCAATTCTCAACTGGTTAAAGAATACAGTAGTTTAGATCCAAAAATTAAATTCTGCAAAAATGCATTTTCAGGCTTTTAAAAGTAAAAAAAATGTACTCTTTAACTTGCTGATTAATAATTTGAAAGCAGTTTGTATTCAAATTTGCTATCTCCGAATTCTCAACAGGTTAAAGAATACAGTAGTTTAGATCCAAAAATTAAATTCTGCAAAAATGCATTTTCAGGCTTTTAAAAGTAAAAAAAATGTACTCTTTAACTTGCTGATTAATAATTTGAAAGCAGTTTGTATTCAAATTTGCTATCTCCGAATTCTCAACCGGTTAAAGAATACAGTAGTTTAGATCCAAAAATTAAATTCTGCAAAAATGCATTTTCAGGCTTTTAAAAGTAAAAAAATGTACTCTTTAACTTGCTGATTAATAATTTGAAAGCAGTTTGTATTCAAATTTGCTATCTCCGAATTCTCAACAGGTTAAAGAATACAGTAGTTTAGATCCAAAAATTAAATTCTGCAAAAATGCATTTTCAGGCTTTTAAAAGTAAAAAAAATGTACTCTTTAACTTGCTGATTAATAATTTGAAAGCAGTGTGTAGTCAAATTTGCTATCTCCGAATTCTCAACAGGTTAAAGAATACAGTAGTTTAGATCCAAAAATTAAATTCTGCAAAAATGCATTTTCAGGCTTTTAAAAGTAAAAAAAATGTACTCTTTAACTTGCTGATTAAGAATTTGAAAGCAGTTTGTATTTAAATTTGCTATCTCCGAATTCTCAACAGGTTAAAGAATACAGTAGTTTAGATCCAAAAATTAAATTCTGCAAAAATGCATTTTCAGGCTTTTAAAAGTAAAAAAAATGTACTCTTTAACTTGCTGATTAATAATTTGAAAGCAGTTTGTATTTAAATTTGCTATCTCCCAATTCTCAACTGGTTAAAGAATACAGTAGTTTAGATCCAAAAATTAAATTCTGCAAAAATGCATTTTCAGGCTTTTAAAAGTAAAAAAAATGTACTCTTTAACTTGCTGATTAATAATTTGAAAGCAGTTTGTATTTAAATTTGCTATCTCCCAATTCTCAACTGGTTAAAGAATACAGTAGTTTAGATCCAAAAATTAAATTCTGCAAAAATGCATTTTCAGGCTTTTAAAAGTAAAAAAAATGTACTCTTTAACTTGCTGATTAATAATTTGAAAGCAGTTTGTATTCAAATTTGCTATCTCCGAATTCTCAACAGGTTAAAGAATACAGTAGTTTAGATCCAAAAATTAAATTCTGCAAAAATGCATTTTCAGGCTTTTAAAAGTAAAAAAAATGTACTCTTTAACTTGCTGATTAATAATTTGAAAGCAGTTTGTATTCAAATTTGCTATCTCCGAATTCTCAACAGGTTAAAGAATACAGTAGTTTAGATCCAAAAATTAAATTCTGCAAAAATGCATTTTCAGGCTTTTAAAAGTAAAAAAAATGTACTCTTTAACTTGCTGATTAATAATTTGAAAGCAGTTTGTATTCAAATTTGCTATCTCCGAATTCTCAACAGGTTAAAGAATACAGTAGTTTAGATCCAAAAATTAAATTCTGCAAAAATGCATTTTCAGGCTTTTAAAAGTAAAAAAAATGTACTCTTTAACTTGCTGATTAATAATTTGAAAGCAGTTTGTATTCAAATTTGCTATCTCCGAATTCTCAACAGGTTAAAGAATACAGTAGTTTAGATCCAAAAATTAAATTCTGCAAAAATGCATTTTCAGGCTTTTAAAAGTAAAAAAAATGTACTCTTTAACTTGCTGATTAATAATTTGAAAGCAGTTTGTATTCAAATTTGCTATCTCCGAATTCTCAACAGGTTAAAGAATACAGTAGTTTAGATCCAAAAATTAAATTCTGCAAAAATGCATTTTCAGGCTTTTAAAAGTAAAAAAAATGTACTCTTTAACTTGCTGATTAATAATTTGAAAGCAGTTTGTAGTCAAATTTGCTATCTCCGAATTCTCAACAGGTTAAAGAATACAGTAGTTTAGATCCAAAAATTAAATTCTGCAAAAATGCATTTTCAGGCTTTTAAAAGTAAAAAAATGTACTCTTTAAATTGCTGATTAATAATTTGAAAGCAGTTTGTAGTCAAATTTGCTATCTCCGAATTCTCAACAGGTTAAAGAATACAGTAGTTTAGATCCAAAAATTAAATTCTGCAAAAATGCATTTTCAGGCTTTTAAAAGTAAAAAAAATGTACTCTTTAACTTGCTGATTAAGAATTTGAAAGCAGTTTGTATTTAAATTTGCTATCTCCGAATTCTCAACAGGTTAAAGAATACAGTAGTTTAGATCCAAAAATTAAATTCTGCAAAAATGCATTTTCAGGCTTTTAAAAGTAAAAAAAATGTACTCTTTAACTTGCTGATTAAGAATTTGAAAGCAGTTTGTATTTAAATTTGCTATCTCCCAATTCTAAACAGGTTAAAGAATACCGTAGTTTAGATCCAAAAATTAAATTCTGCAAAAATGCATTTTCAGGCTTCTAAATGTAAAAAAAATGTACTCTTTAACTTGCTGATTAATAATTTGAAAGCAGTTTGTATTTAAATTTGCTATCTCCCAATTCTAAACAGGTTAAAGAATACCGTAGTTTAGATCCAAAAATTAAATTCTGCAAAAATGCATTTTCAGGCTTCTAAATGTAAAAAAAATGTACTCTTTAACTTGGTGATTAATAATTTGAAAGCAGTTTGTATTTAAATTTGCTATCTCCCAATTCTAAACAGGTTAAAGAATACCGTAGTTTAGATCCAAAAATTAAATTCTGCAAAAATGCATTTTCAGGCTTCTAAATGTAAAAAAAATGTACTCTTTAACTTGCTGATTAAGAATTTGAAAGCAGTTTGTATTCAAATTAGCTATCTCCGAATTCTCAACAGGTTAAAGAATACAGTAGTTTAGATCCAAAAATTAAATTCTGCAAAAATGCATTTTCAGGCTTCAAAATGTAAAAAAATGTACTCTTTAACTTGCTGATTAATAATTTGAAAGCAGTTTGTATTTAAATTTGCTATCTCCCAATTCTCAACAGGTTAAAGAATACAGTAGTTTAGAT
The DNA here is from genome assembly GCA_024447195.1 of Panagrolaimus sp. LJ2414. NCBI lineage: Eukaryota > Metazoa > Nematoda > Chromadorea > Rhabditida > Panagrolaimidae > Panagrolaimus > Panagrolaimus sp. LJ2414. Next base: position 564,841 of record JAMRXY010000278.1, read on the forward strand.
CCAAAAATTAAATTCTGCAAAAATGCATTTTCAGGCTTCTAAATGTAAAAAAAATGTACTCTTTAACTTGCTGATTAATAATTTGAAAGCAGTTTGTATTTAAATTTGCTATCTCCCAATTCTCAACTGGTTAAAGAATACAGTAGTTTAGATCCAAAAATTAAATTCTGCAAAAATGCATTTTCAGGCTTTTAAAAGTAAAAAAAATGTACTCTTTAACTTGCTGATTAATAATTTGAAAGCAGTTTGTATTTAAATTTGCTATCTCCCAATTCTAAACAGGTTAAAGAATACCGTAGTTTAGATCCAAAAATTAAATTCTGCAAAAATGCATTTTCAGGCTTCTAAATGTAAAAAAAATGTACTCTTTAACTTGCTGATTAATAATTTGAAAGCAGTTTGTATTTAAATTTGCTATCTCCCAATTCTAAACAGGTTAAAGAATACCGTAGTTTAGATCCAAAAATTAAATTCTGCAAAAATGCATTTTCAGGCTTCTAAATGTAAAAAAAATGTACTCTTTAACTTGCTGATTAATAATTTGAAAGCAGTTTGTATTTAAATTTGCTATCTCCCAATTCTAAACAGGTTAAAGAATACCGTAGTTTAGATCCAAAAATTAAATTCTGCAAAAATGCATTTTCAGGCTTCTAAATGTAAAAAAAATGTACTCTTTAACTTGGTGATTAATAATTTGAAAGCAGTTTGTATTTAAATTTGCTATCTCCCAATTCTAAACAGGTTAAAGAATACCGTAGTTTAGATCCAAAAATTAAATTCTGCAAAAATGCATTTTCAGGCTTCTAAATGTAAAAAAAATGTACTCTTTAACTTGCTGATTAAGAATTTGAAAGCAGTTTGTATTCAAATTAGCTATCTCCGAATTCTCAACAGGTTAAAGAATACAGTAGTTTAGATCCAAAAATTAAATTCTGCAAAAATGCATTTTCAGGCTTTTAAAAGTAAAAAAAATGTACTCTTTAACTTGCTGATTAAGAATTTGAAAGCAGTTTGTATTTAAATTTGCTATCTCACAATTCTCAACAGGTTAAAGAATACAGTAGTTTAGATCCAAAAATTAAATTCTGCAAAAATGCATTTTCAGGCTTTTAAAAGTAAAAAAAATTTACTCTTTAACTTGCTGATCAATAATTTGAAAGCAGTTTTGAATCAAATTAGCTATCTCCGAATTCTCAACAGGTTAAAGAATACAGTAGTTTAGATCCAAAAATTAAATTCTGCAAAAATGCATTTTCAGGCTTTTAAAAGTAAAAAAAATGTACTCTTTAACTTGCTGATTAAGAATTTGAAAGCAGTTTGTATTCAAATTAGCTATCTCCGAATTCTCAACAGGTTAAAGAATACCGTAGTTTAGATCCAAAAATTAAATTCTGCATAAATGCATTTTCAGGCTTTTAAAAGTAAAAAAAATGTACTCTTTAACTTGCTGATTAAGAATTTGAAAGCAGTTTGTATTTAAATTTGCTATCTCACAATTCTCAACAGGTTAAAGAATACAGTAGTTTAGATCCAAAAATTAAATTCTGCAAAAATGCATTTTCAGGCTTCTAAATGTAAAAAAAATGTACTCTTTAACTTGGTGATTAATAATTTGAAAGCAGTTTGTATTTAAATTTGCTATCTCCCAATTCTAAACAGGTTAAAGAATACCGTAGTTTAGATCCAAAAATTAAATTCTGCAAAAATGCATTTTCAGGCTTCTAAATGTAAAAAAAATGTACTCTTTAACTTGGTAATTAATAATTTGAAAGCAGTTTGTATTTAAATTTGCTATCTCCCAATTCTAAACAGGTTAAAGAATACCGTAGTTTAGATCCAAAAATTAAATTCTGCAAAAATGCATTTTCAGGCTTTTAAAAGTAAAAAAAATGTACTCTTTAACTTGCTGATTAATAATTTGAAAGCAGTTTGTATTTAAATTTGCTATCTCCCAATTCTAAACAGGTTAAAGAATACCGTAGTTTAGATCCAAAAATTAAATTCTGCAAAAATGCATTTTCAGGCTTCTAAATGTAAAAAAAATGTACTCTTTAACTTGCTGATTAATAATTTGAAAGCAGTTTGTATTTAAATTTGCTATCTCCCAATTCTAAACAGGTTAAAGAATACCGTAGTTTAGATCCAAAAATTAAATTCTGCAAAAATGCATTTTCAGGCTTCTAAATGTAAAAAAAATGTACTCTTTAACTTGCTGATTAAGAATTTGAAAGCAGTTTGTATTCAAATTAGCTATCTCCGAATTCTCAACAGGTTAAAGAATACAGTAGTTTAGATCCAAAAATTAAATTCTGCAAAAATGCATTTTCAGGCTTTTAAAAGTAAAAAAAATGTACTCTTTAACTTGCTGATTAAGAATTTGAAAGCAGTTTGTATTAAAATTTGCTATCTCCCAATTCTCAACAGGTTAAAGAATACCGTAGTTTAGATCCAAAAATTAAATTCTGCAAAAATGCATTTTCAGGCTTTTAAATGTAAAAAAAATGTACTCTTTAACTTGCTGATTAAGAATTTGAAAGCAGTTTGTATTTAAATTTGCTATCTCACAATTCTCAACAGGTTAAAGAATACAGTAGTTTAGATCCAAAAATTAAATTCTGCAAAAATGCATTTTCAGGCTTTTAAAAGTAAAAAAAATTTACTCTTTAACTTGCTGATTAAGAATTTGAAAGCAGTTTGTATTTAAATTTGCTATCTCACAATTCTCAACAGGTTAAAGAATACAGTAGTTTAGATCCAAAAATTAAATTCTGCAAAAATGCATTTTCAGGCTTTTAAAAGTAAAAAAAATTTACTCTTTAACTTGCTGATTAAGAATTTGAAAGCAGTTTGTATTCAAATTAGCTATCTCCGAATTCTCAACAGGTTAAAGAATACAGTAGTTTAGATCCAAAAATTAAATTCTGCAAAAATGCATTTTCAGGCTTTTAAAAGTAAAAAAAATGTACTCTTTAACTTGCTGATTAAGAATTTGAAAGCAGTTTGTATTAAAATTTGCTATCTCCCAATTCTCAACAGGTTAAAGAATACCGTAGTTTAGATCCAAAAATTAAATTCTGCAAAAATGCATTTTCAGGCTTTTAAATGTAAAAAAAATGTACTCTTTAACTTGCTGATTAAGAATTTGAAAGCAGTTTGTATTTAAATTTGCTATCTCACAATTCTCAACAGGTTAAAGAATACAGTAGTTTAGATCCAAAAATTAAATTCTGCAAAAATGCATTTTCAGGCTTTTAAAAGTAAAAAAAATGTACTCTTTAACTTGCTGATTAAGAATTTGAAAGCAGTTTGTATTAAAATTTGCTATCTCCCAATTCTCAACAGGTTAAAGAATACCGTAGTTTAGATCCAAAAATTAAATTCTGCAAAAATGCATTTTCAGGCTTTTAAATGTAAAAAAAATTTACTCTTTAACTTGCTGATTAAGAATTTGAAAGCAGTTTGTATTTAAATTTGCTATCTCACAATTCTCAACAGGTTAAAGAATACAGTAGTTTAGATCCAAAAATTAAATTCTGCAAAAATGCATTTTCAGGCTTTTAAAAGTAAAAAAAATTTACTCTTTAACTTGCTGATTAAGAATTTGAAAGCAGTTTGTATTCAAATTAGCTATCTCCGAATTCTCAACAGGTTAAAGAATACAGTAGTTTAGATCCAAAAATTAAATTCTGCAAAAATGCATTTTCAGGCTTTTAAAAGTAAAAAAAATGTACTCTTTAACTTGCTGATTAAGAATTTGAAAGCAGTTTGTATTAAAATTTGCTATCTCCCAATTCTCAACAGGTTAAAGAATACCGTAGTTTAGATCCAAAAATTAAATTCTGCAAAAATGCATTTTCAGGCTTTTAAATGTAAAAAAAATGTACTCTTTAACTTGCTGATTAAGAATTTGAAAGCAGTTTGTATTTAAATTTGCTATCTCACAATTCTCAACAGGTTAAAGAATACAGTAGTTTAGATCCAAAAATTAAATTCTGCAAAAATGCATTTTCAGGCTTTTAAATGTAAAAAAAATGTACTCTTTAACTTGCTGATTAAGAATTTGAAAGCAGTTTGTATTTAAATTTGCTATCTCACAATTCTCAACAGGTTAAAGAATACAGTAGTTTAGATCCAAAAATTAAATTCTGCAAAAATGCATTTTCAGGCTTTTAAAAGTAAAAAAAATTTACTCTTTAACTTGCTGATTAAGAATTTGAAAGCAGTTTGTATTCAAATTAGCTATCTCCGAATTCTCAACAGGTTAAAGAATACAGTAGTTTAGATCCAAAAATTAAATTCTGCAAAAATGCATTTTCAGGCTTTTAAAAGTAAAAAAAATGTACTCTTTAACTTGCTGATTAAGAATTTGAAAGCAGTTTGTATTAAAATTTGCTATCTCCCAATTCTCAACAGGTTAAAGAATACCGTAGTTTAGATCCAAAAATTAAATTCTGCAAAAATGCATTTTCAGGCTTTTAAATGTAAAAAAAATGTACTCTTTAACTTGCTGATTAAGAATTTGAAAGCAGTTTGTATTTAAATTTGCTATCTCACAATTCTCAACAGGTTAAAGAATACAGTAGTTTAGATCCAAAAATTAAATTCTGCAAAAATGCATTTTCAGGCTTTTAAAAGTAAAAAAAATTTACTCTTTAACTTGCTGATTAAGAATTTGAAAGCAGTTTGTATTTAAATTTGCTATCTCAGGATTCTCAACAGGTTAAAGAATACAGTAGTTTAGATCCAAAAATTAAATTCTGCAAAAATGCATTTTCAGGCTTTTAAAAGTAAAAAAAATGTACTCTTTAACTTGCTGATTAAGAATTTGAAAGCAGTTTGTATTCAAATTAGCTATCTCCGAATTCTCAACAGGTTAAAGAATACCGTAGTTTAGAATCAAAAATTAAATTCTGCATAAATGCATTTTCAGGCTTTTAAAAGTAAAAAAAATGTACTCTTTAACTTGCTGATTAAGAATTTGAAAGCAGTTTGTATTTAAATTTGCTATCTCACAATTCTCAACAGGTTAAAGAATACAGTAGTTTAGATCCAAAAATTAAATTCTGCAAAAATGCATTTTCAGGCTTCTAAATGTAAAAAAAATGTACTCTTTAACTTGGTGATTAATAATTTGAAAGCAGTTTGTATTTAAATTTGCTATCTCCCAATTCTAAACAGGTTAAAGAATACCGTAGTTTAGATCCAAAAATTAAATTCTGCAAAAATGCATTTTCAGGCTTCTAAATGTAAAAAAAATGTACTCTTTAACTTGGTAATTAATAATTTGAAAGCAGTTTGTATTTAAATTTGCTATCTCCCAATTCTAAACAGGTTAAAGAATACCGTAGTTTAGATCCAAAAATTAAATTCTGCAAAAATGCATTTTCAGGCTTTTAAAAGTAAAAAAAATGTACTCTTTAACTTGGTGATTAATAATTTGAAAGCAGTTTGTATTTAAATTTGCTATCTCCCAATTCTCAACAGGTTAAAGAATACAGTAGTTTAGATCCAAAAATTAAATTCTGCAAAAATGCATTTTCAGGCTTCTAAATGTAAAAAAAATGTACTCTTTAACTTGGTGATTAATAATTTGAAAGCAGTTTGTATTTAAATTTGCTATCTCCCAATTCTAAACAGGTTAAAGAATACCGTAGTTTAGATCCAAAAATTAAATTCTGCAAAAATGCATTTTCAGGCTTCTAAATGTAAAAAAAATGTACTCTTTAACTTGGTAATTAATAATTTGAAAGCAGTTTGTATTTAAATTTGCTATCTCCCAATTCTAAACAGGTTAAAGAATACAGTAGTTTAGATCCAAAAATTAAATTCTGCAAAAATGCATTTTCAGGCTTCTAAATGTAAAAAAAATGTACTCTTTAACTTGGTGATTAATAATTTGAAAGCAGTTTGTATTTAAATTTGCTATCTCCCAATTCTAAACAGGTTAAAGAATACCGTAGTTTAGATCCAAAAATTAAATTCTGCAAAAATGCATTTTCAGGCTTCTAAATGTAAAAAAAATGTACTCTTTAACTTGGTAATTAATAATTTGAAAGCAGTTTGTATTTAAATTTGCTATCTCCCAATTCTAAACAGGTTAAAGAATACCGTAGTTTAGATCCAAAAATTAAATTCTGCAAAAATGCATTTTCAGGCTTCTAAATGTAAAAAAAATGTACTCTTTAACTTGGTGATTAATAATTTGAAAGCAGTTTGTATTTAAATTTGCTATCTCCCAATTCTAAACAGGTTAAAGAATACCGTAGTTTAGATCCAAAAATTAAATTCTGCAAAAATGCATTTTCAGGCTTCTAAATGTAAAAAAAATGTACTCTTTAACTTGGTAATTAATAATTTGAAAGCAGTTTGTATTTAAATTTGCTATCTCCCAATTCTAAACAGGTTAAAGAATACCGTAGTTTAGATCCAAAAATTAAATTCTGCAAAAATGCATTTTCAGGCTTCTAAATGTAAAAAAAATGTACTCTTTAACTTGGTAATTAATAATTTGAAAGCAGTTTGTATTTAAATTTGCTATCTCCCAATTCTAAACAGGTTAAAGAATACCGTAGTTTAGATCCAAAAATTAAATTCTGCAAAAATGCATTTTCAGGCTTCTAAATGTAAAAAAAATGTACTCTTTAACTTGGTGATTAATAATTTGAAAGCAGTTTGTATTTAAATTTGCTATCTCCCAATTCTAAACAGGTTAAAGAATACCGTAGTTTAGATCCAAAAATTAAATTCTGCAAAAATGCATTTTCAGGCTTCTAAATGTAAAAAAAATGTACTCTTTAACTTGGTGATTAATAATTTGAAAGCAGTTTGTATTTAAATTTGCTATCTCCCAATTCTAAACAGGTTAAAGAATACCGTAGTTTAGATCCAAAAATTAAATTCTGCAAAAATGCATTTTCAGGCTTCTAAATGTAAAAAAAATGTACTCTTTAACTTGGTAATTAATAATTTGAAAGCAGTTTGTATTTAAATTTGCTATCTCCCAATTCTAAACAGGTTAAAGAATACCGTAGTTTAGATCCAAAAATTAAATTCTGCAAAAATGCATTTTCAGGCTTTTAAAAGTAAAAAAAATGTACTCTTTAACTTGCTGATTAATAATTTGAAAGCAGTTTGTATTTAAATTTGCTATCTCCCAATTCTAAACAGGTTAAAGAATACCGTAGTTTAGATCCAAAAATTAAATTCTGCAAAAATGCATTTTCAGGCTTCTAAATGTAAAAAAAATGTACTCTTTAACTTGCTGATTAATAATTTGAAAGCAGTTTGTATTTAAATTTGCTATCTCCCAATTCTAAACAGGTTAAAGAATACCGTAGTTTAGATCCAAAAATTAAATTCTGCAAAAATGCATTTTCAGGCTTCTAAATGTAAAAAAAATGTACTCTTTAACTTGCTGATTAAGAATTTGAAAGCAGTTTGTATTCAAATTAGCTATCTCCGAATTCTCAACAGGTTAAAGAATACAGTAGTTTAGATCCAAAAATTAAATTCTGCAAAAATGCATTTTCAGGCTTTTAAAAGTAAAAAAAATGTACTCTTTAACTTGCTGATTAAGAATTTGAAAGCAGTTTGTATTAAAATTTGCTATCTCCCAATTCTCAACAGGTTAAAGAATACCGTAGTTTAGATCCAAAAATTAAATTCTGCAAAAATGCATTTTCAGGCTTTTAAATGTAAAAAAAATGTACTCTTTAACTTGCTGATTAAGAATTTGAAAGCAGTTTGTATTTAAATTTGCTATCTCACAATTCTCAACAGGTTAAAGAATACAGTAGTTTAGATCCAAAAATTAAATTCTGCAAAAATGCATTTTCAGGCTTTTAAAAGTAAAAAAAATTTACTCTTTAACTTGCTGATTAAGAATTTGAAAGCAGTTTGTATTTAAATTTGCTATCTCACAATTCTCAACAGGTTAAAGAATACAGTAGTTTAGATCCAAAAATTAAATTCTGCAAAAATGCATTTTCAGGCTTTTAAAAGTAAAAAAAATGTACTCTTTAACTTGCTGATTAAGAATTTGAAAGCAGTTTGTATTCAAATTAGCTATCTCCGAATTCTCAACAGGTTAAAGAATACAGTAGTTTAGATCCAAAAATTAAATTCTGCAAAAATGCATTTTCAGGCTTTTAAAAGTAAAAAAAATGTACTCTTTAACTTGCTGATTAAGAATTTGAAAGCAGTTTGTATTAAAATTTGCTATCTCCCAATTCTCAACAGGTTAAAGAATACCGTAGTTTAGATCCAAAAATTAAATTCTGCAAAAATGCATTTTCAGGCTTTTAAATGTAAAAAAAATGTACTCTTTAACTTGCTGATTAAGAATTTGAAAGCAGTTTGTATTTAAATTTGCTATCTCACAATTCTCAACAGGTTAAAGAATACAGTAGTTTAGATCCAAAAATTAAATTCTGCAAAAATGCATTTTCAGGCTTTTAAAAGTAAAAAAAATTTACTCTTTAACTTGCTGATTAAGAATTTGAAAGCAGTTTGTATTTAAATTTGCTATCTCAGGATTCTCAACAGGTTAAAGAATACAGTAGTTTAGATCCAAAAATTAAATTCTGCAAAAATGCATTTTCAGGCTTTTAAATGTAAAAAAAATTTACTCTTTAACTTGCTGATGAATAATTTGAAAGCAGTTTTGAATCAAAGCTGCTACTTCCCAATTCTCAACAGGTTAAAGAATACCGTAGTTTAGATCCAAAAATTAAATTCTGCAAAAATGCATTTTCAGGCTTTTAAAAGTAAAAAAAATGTACTCTTTAACTTGCTGATTAAGAATTTGAAAGCAGTTTGTATTTAAATTTGCTATCTCACAATTCTCAACAGGTTAAAGAATACAGTAGTTTAGATCCAAAAATTAAATTCTGCAAAAATGCATTTTCAGGCTTTTAAATGTAAAAAAAATTTACTCTTTAACTTGCTGATGAATAATTTGAAAGCAGTTTTAAATCAAAGCTGCTACTTCCCAATTCTCAACAGGTTAAAGAATACCGTAGTTTAGATCCAAAAATTAAATTCTGCAAAAATGCATTTTCAGGCTTTTAAATGTAAAAAAAATGTACTCTTTAACTTGCTGATTAATAATTTGAAAGCAGTTTGTATTTAAATTTGCTATCTCACAATTCTCAACAGGTTAAAGAATACAGTAGTTTAGATCCAAAAATTAAATTCTGCAAAAATGCATTTTCAGGCTTTTAAATGTAAAAAAAATGTACTCTTTAACTTGCTGATTAATAATTTGAAAGCAGTTTGTATTTAAATTTGCTATCTCACAATTCTCAACAGGTTAAAGAATACAGTAGTTTAGATCCAAAAATTAAATTCTGCAAAAATGCATTTTCAGGCTTTTAAATGTAAAAAAAATTTACTCTTTAACTTGCTGATGAATAATTTGAAAGCAGTTTTAAATCAAAGCTGCTACTTCCCAATTCTCAACAGGTTAAAGAATACCGTAGTTTAGATCCAAAAATTAAATTCTGCAAAAATGCATTTTCAGGCTTTTAAATGTAAAAAAAATGTACTCTTTAACTTGCTGATTAATAATTTGAAAGCAGTTTGTATTTAAATTTGCTATCTCACAATTCTCAACAGGTTAAAGAATACCGTAGTTTAGATCCAAAAATTAAATTCTGCAAAAATGCATTTTCAGGCTTTTAAATGTAAAAAAAATGTACTCTTTAACTTGCTGATTAAGAATTTGAAAGCAGTTTGTATTTAAATTTGCTATCTCACAATTCTCAACAGGTTAAAGAATACAGTAGTTTAGATCCAAAAATTAAATTCTGCAAAAATGCATTTTCAGGCTTTTAAATGTAAAAAAAATTTACTCTTTAACTTGCTGATGAATAATTTGAAAGCAGTTTTAAATCAAAGCTGCTACTTCCCAATTCTCAACAGGTTAAAGAATACCGTAGTTTAGATCCAAAAATTAAATTCTGCAAAAATGCATTTTCAGGCTTTTAAATGTAAAAAAAATTTACTCTTTAACTTGCTGATTAATAATTTGAAAGCAGTTTGTATTTAAATTTGCTATCTCACAATTCTCAACAGGTTAAAGAATACAGTAGTTTAGATCCAAAAATTAAATTCTGCAAAAATGCATTTTCAGGCTTTTAAATGTAAAAAAAATGTACTCTTTAACTTGCTGATTAATAATTTGAAAGTAGTTTTAAATCAAAGCTGCTACTTCCCAATTCTCAACAGGTTAAAGAATACCGTAGTTTAGATCCAAAAATTAAATTCTGCAAAAATGCATTTTCAGGCTTTTAAATGTAAAAAAAATGTACTCTTTAACTTGCTGATTAATAATTTGAAAGCAGTTTTAAATGAAAGCTGCTACTTCCCAATTCTCAACAGGTTAAAGAATACCGTAGTTTAGATCCAAAAATTAAATTCTGCAAAAATGCATTTTCAGGCTTTTAAATGTAAAAAAAATGTACTCTTTAACTTGCTGATTAAGAATTTGAAAGCAGTTTGTATTTAAATTTGCTATCTCCCAATTCTAAACAGGTTAAAGAATACCGTAGTTTAGATCCAAAAATTAAATTCTGCAAAAATGCATTTTCAGGCTTTTAAATTTAAAAAAATGTACTCTTTAACTTGCTGATCAATAATTTGAAAGCAGTTTTAAATCAAAGCTGCTACTTCCCAATTCTCAACAGGTTAAAGAATACCGTAGTTTAGATCCAAAAATTAAATTCTGCAAAACTGCATTTTCAGGCTTTTAAAAGTAAAAAAAATGTACTCTTTAACTTGCTGATCAATAATTTGAAAGCAGTTTTAAATCAAAGCTGCTACTTCCCAATTCACAACAGGTTAAAGAATACCGTAGTTTAGATCCAAAAATTAAATTCTGCATAAATGCATTTTCAGGCTTTTAAAAGTAAAAAAAATGTACTCTTTAACTTGCTGATTAAGAATTTGAAAGCAGTTTGTATTTAAATTTGCTATCTCCCAATTCTCAACAGGTTAAAGAATACCGTAGTTTAGATCCAAAAATTAAATTCTGCAAAACTGCATTTTCAGGCTTTTAAAAGTAAAAAAAATGTACTCTTTAACTTGCTGATGAATAATTTGAAAGCAGTTTTAAATCAAAGCTGCTACTTCCCAATTCTCAACAGGTTAAAGAATACCGTAGTTTAGATCCAAAAATTAAATTCTGCAAAAATGCATTTTCAGGCTTTTAAAAGTAAAAAAAATGTACTCTTTAACTTGCTGATTAATAATTTGAAAGCAGTTTGTATTTAAATTTGCTATCTCCCAATTCTAAACAGGTTAAAGAATACCGTAGTTTAGATCCAAAAATTAAATTCTGCAAAAATGCATTTTCAGGCTTTTAAATTTAAAAAAATGTACTCTTTAACTTGCTGATCAATAATTTGAAAGCAGTTTTAAATCAAAGCTGCTACTTCCCAATTCTAAACAGGTTAAAGAATACCGTAGTTTAGATCCAAAAATTAAATTCTGCAAAAATGCATTTTCAGGCTTTTAAATTTAAAAAAATGTACTCTTTAACTTGCTGATCAATAATTTGAAAGCAGTTTTAAATCAAAGCTGCTACTTCCCAATTCTCAACAGGTTAAAGAATACCGTAGTTTAGATCCAAAAATTAAATTCTGCAAAACTGCATTTTCAGGCTTTTAAAAGTAAAAAAAATGTACTCTTTAACTTGCTGATCAATAATTTGAAAGCAGTTTTAAATCAAAGCTGCTACTTCCCAATTCACAACAGGTTAAAGAATACCGTAGTTTAGATCCAAAAATTAAATTCTGCATAAATGCATTTTCAGGCTTTTAAAAGTAAAAAAAATGTACTCTTTAACTTGCTGATTAAGAATTTGAAAGCAGTTTGTATTTAAATTTGCTATCTCCCAATTCTCAACAGGTTAAAGAATACCGTAGTTTAGATCCAAAAATTAAATTCTGCAAAACTGCATTTTCAGGCTTTTAAAAGTAAAAAAAATGTACTCTTTAACTTGCTGATGAATAATTTGAAAGCAGTTTTAAATCAAAGCTGCTACTTCCCAATTCTCAACAGGTTAAAGAATACCGTAGTTTAGATCCAAAAATTAAATTCTGCAAAAATGCATTTTCAGGCTTTTAAAAGTAAAAAAAATGTACTCTTTAACTTGCTGATTAATAATTTGAAAGCAGTTTGTATTTAAATTTGCTATCTCACAATTCTCAACAGGTTAAAGAATACAGTAGTTTAGATCCAAAAATTAAATTCTGCAAAAATGCATTTTCAGGCTTTTAAAAGTAAAAAAAATGTACTCTTTAACTTGCTGATCAATAATTTGAAAGCAGTTTTAAATCAAAGCTGCTACTTCCCAATTCTCAACAGGTTAAAGAATACAGTAGTTTAGATCCAAAAATTAAATTCTGCAAAAATGCATTTTCAGGCTTTTAAATGTAAAAAAATGTACTCTTTAACTTGCTGATGAATAATTTGAAAGCAGTTTTAAATCAAAGCTGCTACTTCCCAATTCTCAACAGGTTAAAGAATACAGTAGTTTAGATCCAAAAATTAAATTCTGCAAAAATGCATTTTCAGGCTTTTAAATGTAAAAAAAATGTACTCTTTAACTTGCTGATTAATAATTTGAAAGCAGTTTGTATTTAAATTTGCTATCTCACAATTCTCAACAGGTTAAAGAATACAGTAGTTTAGATCCAAAAATTAAATTCTGCAAAAATGCATTTTCAGGCTTTTAAAAGTAAAAAAAATGTACTCTTTAACTTGCTGATTAATAATTTGAAAGCAGTTTGTATTTAAATTTGCTATCTCCCAATTCTCAACAGGTTAAAGAATACAGTAGTTTAGATCCAAAAATTAAATTCTGCAAAACTGCATTTTCAGGCTTTTAAAAGTAAAAAAAATGTACTCTTTAACTTGCTGATGAATAATTTGAAAGCAGTTTTAAATCAAAGCTGCTACTTCCCAATTCTCAACAGGTTAAAGAATACCGTAGTTTAGATCCAAAAATTAAATTCTGCAAAAATGCATTTTCAGGCTTTTAAAAGTAAAAAAAATGTACTCTTTAACTTGCTGATTAATAATTTGAAAGCAGTTTGTATTTAAATTTGCTATCTCACAATTCTCAACAGGTTAAAGAATACAGTAGTTTAGATCCAAAAATTAAATTCTGCAAAAATGCATTTTCAGGCTTTTAAAAGTAAAAAAAATGTACTCTTTAACTTGCTGATCAATAATTTGAAAGCAGTTTTAAATCAAAGCTGCTACTTCCCAATTCTCAACAGGTTAAAGAATACAGTAGTTTAGATCCAAAAATTAAATTCTGCAAAAATGCATTTTCAGGCTTTTAAATGTAAAAAAAATGTACTCTTTAACTTGCTGATTAATAATTTGAAAGCAGTTTGTATTTAAATTTGCTATCTCACAATTCTCAACAGGTTAAAGAATACAGTAGTTTAGATCCAAAAATTAAATTCTGCAAAAATGCATTTTCAGGCTTTTAAAAGTAAAAAAAATGTACTCTTTAACTTGCTGATCAATAATTTGAAAGCAGTTTTAAATCAAAGCTGCTACTTCCCAATTCTCAACAGGTTAAAGAATACCGTAGTTTAGATCCAAAAATTAAATTCTGCAAAACTGCATTTTCAGGCTTTTAAAAGTAAAAAAAATGTACTCTTTAACTTGCTGATCAATAATTTGAAAGCAGTTTTAAATCAAAGCTGCTACTTCCCAATTCTCAACAGGTTAAAGAATACCGTAGTTTAGATCCAAAAATTAAATTCTGCAAAAATGCATTTTCAGGCTTTTTGTTGTACCCTTAGCTTAAGGTATTATTGTGTACCCCTAATTTAAGGTATTCCTATATTGTATTTATAGTTGGCGTTCCGTAGACTGAGTGTTAGACTTTTCAGTGCTTAACATTTATTTATCTACGCGGCCAAATTGTCCTCCTTCGTTTCGTTTATCGTTGTTCTCCAGAGTTCTCCATTACTTCGTTATTAATTAATCCGGTGCGATTACTTTTCGTGGTTATTCTGCAATAAATATTTGTTTGGTATATTTGTTAAACGACGGTTACAACAAATCTGGTGACGAGAGATTCTTATCTTCGGCCTGCTACTTCTGTGTTAATTTTATTTTATTGCTGCTGCTGAATAAAAATGCCTCCAAAGCCTGCTACTCCTCCTTCTACTTCGAATAATGCTCCTGTAATTGATCCTGATGTACTTGCTGCTGCTGTTGCTGCTGCTCTTGCTCACATTCAAACTACAACCAAGAATACAAGTCGATCGCTTCCAGAAATTCCAAGATTCGTACATGATCCTTGTAAACCAAATGGTACATCTCGATGGTTCCAGCAGCTTGATTCTTTATTCCGCCTTCAAACTGTCACCGATGCTGACAAATGTGCTCTGGCTGTTAATGCTTTGGATTCTTCAATCTTTGATAAAGTTGCTTGTGCTCTTCTTCCGGCTGAAATTGAAACTTTGGATGATTACCAGAAACTTCGAGATACAATGGTAGGTCTGTTTGACTACTCTGTTTCTATTTTTGCAAGTCGATATGCGGCCTTGAATTTGGAATGGAAAGGACCTGAAAATGAAAGTATTGCTGAACTTGGTTCAAGACTCGAGAGTGCTGCTGCTGCTTTCAAAGATGTTTCTGCTGAAGAGATGAAGACACTCATGTTAATGATGAGCATGAAGGAACGCGGTTTGGAAGGATTCCGTCTTCAAGTTCTCCATACGCTCAATAAGAAACCTGATACTTCCTTGGCTGAATGCTTGGGACTGATGAATACAACACTTCAAGCTCAAAGAGAACAAAAGCTTCCTGTTCATTCTTCGGTGAATTATGTTAAAAGAAAAGAACATAAGCCTGCCCATTCTTCGTCAAGACATGATCGTCGTGGTGATACTTCTTCTGCACATGGCAACCGTGGACGTCGGTCAAATTCTTCTTCTTCTCGTGATTCAAAAGCTTCTTCTACCTCCTCCAAGTCTGGTCATTGTGATTCTTGTGGTGGGTCACATCCCGGCTCATCCTGCAGATACCGTGATGCCGTATGCTATTCGTGTGGGAAGATGGGACATATTAAAAGAATATGTAAGACCAATGGTTCCTCCAACTCAAAGACTGCTACTACTGCTCGTGTTAATACTGTCCGGGTTGATACTGTTCGTATTAATTCTGTTCGTGCTAAAAGTCCTTCGGCCTGCTCTAATGATCATAATTCTGGTGATGCTGCTCCATATTCTTTTCGAACTGGTGACCTTATTCTTTGGTACAATTCTTGTGATGAATCCTGGCATCGTGGTTTATTCGTTGAAAGAAGTAATGGTCTCTGTGAAGTTCGACATGGTGAATATAATCAAAAATGGGCAATCGTCGATAAAGAAGATGTTATTCCTTATGATCCGGCCTTGAATAATGTTCCTGCTACTTCTCCAAAAGCTTCTACAACTTTCAAGAAATGAAAAAGTAAATTTCTCTCTTTAGTAATTTATTGTTAAGATTGTAGTAGTTTTATTGTTAAGTTATGTTAGGGTTTTAATGCTAGTGGGGAGAGATGTTGTACCCTTAGCTTAAGGTATTATTGTGTACCCCTAATTTAAGGTATTCCTATATTGTATTTATAGTTGGCGTTCCGTAGACTGAGTGTTAGACTTTTCAGTGCTTAACATTTATTTATCTACGCGGCCAAATTGTCCTCCTTCGTTTCGTTTATCGTTGTTCTCCAGAGTTCTCCATTACTTCGTTATTAATTAATCCGGTGCGATTACTTTTCGTGGTTATTCTGCAATAAATATTTGTTTGGTATATTTGTTAAACGACGGTTACAACACTTTTAAAAGTAAAAAAAATGTACTCTTTAACTTGCTGATTAATAATTTGAAAGCAGTTTGTATTTAAATTTGCTATCTCACAATTCTCAACAGGTTAAAGAATACAGTAGTTTAGATCCAAAAATTAAATTCTGCAGAAATGCATTTTCAGGCTTTTAAAAGTAAAAAAAATGTACTCTTTAACTTGCTGATCAATAATTTGAAAGCAGTTTTAAATCAAAGCTGCTACTTCCCAATTCTCAACAGGTTAAAGAATACAGTAGTTTAGATCCAAAAATTAAATTCTGCAAAAATGCATTTTCAGGCTTTTAAATGTAAAAAAAATGTACTCTTTAACTTGCTGATTAATAATTTGAAAGCAGTTTGTATTTAAATTTGCTATCTCACAATTCTCAACAGGTTAAAGAATACAGTAGTTTAGATCCAAAAATTAAATTCTGCAAAAATGCATTTTCAGGCTTTTAAATGTAAAAAAAATGTACTCTTTAACTTGCTGATTAATAATTTGAAAGCAGTTTGTATTTAAATTTGCTATCTCACAATTCTCAACAGGTTAAAGAATACAGTAGTTTAGATCCAAAAATTAAATTCTGCAAAACTGCATTTTCAGGCTTTTAAAAGTAAAAAAAATGTACTCTTTAACTTGCTGATTAAGAATTTGAAAGCAGTTTGTATTTAAATTTGCTATCTCCCAATTCTCAACAGGTTAAAGAATACCGTAGTTTAGATCCAAAAATTAAATTCTGCAAAAATGCATTTTCAGGCTTTTAAAAGTAAAAAAAATGTACTCTTTAACTTGCTGATGAATAATTTGAAAGCAGTTTTAAATCAAAGCTGCTACTTCCCAATTCTCAACAGGTTAAAGAATACCGTAGTTTAGATCCAAAAATTAAATTCTGCAAAAATGCATTTTCAGGCTTTTAAAAGTAAAAAAAATGTACTCTTTAACTTGCTGATTAAGAATTTGAAAGCAGTTTGTATTTAAATTTGCTATCTCACAATTCTCAACAGGTTAAAGAATACAGTAGTTTAGATCCAAAAATTAAATTCTGCAAAAATGCATTTTCAGGCTTTTAAAAGTAAAAAAAATTTACTCTTTAACTTGCTGATCAATAATTTGAAAGCAGTTTTGAATCAAAGCTGCTACTTCCCAATTCTCAACAGGTTAAAGAATACCGTAGTTTAGATCCAAAAATTAAATTCTGCATAAATGCATTTTCAGGCTTTTAAAAGTAAAAAAAATGTACTCTTTAACTTGCTGATTAAGAATTTGAAAGCAGTTTGTATTTAAATTTGCTATCTCACAATTCTCAACAGGTTAAAGAATACAGTAGTTTAGATCCAAAAATTAAATTCTGCAAAAATGCATTTTCAGGCTTTTAAATGTAAAAAAAATTTACTCTTTAACTTGCTGATGAATAATTTGAAAGCAGTTTTAAATCAAAGCTGCTACTTCCCAATTCTCAACAGGTTAAAGAATACCGTAGTTTAGATCCAAAAATTAAATTCTGCAAAAATGCATTTTCAGGCTTTTAAAAGTAAAAAAAATGTACTCTTTAACTTGCTGATTAATAATTTGAAAGCAGTTTGTATTTAAATTTGCTATCTCACAATTCTCAACAGGTTAAAGAATACAGTAGTTTAGATCCAAAAATTAAATTCTGCAAAAATGCATTTTCAGGCTTTTAAATGTAAAAAAAATGTACTCTTTAACTTGCTGATTAATAATTTGAAAGCAGTTTTAAATCAAAGCTGCTACTTCCCAATTCTCAACAGGTTAAAGAATACCGTAGTTTAGATCCAAAAATTAAATTCTGCAAAAATGCATTTTCAGGCTTTTAAATGTAAAAAAAATGTACTCTTTAACTTGCTGATTAATAATTTGAAAGCAGTTTTTATTCAAAGCTGCTATCTTCCAATTCTCAACAGGTTAAAGAATACCGTAGTTTAGATCCAAAAATTAAATTCTGCAAAAATGCATTTTCAGGCTTTTAAATGTAAAAAAAATGTACTCTTTAACTTGCTGATTAAGAATTTGAAAGCAGTTTGTATTTAAATTTGCTATCTCCCAATTCTAAACAGGTTAAAGAATACCGTAGTTTAGATCCAAAAATTAAATTCTGCAAAAATGCATTTTCAGGCTTTTAAATTTAAAAAAATGTACTCTTTAACTTGCTGATCAATAATTTGAAAGCAGTTTTAAATCAAAGCTGCTACTTCCCAATTCTCAACAGGTTAAAGAATACCGTAGTTTAGATCCAAAAATTAAATTCTGCAAAACTGCATTTTCAGGCTTTTAAAAGTAAAAAAAATGTACTCTTTAACTTGCTGATCAATAATTTGAAAGCAGTTTTAAATCAAAGCTGCTACTTCCCAATTCACAACAGGTTAAAGAATACCGTAGTTTAGATCCAAAAATTAAATTCTGCATAAATGCATTTTCAGGCTTTTAAAAGTAAAAAAAATGTACTCTTTAACTTGCTGATTAAGAATTTGAAAGCAGTTTGTATTTAAATTTGCTATCTCCCAATTCTAAACAGGTTAAAGAATACCGTAGTTTAGATCCAAAAATTAAATTCTGCAAAAATGCATTTTCAGGCTTTTAAATGTAAAAAAAATGTACTCTTTAACTTGCTGATTAAGAATTTGAAAGCAGTTTGTATTTAAATTTGCTATCTCCCAATTCTAAACAGGTTAAAGAATACCGTAGTTTAGATCCAAAAATTAAATTCTGCAAAAATGCATTTTCAGGCTTTTAAAAGTAAAAAAAATGTACTCTTTAACTTGCTGATTAATAATTTGAAAGCAGTTTTAAATCAAAGCTGCTACTTCCCAATTCACAACAGGTTAAAGAATACCGTAGTTTAGATCCAAAAATTAAATTCTGCATAAATGCATTTTCAGGCTTTTAAAAGTAAAAAAAATGTACTCTTTAACTTGCTGATTAATAATTTGAAAGCAGTTTTTATTCAAAGCTGCTATCTTCCAATTCTCAACAGGTTAAAGAATACCGTAGTTTAGATCCAAAAATTAAATTCTGCAAAAATGCATTTTCAGGCTTTTAAATGTAAAAAAAATGTACTCTTTAACTTGCTGATTAAGAATTTGAAAGCAGTTTGTATTTAAATTTGCTATCTCCCAATTCTAAACAGGTTAAAGAATACCGTAGTTTAGATCCAAAAATTAAATTCTGCAAAAATGCATTTTCAGGCTTTTAAATTTAAAAAAATGTACTCTTTAACTTGCTGATCAATAATTTGAAAGCAGTTTTAAATCAAAGCTGCTACTTCCCAATTCTCAACAGGTTAAAGAATACCGTAGTTTAGATCCAAAAATTAAATTCTGCAAAACTGCATTTTCAGGCTTTTAAAAGTAAAAAAAATGTACTCTTTAACTTGCTGATCAATAATTTGAAAGCAGTTTTAAATCAAAGCTGCTACTTCCCAATTCACAACAGGTTAAAGAATACCGTAGTTTAGATCCAAAAATTAAATTCTGCATAAATGCATTTTCAGGCTTTTAAAAGTAAAAAAAATGTACTCTTTAACTTGCTGATTAAGAATTTGAAAGCAGTTTGTATTTAAATTTGCTATCTCCCAATTCTCAACAGGTTAAAGAATACCGTAGTTTAGATCCAAAAATTAAATTCTGCAAAACTGCATTTTCAGGCTTTTAAAAGTAAAAAAAATGTACTCTTTAACTTGCTGATGAATAATTTGAAAGCAGTTTTAAATCAAAGCTGCTACTTCCCAATTCTCAACAGGTTAAAGAATACCGTAGTTTAGATCCAAAAATTAAATTCTGCAAAAATGCATTTTCAGGCTTTTAAAAGTAAAAAAATGTACTCTTTAACTTGCTGATTAATAATTTGAAAGCAGTTTTAAATCAAAGCTGCTACTTCCCAATTCTCAACAGGTTAAAGAATACAGTAGTTTAGATCCAAAAATTAAATTCTGCAAAAATGCATTTTCAGGCTTTTAAATGTAAAAAAATGTACTCTTTAACTTGCTGATTAATAATTTGAAAGCAGTTTGTATTTAAATTTGCTATCTCACAATTCTCAACAGGTTAAAGAATACAGTAGTTTAGATCCAAAAATTAAATTCTGCAAAAATGCATTTTCAGGCTTTTAAAAGTAAAAAAAATGTACTCTTTAACTTGCTGATCAATAATTTGAAAGCAGTTTTAAATCAAAGCTGCTACTTCCCAATTCTCAACAGGTTAAAGAATACAGTAGTTTAGATCCAAAAATTAAATTCTGCAAAAATGCATTTTCAGGCTTTTAAATGTAAAAAAATGTACTCTTTAACTTGCTGATTAATAATTTGAAAGCAGTTTGTATTTAAATTTGCTATCTCACAATTCTCAACAGGTTAAAGAATACAGTAGTTTAGATCCAAAAATTAAATTCTGCAAAAATGCATTTTCAGGCTTTTAAAAGTAAAAAAAATGTACTCTTTAACTTGCTGATTAATAATTTGAAAGCAGTTTGTATTTAAATTTGCTATCTCCCAATTCTCAACAGGTTAAAGAATACCGTAGTTTAGATCCAAAAATTAAATTCTGCAAAACTGCATTTTCAGGCTTTTAAAAGTAAAAAAAATGTACTCTTTAACTTGCTGATGAATAATTTGAAAGCAGTTTTAAATCAAAGCTGCTACTTCCCAATTCTCAACAGGTTAAAGAATACAGTAGTTTAGATCCAAAAATTAAATTCTGCAAAAATGCATTTTCAGGCTTTTAAATGTAAAAAAAATGTACTCTTTAACTTGCTGATTAATAATTTGAAAGCAGTTTGTATTTAAATTTGCTATCTCCCAATTCTCAACAGGTTAAAGAATACCGTAGTTTAGATCCAAAAATTAAATTCTGCAAAACTGCATTTTCAGGCTTTTAAAAGTAAAAAAAATGTACTCTTTAACTTGCTGATTAATAATTTGAAAGCAGTTTTAAATCAAAGCTGCTACTTCCCAATTCTCAACAGGTTAAAGAATACCGTAGTTTAGATCCAAAAATTAAATTCTGCAAAAATGCATTTTCAGGCTTTTAAATGTAAAAAAAATGTACTCTTTAACTTGCTGATTAATAATTTGAAAGCAGTTTGTATTTAAATTTGCTATCTCACAATTCTCAACAGGTTAAAGAATACAGTAGTTTAGATCCAAAAATTAAATTCTGCAAAACTGCATTTTCAGGCTTTTAAAAGTAAAAAAAATGTACTCTTTAACTTGCTGATTAATAATTTGAAAGCAGTTTTAAATCAAAGCTGCTACTTCCCAATTCTCAACAGGTTAAAGAATACCGTAGTTTAGATCCAAAAATTAAATTCTGCAAAAATGCATTTTCAGGCTTTTAAATGTAAAAAAAATGTACTCTTTAACTTGCTGATTAATAATTTGAAAGCAGTTTGTATTTAAATTTGCTATCTCACAATTCTCAACAGGTTAAAGAATACAGTAGTTTAGATCCAAAAATTAAATTCTGCAAAAATGCATTTTCAGGCTTTTAAAAGTAAAAAAAATGTACTCTTTAACTTGCTGATGAATAATTTGAAAGCAGTTTTAAATCAAAGCTGCTACTTCCCAATTCTCAACAGGTTAAAGAATACAGTAGTTTAGATCCAAAAATTAAATTCTGCAAAAATGCATTTTCAGGCTTTTAAATGTAAAAAAAATGTACTCTTTAACTTGCTGATTAATAATTTGAAAGCAGTTTGTATTTAAATTTGCTATCTCCCAATTCTCAACAGGTTAAAGAATACCGTAGTTTAGATCCAAAAATTAAATTCTGCAAAACTGCATTTTCAGGCTTTTAAAAGTAAAAAAAATGTACTCTTTAACTTGCTGATTAATAATTTGAAAGCAGTTTTAAATCAAAGCTGCTACTTCCCAATTCTCAACAGGTTAAAGAATACCGTAGTTTAGATCCAAAAATTAAATTCTGCAAAAATGCATTTTCAGGCTTTTAAATGTAAAAAAAATGTACTCTTTAACTTGCTGATTAATAATTTGAAAGCAGTTTGTATTTAAATTTGCTATCTCACAATTCTCAACAGGTTAAAGAATACAGTAGTTTAGATCCAAAAATTAAATTCTGCAAAAATGCATTTTCAGGCTTTTAAAAGTAAAAAAAATGTACTCTTTAACTTGCTGATTAATAATTTGAAAGCAGTTTGTATTTAAATTTGCTATCTCCCAATTCTCAACAGGTTAAAGAATACAGTAGTTTAGATCCAAAAATTAAATTCTGCAAAACTGCATTTTCAGGCTTTTAAAAGTAAAAAAAATGTACTCTTTAACTTGCTGATGAATAATTTGAAAGCAGTTTTAAATCAAAGCTGCTACTTCCCAATTCTCAACAGGTTAAAGAATACCGTAGTTTAGATCCAAAAATTAAATTCTGCAAAAATGCATTTTCAGGCTTTTAAATGTAAAAAAAATGTACTCTTTAACTTGCTGATTAATAATTTGAAAGCAGTTTGTATTTAAATTTGCTATCTCACAATTCTCAACAGGTTAAAGAATACAGTAGTTTAGATCCAAAAATTAAATTCTGCAAAACTGCATTTTCAGGCTTTTAAAAGTAAAAAAAATGTACTCTTTAACTTGCTGATGAATAATTTGAAAGCAGTTTTAAATCAAAGCTGCTACTTCCCAATTCTCAACAGGTTAAAGAATACCGTAGTTTAGATCCAAAAATTAAATTCTGCAAAAATGCATTTTCAGGCTTTTAAAAGTAAAAAAAATGTACTCTTTAACTTGCTGATCAATAATTTGAAAGCAGTTTTAAATCAAAGCTGCTACTTCCCAATTCTCAACAGGTTAAAGAATACAGTAGTTTAGATCCAAAAATTAAATTCTGCAAAAATGCATTTTCAGGCTTTTAAATGTAAAAAAAATGTACTCTTTAACTTGCTGATTAATAATTTGAAAGCAGTTTGTATTTAAATTTGCTATCTCACAATTCTCAACAGGTTAAAGAATACAGTAGTTTAGATCCAAAAATTAAATTCTGCAAAAATGCATTTTCAGGCTTTTAAAAGTAAAAAAAATGTACTCTTTAACTTGCTGATCAATAATTTGAAAGCAGTTTTAAATCAAAGCTGCTACTTCCCAATTCTCAACAGGTTAAAGAATACAGTAGTTTAGATCCAAAAATTAAATTCTGCAAAAATGCATTTTCAGGCTTTTAAATGTAAAAAAAATGTACTCTTTAACTTGCTGATTAATAATTTGAAAGCAGTTTGTATTTAAATTTGCTATCTCACAATTCTCAACAGGTTAAAGAATACAGTAGTTTAGATCCAAAAATTAAATTCTGCAAAAATGCATTTTCAGGCTTTTAAATGTAAAAAAAATGTACTCTTTAACTTGCTGATTAATAATTTGAAAGCAGTTTGTATTTAAATTTGCTATCTCACAATTCTCAACAGGTTAAAGAATACAGTAGTTTAGATCCAAAAATTAAATTCTGCAAAACTGCATTTTCAGGCTTTTAAAAGTAAAAAAAATGTACTCTTTAACTTGCTGATTAAGAATTTGAAAGCAGTTTGTATTTAAATTTGCTATCTCCCAATTCTCAACAGGTTAAAGAATACCGTAGTTTAGATCCAAAAATTAAATTCTGCAAAAATGCATTTTCAGGCTTTTAAAAGTAAAAAAAATGTACTCTTTAACTTGCTGATGAATAATTTGAAAGCAGTTTTAAATCAAAGCTGCTACTTCCCAATTCTCAACAGGATAAAGAATACCGTAGTTTAGATCCAAAAATTAAATTCTGCAAAAATGCATTTTCAGGCTTTTAAAAGTAAAAAAAATGTACTCTTTAACTTGCTGATGAATAATTTGAAAGCAGTTTTAAATCAAAGCTGCTACTTCCCAATTCTCAACAGGATAAAGAATACCGTAGTTTAGATCCAAAAATTAAATTCTGCAAAAATGCATTTTCAGGCTTTTAAAAGTAAAAAAAATGTACTCTTTAACTTGCTGATTAATAATTTGAAAGCAGTTTGTATTTAAATTTGCTATCTCACAATTCTCAACAGGTTAAAGAATACAGTAGTTTAGATCCAAAAATTAAATTCTGCAAAAATGCATTTTCAGGCTTTTAAAAGTAAAAAAAATGTACTCTTTAACTTGCTGATGAATAATTTGAAAGCAGTTTTAAATCAAAGCTGCTACTTCCCAATTCTCAACAGGTTAAAGAATACCGTAGTTTAGATCCAAAAATTAAATTCTGCAAAAATGCATTTTCAGGCTTTTAAAAGTAAAAAAAATGTACTCTTTAACTTGCTGATGAATAATTTGAAAGCAGTTTTAAATCAAAGCTGCTACTTCCCAATTCTCAACAGGATAAAGAATACCGTAGTTTAGATCCAAAAATTAAATTCTGCAAAAATGCATTTTCAGGCTTTTAAAAGTAAAAAAAATGTACTCTTTAACTTGCTGATTAATAATTTGAAAGCAGTTTGTATTTAAATTTGCTATCTCACAATTCTCAACAGGTTAAAGAATACAGTAGTTTAGATCCAAAAATTAAATTCTGCAAAACTGCATTTTCAGGCTTTTAAAAGTAAAAAAAATGTACTCTTTAACTTGCTGATTAAGAATTTGAAAGCAGTTTGTATTTAAATTTGCTATCTCCCAATTCTCAACAGGTTAAAGAATACCGTAGTTTAGATCCAAAAATTAAATTCTGCAAAACTGCATTTTCAGGCTTTTAAAAGTAAAAAAAATGTACTCTTTAACTTGCTGATTAATAATTTGAAAGCAGTTTGTATTTAAATTTGCTATCTCACAATTCTCAACAGGTTAAAGAATACAGTAGTTTAGATCCAAAAATTAAATTCTGCAAAAATGCATTTTCAGGCTTTTAAATGTAAAAAAAATGTACTCTTTAACTTGCTGATTAATAATTTGAAAGCAGTTTGTATTTAAATTTGCTATCTCACAATTCTCAACAGGTTAAAGAATACAGTAGTTTAGATCCAAAAATTAAATTCTGCAAAACTGCATTTTCAGGCTTTTAAAAGTAAAAAAAATGTACTCTTTAACTTGCTGATTAAGAATTTGAAAGCAGTTTGTATTTAAATTTGCTATCTCCCAATTCTCAACAGGTTAAAGAATACCGTAGTTTAGATCCAAAAATTAAATTCTGCAAAACTGCATTTTCAGGCTTTTAAAAGTAAAAAAAATGTACTCTTTAACTTGCTGATTAAGAATTTGAAAGCAGTTTGTATTTAAATTTGCTATCTCCCAATTCTCAACAGGTTAAAGAATACAGTAGTTTAGATCCAAAAATTAAATTCTGCAAAACTGCATTTTCAGGCTTTTAAAAGTAAAAAAAATGTACTCTTTAACTTGCTGATTAAGAATTTGAAAGCAGTTTGTATTTAAATTTGCTATCTCCCAATTCTCAACAGGTTAAAGAATACCGTAGTTTAGATCCAAAAATTAAATTCTGCAAAAATGCATTTTCAGGCTTTTAAAAGTAAAAAAAATGTACTCTTTAACTTGCTGATTAATAATTTGAAAGCAGTTTGTATTTAAATTTGCTATCTCACAATTCTCAACAGGTTAAAGAATACAGTAGTTTAGATCCAAAAATTAAATTCTGCAAAAATGCATTTTCAGGCTTTTAAATGTAAAAAAAATGTACTCTTTAACTTGCTGATTAATAATTTGAAAGCAGTTTGTATTTAAATTTGCTATCTCACAATTCTCAACAGGTTAAAGAATACAGTAGTTTAGATCCAAAAATTAAATTCTGCAAAAATGCATTTTCAGGCTTTTAAAAGTAAAAAAAATGTACTCTTTAACTTGCTGATTAATAATTTGAAAGCAGTTTTAAATCAAAGCTGCTACTTCCCAATTCTCAACAGGATAAAGAATACCGTAGTTTAGATCCAAAAATTAAATTCTGCAAAAATGCATTTTCAGGCTTTTAAAAGTAAAAAAAATGTACTCTTTAACTTGCTGATTAAGAATTTGAAAGCAGTTTGTATTTAAATTTGCTATCTCACAATTCTCAACAGGTTAAAGAATACAATAGTTTAGATCCAAAAATTAAATTCTGCAAAAATGCATTTTCAGGCTTTTAAATGTAAAAAAAATGTACTCTTTAACTTGCTGATGAATAATTTGAAAGCAGTTTTAAATCAAAGCTGCTACTTCCCAATTCTCAACAGGTTAAAGAATACCGTAGTTTAGATCCAAAAATTAAATTCTGCAAAAATGCATTTTCAGGCTTTTAAAAGTAAAAAAAATGTACTCTTTAACTTGCTGATTAATAATTTGAAAGCAGTTTTAAATCAAAGCTGCTACTTCCCAATTCTCAACAGGATAAAGAATACCGTAGTTTAGATCCAAAAATTAAATTCTGCAAAAATGCATTTTCAGGCTTTTAAAAGTAAAAAAAATGTACTCTTTAACTTGCTGATTAAGAATTTGAAAGCAGTTTGTATTTAAATTTGCTATCTCACAATTCTCAACAGGTTAAAGAATACAATAGTTTAGATCCAAAAATTAAATTCTGCAAAAATGCATTTTCAGGCTTTTAAAAGTAAAAAAAATGTACTCTTTAACTTGCTGATGAATAATTTGAAAGCAGTTTTAAATCAAAGCTGCTACTTCCCAATTCTCAACAGGTTAAAGAATACCGTAGTTTAGATCCAAAAATTAAATTCTGCAAAAATGCATTTTCAGGCTTTTAAAAGTAAAAAAAATGTACTCTTTAACTTGCTGATTAATAATTTGAAAGCAGTTTTAAATCAAAGCTGCTACTTCCCAATTCTCAACAGGTTAAAGAATACCGTAGTTTAGATCCAAAAATTAAATTCTGCAAAAATGCATTTTCAGGCTTTTAAATGTAAAAAAAATGTACTCTTTAACTTGCTGATTAAGAATTTGAAAGCAGTTTGTATTTAAATTTGCTATCTCCCAATTCTAAACAGGTTAAAGAATACCGTAGTTTAGATCCAAAAATTAAATTCTGCAAAAATGCATTTTCAGGCTTTTAAAAGTAAAAAAAATGTACTCTTTAACTTGCTGATTAATAATTTGAAAGCAGTTTTAAATCAAAGCTGCTACTTCCCAATTCTCAACAGGTTAAAGAATACCGTAGTTTAGATCCAAAAATTAAATTCTGCAAAAATGCATTTTCAGGCTTTTAAATGTAAAAAAAATGTACTCTTTAACTTGCTGATTAAGAATTTGAAAGCAGTTTGTATTTAAATTTGCTATCTCCCAATTCTAAACAGGTTAAAGAATACCGTAGTTTAGATCCAAAAATTAAATTCTGCATAAATGCATTTTCAGGCTTTTAAATGTAAAAAAAATGTACTCTTTAACTTGCTGATTAAGAATTTGAAAGCAGTTTGTATTTAAATTTGCTACTTCCCAATTCTCAACAGGTTAAAGAATACCGTAGTTTAGATCCAAAAATTAAATTCTGCAAAAATGCATTTTCAGGCTTTTAAAAGTAAAAAAAATGTACTCTTTAACTTGCTGATTAAGAATTTGAAAGCAGTTTGTATTTAAATTTGCTATCTCCCAATTCTAAACAGGTTAAAGAATACCGTAGTTTAGATCCAAAAATTAAATTCTGCAAAAATGCATTTTCAGGCTTTTAAAAGTAAAAAAAATGTACTCTTTAACTTGCTGATTAATAATTTGAAAGCAGTTTGTATTTAAATTTGCTATCTCACAATTCTCAACAGGTTAAAGAATACAGTAGTTTAGATCCAAAAATTAAATTCTGCAAAAATGCATTTTCAGGCTTTTAAAAGTAAAAAAAATGTACTCTTTAACTTGCTGATTAATAATTTGAAAGCAGTTTTAAATCAAAGCTGCTACTTCCCAATTCTCAACAGGTTAAAGAATACCGTAGTTTAGATCCAAAAATTAAATTCTGCAAAAATGCATTTTCAGGCTTTTAAATGTAAAAAAAATGTACTCTTTAACTTGCTGATTAATAATTTGAAAGCAGTTTTAAATCAAAGCTGCTACTTCCCAATTCTCAACAGGTTAAAGAATACCGTAGTTTAGATCCAAAAATTAAATTCTGCAAAAATGCATTTTCAGGCTTTTAAATGTAAAAAAAATGTACTCTTTAACTTGCTGATTAATAATTTGAAAGCAGTTTTAAATCAAAGCTGCTACTTCCCAATTCTCAACAGGTTAAAGAATACCGTAGTTTAGATCCAAAAATTAAATTCTGCAAAAATGCATTTTCAGGCTTTTAAATGTAAAAAAAATGTACTCTTTAACTTGCTGATTAATAATTTGAAAGCAGTTTTAAATCAAAGCTGCTACTTCCCAATTCTCAACAGGTTAAAGAATACAGTAGTTTAAATCCAAAAATTAAATTCTGCAAAAATGCATTTTCAGGCTTTTAAATGTAAAAAAAATGTACTCTTTAACTTGCTGATTAATAATTTGAAAGCAGTTTTAAATCAAAGCTGCTACTTCCCAATTCTCAACAGGTTAAAGAATACCGTAGTTTAGATCCAAAAATTAAATTCTGCAAAAATGCATTTTCAGGCTTTTAAAAGTAAAAAAAATGTACTCTTTAACTTGCTGATTAAGAATTTGAAAGCAGTTTGTATTTAAATTTGCTATCTCCCAATTCTCAACAGGTTAAAGAATACCGTAGTTTAGATCCAAAAATTAAATTCTGCAAAAATGCATTTTCAGGCTTTTAAAAGTAAAAAAAATGTACTCTTTAACTTGCTGATTAAGAATTTGAAAGCAGTTTGTATTTAAATTTGCTATCTCCCAATTCTAAACAGGTTAAAGAATACCGTAGTTTAGATCCAAAAATTAAATTCTGCATAAATGCATTTTCAGGCTTTTAAATGTAAAAAAAATGTACTCTTTAACTTGCTGATTAAGAATTTGAAAGCAGTTTGTATTTAAATTTGCTACTTCCCAATTCTCAACAGGTTAAAGAATACCGTAGTTTAGATCCAAAAATTAAATTCTGCAAAAATGCATTTTCAGGCTTTTAAATGTAAAAAAAATGTACTCTTTAACTTGCTGATTAATAATTTGAAAGCAGTTTTAAATCAAAGCTGCTACTTCCCAATTCTCAACAGGTTAAAGAATACCGTAGTTTAGATCCAAAAATTAAATTCTGCAAAAATGCATTTTGAGGCTTTTAAATGTAAAAAAAATGTACTCTTTAACTTGCTGATTAAGAATTTGAAAGCAGTTTGTATTTAAATTTGCTATCTCCCAATTCTCAACAGGTTAAAGAATACCGTAGTTTAGATCCAAAAATTAAATTCTGCAAAAATGCATTTTCAGGCTTTTAAAAGTAAAAAAAATGTACTCTTTAACTTGCTGATTAAGAATTTGAAAGCAGTTTGTATTTAAATTTGCTATCTCCCAATTCTAAACAGGTTAAAGAATACCGTAGTTTAGATCCAAAAATTAAATTCTGCATAAATGCATTTTCAGGCTTTTAAATGTAAAAAAAATGTACTCTTTAACTTGCTGATTAAGAATTTGATAGCAGTTTGTATTTAAATTTGCTATATCCCAATTCTAAACAGGTTAAAGAATACCGTAGTTTAGATCCAAAAATTAAATTCTGCAAAAATGCATTTTCAGGCTTTTAAATGTAAAAAAAATGTACTCTTTAACTTGCTGATTAAGAATTTGAAAGCAGTTTGTATTTAAATTTGCTATCTCCCAATTCTCAACAGGTTAAAGAATACAGTAGTTTAGATCCAAAAATTAAATTCTGCAAAAATGCATTTTCAGGCTTTTAAATGTAAAAAAAATGTACTCTTTAACTTGCTGATTAAGAATTTGATAGCAGTTTGTATTTAAATTTGCTATCTCCCAATTCTCAACAGGTTAAAGAATACAGTAGTTTAGATCCAAAAATTAAATTCTGCAAAAATGCATTTTCAGGCTTTTAAATGTAAAAAAAATGTACTCTTTAACTTGCTGATTAAGAATTTGATAGCAGTTTGTATTTAAATTTGCTATCTCCCAATTCTCAACAGGTTAAAGAATACAGTAGTTTAGATCCAAAAATTAAATTCTGCAAAAATGCATTTTCAGGCTTTTAAAAGTAAAAAAAATGTTCTCTTTAACTTGCTGATAAATAATTTGAAAGCAGTTTGTATTTAAATTTGCTATCTCCCAATTCTCAACAGGTTAAAGAATACAGTAGTTTAGATCCAAAAATTAAATTCTGCAAAAATGCATTTTCAGGCTTCTAAATGTAAAAAAATGTACTCTTTAACTTGCTGATTAATAATTTGAAAGCAGTTTGTATTTAAATTTGCTATCTCCCAATTCTCAACAGGTTAAAGAATACAGTAGTTTAGATCCAAAAATTAAATTCTGCAAAAATGCATTTTCAGGCTTTTAAATGTAAAAAAAATGTACTCTTTAACTTGCTGATTAATAATTTGAAAGCAGTTTGTATTTAAATTTGCTATCTCACAATTCTCAACAGGTTAAAGAATACCGTAGTTTAGATCCAAAAATTAAATTCTGCAAAAATGCATTTTCAGGCTTCTAAATGTAAAAAAAATGTACTCTTTAACTTGCTGATTAAGAATTTGAAAGCAGTTTGTATTTAAATTTGCTATCTCACAATTCTCAACAGGTTAAAGAATACAGTAGTTTAGATCCAAAAATTAAATTCTGCAAAAATGCATTTTCAGGCTTCTAAATGTAAAAAAAATGTACTCTTTAACTTGCTGATTAAGAATTTGAAAGCAGTTTGTATTTAAATTTGCTATCTCACAATTCTCAACAGGTTAAAGAATACAGTAGTTTAGATCCAAAAATTAAATTCTGCAAAAATGCATTTTCAGGCTTCTAAATGTAAAAAAAATGTACTCTTTAACTTGCTGATTAAGAATTTGAAAGCAGTTTGTATTTAAATTTGCTATCTCACAATTCTCAACAGGTTAAAGAATACCGTAGTTTAGATCCAAAAATTAAATTCTGCAAAAATGCATTTTCAGGCTTTTAAAAGTAAAAAAAATGTACTCTTTAACTTGCTGATTAAGAATTTGAAAGCAGTTTGTATTTAAATTTGCTATCTCACAATTCTCAACAGGTTAAAGAATACAGTAGTTTAGATCCAAAAATTAAATTCTGCAAAAATGCATTTTCAGGCTTCTAAATGTAAAAAAAATGTACTCTTTAACTTGCTGATTAAGAATTTGAAAGCAGTTTGTATTTAAATTTGCTATCTCACAATTCTCAACAGGTTAAAGAATACCGTAGTTTAGATCCAAAAATTAAATTCTGCAAAAATGCATTTTCAGGCTTCTAAATGTAAAAAAAATGTACTCTTTAACTTGCTGATTAAGAATTTGAAAGCAGTTTGTATTTAAATTTGCTATCTCACAATTCTCAACAGGTTAAAGAATACAGTAGTTTAGATCCAAAAATTAAATTCTGCAAAAATGCATTTTCAGGCTTCTAAATGTAAAAAAAATGTACTCTTTAACTTGCTGATTAAGAATTTGAAAGCAGTTTGTATTTAAATTTGCTATCTCACAATTCTCAACAGGTTAAAGAATACAGTAGTTTAGATCCAAAAATTAAATTCTGCAAAAATGCATTTTCAGGCTTCTAAATGTAAAAAAAATGTACTCTTTAACTTGCTGATCAATAATTTGAAAGCAGTTTTAAATCAAAGCTGCTACTTCCCAATTCTCAACAGGTTAAAGAATACCGTAGTTTAGATCCAAAAATTAAATTCTGCAAAAATGCATTTTCAGGCTTCTAAATGTAAAAAAAATGTACTCTTTAACTTGCTGATTAAGAATTTGAAAGCAGTTTGTATTTAAATTTGCTATCTCACAATTCTCAACAGGTTAAAGAATACAGTAGTTTAGATCCAAAAATTAAATTCTGCAAAAATGCATTTTCAGGCTTCTAAATGTAAAAAAAATGTACTCTTTAACTTGCTGATTAAGAATTTGAAAGCAGTTTGTATTTAAATTTGCTATCTCACAATTCTCAACAGGTTAAAGAATACCGTAGTTTAGATCCAAAAATTAAATTCTGCAAAAATGCATTTTCAGGCTTCTAAATGTAAAAAAAATGTACTCTTTAACTTGCTGATTAAGAATTTGAAAGCAGTTTGTATTTAAATTTGCTATCTCACAATTCTCAACAGGTTAAAGAATACAGTAGTTTAGATCCAAAAATTAAATTCTGCAAAAATGCATTTTCAGGCTTCTAAATGTAAAAAAAATGTACTCTTTAACTTGCTGATTAAGAATTTGAAAGCAGTTTGTATTTAAATTTGCTATCTCACAATTCTCAACAGGTTAAAGAATACAGTAGTTTAGATCCAAAAATTAAATTCTGCAAAAATGCATTTTCAGGCTTCTAAATGTAAAAAAAATGTACTCTTTAACTTGCTGATCAATAATTTGAAAGCAGTTTTAAATCAAAGCTGCTACTTCCCAATTCTCAACAGGTTAAAGAATACCGTAGTTTAGATCCAAAAATTAAATTCTGCAAAAATGCATTTTCAGGCTTCTAAATGTAAAAAAAATGTACTCTTTAACTTGCTGATTAAGAATTTGAAAGCAGTTTGTATTTAAATTTGCTATCTCACAATTCTCAACAGGTTAAAGAATACAGTAGTTTAGATCCAAAAATTAAATTCTGCAAAAATGCATTTTCAGGCTTCTAAATGTAAAAAAAATGTACTCTTTAACTTGCTGATTAAGAATTTGAAAGCAGTTTGTATTTAAATTTGCTATCTCACAATTCTCAACAGGTTAAAGAATACAGTAGTTTAGATCCAAAAATTAAATTCTGCAAAAATGCATTTTCAGGCTTCTAAATGTAAAAAAAATGTACTCTTTAACTTGCTGATTAAGAATTTGAAAGCAGTTTGTATTTAAATTTGCTATCTCACAATTCTCAACAGGTTAAAGAATACCGTAGTTTAGATCCAAAAATTAAATTCTGCAAAAATGCATTTTCAGGCTTTTAAAAGTAAAAAAAATGTACTCTTTAACTTGCTGATTAAGAATTTGAAAGCAGTTTGTATTTAAATTTGCTATCTCACAATTCTCAACAGGTTAAAGAATACAGTAGTTTAGATCCAAAAATTAAATTCTGCAAAAATGCATTTTCAGGCTTCTAAATGTAAAAAAAATGTACTCTTTAACTTGCTGATTAAGAATTTGAAAGCAGTTTGTATTTAAATTTGCTATCTCACAATTCTCAACAGGTTAAAGAATACAGTAGTTTAGATCCAAAAATTAAATTCTGCAAAAATGCATTTTCAGGCTTCTAAATGTAAAAAAAATGTACTCTTTAACTTGCTGATTAAGAATTTGAAAGCAGTTTGTATTTAAATTTGCTATCTCACAATTCTCAACAGGTTAAAGAATACAGTAGTTTAGATCCAAAAATTAAATTCTGCAAAAATGCATTTTCAGGCTTCTAAATGTAAAAAAAATGTACTCTTTAACTTGCTGATTAAGAATTTGAAAGCAGTTTGTATTTAAATTTGCTATCTCACAATTCTCAACAGGTTAAAGAATACCGTAGTTTAGATCCAAAAATTAAATTCTGCAAAAATGCATTTTCAGGCTTTTAAAAGTAAAAAAAATGTACTCTTTAACTTGCTGATTAAGAATTTGAAAGCAGTTTGTATTTAAATTTGCTATCTCACAATTCTCAACAGGTTAAAGAATACAGTAGTTTAGATCCAAAAATTAAATTCTGCAAAAATGCATTTTCAGGCTTCTAAATGTAAAAAAAATGTACTCTTTAACTTGCTGATTAAGAATTTGAAAGCAGTTTGTATTTAAATTTGCTATCTCACAATTCTCAACAGGTTAAAGAATACAGTAGTTTAGATCCAAAAATTAAATTCTGCAAAAATGCATTTTCAGGCTTCTAAATGTAAAAAAAATGTACTCTTTAACTTGCTGATTAAGAATTTGAAAGCAGTTTGTATTTAAATTTGCTATCTCACAATTCTCAACAGGTTAAAGAATACAGTAGTTTAGATCCAAAAATTAAATTCTGCAAAAATGCATTTTCAGGCTTCTAAATGTAAAAAAAATGTACTCTTTAACTTGCTGATTAAGAATTTGAAAGCAGTTTGTATTTAAATTTGCTATCTCACAATTCTCAACAGGTTAAAGAATACCGTAGTTTAGATCCAAAAATTAAATTCTGCAAAAATGCATTTTCAGGCTTTTAAAAGTAAAAAAAATGTACTCTTTAACTTGCTGATTAAGAATTTGAAAGCAGTTTGTATTTAAATTTGCTATCTCACAATTCTCAACAGGTTAAAGAATACAGTAGTTTAGATCCAAAAATTAAATTCTGCAAAAATGCATTTTCAGGCTTTTAAATGTAAAAAAAATGTACTCTTTAACTTGCTGATTAAGAATTTGAAAGCAGTTTGTATTTAAATTTGCTATCTCACAATTCTCAACAGGTTAAAGAATACAGTAGTTTAGATCCAAAAATTAAATTCTGCAAAAATGCATTTTCAGGCTTCTAAATGTAAAAAAAATGTACTCTTTAACTTGCTGATAAGGAATTTGAAAGCAGTTTGTATTTAAATTTGCTATCTCACAATTCTCAACAGGTTAAAGAATACCGTAGTTTAGATCCAAAAATTAAATTCTGCAAAAATGCATTTTCAGGCTTTTAAAAGTAAAAAAAATGTACTCTTTAACTTGCTGATCAATAATTTGAAAGCAGTTTTAAATCAAAGCTGCTACTTCCCAATTCTCAACAGGTTAAAGAATACCGTAGTTTAGATCCAAAAATTAAATTCTGCAAAAATGCATTTTCAGGCTTTTAAAAGTAAAAAAAATTTACTCTTTAACTTGCTGATGAATAATTTGAAAGCAGTTTTCAATCAAAGCTGCTACTTCCCAATTCTCAACAGGTTAAAGAATACCGTAGTTTAGATTCAAAAATTAAATTCTGCAAAAATGCATTTTCAGGCTTTTAAAAGTAAAAAAAATTTACTCTTTAACTTGCTGATGAATAATTTGAAAGCAGTTTTAAATCAAAGCTGCTACTTCCCAATTCTCAACAGGTTAAAGAATACCGTAGTTTAGATCCAAAAATTAAATTCTGCAAAACTGCATTTTCAGGCTTTTAAAAGTAAAAAAAATGTACTCTTTAACTTGCTGATCAATAATTTGAAAGCAGTTTTAAATCAAAGCTGCTACTTCCCAATTCTCAACAGGTTAAAGAATACCGTAGTTTAGATCCAAAAATTAAATTCTGCAAAACTGCATTTTCAGGCTTTTAAAAGTAAAAAAAATGTACTCTTTAACTTGCTGATCAAT